>JACAXG010000078.1:519267-1119267 GCA_018881555.1 Amblyornis subalaris
CCCTTCCCTTCCCTTCCCTTCCCTTCCCTTCCCTTCCCTTCCCTTCCCTTCCCTTCCCTGCCCTGCCCTTCCCTGCCCTGCCCTGCCCTGCCCTGCCCTGCCCTGCCCTGCTCTGCCCTTCCATGCCCTCCCCTGCCCTTCCATGCTCTCCCTCTCCCTCTCATTTCCTTCAGACCATTTTCTGCATGACTTTTTCGAAATGTACTCATTATGAAATATGAGCATCGAACTAATAGACTTTATGGGATATTGTAATTCTCAAATATGAAGAAGCTAACTTCATACTAATAAATTATATCTCCAGTAGAAGAATGAAAACTGAATTTGAGTTTCCTTTCATCCTGGCTGAGAATTGAAGGATTCAGTATGTTTTTAATTAAAGCAGCCTAATCAAAGTCCAGATCATGCTCTCAATTCTTTCTTTTCTCCGAGCAGAGGAAATAACAGGTGTGCTAAAACTGCTGTCTTCCCTTCAAAATACAGAACTCAGAAACCGTATTCCAACTTTCAGCTCAAAGTTCAGTGCCCTCCTACCTGGTAGGAGGACAGGCAAATATCTGAGGGATCACCCTCTGCTTTGGCTGAAAAAATTCTGTGCAAATGAAACTCTGATACAGACAATTCTTTATCACCAAGAGCAGGRAAACGATTTCACACCTTTTCCCTCCCATCCAGGACAGCTAGGTGTGACAAGAGCTATGTGACTTAATTTGCGGGTTATAAATATGGAAATCAAGCTTGTTCTTTAGTTATAATTGTGGTACAATTGGGTAGCAGGGCTCTGCCTGTGTGCACACCAAGTAATGAATTCCTTGAAGGGTTCAGGGATATCCCAACTGTCTCATCATGGGTGAGATAATGGACAAGCTTGAGACAAGGGACCAACCTGAAATTAAATGATTAACTGGACTTTCATAATACAGTAGTTGACTCATTGTCACCAGAGCCCACTTGGTGGGAATGGTAGACTGATCTAGAAATTGCCCCCAGTGAAACTCCTGCTAATGTCTAGTCTAATTTCTATGCCTGAATGTGTTTATTGACATACTGGATGGAGTGTACCAATACGTCCCTGTTGCAGAAGTGATTGGATTGCACATGGATAAAACATTTGCAAATAGACAATAGAAACCATTCCTCCAGAAGTGGCCATGTGGAATTGCCTTATGTCTGTAGCTCTGATATTTAAGAGGTGTTTTCTATGTAGGGTGTATGAGTAGCAATGACTTTTGCATGTGCTGTGCTGGTCATGTAGTACCATGGCCTGCTGGATTATAAGAACTGAGCAAAACTCTGGTTTTAGGGGTCTGTCCTGATCCAGAGGAAGATGGCACTGCAAGGACCCTTGCAACAGACACCCCTATTGCCACTGGGCAGGGACTGATTTTCCTGCTTGGTAGATTCGATTCCCTATGCAAGCCCAACCTTGTGCCAAAATCCTAGTAAATAATTTTTCATTGTAACAGGCAAAGCTCTGTTTGTGCATTAGCCAGGAACTGACTAAAGAAGAAAAAAGCTGATTTCCTCAAGTCTTCTGGCCAGTGAGGAATAATGAACCTGAAGTAAGAATGGCTTCCAGCCACATGGAACAAAATGAGCGCTCTTAGGTCAGAGTTCCTCTTCAGCTTCCCTGCTGGCTCAGCTGGCTCCCTTCTCCCTCCCCTCTCACTGCTGCTCGCTGTGTCCAGAGGGTGCTGTGTTTCAGTAGAACCATCCTGCAGATCCTCCAACTTGCCCGCTGATGTGACTGGAACCAGCTGCAAGAGACCTGATTTGATTATGCAGGATCCACCGGCTTGTAAGTCTTAAACTTTGACCACTAAACAACTCCCACAACTTAACATTTTTTTAGCCATTTTGATCTTCGTAGACTTGGGAAACTTTTACTTGAAGAGATAGGTTGTCTGGAAATGAATATCTATTTCTAATGAGATCCATTTTCAGTTCCCAAACTGAAAACACAAACATGATATTTAATGCATCACAAGGCAGATTGTTTACTTTTTTAATTATTTTTTTTTTTTAATTTAAAGAAAAAAATGAAAATAAATGGAAGGCTAGGCAGTGAATGCAAATGGTCAGAGGCATAGGCCCTGTTTAACAACTTTTGTCTTTCAGCAGTCAACATGCACAGGCTGAAACTCCACAGCATCTCTCAGGAACCTCACCACTGCCAGGCATTCCTAAAGAAACAGTGTGTGATTTTTCACAGCTGAGGGCAGAGAAGGCCCCCCTGTAGATGATGATTACAGGTTATGCATAACTGTGTTTGTCAAGTACTTGAGGCTGTTGTGAAGTGCTATAAACTTCTATTTCAGGGTCATACTTTCCTTTCAGAGCAATCTCTAAAACCACGAAAATACCAAATAGCCAAAATCAATAACAGGAATTGTTCTTTCCAGAAACTGCTGCTTCACAGAGATTAACTCAGTCTGGCATAGTTGGTTTTTTTTTCATTTGGATCATAAAACTGTGGTATATTACAGTGCTGAAAAGGCAACTGAAATTGAGAAGATGAGTATGCTAACAACCAAGCTGAATCCTGAGAAATGCCAACTATATAAATGTCTCAATTACTACCTCTAGAACAGTAAATATCTGTAACCCATGTGGGTGTCCCAGACTTCAGTGCATTGGGTCACTACTGGGGAGATGAGCAAAGGGAGGTTTGCGCTCTCGTCTGCTGGAAGTCATGGGCATGCTAATGTTGAAGACATAGGAGTTTTGGCACTTATTTTAGGAAGAAGTAGAGCAGTCATGAAGGACTCTGTACCTAAGTCACAGCAGGGATTCAAAGGGGAGCCAGAAAGACATGAAGTCAAAGCAGTAGTGCTTCCTCTCCACCAGCTTTAGACACTGACACCGTCTGTATTGGGGGCATTATAAAGCAGTTGCCGTGATCTTCCAGAAATTATTGAAATGAAAAAAAACCAAAAAACCAATCAATAAAATAGAAAGAATGTTAAAAACTAATCATCTGGAGGAAAAGTTGCAGAGGGCCTGATTTCCAGTCATGTGCACGTTCCATGCCTTAACAGTGCAGAAGGTCCCCAGGGTGACCGGGGGTTCAGCGTGCACGGTGCATTCATCGTGGCTCATCATGTGTGCTGTTTGAGAGCTGGTCTTACTGTCTTCTCTGGCCAATTTAATAAACAGTGAAGTGCGGAATGCTTGGCAGAAAAAGTAGCACCATCTGTTCTCAAAGCATGGATCCTTGTCTCAGGGAAGGGATCTGCTGTTGTTTTTCATGAGGAGGGGTAGGTAGTTGCCTCACTGGAGGTGAGGCTGACCTGGAGTTCTCCAACTATTATGTACAGTAACAATTTTATCATTCTCCACACTGTTCCTTTTCTGATAAGCTCCAGAAGTTATTTACAGTTCAAATCATTCCGAGGTTGCTGGCTATTATAGTAAGAGGAGATTGTGAGGCAATGCAGATTGCAGGGCACAGCAGCAAGACATTTCTCCAGGTTACTGCCCTATGGGGCTGCATTCATTTCAGCAAAGGTTGGACCAGGACTTCTACAGGGCAGTGGGTCATGAGCTGATTTCAGTGCCGGTGTAAATAAAGTAGTTGGTGTTTTTGGCAGGCATCTGCACTTGCTTCACCTGAAAAAAAATTCCTTTCTTGACACTGGAACTAGCACGTTTTTTTCTGGTGAATGCTACCATTTAAGATCCTATCTCATTATGAACATGAAAATGCACACATTAGAGGGTGTGATAAATGTCTGTCTATGGCAGAAATTTCACTTTGAGCTCAAAATGAAAAAGCCAAAGGCAGTCAACCACGAGACACCTCTTCACAGAAAACGAAGGTTCGTCAGTCTGGTGGTTGTGGAACCTCCTGTGCCATGGACTTCTCACTGGGGACCCTCTTCCACCACCATGAATTTCATCTGATTTATACATCCTTTGGGTAAATAACCATGAATAAATGGAAAGATTGTGAGACAGCCAAGTGTTATAACAACAGAATAATAGCTAGTGCTAGAATTCATCAGTTCTCATATGTTGTTTTTTTGAAATCTAGTAGCCAAGTTAACAAGCCTCAGTGCTGCAGTCAGTATCTACACAGCATAAGTGAGTGGGACTTGTTTTTGCCATCTAGGGTATCAGAGGGGCAGCACATACTATTTTTGAAAGTGTTCATAAATGTACCAATTGCTATGGTATCAATTGCACTAGAAGATTACCAAGAGCCTTCTATCCTGAAGTGTTTAGCAAATTAATTAAAAGATCTGAACCCTCATGAGTCCAAAAATTCTTTATTGTTTAATACCATAATCTTCTTGTTATAAATAAGGGGTCCAGTCATACAGTATAATCCAAAGCCTTTTGCAATGCATAATCCAGTGAAAAGACTGGTTTTGGTTCAAAGTTGGCTAAGCTATTTGTAGCAGGTAGGGACAATAGCAGGATTTGAAAGTGGTCAGCTGTTTGAGAGATCCTCTGATAGAAATCTGTGAGGGAGAGCAGCAGTTCACTGTCTAGGGAGGACTTTGTGAAAAGCCAGTTGTTCACATTTGTGCATTTAAAAAGAAGCATCTCTGGAATGAGGTTTTTATAGGCAGCATGTCAGAAACTGCAACTCCAATTTGCACCTCTATTTACATACATTTAAATACAAATAAAATCACAAATCATCTCAGCAACAGCTGAGGATGAAGTACAGATAAGCCAAAGAAGGGTGGACAACTGTCATTAATATTCATTTATCTATGCTGCCAAATCACCACTTTTAAAATAAGGGTGGGAAGTCAAACAGAGATGTTTAATTGGGCAAATAACTTCACTGCTTCCTTATGCTTCTGAAAGGAAATTCAAAGGATTTCCAGACATTAATCTTTTCATTAATCCAAAGGAAATCCTTGGATGATGAGAAACAGTTACAAAGTGGACCTCAGGGATTGCGTTATGTAAACTGGGGGACTAATCCAGGGCTTCGAACATGGATATCATGTCCTGACTAACTGTCTATTCAACTGGTGCTTAAATTCATCCTGCAGCTATTTACACTGAAGGATATTCAGTGTGGCTTTTAACGCACTTGTGTGGACAATGTCTCTATCAAAAACCTCTATCAGCTGTTTACTGGACAATTATATCTGCACTTCAGACTGCTTTGTTCTCTTTTTCTGATGCTTTTCATTTTCTCCAGCCTCTTTCACAAAGAGATGTTCAAATGCTGATGTGTAAAAGGAACATGTTAACCTGGACCTTTAAAGGATGGCAGAAGATGTGCCCAGGTGCAGCAACACCAGTGTAATCTGTAGCATGGATGCTGCCAGCTTTTCATTGATCCAATGCATCATGCCCAACAAGGCACTCCTGCAGCTGGCTTCATAACTCCCCTGAGGTCCTTTATAGTGTTGCCAGGAGCCTGTAAGTAACATTTCATCTCTTTATTTGCCAAAAGAATACCAGTCTGTTCAATGCTCCTTGTCTACCCAGGACCAAATTTTTTATTTTGATCCCTCAGTTGACTTTAATTAGCTGAGTGTTCCTCAATGATTTTCAGATAGATCAATATTGAAAGGTGTTGAGCTGGACACTGCTTTCGAATAAACCTTAGAAATACCTATTAAAAAAGCTTCATAATTTTTTTTTAACTGAAGGCTTGTTCCAATCATGTGAAAAACTCATGAGTCAACAAGGAGTGATAATCTAATCTTTCTCACAAATAAATGCATCCTAGGTTTTTAACAAACCAAAGTTTAATGGGGCAGAATTAATTAATGACAGTTGTTTCAGATAAACTAAATGATACTTCTTTTATCCTGCTTGGTTGGGGTGGGTTTTTTTTTCACTTGATTTGTTAATGATTCTATATTGTGAAAGACTTTTGCCTTTTGATCAGAGAGGAAGCCTATGGGAACTTTTATTCTCCCCAGAGCAGTGCAAGTAAAACGAAATTTGGGAAACAAAATAACCGTTTAATTTATTTCCTGAGCTGTTTTTTCCTCGCCTGTGTATAGAGAAACATAGATATTGCGGATAGGTAAAACCTTGCAAAACATGGGAATGTTTAAGGGAATATACAATGGAAAAAGAAGCAACGCATGCAATCCTAGGACTTGACTTTGTTCCCAGGAGCACAAAATTCAAACAGGTAACAACTTTACTGATTGCTTTGCTTCACCCCTTCTCCAGCCCACCCTCTGTCCCCACTCTGGCCTGTCTATGCTGGGCACGCCCAGAGCCAGGGCAGTGAGGGAGTCATTTTGAGCCTCTCTGAGGGGAGAGAGCACTTTGCATTCTATGAGCGAGTCTCTCTCTTTCCTGCTGACACAGCTCAAGGGGCTTTACACGAGGAGAGGGAAATGAGAGCTGTGTGAGGAGCAGGTTGGGCTGAGGATAGGGCTGTGTACTGGAGAACAATGGTCCAAGGCTTGTCTCCTCCACCCAGCACTGCTCAGGAACCTGCCCTGGTCCCCCTGCCTGAGTCCAGGTGATGGGGTTGGACTGGGGCGTGGTAGGGACTCATTTCTCTCGCCACAGACACATCCTGGGGTTCTAACAAGCCAAAGTCATAAGGTGACTTAGCGGGGAGTGAGAGAAAATCCACCTGTTGGGAGGGACTACCCCCACATACTGATGAAGTGGTTTACCATATATAAAATAACCACTTAAATCAGCCCAGATAGTTTAACAAGAAACAAAAGTTGTTGTATAGTATTTTTCTTCAAAGCTTTGCTCTGAGCTGTTAAGGTACTCACACAGAGCCCAGCAGTATATTTTGTGGCCAGACTTTTCGTCTTGGCTGACTATGGCTGGGCTCCTAAATCTGTATTTTGGCAGCTAGCTGGGAACTGACAGAGCACCAATGAACCCCACTGAAGTCATTGCCTCCAAAAACCAGGCCTCCTTCCTTTCTATGCTGAAACTGGACTCAAAAGCCTTCATTTAACCACCTAAAATTGAAAATATTGTCTAAAGGTTTTACATTGACCATAAATTAAATAGAACTGTCAGCCAGCAACGAAATAAATGAAAGTCGTTCCCTGCCCTGACCAAGGTTGCTTTTTCTCACTTAAAAAAGATCTGATTCATTGTTTGGCATGTGCCCCCTGAGCAGTTCATGTGTTTTCAGAGCCCAGGCTTGTTTTCCTCCTGTCCCTTCCACAGCTGCGTTGAAGTTGTGCTGTGAAGGAATCAGCCAGAGCTCATGCACTCAATGGCAAAGACAGGCAAGTGSAGTACAGCAATTTTCTTTCTAATCCTCCTGCCTTGTCATCAGTGTAGCAGCTTTTTCAGATCCTCAATTGTCTCCATTCCTGTGGAAGGCATACCACAATCAGAAACCACTTTCTTTTCTTTCTTTACCCCAGTCCAAAAAAACTCAGCCTAGCTGTTAATTTTCGGTCTCTTTGAACCATATTAATTTTAATGTGCATTGCTGCCTCCTCAAATCTTTGTTTCACTTATCACTTCCTTTGTGCTATACCCCAGAAATGTGAACTTCTAATCTACATCTTGCTTTAATTCTATTACATTTACTTCTTAACACATGTGATCCTAATTCTGTGCCCTTATTTTTGGAACTTTCTAACTTTCCCATGCAACTCATTTAGAAGTCATTCATCATTTTCTGACTCAATTTTATTTCCCTCTTTTTATCCTCCTTTCCCTAATTAGAGAAAAACACAAGCAGAGAAGAAAAAGAAAGGATAAAACATTTCCATCAAAAAAACCCCAGTCACTTATTTTCTAGTAGGTCTTCATGTGAGGTGGTCAACAGAAAAATGTCTGGTTTAAGTGCTGGAATCGTAATACAGCATTTGTGGAAGTGAAGTGGCATGTTTGCCCTGCAGTTGTCTGACTTTAACCTTTTCTTCAGTCTGGGAGAACAAATAAAAAGCTACATGTGAAAATGAGTGGAAAAAGCACTTTTTACTTTAAAGTCTTGTACTGGAATGAATGATAAATGCTAGTTCCTGTCTCCTGAAAGCAAGCCTTTAGCAGGCAGACAGCCATTTCAGAGAGCTGCAAGCTTTGTAGCAGCAGCAGCAAAGCGGGGAAAGTTCTGTGCAGATCAAAACAAAATACCAAAATCTGCACGTCTATGGCTTTATGTTAAAGAGATGTTGTTGAGAACAGCCTGCACCACCTTTGGCTTGCAGGGTAACGTGCCTTTCCCACTCACTGCAGAAAACAATACAAAGAATGAGGCAGCAATGCCTGAGTGCAAACAGAAACACCCAGCAAAGCATGGGGAAGTGACTGACCGAAAAGTTCAGAAGTGCCCAAGGACTCTTTCAGCAGAGAAACACACACTGAGCGTGGCGACACATGAAAGAACTGACAAAGGATGAAGCCAGCGCCTGTCTTCTCTATTTTCTCTTGGGACCTGAGGAGAGCAAACATCACTAGGACAAGTAGAAATACCTTAATAATAAAGTAGAAATACTCATCCTAAGGGCTGCAATAAATTAGGCCTCCAGTGCAGTGACTGCTACAGGATGTCCCCAAGGCAAAGAGCTACTGCAAAGTGGCTTTGTCGACATTTCCCCTACTGCTAATGGGAAATCATCCTTGTCCCCTCCGACTAGCCCAGCCTGCTGTCAGAGCCTGCTGTGATGCCCTGACAGGGGACTGGTGCTGTGGGAGCTGCAGAGCCAGTTGGCACAGGTGCCTCGGCAGCAGGGGAGATGGGCCTTTGGGAAAGAGCAGCCTGGGAATGATCTCCCAAGTGAGCAACGTGATGAAACTGAACCAAGCTTCCCCTCTCACATTTCTTTTTTCCAGTCCTGTGGATTCATCAGCTTAGAGTTGGAAAGCCTCTTGGTGCTCACTGGAGGTGGTACTGTGCTGATGTGCCTGCATGCCAAATAGGCTGAGATTTCCTGCTGTGGAAAAAATGAGTGAAGGAGAGGACAAAAGAGCACACACATATATTCCTAATAAAAATATAAACACCACAAGTGTATGGCCTGATCCATTTGGATCATATTGATTTGACAAGTTCCTGCCAGCAGTAAGAATGAAAGAGAAGTCAGCAAAGTGGCATGTGCATGTGCTTACAAAATATTTTTTAACCACGTCAGATGGCCTCAGGCTTCTCTTCTAAGGATGACTATTTTTTTAGTCCAAAATATGACCAAGATGTTTGGCAGAGGGGATAAACTTGATAGTTTCACAACTTGCAACCTAACAACTGGCAACATCTTCAGCAATTTCGGGCATAGGTAGGAGATCCTCAGACTTCTTGCTTGTTGGGTCACGTGGTCTGTGAAGACTTTGAGGTCCTGCCCTGTCACAGAGCTGTTTAAGGATCTAATYTGTGTGTTTTCAGTCATACCTGTTTTGCTCTGCTGAGCTGAAACTTGTTAACCTCTTAACAAAAAACTTCTGGTCTAGGCCCAAAGCTCAGCTTTTACATCATTACAAAAGCATTTACCTGGTTCATGCAATAGGATCATTTCCCTTTTCAGGTAGAGTAGACTAAATTTCAGAAAATTCTCTGTAATGTCACTAGCAGTTTAAACTGCGGTAAATGAGCCCTCTGGCTGATAGAAGCAACCCCATTTGTTCCTATCCCTGGTGGTATTTCTGGCACACAGAGTCAGCCTTTAGACATCTGATGTTCTGGGGTAAGGAGTCCAGCTCTGAAGCCTGTTCAAGAAATAGTCTTGGGTTCAACAATACTGAGACCTACTTTTTGACTTCACAGAATTTCAGACACAAAAGCAGACATGGGGAAGAATGAGATGAAATTAAAAGCAGACATGGGGAAGAACAAGATGAAATTTTCTCTCAGATTTGGATTCAGTTCAGAATCTACTTCAGATTGCAACTGATACAGAACTTCGTTTATAATTCCAGACATTAATTCCTACCCATCTGAGGTGCATGGAAATATTTCTTTGTATATTTATCTCCATTTACCATTTTGAAAGATTTGTTTTCATTTGCCACCGAAGTAATTCATGTTCAAAATCCTTTGTGATGACAAACATCATCACTGACACACCCAAACGTAATTCCAAYACTTGGGTTCAAAGCTCAAGTATAAATCTCCTCTTCACCCTCAGAAGGGAGACATACAGTCAACGCAACATTTAGAAAATCCTGTCATAGATGGTTTTGTTAATTTTATCCAAGCATCTCAAGGAATCCATCAGCCGTAAGCATATACACACTTTGCAATCCTACGGAAGGAAAAGTGAGGAGTGCCATCTTTCTGATGTCTTTGCAAAAGTCTCACCAACAGATCCAGAGGAAACTACATCAGTACCACTGGTTTAAGAGACACTGAACATTTTGCAGGTGTTTGACCTTTGTTAGGCTGGATTTTAGATCTCTCTTGAGCTTGGTGTGAAAGAACTAGCAAGCCCAACAGTTTGCACAGCAAGTGTCAAGCAGCTAAGTTTTATTTGCTTGCATAAGCAAGATTTCTAGATGGAAGTCTTTAGTAATGCATACACTTGTTAGAACTCATGGAACAACATGTGCTTTGGGATAACAAAAACTTTGGGATAATAATGCTGAAAATGACAAGTAGGCATTAATTACTCATAGCATACTGAGTACATCTACTACCTTTTACAACATAAACATCAGAAAAATAAGAAATTAAGTAACACTAGATGAAACCTGTCAATACATTGCATTTACACAATTTTTTTTTCTGAAATACCTATTGCATTAGAGATTTGTAGGCTGCTTTACAACTTGCTACTCCTGACTCCCCTCTCTGGTCTGCCTGTCCCCTTAGAGCATCCCCCTMCCCTGCTGAATTTCCAGGTCATCCAGAGCTACCACACTCCTTCTAGGTTTTTTTTCTGTTGCCAGCCCAGTGGACACACCTTAGAATAGTAGAATGTCTCCAGTGAGGGTAAATTCACTCCACTCAGCTATGAGCATCTCATGAGGTTATTCTGATGCACAAGTGTTGAAATCAATAGCTAATGGGTCACAGGGTAGATTCAAACCTACCTCAAGTAAGTTGAGACTGTTCTCCTCTCCCTGCTGTTCTGCCTTTAACACTTTGTAACTGCTTTGTGGGTGTTCTCAGCTCAATTTTTCAACCTCTTGAGCCCAGTCTAGTGAGCACAGCCCATTTTTGCTGTTGGCAATATTACTATTCATTGCATTAGAGGATGCTGACTATTAAAATATGTAGTAACCAAACCAAAATGTAATTAAAAAAATAAAACTTGTATGTGTAGGTAATGTGTGAGTACTTGGAATGCACAGTTCATAAATGRTTCTGGACTGGTCCTACAGATAATCCTACTACAGACAGCTGGAAACAGCTGCCCTGAAAACAGGACCTTATCTGATGGGGGTTGCTAACTGCTGAGTCAGCTGGTTTTACATCAAAGTGGATTAAGGAGGAACAAATCCAAGGTTGCTTGCTGATAGAATAAAGATGAGAGAGAGTAATAAAAATGGAATAGACCAGAAGAGAATAGATATCAGCCTCTGAACCACTGAGCAACAGTCTGGCCATGTGTAGGAATTGGCAGGTTGGGTACTCTTACAGCCAGGAGGTGTAGGAAACMTTTTTTTCACAAGGGGATTAAGATAAGATAAAGCAGTTCAGATAAGACCTTGTAATATTTGGTGTTTCTCTAAGAGAAAACAAGGATGTGATCTGTCTTTGCAGCTAATAAGGTTTCCAAGCCCTACAAGTATCCCTGTTAAAACAGCACCACGGACAATGGACCCCGCCCGTCCGGCTGGGTTCCTGGCATTGCTCTCTTATTGAGTAAAGAACACCTCCAAAAACACACTGCTTCCTCATGCCAGAGTAAGGTCTTAATCCAGTGCAGACTCAAGGAAATACGACACTTGCTGGAGTGTATAATAAATGCTAAAGTGTATAATGGGGATTCATCGAGATCTCCCATCCAAGCTCATATCATGCCCTAGGCTGCCAGACTTTGAGATCATAGCCCATCTCACTATGGGACACAGAAAAGCTATTGCAAAGCTCAATGTTGCTGCACACAGCAAATGAATCACAGGTTCTGGTCATCTGAGTGGGCTGAGTAAGTTTTCTTACATCAAGATACTGACTTCTGAACAAAGCAAAACATTTCATGAAAAACTCATGTTTTCTTTATATAAATGACTAAGCACAGTAATTCGCACTTATATAACTCCTTTCATGTCCTCCAGAGCTCGGAGCTTCTTAACAGCGAAAGGTAATTTTTTTCTTCACTTATATTTTAAAAGAAAAAAATTAAGCGCTTGGAAATGGCTTACACAGAGTTGAGTCAGAACTCCGGTCAGTCTCTTGCTGTCACGGTCATATGTTGCTGCATCCTCCTCGCTACCAATTTAACAATTCATTGTTTGGGGGTTTTTGTTGTTTGCATACAGAGGATAAGTTTACAGCAGTTGTAGAATGATTTGTTATTTCATTATATAGATTTATCCTGGAAGTTTTGGAATGTAAAAMTAATTTCTGTACTATCCATTGTCGTTAATTTATAAATAATTAGGGCCAGATTCATCTGAACTAGTAGAGGATGAACAAAGAACTTGGTAGCACATATTTTTCCTTTGGCATCAGCACTGGCTTACGTAGCTCTCACTTTGTTCTCTCGTATAATTTTTTCATGGTGCTCCATTTTTAAATCTGATTCACTGCACAAACAGTTGTTGATTCACAACAGAGAGAGTGGTATGTAGGGTGGGAGCAGCAAGGGCAGTGAGAACTGCCTTGTCCATCTTTGCTACTGATAAAAAATACATGAATATTTCAGTGAATTCGCTGTGCCTTGGACATGCTGAATATAAAACAAGTATGTATTTTAAATGTGAGACCCAGATATTGCAAAAGTTCAGTAAAAAACATACAAAGTCTTTATCTTTAGGTCACTAGTTCAAACCACAAGAAAAAGATCTGAGGTCCATTTCTTAGCAGAGGAGTGCTAATAGCACAGATTTTTGCTCTTAGTGCGTCTATTAAAGAGGCAAGAGCAGAGGGAATGCATTACCAGCTCTGCCCTAGAGGCGGGTCAAGGCTGAGCACATTGCAGGTCTGTGCATAGGATGCTGCTGCTTGCTTTGTCCCTGTTGCATAATGAGAAAATTAATCCCCTGGGTAGTGACTGTGGCACCTTCTGACACCACAAATTCAGGCAGATGGAGGGAAAGGATGCAAAGTGTCTATGGATTCTTGCTGCGTAAATCAAAAGCCACTCAGGAGCAATTTGTATTGGACAAGCATACAACTGATGCAAGCCAAAGTCCTGCCAGCCCCTAGCTGATCAATAAGAATATTCAGTAAAGCCATTGCAAATGTCCAGCTTTTAACTGGCACATAAAATTTTATGAAACAGAATCATCACATAAACAGTGACAGCATGTAAAAACTGCACCAAATACACCAACAACAGCCTAATGGTAATTCTGACTGAACATATTTCATAGGAACCTGTTTACCACTGATATCCTTCATGAGCTTATATTGGGTATAAAGGCTATTAAATCGCAGTCAACCCATGAAATTATTACTACAAACATTCATTATTTTATGAAGCAGCCTATTGACATTCCTTAGCCTGCATAAAGAATTATGAACTCTTGTTACAGTAGTACACCATGGCTTGGCTTTAGATTACAAATTCATCACTGTGTTCATAAGCTCTCGCCAGTGTTTCATTGCTTATGTGTAAAATGTGTACACATTTACCAGTCTTGCTAGAATCACAGCTAGATAGAAATGATTATGTTAAAATGCCAATGCCTGGCACTCGTTCATGTGCAAAAATGAAGCAGTAGTTCTACTGAAGATGAATTACAGGACCGAATAAAAACAAGGCATGCTTTTTTCACTGTGTTAACGAATAAAGTGAATCTTAGTGCATGTATAACTGCAGTATGCTGGTAAATCAGTCTAGAGTCTTATGAGTTTTAATCATGGGTTTGAAGTTTCAACATGTCCGTACCTGAAGGGTTCTCAGGCYGGTGCTGCTAAGTTTTCCAAAGAACTCATACTCATCAGTAAAAAAAAGTGACTCTAGATAGTCAAAAGTGGGAAGACAGAAAAAGTCCAAAAGATCACAAAGATTCACATTGGCTCTGGGGAGACCTAAGGAAGGAAGCAAAGAGTAATGGAGGTTCTGGCAGCACGAACATTTTCTTTCCATGTTCTCCCAGAACAAAACCCTCTTCCTAGACCTTGTGAGTAATCCCACAAGCAGTTCTTATTTTATCTCCTTTAGAGAAAACTATCATGCTCTGTCATACGCTTCATCACTGAAGTGGCAGGTGATGCTGCTGACCACTGTATTAGGCATTTTCCTGGTCTACAAGTTGTGTGATTATGGTTTACATTAAACAAAATTTCAAGAGCTGGGGGGTTTGAGTAGCAGTCTCCTTGCTACAGCCATGCTGAAAACAGATGGATCATCGGTGATGTACAGTAGCAAAATGCTTTTCTCATCTTGTGTTTTGTGAGATACCATATGTGCTCACACAGATAATATAAGACAACATATTACTTCAAGAGTACTGGAGACTTCTCTGATGTGAACTGATAAATCAGTCCTGATAAGAGCAAACAGCTCCAGTCCAAATGGATGTATTCAATTATGTGAGATTTTCACTTGTCAATGCGTTCTGACAGACCCATTTAATATGTCAAAATCTTTTCAAAATGGAATTGGACATTGCTGACAGCATAAATTACATTAAAACTTATTTTCTGATTTGAGTTGCCTATTGGTCTGTGTAAGACTTCTGAATTTGAAGAACTCTACTTCCGCTACTTTGGGAAGGACATTTGTATAACATTTGTTCTTCACATTGTTAATCCAGGACGTTAAAAGTTAATCCAGGACGTTAAAACCTTATGACTGGGTTCAGTAGTGAAACATGGACTTTCCGCATCTCACTACCTGGGAGAGCAAACTTCCATGTGCTTTGCATGAGGGCTAGGAGAGGTCCTTTCAGCAAACAAAATACAACATTGCTGTGCTCCCTGGTATAAAAAGGGAGCCAGAAAACTTTGCTTGCTTACAAATAAATAATGTGTTCAACCCTTCATTCTTCAAGAATATTTTAGATTTTGTTCGAAGGAGGTATTCTCGTCCCATTTTGAATTATTTTTTGATGAATCTTCTTTCAATTGCTTCGTTTTTTCCCTTAGTCCTATCGATGAAGGTAGTGTGCACTGGTTGAAAGCATTTGTGTTTCTCTCCTAGGAAAGGACATGCTACCTATTACACTTGTGCACAGGTGGCATTCTGCTCCAGTTGCACATATTTAACTCCAGCAAAATTAGAGGGACAGCACCTTTGACAGGTAGACTATTTTAGTTGTAGATATTTGATACACTGGCTTTTGAGAGGTAACTGTGTATGACCCTTTCTTCCACAGCTGAAGATCACTGGTATAGTGCTACTATGAGGAAAACAGAATCCCATGTTGGTTTGATGTACAATTTTCCCACATATATAGTATATATACACACACACTGTGTATATAACTATGGATAATTTACCCTATAATTGTGGATAAAGAAGCTCTATTCTCTCCTGGGAATCACTTTGAGGCATTTGTACAAAAAATTAAACCAAACCAAAAAAATTACACTATTAATATGTTTGCTTATAAAAATTTCAGATAAATTTCTATTTTCTTTATTAAAAATACCTTTATAATTTATTTCAGGTAACGTGTAAGTCAGCATTTCATTCTTACAGGCAAAGAAAAATTCAGGCTAACACAACAGTGAGATATTTTCTTGTACCATCAATACCCCTGGAGCTTGGGGCTGAGGTGGATAGGTAACACTCATGAATGACTGACACATCTGAGGTGGCTGATGGAAACAGCAGATGTGAAATCAGGGCTTTCCCTAGAAAACCAGATCAGCTGAAATGTAAATGACTGGCAGAGAAGTCAGTGATGCTATGTTTGCTGAATTATTTCTAATTGCTGCATTAATCAGGAATGCAACCCAGTTTTCTGAGTTATTAGTTATACAGTCATGTAATATAAACTGGAGGTGAATTAGTTGGCTCCATAGTCTGGCTTCCCAGATGTAAACATTTTGAAATTTTGTGATGAGAATCTATTCTCTCAGCCCGAGTTTGTTTGGAAGGTATGTGCTGGTTTTTAGAAATACATCTTTCAAAAAGACAGAAATGTTACCAGAATCAGAAACATGTGTAGATTTTAGTCCCAAGTTAAGCATGTGTTTGGGCATGTGTGTGTGTATATTTCAAAGACTGTCACAAGGACATTATAATTAATTTCCTTCTAATATGCTTAAAATATTTTCTTGTGCACTGTAAATTTTACTATAACAACAACAAAGCTTCTGGTGAGATAACTGCTTGCTCAAGCATAAAGGTTTATTTTAACAAAAAAGAAAAAAGGCATTTTCTTCCTCTGGAGTCAGAAAGCAAAAGCATATGTGCATACTTCATTCTGAAAATGTTGTCTAATTCTCGTTAGAAGCCAGCTGACTTTAGAGCTACAAAGTGTATCTCAGCATGCTCTCTGCGAAACTGTACCTGTATCACTGAAAATCAGACACAAAAAGAACAACTCTTTTTCAGTGAGAACAGGTGCAAAAATCATGTTTGGATATAGCAGGCAGAAATACACTGATGACTTCACATTCTTCTCAAAACCAGGAAATATCTCTTTTCCCATTGCTAGAAGTTTCAAAGCCTCAGTGTTAAAATTAAAGCTCTGGTGCACAGATTTGGGATGGGATTACTTTATTTCTGGGAGGGTTTGCATTTTTTTTTTACATTTTCTTTTTTTTGATTTTATTTCTAGAAATTAAGCTCTAAGACTGCTCATTTACTTTTCTTATAATTCTTTCTCCACAAAATTGAGATGCTCTAGGTTTGGCAGCCTGGCCACCAAAATCTTCACTTTGCAAGGCTAGAGCATGGTGACAGGCCTTACTAATGAAGAGATGTCAATTTATTTTCCTCTCATGCCAAATGTTTTTCTTCCATTTCCTCTTTTTCTGGGGTAATGTGCAAGCCAAAAATTCTTATTCTCATACCAACATTGTAGTGTGCAGAACCAAGTGAAATATTTCTATTAGAAAAAGAAGAAATAGTTATCTGATAATTTTTATTGTTGCATTTAGCAAGTGCTAATAAAAGATAAACCCATGCAGTTGTTCTTTTGGGGTGAGGGATTAGGTTCTTAACGTGAGTCTGATGAGTAGATGTTTGGTGCTCCTTGAAACTCTGCTGAGAGAACAAAAAGAACATTGCTCCAGTACTTTCATCTTCCTAAAGCCTTCATATTTTGAGTGTTTGGGGTTTTTTCTGTCTTTGAAAGGGAATTATTTACTGCCTTTTAATTGATAGTTGTTTTAAAACTGCTGATATAATACCTCAAACAAAACTTTATCATGAAATGACTGGCAATAAATATTGCAACAGTATTCTTGATAAAATACAAAGTTTTATTTGAAAGTTGAGTATCTTACTTGCTGTAATGGCTGATATTTAACTGAAGATTAAAGATTTTTTGCTTGACACTTCCTCAATGTACTATAGATTTATGATAATACATCAAAATTCAATAAGAGATATTGTTCCTTGATTGTTGATGAGAAGCATGGGCAATGAGCAGAATTTTGCAAATGTCCAGTTTAACAAATCCTAGGGAAAAAAAGTTCTCAGTAAGAGATTCGTTCCCTTCTACATTTGTTTTTAACATCAGCTCTTTAAAATTCTCTAATCTGTTCCACAATGCTCCACGGTGTCACACATTACACACATGACTTTTACAAACTCAGGTATGTTTCAGTCATCAATTATCTCAGTAACTCTGAAATAACACAGTTCCCTTCTTAAATGTGAAGAATGCTTTTGCCTGAAGCATGAGAATTGAATTCTTCCAAGCTCTCGTTAATGTGTGATACGAGACCTGACAATGAGAAAACCCCAGAAGAGAAAAAATCCAGAGGTAAAGCACTCGGGCAATACTGGGCATTAGGATGTGCCAATTTGCACTGCTCGCCTGGAAGGCTGTTGGAGACATGTCTGAGTTAGTGGATGCATCCTGTTGGTTCATCCATGGATAACAGACAACAGCATTGCAGGTAAACTGACGACAATTGATAAAAAAACACCCGCAGAGAGAAGTTATCTACAGCCTGCCAAACCCTTTCTGAAGCAACAGGGGTAACCAGATGCTTTCCAACCTGCTTTAGTCTTAAGTAAAATGTCCCAAGGACAAAACAACAATTTACATCTATTTAAAAAGGACAAGGAGCCCTGGTAACCTTGTATGAATGGATGAAGAGAGGCTGATTGTCAGTGGCTGGAAAAAAGATCTTGCTACATAATTAGTTTACCAATCACTGTATTTCTGCTGAGCTGTATTGTGACACAAACTGAAGAATTGATACACTTTATAATAATTTTGTAGCCCACTACAAAATAAATTTCACTATTAATAAACACCCCTTCCTGTAAAGCTCCTTAAAGTCCCCGTTTCTTCTCTTGGATCAAATGAGAAGCTTGCCTCTCAAAGGTGGGAGCTGGACTATCAATCCTTACGTTTTTTTCACAAGACTGGAGACATGCTATAAACATAGATATCAGCTGGCCCAGTGATATTTGATGCAAAGATAATTGCACTGATATGGATGTTTTTAATGGTCATTTTAGCACATAGTGTTGATCTGGAGCATACATAATGTTGATAGCTAGGTTTGAATAAAACATGGTTAACAGAAACAGATGGATGTTTGTTAAGAGTCATGAAAATGAAGCCAAACTGAATGAAAAAATAATACTGAGCCTGTAAGATTGTTCGGAGAACAAACCTTAATAAAAGACAGTGGCCTGTGTCAGTTAATTTGAGGACATTTGAACTTCAACGTATAAGTTTACCTCTGTAAATACAAATACAGTTATATCACCAAGAGAAGCCTTATCATTACATTTATTGGAGGAAGGGGAAGAGAAGGATGTGTTATAGAGTAAACCAGTTAAGATCACACCCATTTAGCACTGGAAATAAGAAGACAACTCCTGTGATCTCACTGGTGTTTGCTGACTGTTACTCTGACTGATCAATAGATATGCAGCCTCACCACTTTCTGTTTTTCCTTACCCTCTTTATGGGCAGAAGTTTTGATCCCATAAAGTAAAACTTGATGTTAATTTTCCTAGCAGCCAATAAAGATAAAGTGCATACTTAACCTGTTTAGCCTCTTGCTGTTGAGCTCTCAAGACAGATTGCTTAGAGACCTGACTTGGTCAGAGCCAAATGGAGGTCAGCATTGTAATGTCCATGCACATGAAAATATAAGCTCATACTGCTATAAGTTCAGGGCACATTGCATTTATCTGTATGCATCCTAGGAGTATGATCAGCAAGCAATACAAATGAACTTCCATTAGCAAGCTTAGAGTATGCCTTAATAATCTCCCTAAAATCGATTGTCTTGTGTATCATTGGCCATGGATCAGTCCCACCAATGTGACCAATTTACTTTTAAAAAAGGAACAACTTTGCACAGGCCCACAATGGACTGTGGAAAAAGAAGAAAAGTATTTCCCTTTCAAGTTTGTCATTTAAGACAAATAGTTTTGAATGTAGTTGACCATTGACATGACTGTCTGAAATTCAAGGACAAATTTCAAAACATTGCTTAGCTCAAAGTTGGTTTATGAATATCTACATTAACATAACAACATAAAATTATTTTGAGATAGTTTATCAGTGACCTGAGGGATAAGATCTCATTACTCTCTACCAAAAGCTTAATAATCCTCAAATTACAAAGTTTAGAATAATTTATGTATATTTAAATTCTAAGATTATACTCACTGAGCAAAACCTCATTTAAGTTAATGCCTGTATTTGTACTTTCTTGAAGAACCCCCTGTAATGGTCCCCCTAAAGAGCAGAAAGAGGGATTGTGTTCGTTGATATAACTGGCTTTGCCAGCTTTTTGTAATTTCACTGTGAAATGCAGGTACCAGGGCCTGCTCCCAGAGCAAGCTCCCAGGATCCTCAGTGAGCTATAAGCCTGACATGAGACACCTACTGATGCTGCATAAGATGTGCCTAATTTTCCTGCAATCACATTTTCTTTGATTTTCCTGTGTAGACCTAAATTCCATTTGGGTAGGAAAGCCTGTGGCAGGGAACAAAGTGACTCTTTCTTCGTCCCCAAATGGAGACTTTTTTTCTTGGTTTGAGGACTGTGGCTCATTTGTTTGAAAGACATTGAAAGCATTTGGCTTCTTAT
This sequence comes from Amblyornis subalaris, assembly GCA_018881555.1. Classification (NCBI taxonomy): domain Eukaryota; kingdom Metazoa; phylum Chordata; class Aves; order Passeriformes; family Ptilonorhynchidae; genus Amblyornis; species Amblyornis subalaris. The sequence goes on from JACAXG010000078.1 coordinate 539,468, forward strand.
CATGCTTCTCAAATGTGAGAGTAAGTTGTGACGAGGTAGAATGTAGAATGTATACAACTTGAAGTAAGAATTTTCTGACTTTTTGTTAATTATTAATAGCTTACGTCTGGAAAATAGCAATCTGCTTGCCAGTGGCAAAAGAGTTTTAGAAGACAGTCCTTGTGTTTGTCTGTGCAGAAAACGTACCCTGAAGCTGCTGATGGAAACAAGCCATGAGACAAGTGATAGTCAAGTACGGGGGAGGGATTGTTGGCTCAGGTTGAGCTGTGTCTTTGGAATGCAGTGTACCTCTCATGAGCTGGTCAGGGCTAGCAGTTTAATAACCTGACACTGCCTGTTCTAGGACAAGCAGGGCAAAACAGCCTCCACTTGCTTTTTACAGTTTGCTCTTCCTAGGAAATCAGCTGTAAGATAGATTAGTTTTATTAATAGTGGAATATAATTCTTCCCTAGCTTCAGCAAAAGAAGATGTAACAAATTTAAACTAGCTTCAACAGACGACAAAAGCATGGTAATACGATGATACATTGCAAATATGAACATAATAAAATATTCTGTACAGATGAGGTTTTAAAACAGACAGTGAAAAAATAAACTTCACAGCGTGGTCTTGGTACTCCCTGCAAGCATTTAAACATAGTACTAGATAGGAGTTAATTTCCTCTAATCTAAGGCTTTCTAGGACCAGAGAAGGTCACAGTGATTAAAGAAGAAATGGAATGATGGGTAAATTACAATAAAATTATGCAAAATTGTTGTTACTTACAACCCTGCTCAACCCTAGTTCGGATTCACTTCTAGCTCAATATCCACAGATGTGGCTTTGGTGTGGAGAAACAGCCTTAAACTTTCTTATTTCCGGTCTGAATACAAGGACACCAAAAAAATCCCCAGTGCTTCCCAGTACTAGAGCTACCCCAGCGTTCCCACCAGTGAACTCAGTGATGGGAAAGGAGAGGGTTCATCATATATGAAAACACAGTTGTTTGAAGTATGTGAGCTATAGTATAAATAAGACAATCTTTTAGAGACAGCACAGCTATTAAACAGTAATGAAGAACTGAAAAGCAACTGTGCATAATCACCATTCAGCTAAATGATGATTTCACAGATGGAAGAACAGATGAAATTCAGCCAAATGATTTTAAGGGCAAATGAATAGGCAATAATGTACTTAGGAAGCATTAGCCTCTCTTCATTCTCAGAGACAGTGACCTRTTGTTCACAATTAATAAAGCCTCAGGCACAAAGGGGACAGAGATAGTGGCTGCCTAAGATTTGTTCAAATCCACACAATAAAACAGGCATAGAAAACCGTACGTTGCACTGCATCATATCATAAAACAGAGACTCAAATTATTTTCATGCATGCAGATTAAAATGCAAGCCCTGCTAAATTTCGAAGAGTTACAACTCTCTTCCCGCAAGTGATGAAAGTCACTTTTGCTATAAGTGAAAGGATCATTGGTTAGGGAGCAGCTTGGCTTTCCTTTGCTCACAGGCCTTTCTAGGGCTGGCACAAAGCAGCATAAAAAGGAGTCACCAGCCCTTAAATGCCAGCTTGTCCTTGAAAGCTGAAAACTCAGAAATAATGTGCTATCATCCGCTGTAGTAAAGAGAGTTAAAAATGAGGAAAGCATGGTGTGGGCAAGCASCTGAGCCAGTACAAACCAAAATGGGTGGCTTCAAGAGATGAGTAAAACTTTTAATTTTGATAACTACCATACCAGCCACTTTGACAAAGGAAAAATATCTAACTGCAAACAGTTATCACCACTGTGAGGAAAAGCCAGGGTTAATAAGGCCAGTAGTTTGTCTTCATAAATGAACTTAGAGACATTTGTCACAACTTTTGTTCTCTGGGAAGCACAAAAATAAATTGTTTTGGGTTTGGTTTGGTCATTCAGTTTTGTTTGGTTGGTTGGTTTTTTTTTCCAGTGTAACTATTACTTTTGTCTTAAAAAAATAGATAATTACATGCTCATCCCTTTAAGGATATTTCGCCCTCCAATATGTGTCAAAACGTAGTTTTCACACTAAGGCTACCAGGATAGTGGTCTAAAACCTGCCTTTTATTGTGTTCTTTCCCTTGATGTTTTCTACTGGTCAGCGTCAAGAGTGATGTGTTCTTGTTGGGCTTTTAATCCCGCTTTAGGAGGGTTTGTCCCTGGTTTTGGGGGGTGTCATCTCGCTGGTGACTTTGTGCAGTCGTTGTATTCACACAGTATGGGATGTCTGTTTCCTGTGAGAGGTTGGTCCCATCCTTGGAGGCAAGGAGGATGCCAAGCTCTGCATTCACATTGCACTGTAAGCTTGAACATGCCTTATCAAAATGTGGACCCAACATCCTAGACACCTTAGGAAGAAAGCTTTGGGCACAAGCAAAGAGCCAGAAATTAGTGGTCTGCATATACTACCCTTCAATAATGTGTGGCATCCAGTCTATTTCCAGGCATGAAAAATCTCTACAGGTAAGCACAACAGCTTATGGGATGGGGATGGGAACAGGGCACAGAAGATAACTTCTGAATTGCCAACACAGGAGCAAAGAGCCAACAAAGTTACTGTGTCATTGCAGCCAAAGAACCTGACTTGCCTCTGGCAAAGATAAAATGTAGAACTACTCTCCCTGAAATGTTGCAGAAGACTCATGCAAATGTTTTAACTTATTGTGTAAATGCAGTGAGTGGCAAGACTGTAACTAAGAAAGCTTTGGCTTGTCTATTGTAGTGTCTTGGATCGTGGTAGAATGATTACTTAAACTCCAGAAGATTTCCAGAAGTCCTGAAGCACTGAAAGAATTTTGCTGGAAGAGGGAGGAAGGTGTTGGGGAAAGCTTGTGCAATACTGACTTTAAAAACCCTAAATACTATAGCTAATTAGCTATATTTCACATGCAAAAAGCACATTTCTGAAATAAATGCCCTGAGTTTGCATTGTCATAGTGACAAATACAGTGTGTCATTATGTGGCTACCAAAGATGAAGCAATACTGAATGCCAAGAGACTTAATGTATGGTTTGCTAGGTTTGAGTGATTTTGATATTTACAGAAGCAGAAAAACAATATTGGGGGGTGGGGGAGGAAGTATTGATATTTTTGGCTATTAGACAAAGATGTGTCATTATTGTAGGACTTAGAAATGGTATGTAAGTATCAGCAGAATGGGCATGCACAAGGTGAAAATAAATTCCTTTCAGAGATAAAGCCTATGAAATGAGCAAGACATGTTAGGCACATTGTGCTCTAGTTACCGCAGCACTATCTTAAAGATTAACAAAAAATGTCAGTAAATATTCAAATTTTGTAARAATTTCTGTTGCTGTGCTGTAATGAATGAGCAGTATTCGAATCCTATTTTGGTCACACCTGAACAAACTGAAATTTGGAATTGTCATGTTCATTATGATTTTTTGAATTGAAGGTTTTTGAAACTTAATGATAATGGTATACTTTGAGAGAATATTCCAATATTCCACAGTTTCACCGCAGATTAAATATAAAAAAAAATTAGTCTTTCCCTTCCCTGAAGGGCATGAAAAACTACTTTTTTTCTGTATTCTTGCATCTCTAAAAGTAATGGAAGAACCATGTGGTTTGGCTTTTCTGGTAATAAGAGCAAAAAAAATGACTGCTGCTGYTGAGGAAAAAATTGTATGCTTTAATGCTCAACAAAATGTCATGAAAAATGTTTCATAATGCTGTAAAAGAGGTTAAACTGAAAGTTTAACATACGTTGCCCTCCCATGCCATGGAGCTATGAAATTTAAATGTGTCTGTTTGTGTAGGCAAATTCTGGGAAAGGTTAAGAATAGAGCTTTGTGCATGTAAGTAACACAAAAGCGAAACAAATTGACCGTGTATTAAAGAGCAGGATTGAGAAGGAGAGGGCAAACATTTTAGACTTCAGGATACAAAAGAGGAATTTTTGTTAAAGTTAAATTGCCTAATTTTAACTCTTGAAAATGACATACCTGGAGCACTTAAATGCTGCCAACAGCCCTAAAAGCTGTACAGGGGGAAAAAAAAGTGGTTCTACGTGTTCTACCACTAGCAAAACTAACTCTAAATCCTTCAGTATAGACGTTGCATATGAATAACAACTTCTTTAACATGGCTCAGAGAGTGATAAGAGATCTGTAAGGAAAATTATCAAGGGCAGACTACTGATGGGGATAGGCAGCTGATCATCATTGGAAACATTAATGTCTAGAAGCATTGAAATGGAAGATTTGATGGAATTTGAATTGTGAGTCCTCCTGCATAAGAGCTAGCCCAAGCTTCTGGGAAAACATGACTGCCAGGATCCAGAGGCAAAGGAGCTCAGAGAGATTTCCACTTGTCTTGCTTTCATGCTTTGGGCATAGTGGGAGCACCTTTGTGCAGCTCCAGTTTAGGATTAACTTTAGCTGCAGTCTTCCATGTCACTTGTTAGCTGCTCGGGCAGGATCCCTGTGCTGGGGCACGGGTCCAAGTCCCTCCCAGCCTCTCCCCTCCAGCTTGGAGAGCAACACGGCCTGGCTAGAAACCTGCTCAAAAAAAAAAGCAAAAAGTAAGGAGTCAGGATGCCTGTGGAATGACCCAGTATCATCCAGGTTTCCTGAATATGCCAGTTATTGTCATTCAATGTTTGGCATGAAAGCTGTGGGCTACAGCAAAAGAGGAAATTAGGCAAGTTCTAAGGTGATACATTAAGATTGCCACTCAAAACTACAGATCTCTGTTCTGCAAAGAGATATAGCCTTTTATTCCAAATTGAATACTAAATTCATTGGTATAGGAAAACTTACATGATTGTAGGAAGCTTGATGTAAAAAGAAGTCATGGTCAGGTGTCAGGCCACCAAACAATGCCTATTCCACCATTGTTCCCCGGTTTATTCAAGTGTGATTGATCCTATTGCAAAGTTTAGCACAAGAAGACAGAATAGCCCTGCCAGAAAGCAAGCTTGATCCTGGCTTAGTAACAGAAAAGTTAATCAATCAAAGAAACTGAAAAACTAGCTGAACAGGTTTTCTGGGGCACATTGTAAACCGAGAAAAGCGACAATAGATAGAAGGGCTGTCTTGGGAGGGGGAAGGACAAAGGAACTGAAAATGCAAACCTCCAGTGTTTGTCACACACAGATATTGCATGATTTGCAGCAAGATATTCAACCCAGAAGCTGTAATATTTGTGTGCGTATATGGCATGCCAGGCAGTGAGAAGGAACCAGGCAGAGGGCATCAGTAATGTTTTCCTAGAGTGGAGCCCAGGGTTTTAAGGGAGGGAGAGAAGATGAGCTGGAGTTAGAAAGGAGTTCCACCTGCAGCCTGTGCCAGGAGGAGTGAGAAAGTGCACCCTTTACTGCTGTGTGGTTATCTTTGGCACAGAGAGCTGATGTCAGAGCCCCAGTTCTGGTTGTGTGGAAGAGTGAACAAGAGTTCACATATCCCGCAGTGTCCTCAGCCTGTCCTCATCCTCAGGTGAAGGAGTTACAGAGCAGGTGGCAGGGCTGCCAGATGAAGGCCCCTTAGCCAGTTCCACCATGTAATGCTTGAAAACTCAGTACAAATTGAAATGAGGCTACCGATAAGCGGAAAACTGCTTATTTTGTTTCATGCTTTCTGCTGGGTGCACGTGGCTCCACATTCATCCTTCATATTAGATGCTGAATATATAATTCTGATAGATTTATGGAAAATCCACTTCTGTTGAATGAGTTCAAACACACACATGGTATGTTTCCTCTCAAGAACAAGGAACTTCTTGCTCAAGGGCAGGCTATTTCCATTAACATCAGAGACTACAAAGAGGCAGGTAGGGAAAGCTTGAAAAGGAGGTTACAAATCACAGCATGAGCTTCTAAAGTGGTATCTGCATTTATGGTATCCTGATAAACTTGTGACGATGCTTCCTCAGTGGGACTCACTCATTTGATTTGTGTGTGACACTTCAATAACTTGCTCAGCATACTGTTTTGCTTAACAAGTGTCTACATCATGTGGGKGAGGTCTATTTGTCTGAGAGACATCTAGAACTGATGTTATCATGAGAACCAGTTGTACACAAAACCTTACCACAGTTAGTGGAATCAGGCAAGGTAGCTCATGCTGCAGGTTGRGATTAAACAGGAAATTCAAATACAGGAAAAAAGCTCAACAATAGCCAACTATTTGATACTAGAACAACAACTTGTATTTGACTTTTGAGAAAATGAAGAATTTGAAACTGTACACTAGCATATACAATTACATAATTTGATTGACTGGGCACCACTTGYTTTTGACAAGGTGTGAAGTGTAATGGATTGACAGAATAAATAGTTCTTTAAAAAGCAGCAGCTTCATGATTTAAGCCAGTTTTGTAGCTTAAAATATGGGTTTGTAAGTTAGTGAATAACTGAAGACGTGAAGAAGGCAAATGGAAGAGTAGGCTGGCAGTGACCTTCCTACAGCCTTAGACTATGGAAAGCATTAAAATGTCAGGCAGCAGGCCATGCAGTGACCCCAACAGGAATACAAAGGTGTTTTTCCTCTCAATACTTTTCTTAAAAGACTGAAACAGTGATCCACATGAGAAGTTTTGAATTGACTTATTGAGTTCCTATTAACGCTCTAAACAGGACACAAAGCAGTTTCTTGGTCTGTTTGGAAAGGAATCATTGGATGTTCATTATTCCTCTTGGGAAACATGTAATCCTTATTTGGAGGATTTGCTTTTTACAGCACCTTGATGTTGCTGAGTTGCATAGAGATTTTTCTTCACAGGCATCAAAGACACTTAATGAAGCATTTATTTTGTGAAGTCTTGTATGAAGGGAATATAATATACAAATACTTTTTTAGACAACTTCTACTATAAATTTGGGTGCTGTTACCAAAAGAAAAGTCTTTAATTCTTTGTAATGAAAGAGTAAAAGTAACCCCCCCACCCAGTTTTACCAAATAACCCACTGTCTTTCCAAGCTGGGTAAGAAATTAGGTGGTGAAGCTGAACACTTAACAAGAAATTTTTCCAAGCTATTTTTCTGCTTCAGTAGCAAAGGAGTCAATGTGAGTTAGCACAGGGCAATTGTCAGCGTTCAAGAAGACAAACCAAAGAAATCAAAACAGTGCAGAGCAGGCAAGGATAGAAATTGGTAGAAGAAATATAAAATAAGCAGTCCTAACTGATGAGAAAAAGAYAGAGAGCCTTAGAAATTTCAGAGGGAGTTGACTAATTATAKTTAGCAAAGATCTGTCATGGGACTTTTAGTAAATATACGCATTAAATAAGACAGGTCAAACTACTAAAAGCATGGTGATAAAATACACTTAGACAAAACTTGGAGGATCTTTAATAGAAACCAGAAGTGGAATATTTTGCAAAAAATTGATCTAGCAAAAGTGGAATAAAGTTCACAGCGSAAAAGGCAAGCTCTTGTCTGATAGGGGATACTGTAAGCTGGTAGKCTCAGTCTATTATGGCATAAAGAGAGAAAAGCTTGGCTGTAGCAGAGGTTATTATAGATAATTCTAGAATTTGCCAAAGGTGTTCCTTGAAGAGAATGAAGCAATAATGACACTGTATATTGCAGTTAGAAGGCTTCTTCAACCTCATTYAGAGAAACTTATGCACTGTTGCTTCAAATGGTTGTTCATTTACTCAAGGATAGGGATGACCGGCATAATACCTGGGAGTTTTATTTCGTATGCTAATGAAACCTTGTGGAAATAATAGGATTATATGTCTCTAATGCACAGGTACATTTGAAAATACACCACAAGAGAGAATAGAAATGAGAAGAGAGAATTGGATGTTTTCTGTACTGTGTCTATGATAGCAGAAGCTGAATTTGATACCTGGAGGGGTTTTTTTCGTGATGAACATGGTGTAGAACATAATTTTTCCCATCATTTACAAGAGGCAGGTTGAAAATATTGGAAGCACAGAAAACATATCAGTAATGGTAGATCATGTAATAACCTGGGTGTCACTCTGATCACTAAAGGTACATTTGTACTGCTTATTCCTTGTTTAATTGCAAAAGAAAACAAACAAACAAACAAACAAACAAACAAACATGATCAGTATTAAAATTGTGTTGTTTGTAACACTGGAAACGTAGAGGACTTTTGCCCTTTGTCATGGCTGTGCTCTGTTTTGAGGGCAGAGGGACAGATCTAGCAAACTGAAACCTTCAGCCCCTTGGAACTGTCAACTTTGGTGTGCTTAGTTKCAAGTTCTAGAGATGTACTTTCAAAAGCATAGGCATGGACATAGCATTCAACAGCWATGAAACAAAATTCTGTAGGTTTAAATTTGGGTTAAATTAAGATATTATTAGAGATGAAATATACAGAATATGTTGAAGCAGGGATACATTTTTCAGTCAGCTCTTTGCTCTTTAGCATCCACAATGCATGCTTCAAATAATATGAGGTTTAAGTTGACTGATTGAAGTGTTCATTGGATAAAATAGAATAGAAAATTATATTACAGGCATAGAAGGCATTTAGACACCTTYAACCATTAAGTGAGAATTAACACAAGCCTAAAAGACAAAAATAGGAGAACCATGAACAGGAGTGTTATTTGTTGAGAGGAAATAATAACTCGAATTGAGTAGCCAGAGTAGATATGTACTGAGGTGTGTTGTAACAGCTAGGATGGAAGCATGAAATAACAAGCAAGCAAACAATTGCATTTAAGGAGGATTGTCCTTTTGTAGATGTTTGTAGCTGACTATATAAATGTCGAATGTCCTGCTGTATTGCCTCCTTTCTGCTGAGGATTGCCAAACTGAAAATGAAGCAGAGTGAGTTTGGGAACAAGGTAGATAAGTTCCTGGAGGGAAAGTGATGATTAGAAAGGTTAAAAGACTCCTCAAACAAATCTGTTATACTGATGTAGCTCTATGATATAAGGTTCAATTGTTCTGATTACCATGTTCTTGCAGATCCCTATGGTGGAAGGAGCTCTGGGAATGCAACAGCTTAATGAACAGGAAGATGAAGGAGATAAATATCAGGGCAAGCACTGCTGGTGTGCTGAGGAACTAATTACATCTGGGGTGTCTGTAATCCAGAATGGTAAAACTCTAACGTGGAGAATGCCAGATAGTCATAAACTGTGTTCTTCCTATCAGAGAATACAGGAGAGGAGCCCAGGCCAGCAAGGAACGGAAAAAGGGTATGGCTGTACCTACCTGAGACATGGAAACTGAGATCACTGACGTCAGAAATGGAAGTATACGATAGTTAAGGGACAGAAGTTACTTGAAATACATCCCATTTCAAGTTAAAGACTTTGYGGTTATTTAAATTACTCTAAATTACTGAAAGATTAAGGACCACGCTTAAGCTGAGTATTTCTTTTGCACAAATACATTGACTATAGCCAATTAAATTTGCCTAATCAAGCTTAACAATGCTACACACTGTTTCTCATTAGAAAGTCACTATTTAAAAAAAAAATTGACTACTTGAAATGAAATGGTAAAGAGATTCTGTAGGGATCTCCAAGGGTGCACCCATCTGACTTGCTGGCTTAAGAGTAAGTTGATGTCACTGCCTAGCATTTGCCACAGGAAAAAGAAATTATTGCTGTTGGTAATTTCCTTCTGCAACTGAAATACATAAGGAAAATAAAAATATCTTGGGTAATAATACAGCCCTTCTGCTCATGTTCTGTAGACCAGGACTCCAATTCCAGCCKTCTTAGGGAAGGTGTTACTTAAGCCTCAGAACAAAACTCAGCTTGAAACATGAGGGCTGGACAAATAATGTGAAACTTAGTGGGAAATTCAGAGAAAGACTAACCAAAGGCAGGATTTCTATGCTGAAATGAGCATGACTTAAGATGATACAGAAACTACAGCTCTTTCTATAGGCATAAAAATTTTGAGGGTGTTTATTTCAAAGCTGACCACTGCAAACACTTAAGGCTGCAGGATGCTTGCCAAGGGCCTCAGGCGTGACTCTGCTTCCCAAGAACTTGTCGAGTGGAAGAGAGATCTCTGCTTATTGATGAAATACATCTTGCCAGAAAGATGGGCACCTTCTCAGGTATTCTTTGGGACTTTTACCGTCAATATATAATACAAACTGATGAAGGTGGCAAAAGTGATGTTACTTACTGCCTCCATGTTAGGAATACATCCGTGTTTCTCCCCAACCCCCCAAATAAAATTACTCCAAGGACTGACTTTATAATTCCCGTGAAGCAGGCTKGTGAAGGGCAGGGGCAGATCTGTCAGGAGCAGCCCACCATTCTTTATTTGTGTCCTGCCTATTCAGAGCAGGGAGGAGGAGGGATATCTTTGGATTTTGTCACAGCAGAGGCTGCCTGAAGGTTTCCTGGCATAAGTGTTCAATTTCGTGACCAGATTTTTCAATTTGGTGGTAAAAACAAGGATGTGTTTTGGGGATCTGGTGAGTTTCTCCCAATGCCTTTCCAGTGATCCCTTTATGCTGAAAAGCCACAGGGGTTGACAGACAGACACAAGCTGAAGGCCTAAAGCAGACCTTGTTGGCAGATATATGAGTAGCACCTACCTGGGGAAGGTGATCCCAATGTGAAACTGGATTTTAGGAAGAGGACAGCTGGTCTCCTAATTTGATGTAAGAAGGATATTTGTATAAATAGAAGGCAAATTTACAGGTAGTGATGCACCTGATGCATCTGCTTTTACACCTTAGCTCCCTAAAATCATAAAAAGCAGTCAGTCATGACTAAGGTTTTTCTTTCCTTGGGCATCAGATGCTTTTTCCAGTTAAAGAAGAAACAAATCGTCAAAAAAACAGGCTCTAAATGCTGTCCTTCTTCATCTTCATTCACTCCAGCACAGTCTTAGCTGCTGAAGGTGTATCTTAGGTTGGACTCTACAGAAGAAATAAATATGTGTCCCGGAAGAATAATAGCTGGAAAATTCTTCCTCACTGCCTCACTAGTTTCAAGCTTCTGCTGAGCTGGTGGAAGTTACTTGAGCTCACACACTCAGCTTAGCAAAACGATGCTTGAACTAGGAGGGCTCATCAGCACAGAGCTGAAGGTGGGTGTGTTACCAGAAACAGCTCCTGACACTATGAGGTGGAGCCACCAAAGCAAGTCATCCATGAATATGGTGCAGTTCATAAAAACACATTCCTCCTCAACACATCTGCCCCTCTGTCTCCATGTTTTGGAAGAAAATTCTGCCTGCAMCTACACCAAGAGATCCCAGTAACCCTTGCTGTCCTCCTCATTCTGTAGGAATCCCAAGCTTTTAATGAAGAACCAATGGGACAAAAAGATGTAGGATCACACAACTGTCCAGAAAGATCTGAGAAGTGGAACCTGAATCCAAAAATACAGCTTTCCTGAATGGGTTTTGGGCATTTAATTGTATCAGATGAGATGCACAAATATGGTCTTGATACCYAAAAAGAGGAGAACCATGAATGTTTTTACTCATGCTCCTAACTACACAGATAGCATGTTCAGTGTGAGTACCAATGGACGGTACCTTAGGTAGTATGTAAATGAGCTGCAAAACTTAAAAATTAATATTTTAACAATTAATATTGCAAAAGTTAATAAAAAGAAAGGATATGTTTCTTATGAAGAAACACTAATGCTAACTCTTTGAGATTTTGCCCAAATGATAAGTAAGAGTTTAGCTGGAGATCAGAGTTATTATGAGCTYTCATTTCAAAATTACTCTTGTCCCTTTCTGGAGAGACAGACCAACCTTTCAGAGCCTCTAATTTGTTTGAAGTGACCAGTCCTTGAGGGTTTGCATTTTGTGATGTTGGAAAAACAGAGAATGCTTACTACCTGTCAGTTTTATTTTAGTCTGTTTTATACATTTACACAAGCRTACAGTGCAAAACCTCATATTTTATACTAGCAAAGAGAAAGGATTAGATTCTTGATTACACTGATTAGAAAATATTGTCCTTCTGTTATTGTGAGTAAAATCATCACCTGAGGCTCGCCCTCGGGCCTGGTGAGCAAATGAATCATTTTCTGACCTTTTCCCYGATTGCTGGCCTGATGGACACTGGTATTTTTCCACGGCTATTTTTCTCTAATGTAAAATTTACACAAAACTTGTSCCTGTGCTGAATTTCAGTGATGTCACCAGGTTCTCTGGTAACCTCCGACSATAAATCTAAAGAGGACCTGCCGCCCGTGGACAGAAGTCCTCTCCCCAACCCATTCAGGTCTTCACATCTCAGCAACACTATAACCCTTTTGGATAATTATCCTGATTCAGCTCTTCAGAAGTCTTGCTTGTAAAGCCCCTAGGTTATTTCTCTGGAGCCACTGCATCAAGAACAGCCCCGTTGACAGCAGCTGTGAATCAGTGGTAAGATCAAGTGAAACTTGGAAGTAAAGCAAAGTCTGCTAATGTGGCTATAAGTCAAATGAGCCAAGAGTTGTTTGTTGGCAATTAAAAGCTTAAAAGCTTAAACTAGGCCTATAATCTGTACTTTTCGTAGAAAGTGCTGCAGGTCATACAAAATGAAGCACTTGTTAAACAAAGTGTGGATAGCTAATAGAAGTGAGACTTGGAAAGCTATGACTTTGCACTGCAGTCGTGGATGCTTGGCCACTTGTACCTTTAGCCTAGGCAGCCTTTCATGGCAGTTCACAGCCTCTCTGGGCTTTCACAGAACTCACTTTGTCAATTGAAAACAATCTGGRTATTGGACATGTTTGAAATAAACTCCATCTGCTTTCACTTTATGTCCATATTGTGGAATAAAGATAAATAGGTAACTTTTTGTTAAATAAAGAAGCATTAAGTCCATCTTGTTATACAAACAAAGCCAACTAGATTGGATTTAGAAAAGCCTGAATAGCCTTCATATAAGAAAGCCAAGGGCAAGATCAAGTTCGCTTGTGCTAGTAGTACAGACAGCACCAGCTGCCAGAAACATTCTGCAGTAAAATATGTTCATATAGAAAAAGAGCAGAAGAAACCAAGACAGAATTTCCCATCGATCCTGATCACTTASAAAAGCCTGTGGAAATATGAACTGCACTTATACTGGCCTTATTGGATAAGATGAGAATGCTTATAATAGATATTTTGACATCTTTCATTTCAAAATCTGTAACTATTAAATGTATTAATAAAAATGTTAAAGTACTGGAAGAAAGAAAACAAAGTACATGTAAAAATTTGAAAGAGTCGTCAATCTGTGAAATGTAACAAAAGACTCCACATTGAGCAAGCAGGCACAGAATTGAAAGAATTGACAACAGCTCTGTTTATCCTTTTAGAGGATATAAGCAGGCTTAACTGAAATTTTTAACGAAAATATCCTTAAAATCATCTTCTGTATATGCTTGTCAATGTCTATGCTAGTTATACTTTTTGTTAACTTCCCTCTTCTCAATCTTCTCAATCTGCAACCTTTGCAGTTGGGTAAAGAACAAAGGAGAGTAACTTGGAGAACAAAAATCAGTGTATTGTCTCACAGTTCTTCATTCAAATGTTGTAATTGTCTAAATAGTGGAGTTTTATGACATCACACACATAAAATACTACCAAGTCTATAAGGAAAGAAATTAAATCTACGTACAAAATCGTGCATGCAGGAAAGGCTGTTCCCTGTATACGCCTTTTAATGATGAATGGTTTTAAAAATGAGATATATTACTATCCTTTTCGGTATAGTGGTGGTGAAACTAAAAGCCACATGCTGATTAAAGTATTTTTCTCTTCAACAATGCTGTGATAATCTGGCCCAGTCAGAATAAAAACAAAATATGAGTGTTTTCATCCGTATTAGAATAAGCAATAAGGAGAACAAAGGAGCTAGTAATCACTGTAGGATACAAGTGCATCAAAGGATATCTTGGATCAAAATAGTTTCTATGACCTTCACTTCTAATTTATAATTTCTTTGTAAAAAAGCTGTAGTMATGAACAAAACCAATTAAAAGTACAGACAAGCACAATATAGAGCTGTGTGGAAACACACTTGAACTTTTGACTTCTTTGATGCCTTTTGTTTGCTAATCCATGTGTCAGAGCAGCATCCAGGATTTCTGAGCAGAGTCCTGGGATTTAGGCACACCTGACTGACTTTTGGTCTCTGTGGCCACATGCTTTGTGTGCATGACAAGTCTGCATCTCAGTGTTTTATTTAGCACTCCATTCCACTGTGTGCAGTGGTCTTCAGAGGAGCAGCGAGCTAATTCGGTGTTGGCTATCTTAGAAGTTCCTGGCAGTCCTTGTGTAGTGGTCCACAGTGCAGCATACCTGCATTGAGAGATTTAGGCACTGCTATCCCCCTCTGCTGTACTGGGGTCATTTTGCTGACATGCCTGGATTCAGTGGTAGGGGGTGCTAATAATATCCATTGGGTACAGGTGATTAATGGACTGATTATCTCCAACCAAAAGGAAAACATCTGGCTATCCACCAGGGCTCTCTGGGATGTGCACTTTTCTGTGGAGAAACTGAAGAGTAGCCCCTCGCTCGAGTCGTTTACCTSTGGCACGTCAGCAGGAGATTCTCATGTTAATAAGGCTTTTAAACTTTTCCTCTTCTTTTGCTCCTAACATTCAAAAGATTGCAGCAGGACCTTTAGCTCTTAATACCAGCCAGTAGTATAAAGCGCTAAAGATCTGTAAATGCTAGCCTAAGTTGGAAAACAGCAGCTAACAGCACAAAGAGCTGCTTGCTGTTTCGCACAGAGGTGATTCTGCATTTGCAGTGGCTGCACCGACAAGGACCCGCAGTGCCCCAGCCCCAGAAGGCAGAAGTGCAGCCAGCGATGTGCTGCAGTGCAGTGCAGCTACAGCACCCGTGCCATGCCTTGTTGGACACTGTCAGGAGCCTGCCTACAGCCAGGAGTCCCTTCCCATCTCCTATATCCTGGGTGATGCATGCAGCGCCTCTACCACAACCTTTAAGCCATGATGCTTTATTTGCAGTACTGATTCATTTCTAGCTCATCCCAAGCAGCATGAGAGCYCTTCTCTTTTCTTCTCCTGACACAATACAAGAGACTCTCATTAAAAATGACACCAACAGTGAGAACCATGAAAGATTTTAAAAGCAGAAGTATCGACACTTATCCCA
Source organism: Amblyornis subalaris (assembly GCA_018881555.1). Taxonomy (NCBI): domain Eukaryota; kingdom Metazoa; phylum Chordata; class Aves; order Passeriformes; family Ptilonorhynchidae; genus Amblyornis; species Amblyornis subalaris. Next base: position 554,511 of record JACAXG010000078.1, read on the forward strand.
GTTTGCTTTTTCCCATACATGCAGCAGCTCAGGAGACCATCCCACTGGCGAGATGAGATGCAGCCTTTTCCTGACTCTCCCATTCCCTTCCTCAAAGGAACCTTTCATGTCCAGAACTCTTTCATATTATGTTGTCTCTCTTTTTTTTTCTTTTCTTTTTTTTTTTTTTTTAATTGTCCCTGCATTTTTGAATTCGGGGAAGAAATGGGGAGAAAGAGATGTAATATGTTGAAACTGCTTCTTTTCAGCTATATGAGCAGTCTSCTAAACTCAGGAGCTTTTGTACAGCTCTGCAAATCTAGAGCACATTTGAGACACATTTTCTAGGTAAACTCTGCAACAAGCTGGTTCACCCTGGCTTATTTATATTTCACTGCATTGTTATTCTGAAACAAAACACTAGGAGGTATTTCTGGGCATCATCTGACAGCATATTGCATTCCTCCAGCTCCACATACCTTACCCTGTCTTTAATACACAGTGGCTGCATGAGCAATGGCACATCAAATAGCCTAAGGCTGAGCAAGCCTTAGAATAACATTTTCACACTCAAATTTGATTCTGTAATTGACAGACAATTAGGAATAGACAGATAAGTAAATATTCAGGATCTTTGCCTTTTGTTGAATTGGGAGAAACAATTCAGAATTCACTGATGACATTCATTCTTTGGTTTGATACTTAGTCATTTTCATTTAAGGAGTTAGCTAATTTATTAGTTCCTTAGTCCTGTGGAGAGATTTAATAAGAATACTTTTATGAGCCTGTGTCAGTGACAGGTATAATCTCTTAGTTTAATTTTCCAGCTAAAGATATTTCCGCTTCTGAGGCCCCACTGATCAGGTATCTGATCTTCAATATCAGCATCCTTTGAAACAACATCACGTGGGCTTCTTTTTCCTGAGCTGTAAATAAGAAAGAGAGAAATAGAACTAAGCAGTTATGTGAGCCATGACTCAGCTCTGTTGCCCAAATTAGAAGTGTGTTAGTTCCATTAAATAAACAACCAATTTGGCCAGTTTTCCTGAGCCCTCCCCATAGCTGAAAGCATGTGTAAGAGAAAAGGAGTGAGGAGATAAAGCATACTTTGCTTTCTAAGGCTATATGCATAACTTCCATCTGACAATCAGAACCTTGCTAGGGAAAGGCTGAACATTCCTTCCATGCCCAGTTACAAGGAGTATCTTTCCTCTAGAAAGGAAACTTTAAATTGGAATATCACATTAGAGTAATTTTATCCTAGAATTTCTTGTGTTTTTCTCTTTTTTTAATCTGTATTAGTACATCCCCTGTAGTAGTCCATCTATATCACCATTGAGGAAAGATATGCATGATCTCACTGTGCTGACAAATTTGACAGATGTAGTGCACTACATTTGAGGGTTTTCTTCCTATTTCACATTCAAAGAAAAACTACACTAAAAAAAAATTAATTTGTATTCAAATAATTTCAAGAATATTCTATGCTCCTGTCCAAATCACTGAATTAATCTCATTTCTACATTAGATTTTCCTTATATTTTGCTCTGGACTTTCGTAAGTTATTTTTTTAAAGTTAAAATTTAATCCACATTTTCCATTCCAGAAGAATTTAAAATTGCACATTTTTAATCAATGGCCTCTTCAAGTTTTGTGATGGCAAAACTGAACAGTCTTGACTAAGATTTCCAAGATGCGAGAGGAAAAAGTGCCTTACATTTCCAGTTTTAATTGTTTGCAAATCAGAAATCTGATATACAATTTCAGCTGCTACTCTAGCTCTTCTTTTTCTTTAATACATAAGCACAGCCACTTGAATTAAATTAAGACTTCTTTCCGTCATGCTTTTCAGACACTTTTATCATATTCTGTTGCTTAGACACTGGAAACAAGAATACTTTGTCCCAGTTAGGAAAATTTAATAGATTCTACTAAGCATTTCTTTGCCTTCCCTGCATCTGCTAAGAAATCCAATTTTTTCCTACTTGTTCTGAACAAGCTGCATCACTGCCTTTTTCACAGGCTCAGAGCTACATGGCTCAGCAATACACAGAAACAACTGGAGGCCACTACTTTTCCATTGCAATTTTGAGTCATTTGAGGACCTCATGCAAACCTGTTTACCCCATTTGAAAAGAAAGTGTTGAATCTTCACTCCTGCATGTTTTGATTTGGAGGACAGATGCCAAATGGAGGCATTGGAATTAATTAAAGAATGCAGCAGAAAGACTATTTTAAAAAAGCTGAAAGGAAAATCACATTTCTGGGGCTCTGTCTCTCCTTTAATTGCAATCACCAGTCAAGATCCTAATCAATGCACATAAATTGTCACAAGACTACAAGGGCTGAATCTCTGAATCTGCAGTTTGGGCATTACAAGGGCTTCATGAAGAATTAACGCTTATCGTTATTAATTTTTTTTCTGCTGTTTTCCATTAACATTCCACCTCGAGGTTGCCCAAAGCGTTCATCTTCTTAAAAAATTGAAACATTAGACTGATAAAATCAGACAGCCTGTGTGCCTATTCAGAATCTTGTGTTGCTTTTCTGCTTTCTTTCCAAAGAACCTTTAGGTGAACTCCCTGACCAGGCCTGTTGGTTTCATGGCTATGTCAGCTCTCCTCTACTCTTCAATAAGCAAATGTTTGTCATTCACTAGCTCTGCCTTGAAAACATCTTATTCTCTTTTTCCCCCACTTCCCTATACCTTTTGGCTCAATTTCAGAGTAAAAACTGTTTACCCAGCTTTACTCAAGTGGATATCCCTTCAGGTTGTTTCAACTTGCCAAATCTTTACTCTATTAATTTCTCTATTCCAACTTGAATTCTCAGTGCTATGCACATATGAATACTTATTTTATTGCCATCATCTATCAGTAGATGTGTGATTCCTTTGCAATCTGAATCAAAAAACCATTTTGGATTTGTTGCTGTATTACTCCCACTTTGAAGAAACAATTCGCATCTCTAGAGATCTAGAGTTTCACTGGATTATTCTTCTTTTATCTTTCCTTCTGAATGCATTACCAGATTGTTATTGCATTAATTTTCATTGTGTTCCCCATAGTCATGCCTTCTTTCAGGAAAGCAGAAATTATAGGTATGTTGATTTCAATGCAAATAGGTAGCTCTTTCTAAATGTATCTTATCTTCTTCATATTAAGGTAAACGCATTACCGCATTTAGGAGGTAAAGCACATCATTTAGAAAGCTTTAATAGGTGAGGACTGTAAAGACCATTTGAATTTCATATTTGTGCTGCCCCCTGAACTAGCTTAATTATGCTAATATCTGAAGGCACTGCCCGCTTACAAAAGCTGGCTAATGAAATACTGATATTCAAACTCCTGGAGAATAAGCAACAGAAAATTTATCTCAGAGCAAATATATAGCAAAATTTTAGTTAAGAATCTTCATATCAGGCCATTTCTCAATAAAAACCTTCCTTTAGTTCGGTGAKTCTAGTCTAACCATACTMCTTTAAAAGACCATTCTGTACTTTTCCCTCTACAGTATTACCTTCATATTATAGCCTTTTTGTTCTGTGCTTCTCACGCTTCAGAGAGCCATGGAATGACTTTAAGAAGGTGACCCTTTAGAAAGCCAGTAAACTCTCAGAAAAGCCTTGTTGTATTATGTTAACTTCAGCCTATAATGAAAGATTATAATGGTGCTTTAGCACCTAGGAGGTGCTAAGTTTTAGAAAAAACATCCCCAAACCCTACTGTTTTCCTACTGTGGCAAATAGCCTGCCTGGAAAGGAAGAGAAAATCTTTTTGGGGACCACATCAAGCTTTTAGTTAGTAAAAACCACATGGAATTTAATGCCTATTATAAACTGGGCCCAGGTTGTATATGAGCTCCAAATCTCAAATAATATTAAATAATATTGAAAAATTTTATTGTTAATTCAAATGCCTTAAAAATTGTTTTGATCTTTATGTATTGTGTCCTAAAAGCTGCTATTTTTCATTCAAACAAAATAAATAAACTTTTGCTTTCTAGCTTAAAAGTGTAACTGATCCACCTGTTGCTAAATGTTACAGAAGTGCCAAGATTTTCAATGCCATTTGTTAATATATTAAAATCACCTAAAATAGAGTGCCTAGAAACCAGAGAGCTATCATAGTTATAATCAACTGAAAGAACAGTGAAGCAATCCCAAGCATGCCATTAATAAAACATGACTTCCAATTTATTGTAAAAAATTGACTCATCTCTACTAGTTAAAAGATTCAAACGGAATTCAGGGAGGCTTAGCATAATACAGTTGCCCATCAAAAAAGGAGGTTTTCAATCAAGACCTCCTCTTAGCTATGATTACACTGATTTATAACCAGATTGGAGCTGACAAGAGTTCAAGGTAGGTCAGCTTGAGCTGTGGACATGTAGGAAGCCGTTGCAAAACAAGTTAAGCACACTACCTTTGGCCCCTGTTATCTCAGGCACAGGCTGATTGAACAGCACTTCCCTAAGATCTAAGCCTTTCTCTCAGGTGGATGAGAAATATATTGAAGGGGCAAGGTTTTGGAGAGATAATAAGCTATTAGGTGTCAGACAACTGTAACTTAGAAGTAAATAAGAAAAATTACCAAGGCCATAAGAACACACAGTTAAGAAGTGAAATTTTACGAGAAACGGAGAGGAGCCAAGGCTAAAAAAGAAAATGCAAAAATAAGATGAGGTCTATGGTGCAATAATCTTTAAAATGCAGTATTAGTTATTCATTGTTATACTGGTATGTTTGGTTTCTGTGAAAATTACTAGACAAAAGAACTGAATCTCCTGTAAGGTGAGAAATATACCATGCAACTTGAAAATTGTTAATTATAACAGCAGTGTTGTAGTGTCACAATGCAGTAGTGTCAGCTGTCTTCCTAAAAGAAGGTAAATGTGGGAAGATGTAGCAGAATGCCAAGCATCCCTCTCTCTATGAAAGGGGAATCAGTCTCTGACAAACTTTGAGGAGTATTTCCTTGGCATACCAACACATGCCAAGCAGCGTTTGAAAATGTGTTTGCTTCCATAGCAATGAAAACCTATGCCCCAGACAAATGGGAGCTATAAAACTGGAGCTGGGGTCCCATTCTAAAAGTAGCCCTCTGAAGACAGACCGCAGTTGAGTTGGTCATGTTTCCATGGCTGAGGGATGTCTCAAATGGAACTGATAGCTGGAGATTAATGTTGGCTATATATTTAGGTTACCCCTAAGCAAAAACATACTTTGAGGCACTTTTGTAATGTTTCCAAGCTGTGATCAAGAACACAGTCCCTTGTTTCCTAGAATAAACACAGTCTTAATCTTGCCTGGTGTCCTCTTACCTGGGGTAACATAGCCAGCAGAGTCCATCTCACTTGTATTCACTCTTTCTGGAGAAACAGGAGTTTTGAAGAAAATTATTTTGACTGCTTGCTATCTCAGAAAGTAAGAGAAGGACAGGGCGGAGGAGTTTTCTCACCCAACTATGAGAGTGGGTGCATTAATTGCCAGGATATGGAGCAATATTTTTCCAGGTGAACACTTCCCTGTGCCTTCTGATGAAGGCAACTATTCAAGATGTCTCCAAGAGTCAGGGAAACATCATCTTATCCTGTGAGGACTCGAAAGCTTCGGGCCTCTAGAACTTCAAGTATCAGTAGTCCATGTCTAAAAAACAATGGTTTAATTAACACTTGATTATTTCTTGATGTAGTTAAGTGGAAAAACCCACTGTCAGCCATTGACATTAAAGCAGCGTACTCTCTAGACAAAGAAAACGAAGAAGCTACGCAAGTTCTGGCTGCTATTTTGATTTCTGGAATAAATGTCCATGTGAAGCATTTAAAACAATTCCCTATGCCAGTTAATAACCTGGTTGCACAGTTGCCTGTACATCTTATAACTAGGTTAGTAATTATTCTGCTGTTTTTCTACAGCTGAACGTTACATGTTATATGACAGATCTTTGTCTCAATTTAGTCTGACAATTTTAATAGCAACACAGAGTTTAGTGTATCATACCCCTTGATGAGAATATAATACTGTTTTACAGGAAAGTAGTTCCCAAAAAAGTTGCTAATGACAGAGGAAAAATACCAATTAAATGCTTCATATTTTTGTCCTACCATACTACTGTGCTTTTGTGCATGTGTTAATGAGATATTAGCTGACAGAAAATCCCAATTTTAAAATGTTACTTGTTTAAAGAAGCAAACTCCTTTCTAACTGACAAAGCTCTTTTTATTAGCAAAAGATATCACACTAACTACTGCGGGAAAGGACAATTTTTAGATAAAAGAAATAGGAAATATTTCAGACTAACAAAAAAGAGGTGTAGCAAGATTGTCTAGGGAATAATCCATGCATATTCAYCACTATTTCTGACACTTTGGCCTGGTTGCTTTCAAGTCAGCCTTAACAACCTGTAATCACACRCTCATTTGTAATACAGCAACTACTCTTTTTCCTCTCCACAGCCCTGGGTGAGTGTAGTTTCAAAACTCAGCCTAAAATTCAGATATTTTAAAATTATGGCTATGAATGTATTGTACTCTTTTGCTAAAGAAGTCTTGAGACTACTGCAATTATTGTCTTCAAGTTCCAATGACTCTACAACAGGACAAAACACATTAAATTTTATATATATATATATATATATCTAAAACAAAGATCACTTTTAGAACAAGCTAAAAAACATAAAAACACATCGGGAACAAGCCTCAGGATAAAAGGTTAAAATAAAACATGTGATGTACAATGCCTAATTTTTGAATGCTCTATGCTTCAATCAGCTGTCCCTGTTCTTCATTTGATTTCCCTTGCAAGGGCACAGAGGAAAACAAAATGTGAGGAAACAGCTCAAACCTTTTCTTCAAAGGGTAATTTTCCAATGGGAATAGCAAATCTTTGTCATTTGCAACATAATATATTAAAGATTGAACGGGAGTTTTTGAAAATAGGTTTTTAAAATCTACTTTTATCACAAACACTTGGAAAAGGAATCACTTCAATGCCGGGAAAATCTAACTTGAAAAATGTTTTGATGAAATTTATAAAGTCTAAGAATTGCTAAGCTTTGAATGCACTAGTTGAATAAGAAATATTTTCACTATTTTGATAAAACTCCAAATTGCATCCAGGCTTAAGGAGTGAAAAGCAAACAAAAGAGACTCATACAGAGACTGCTTACTCCTAAAATCAGTATCATGTAGTGGATACTACTGCCATGAACATGAAATGAGTAAATGATATTCAATTTTATGCTTCTCAAGAGATAAAGTAAAGTAAGTGAGGAAAGAAGTTCAGTTTGATGAAAACATTGTACCGGGTGGAAGCCAAATATTCACCTCTTGCAGCACAATCACATCTCAGAGACCTCATGTCCCATAACATCCCAGTGAAACAAGTGCAGTATATACAAATATATAGCACACACAGTTAGTAGTTTTAGTAGTTTTGGGCTATGTAGAAGTTACAGGAACATTCACAGCAAGGAACTGCTGAAGGGGCTTCCTTCCAACAGTCACTCCTTGATAAGCAAACACTTATGATCCTTGGTTTTGCCCTTTTCTTCTTCTTCTTTTGTATTTTTATTGATTTGATATCCACATATGATCACTGTTAGAGACGGGCTGCTTAAGCACGCCCTTTCTCTGAATTACTGTTTTCATGACTGTGGTCTTATGCCTCTTGACTTATCTCTGCTGACTCAAGCCTAGTGGAGTCAATAGATCACTGGGCACAGACTTAAAATCCATGGTTTGGCTCATGAAAACKGTATGTTTTTTCAGTTTCACATGCCACTGAAAGAGTTAAAGGTGATGCATTCCATGTTTTGTACTGAAGTGGATATATAATGTGTATGTAGGGATGCCCAAGTCTGCCTTTATCCTAAATTGTGCCCTGGAGTAGCATTGTTTAAATTTGGATTTCGGTAATTTGTTGGTTCCTGTCAGGAGAAAGAACTGTGTTGGAGAGACTTTGTGAGACATGAAAGCACAGTACATTTCCTGTGGTATGTCATTTTCCTCAGGTACTCTCCAACTAGTGTGACCTCTTCTGTGKTTCAGTTGTAGGTGACACCTGTGAGGTAAGGCCTTTGTAACTATGGCTCCAGATTTGTGGGTTTTTTACRGCAATGACTGCTTTACAAGCTGGAGGTGCTTTAAGTGGAAGAATTTCTGGAYTGGTAGGCAAGTAGATAGCTATGAGATACTGTCACTATGCAAACTGATGGGGACYAGACATGCTTTATTTTTATCTTGGAGAAGCTTGCAGGAGGCAACCCTAGATCCATGAAATAAACTAAGAGAGCAAAATGACCTCGTGTCTGACTAGGCACGAATAATACTGAGAAACAAAAATGCCAGTAGCTTGTATGYGTCTTTCCAAAGAAAACCTGTATGAAGAGTTCACTCTTCAGCAGCAAGAAATTACTGATAGAAGCAATGTATATAAACCCCAGGGTTTTTCAAAAGTAGATTTCAAGCCTGAGGTGTAGTAGGCTATAAGGAAGCTGGAAGGGCAGTGAAGTTTCTATTCCCTGTCAGGTAACTAGAAAGCTACTGGCAGCCCTRTCTAAAATTAATTGAAATCTCTCATAATGGAGGTTCTTGGTAATGCTGGAGATGAGCAAGGATAGGAGCTCTCTCAGGGCCTCACAAGTGAAGATGGAATTCTTGGCCCCAGCCCTGCTCAGTTATGTGCTGCAGACATCACTTCTCATCTTGTTTGGCAGTGGAAAGCCTTTTTTCAGAGCAGCAGGGGCACAGATGCTGCAGCTCTGCCAGGCTGTGAGCACGCACTGCAGTCTCTGCCACGGGGAAAGCCTGGCTCCACTGCCCACAAGTGCAACAGATTTGCTCAGGAATGGAATCTTAGCAACATTCATCAAAAAGGCATTGTTTCCTCAGGCCTGCTGGGGCTCCCGAAGCTGACTTGGGCACAGTTGAGCCTGTTGCCCGGTCCTCATGCTGCTCGGAGTATAATTTTAGCCTGAGGCATGGCAGGAGTACATGTTCCTTGGGCAGCTTCCAGGGGTGTGTTCCTGGGGAGATGGGTTTTCACAGGGTCACAGATCCCCTGGCCAACATCCRGTGGGGAGAGTGAGGCTGCTGACACCTCTTGGCTGGCCTTGGTGCGGGGTGTCCCAGGACAGCTTCCTAGTGCACCAGCCCCAGGGGGAGGTSACAGCAATTGAAAGGCTGTTTTGCACTCCTGGTGCTGGTACCTTGCAACTATTTCCCCTGCAAGGCCTGATGTTCTCAGCTTGTGTTGGGAGATATTCTTTTAGTCACACAGCTCATTTTTCTCCCTCTCTCCTTCTTTCTGTGTATATATACAGGACCTAGGTTTAAATTATTTACCTCCAGAAATATTTGCCATATGAAGTCTCTCCACTGGCAGGATCTATTAGGAAATATTAGAAGAGATAGCTCTTTCTCCTGCAAACTCTTAGCTGGTAAGTTCCTGAAACAATCTCAAGAAACAGAGGTGGAAACCAAAAGCTGGAAATTTAAGGTATGAATGATTCTTATGCCATAAATTGCTTTTTGAAGCTTGAAGAGAGGGATCTTTTACATCATRCATCATATTTTCTTCTGAGCAATAGAATGAGCAACAAAAAACATCAGTTCATCTTCCACTGAGGTGAGTTTTTGATGAGAGGTGTTCTTAGCTGACTGCTCAGACATGTTCCCAAATGATAGGAGCACAGATCAAAAATCTTACGCAGAAATGAACTAGAAAGCCCTTAGGACCAGAGTAAATACTCTCAGAGTAGAAAATGAATTCTGATAGGCTCCTATCAACTTTAATTACTTTAAGACTATTATCCATGTAACAAGCTTCTCTGGCATTTCTAAGGAACAGGTATATTTAATAAATGAAGAACTTAGTAAAGAATATTCCCTAATTACACTCATTAGAAAATTTAAGCTACAAGAAATCCAATAAAGCTTCTGCTGTATCTCACACAGACAGCAATTAATGAACAGTTATCTTAAGTGTGAATTAGCAAGCAACCTTTGCTTTCTTGAATATGATACCTTAGGCATCATTTCAATGAAGGAGGATATATTATACATATTCTGAGCAACTGCTTGCCCTCAGTCTTCAATTTGAAAACCATGTTGCCATTAATTAATGATGTACTGGTGTCGGAACAATAACAGATATGGAAATGAATATRTTGAAATTGTACATGAACCAAAAGAAAGGCAAAAGACAAGCTACAGAAATGTGCATTTGGAMTAATTATTTTCTTTGAAGAACTCCACAAATTAAATACTGCATGAAGTCACTTGCTGTCACACAGCTTATTACATTGAAAGGTCTGCAGTAAAAATAAAGTTTTTTGTCTGCCTTTGCACACCTCCTTAATCATTGTCTTTCTGGACTGATTTCTGTCAATGCAACTCTGTTCCCTAGAAAAGATGACACATGGAGGGAATATTTCTATTGTGTATCAAAGGAACAAAAAAAGAATTTCTTTAACATTTCTAATTTTTATTTCTTTACCAAGCTGTACTAAATGCTCTACCTCTTTCCCCTCAGAAACAGGCAGAATTCTATATTTTGTCTTAGCCCCAATGAAAACTTAAGGCAAGTAGCATATCGGTGTTAAAACTATTCCCTATATGAAACACCGTCCCTAGGTAGCAAAAATGATTTGGCTTGTAAAGAAATGTTAGCTGCATACAGCAAGAAACTCTTCAACTAATTAGATACCTTATGTTGTAAATGCAAAGATAAATACCTTATGTTGTAAATGCAAAGATAAATACCTTATGTTGCAAATGCAAAGCTAAATACTTGAGTTAATACTTTGATCAGTTAAATGCTGATCAAAAGTGTCTTAAGTAAACTGTTGAGGCAATGTGATGCTTACTATCATTTGAATCTGTTACATGTGTTTTGCTTCAAGCCGAGAAGTAAATAACCTCTCACCTTTTGGTTTGATAACCTTTCTTCTTCTCAACAAAAGGTCATTTAAGTTTTCTGCTTTTCCTACAGTTTGGTCTCTCTTGGAAGCAATACAGACTTCAACTCTCCTTTTTGAAGGTTATCCAAGACTTGTGCAGGAAAGGTCYGTCCAGGGCAGAGCAGAGGGATGAAAAGGTTAGGATGACCTTTTCATCCCTCTGCTTTGCCCTGAACAGAGTGGTATTTTGTCACTGGGCTATATAATTAGGACCCTCTTCACTTCATTAGATCTCAGGCACCCTGTGGGGCTAGTAAGAAACTGAACCAAGTTTCCAAGGAAAGTTTTCTCTCCTGTGTGTAATGTCTTAATTAAAAAATTAAGTTGTTCTGAATTCTGRCTTGGACAGGTTTAATTTTGATCACAAAGACACATGTAAAAAGAATTGCTTTCTTCTATAGGAAGACTCCAAAAGCTACTGGAAAAGTGTATTAATCTGCCTCACTGGGGAAAGGCCTCTGAGTGTTGAGAGAGAAAACCCTAGTATGACTGAGGSCTACAGTATCACTTGTGTAGGTTTCAGGGTAATTAGGAAAAATGGTGAAAAGAGGGAAAACTAGTGCTCTGCTTCCACAATTGCATTTTTGTATACTGCTAATTACAAAATGCTAAAGAGTGAAGGGGGCAGTCAGCTTTAACCAAGATATTTTTTGTCAGATGCAGTCCTTTCTGGTTAGAGACTGATTTTGCAAGAGAAATTGAAAGGGCACAATTTCCTCTTTAACAAAGAACAAGTAAGAGTAATGAAACTGATTATGGATACTATTGCTAATCAGTGCTGGATGGAACTAATTTTTGTGCTTATGTKGTTGACAAAATGTAGGTCTGGTGCAACAAAACCCATAAACATCCCTTGGGAATCCTGTAAGCCACGATGGAAGCACTGCAGTTTCCGTTGCTTCCTTCACCGTCCATCATCCATGCTGAGAATCAGGACAAATTTATGCTGAGTTATTRATAAAGAAAGAAGATACAATAATTGCAATCAACTAGAGACTYACAGATTCTTACCCTTATATTTTAGGCCTTTTTTTTTTTTCTTTCAAAAAATATGAATGCTATCAATGGAAAACCATTTAATATTCAGCAGAACAATGTAACACAAATAGAAAAAAAAATCCTTTTAAGAYGATATTTTGCAAAAACACTGTACTCAAATATCTACAAGGCCTGGAGGAGTATACACAAAGAATGAAGTGAAGGCTTATACACTGGCTTTCTCAGCTTCTGTCTGCTATATGAAAGAAYGCTGTAATTTACACCAAATAACTGGGAAAAAATGCCCTGAAAAAAATCACGCTGTTAGGTAACATGTCCCTGCTAAACAACACACAGATATTCTCCAGTCTGGATGTTGTGGTGACCTTAAACAGAGTTGGCTATGAAAGGACCTGCTGACAGTAACATATTCATCAGTAGATTATGGAGATTTACAGCTTGTGTACACATTTTTTGTGCTCTTCATGTGGAGCAAATGTGATGTGGGAAGCATTGGGCCCACTCTTTTTGGTCGTATCTGCACTGGCAAATCTGCAAGGTTGAGCTCAAAAGTAGTAATGCATCATGTGGGAAGGTGGAGGGAGGAGTAAATATCAAAGTTATAATAAATTAATTGTGTCAAGCATAGAACAGAAATAATCAAAAAAGCTAGTCTAGGGCAAGCACCTGCAGTAYGGGGAATTGCTGCAAATTGAAGAAAAGGTCATGGAAGTACTGAGACAGAAACTGTGTATTGCAGAACAAAACTTAAATACTATTTTTCAGCTGTAGAATTTTAGTGCTTGCAGGACTAAAAGTTGTACCCAGTTCAACACAAATGTTATTAACATTTGGTTGGCCTGATAATTTTTTTTTCCTAACCAGGAGGTCATCTGCCTTCAGTAGCCACATTTTAGAAATTATACTCTCAGGATTTGTTTTAATAGTATTGCATTATTTTTTAAGGCAAAGCACAGTTTCTGAAGGGATAGGATAAGGTAAAGGAGATAAATGCATGTCAGCTGAAGCCATTTGAATAAGCTTGTACCAACTGAGATGGATTAAGCTCCCCTGATGCAATACAACTTGCTCTCTGTGTACACACAGAAGGGCTAAGATTTGGTGTCACCAATATGACAGGCTTTCTAAATCTAGAAATGTTTTTTCTAAAATTGAAGTAAAAATACTGAAAAGGTAAGGGTTTAGTAATATTCACCACATGCTTTTGTGATTAGATTTTAAATAGTAGTTCTGATGAACTTTCTAATTACTACAAGAATTTTAATTTTTCCCATTTTCCCAAAGCCAGTGAGCAAATTATAGTGAGATGTGTGTCATATGTATAAGACCAATTGCAACTCAGCAAAGTATTTATAAGCATTTTGCTGCCAGCACAACTGAGGCAGTTGAGAGGGATTAGGCAGTGTGTCTGTCCAGAGGAAGGCTGGAGCTCGGCTGGATCCCAAGAGGTGTAGTATTTGCTACTGGTCAACTAAAGGCCTGGGTTTTGGACTATATCCCCATTTTGTTAGTCTTTGTGGTTCATTTTTCCTCCAGCTAAACACAGGAATATGAAAGGAAAAATACATGAGTAAAACTAGGAAAGATTGGAAACAGGGGAATTAGGAAAGGCAGATTATAAAACTAGCTTCTCCATGTCTATCTTTGTGTGCAAATGMAGGTTGCTCCTGGATCTCACGAAAAAGTTCAAGCAAGAACACAAGGTCAGATATGCCAAGGGCTCACATATAAAGAAAGTGTACAAATGTACCTAAATGAAGTTAGCATTGCTCTGTTCAAAGCTTGAGAGCTTCTCTTTAGGCCTCCATGAAAGCTTTAAAATGCCTGTGTCAGGTTGCTATGACATTAGGGAGTTGCATCAACAGCTGAGCCTCTCATCCTGGGTTTATTCTTGGTTTTACGTGCTACAAGCAGCCAYTTTTCTGCTTGACAGGCATGGATATGCTAGAGCCAACAATCACACAGGGACTCAGTAAAACAGAGGGCTGGAAGAGGGGTACTCGTGACCACTGACGGCTTCTTGCGGTGTTTAACTGGGGCACTGAAAGGTCTTGAGGGACYGGGTCGAACGGATCTGAAAGGAGAAAAACAAATTATGACACGGTAAATGTCACCTCTGCTGTATGTGGCTTACCTGAAAATGCAGCGTGCTGAAATGAAGTGTAAGTGAATTAAGTAAGTCTCCAGCTGGCAGGTGGTGGCTGCATTTCTGCCTTCTCCACTGGGTTTTAAATGACTCAAGCATTTGGCCTCATTGCTGAGGTTCAAAGGCTGTGAACCTCAGTGAGTTTACGTTTTATGTGAAACTACTGCAGGAGCAAAGCCCTGACTCACAACAGTGAGGCAGAGTGACAGGTGCTTGTGCCCCCAAATACTTCCTGAGCCTTGTGTTTCTCACTGAYGGGATTTTCAGAGGGACTGCCAGAAGTGCTCAGTAGAGACCTGGTGCTAGAATAGCAAAAGATAGTCTTCAGTTGTGCTGAAACTTTTGCAAATGCTCAACACAAAAGTAAGCATTCTTTGTTTAAATGTTGGTATAACAGCCATTGATATGAGTCATACAAGCCCCTGGGCTTCCAGAAGCCTTTGGAATACAGTAATAAAAGCACTCGTGCTGCCTCCAGAAGTTGACTCTTTGCTTAAGATTTCCTAATCCCCACAGCAGCTGCAGCTTCAGTTCTTGAGGGGGGTCTCTTGCTGACCCACTGAACAACATATTGCACAGACAACAAACTCTACTTTTGTATATTTGTATGCCTTTTATATTCACACCCGGGGAGAGGGGCTGCACGTGCTTGACCAATCTGTGATAAATAGCTGCAGAAGCTGGTTCAGCRTGTAGGGAGCTGTGAAAATGTATTCTGGTTGGGAATGTTGTGACAGCTACGATAAAGATGCGTTACTTAACTACCTTTGAGCATCTGGCTCTTCCCACAGGGTGCTTTGTTTGGGAATATGATCTCTACAAACAGCTTCTTATTTCATGCCCGAAGAGTAGTAACTGAAGGCACTCATACAAATTTACCATGAAAGTAGTGTATTCCTTTTATCTTTGGACAGAGGAGATTCTTCAGGCGATGTTTCCTTTGATGGGTAAATGCCAACCCAGCAGCCTGCTGCTGCAGTGATGGAGCTGTAGGTCTCTGTCTGCTCTGTCTCGGCAGTATGGCCTAAACCAGAAATGTATGAAATTCGTTCTCCAAGTGCCTTGACAAGGCCAGCCAGGCATGATGACAGTGAAACTAATTGTTGCAATGCCGCTGTCCTAAATCTAGGGAGAGGCAAGGAGGC
The DNA here is from genome assembly GCA_018881555.1 of Amblyornis subalaris. Classification (NCBI taxonomy): domain Eukaryota; kingdom Metazoa; phylum Chordata; class Aves; order Passeriformes; family Ptilonorhynchidae; genus Amblyornis; species Amblyornis subalaris. The sequence goes on from JACAXG010000078.1 coordinate 569,741, forward strand.
ATGCTCATAGCACCCAGCCTGTGGGACAGTCTAAGGACTGTAGTGGGAACCCAACTAACCAGGGAAAACCCTCATTTTCAGGGGCACAGCTTGCTTGCTTTCATCAATTCCCTGAAACTTGGCCTGTAGAGCAGCAGCGCTTCTGCCATCCAGCTAAGGTTGATGCTGTAAGAATAAAAGCAACATGAATCATAGGCAAAAGTCTAAATAACAAGAAGTTGGGATTAATAATCCCTATTGTTTAGGAAAATATGGATCTTTTTCTCCATGCTCTGCTGAAGGCATCAGTCCTTTTATGACAAGCACTCACCCTCTGTTTTAAGAATGTTTTAATGATTATCCAAACTTAGCAACCTAATCTTGCTATACAATATATATTTTCCAGTCTTATCCTAAAACAAAGATATTTGTCTGGTGAGATACTCTATAGATGAGTAGAGGAAAGTATTATATTAGCCTACCTGAGTAATYGATGCACTCAGACTGGTTACTGTTCTTTCTTGCACCAATGCATTGCTGATACTGGTTAGGAAATCCTTATTGAGTTTACCCTGCCCAAAGGCTTCAAACCAAAATTGAATCACAGTTCTGGGTTTTCAGTCCCTATGAACACAAAATGTTTAAAAATGAGAAGGAAAGGGAGGAGCGCAAAATAAATATGTGCCATGTACTCTTAAATTATTTAACTTATATAATAAAGGAAAAGGAGTATATGCTGATAGTTAAATATTTGACAAGTAATTTCTAATGAACTGTGAAAATCACGGTCTTCTGAACTTCTGTTTTGAGGGTGGATGAAACACAGCAATGCAGGGGAACCTTCTAAATGATATTTTTCTATCAGGTTTGATAGGACTGGAAATACTCCTAACACACAAAAGCTGCAGAGCTCAGCTGGCTGAGCTGGGTGGAAGTGACTTGTCTTTCCTTGAATGTAGAACTGCAGCCAGTCACTAACTGCTGATCTGCTTCTCCAGTCACAAATATACATCTCATAAGTGTGCCCATATCTAAAGCTGAAGTATTAAAAGTTTTGAGATAACAGATGACAAGAATCAGCTGCATAACATAAACTGATTTTGCAGAGAAAATATCGGTTCTGAACAGATGGTGTTATGTCCTGTTATCTGTACTCATGCTGGTTGTCAGAAATGTATCAAAATCTGGTACCCGAAAACATGGGAAAAGTGGTGGGCTCACTGTTACAAATCCATGAAAAGGTAGCATGTGTGTTAATTGTACCGCAGGAAAAGCAGACCACTAGCTAATAAAAAGATGCTAGCTCATTTCAGGATGAGCTGTGGGTTCACCTGAGACACACCTCAACTCAGAACCGTGTGTGAAACACTTCTGTTAAAGAGCTGGTGAAAATGTGCTGTGTTACATGATGGAAAAAGCCCAGTACCTCTGACGGGTGCTCTCAAAACCTACAGGAGAATTGGGCACTGCACAAAATGTAGCCCTGGACCATTCCTCAGTATCTCACCTCAGCTGGGCATTTGAAATTTAAGATCTGTGTTGCTGGTTTTGAGAGATGACCTGCCATGCCATTGTCATAATGTGTGTTCTGGGACTCAGAGTCCTTCATATYCTTAAGTGAAAAGGAAGACCACCTGTGAATACCATCAAAAACATTAAAAAGGTATTCAAACTGAATTTCTAGGCCAAATACTCAGCTCTSTATCACTTTTATTTCTTTATTGTGTCAGACTGATAACTTATATCTTAATCAATGGACCAGCATATTGAAGGTATTTTAGGATTCAAAGGCTATCAAAGTTAGAAACTCTTGCTCAGATAACAGGAGCATCACAGTTCAGACACCTTTGCGGAAATGGAAGTTGCTTCTTGTGGTTAAAGTCCTATGTGCTATAAATACAAAAGCTGAAAAACTGTGAATTTATACTGACTGTGAACAGAGACAGAGTGATAAAAAGGTTTATATTAATCTGGATTTCCCTTTCAGATTGTTAGAGCCAACGTGGCCTATTTTCAAGGACCCTGGCAAGACCTACTTAGCTGTGGCTGAGGTATGTGTGGCTGTAGACAAATATTGCTTGACACTTTCAATTGTGATTATAGTTCCGTTTCAAAACCACATAGATAGCACTCAGTCACTCTTTTTGTGGTTCTATCTTGTACTTGACATAGCCTGAAATCATCCTGAAAGCCTAAATTTAAACGCTGGATATTACACTTGCCATATGAGAATGCCCTATATACATTTCTGCACATGACAAATCCCCCCTACAGCAACCAGCTGAATATGTTGTCATCTTTATTAGCAGGAGAACTGAGGGTGAGACACCCTGTGTTCACTAGGTGGCTCTTGAATATTGATGATGAAAACACAGGTGGGAACTAAAGTTTCACCAAGCCACTGCAGACAGGAGAGAGATAGGATTTTTCATAGGAAGTGTAGCTCAGCCTTGGAAGGCTCCAGCAGTTGGGAGTGCCAAGTTGGAGAGATGCACATTGGTTCACAAGTTTCTGAAGGGGACCTGCAGCTCAAACACTGCTGCAGCACTGATTGGCAGGATGACCCCTTGTCCGTCAAAGCACTACTCTGCAGCAGAACTGTAGACTTTGAACTTTGTGATTCTGAATGTTAGAGTTAAAGGCTATATGGAAGGAACACTGAATTAGACAGCCAAGTAACACCCTCACCCGGGGAGTTTCCAATAGTGTTGAAAAGCTTTGTCCAGGGTTTAGTCTGCAGCATGGACCACGCTCTAAGGATGTGGAATTAGACAGATTTCTTGCATACTTCTTAGAGTAGATCTATTTCTAATGTCTCATCGTAGATAGACAGAATAAGACAGTGCACTCAGTTTTTCTTGCTGTACAACCAGTTTGTTGTTGGAAGTTAGTGCTACCACTTCTGGTGCTTAATCACCATTAGTTCAAATTATAATTGATATAATAGTTGAACTATGGATTTATAATTTTAGTAATACTAACGAAATAAACCTCATTCTTCCAAATGTTGACTTAGAGGTTGAGAGGCAGAATTTAAATAGACACCTAAAATTTCTTAATGACTTCTGTGCTACCGTAGTAAAATATCTTTACATATAACCTTGCCAAAGCATAGAAAAAATTTTGCACATTTAAGACATCAGTATATGGAATTGAGACCCAAGGAACCATCACACCCGGAAACAGAGAGGGGAACTGGCTAATCTAACTGGAAGGGAGGGAAGAGKTGACCATAAATTTAAATTTATTTGAGTTGAGAGGAAGTTGAAAAGTTGTAAAACGAGTAATTTCAGAAAGATAGGTTTTTGAGTTCAATGTCCATCTACAAACCTGATGAAGCAAAAGATAAGCGTCAACTCAAAGAGAAACGAGGTGACTGCTGTGGCTTCATCTGCACCTTTTGTGCTTACATTCCGGGTCCTGTCTGAGCTGGGAGTGATTTCTGTTGTGAGCATGTCATGTTGCAAAAGRCTGCACTGTTACAAGAATAAAAATCTCTTCTGGCATTGCCAAACAGGGGACAGAGAAGGGAAAGAATTCAGTAACCAGAGTGCAGGTGGAGTGTGCTAAATGGGTTTGGGGCTGTGCAGGGTGGTGGCAGCAGGAGGAACCCCCTTGTGATTATAACATTACCTTAGGGCTAACCCCACATATTGAGCTGTCAAGTGTGAGAGAAAAGACACATAGGAACTCATTTTTCTGTTTGATGTGCCATGGTAGGAATGAGGAATGAAAATGAAAAGCGAAATTAGATTCAACCAGCAGTGCTTAGGAGGTAATGCAGTAAAAATTGGAAGGGTGCTAGCAGCCTTTAGGAAAGAGATGAGGGTTCAGTAACACAGGTCATTATTTGTGTTACTTGAAGTGTCTACATTTCTGTGATTCTACATTTTTCTCTGGCATGCTTATTTCTATGGTACTTTAAAACACTAACTGCCTTTGTAGCTGGTAAGAATTGCTTACAAGCATAAAAGCATCAAAATATCAAAGTAGCCATTTAAAMAACAGATAATGAATGAGAGAAGCAAGTCTGCCTTTGAAAAAGTAAACAAAAGGTGAGCAAATTATGAAACTGAAAATACTTTTACAGACTTATAATGAAAATTTGATATAACATCAATAAATACCTTCAAGCAAATGCTTTGATTGGTTGCCTTATCCATTGGTTTTGGTTTTTTTTTTTTTGTCAGCCTTTAGAAAACATTAAGCCTTGCAGTTGTTAATACATTCTTAGCCAGCAATTTATTTTGACCATTTCTGATTTATGCAAGTTCTGGAATAGTACATAAAAACATAATTTGAAATCCTTAAATTTAAGTTTTAGTAAAAAAAAAGAAACATGATTTATTTTAGGAAAAGCGGTAATAAATGAGATATCTTATTTGATAAAATTTAAATAAAATAACTGCATCTCTTTTCTTCACTTACTCAAGCAACCTTCCTTTTTAAACTGAGAAAATACTCTTACAAGTGATTTGGTCATATTGGCATTATGCATAGCCTTTCCCCACCTTGTTAATCAGCAAATGTAATCAATCCTTACTTGAAAATATGTGCCTGGGATTAGCTGTATACTAGAAGAAAAGATTTACCATTTGTTGCATCGAAGATGCAATTATTTAGGTAAAGTAATCATTGAATAGAGAACTGGCAATTTCTGGTGAAAGAGAAGAACAAAATGCCACTATATTCACATTGTTCTGTCACACACTTTTAACAGATCTGGGCCTAGGAAAATTTCCTGTARGTATCAGTCTGAAGGGAAAAATCAAGTAACTTTCTCAAACACTTTAATTATGTCTTCACCATTGCTTTAATCCATACAAAGAAATCTGCTTGGCTGTGCTTACATTATTTGCACTGAAGATGAATTCCCTTGGTTCAAACCAAACCCTCATTTACCATGGACACGGTGGTAAGACAGAAAAAAAACCCATTGCCTTTGTACAAGGGGAATGAATCATTGAAGTCTGTGGTTTTGTACCTTTTCTGCAGTTTTGTTTCTGTTTTGAGGTTAGGAATCAGCTGCTGGAAACTGTGGTTGTGACTTGGAAAGGATAATAGAGCAGTATAGTGTGTGCTTTCAATAGATTTTCAATAGATCAGCTCATCTGCTTGTTGTTCCAGGCTGGGAAACGAGTAGTGGTAACCTGTTTTTCTGCATTTGTTCTCTAGTTTGTCAGGGAAAGTTGTTTCTGAAGGGTTGAACAAATTGCAACCATCTTGTCAGACGATGTTCTGAAACGCGTGCCGTATCCAGCTTCCCYCAGTCCCTCATGGTTTCAGTGGTAACTTCAGTCTTGAGCTATTTCAGTAGATGCCCTATTTAAAAGAATATACAGCTGAGAGTGGGAAAAGAAGGTGCAAACTGCCAATGTTAATCCTAAGTGGCCTCATTTGAAATTTGTTTTCTTCTAAGATTTAACAGACTCCACAGCTTACCTTGTATTCCAGGGATTTCTTATTCCTGTCTGCTACAGTTTCTGACCACTCCTCACCAACTGTGGAAAACAACTGAAGGGATATAATTAAACTTTGACAAGGGAAGCAAGAGCTTTGAATCTGAAACCTAAAAAAAGGAGAGATTGAGCTGAACGGGGAAAGCAGACAAGAAGTTTATTTCACTGTGAATGAGAAAATGCTCATTCAGATGCATTGACTAAAGCATGTACATCATCACCAAGCCCTGGGTAGAAATTTAGTTCTTGCTTTACTCTCAGTGAGCGTTACACATATGTTGTGCCCCTTTGCTAGCTGGTGATTGTGCTGCCTGGCTGTTCGGTGATTGTTGTCTCTGCTTTACCCTGGCTCTTRGAAAAGACAGTAAGATTTAAACCAGGGTTTTTCTCAGCCCTGGTGTCAACGGGAACAGAGCTTTGGAGGGAAATATTTGGTACTACTAGCACTATTTATATAAGATTTACTGTTTTCACACCATAAATTGAAGATATTCAGGCACCCACACTTTTGAGCTTGCCTATATGTGATGCTGACTTTAATTAAAAGTTCTAAATTCTCTAAGATATTCAGATTATCGGTAGCTCGGTTCTTGATAGGCAATCAAATAGTATTKACCAAAATGGGAACCCTAAGCGTTTTTTCATTTTAAAATAATAATCCGCATGTATAATAAAATATTAAAGCAAATTAACTTTTCATTTCAAGGGCACTGGACCCCAAGAGCTTTTTTTCAAAGAATAGATATTTCAAGATTCTACTAGGAGAGGTTACCACTGGTGTCAACTTCTGTCTTACTGTCCTCCCGTGCAATACATTGAGACTACCAAAGTCTGTAATAATTTTCTACACAGTGCTGCATCTATAAAATGTAAATCATTAAGGGTATGCAATTAATATTTCCTTTCACAGTACTATACTTGCAGCTGCTAGTAGTCATAGCTGTAGCTAACAGATTTAGAGCTCTAACAATTTTTTTTTTTAAGGGGAAGGAAAGGAGATTGATGTTGCTGTCATATGTGTTTGCTTAGTACTACCTGGACTGCCTATATTCTGTCACTCTAAAGAAAAAATGCTATTGGCAGCCCAGAATCCTGTTTTTCCTGTATGATTATTGAAAGGGGTTTGACTGCCACCTCGCTCTGTAAGAACAGGAACAGAAATCTGGCTGCAAAAAATATTAATGGGAAGCAAAACTCATCCTTAATGCATTTAAAGGAGGAAGTGAGAAGCTAAATTGAGTAATTTTTAAGATCTCAGTTATTAGCATTATAGAAAGCTCCTCTTGATGTAAAGAAATTCAAATCAAAGCTCAGTTACTTTGAAGACTGGAGTAATTGTAGAGCACCACTTAAGACAACCTACAAAAGCACTTGTTCTTCAGTTACTTTTTCTGTAGCTTTTGAGCTCTGATTCAGTTACAGCTGGTCTGTGATGGAAATAACAAAGTCGGCTCATTTTTTACTTGTGGATAGGCTTATCCAAAGCTGGTAAATTCCTAGATAAAAATGGATTTTGGAGAAGAGGAAAGACATTACAGCCTCTCTATTGTGAGCGATGGTAGTGCAGGCTTCCCCCTTGCTGCTGCAGAAGAGCATTGTTTGTAACAGTAATGCCTGCAAACCACCCCCCTTGTCAGCCCTCTGGTCTTCCACTCTGGAATGGGCTATGAGGATGCTTTATACTTAAGAGCATTTCCTAGTTTATATTTATCCTTATTTTGTCCAGTTTAGCTTGCTTTAGGACTATGAGTAGAAGGTGAAGGTGTCTGTGATATTTTCCTCTTGTATGTGAGGCTGGGTTGGCTGAAGCAGCTGTGACTCCCTGCACTGGGATCAGCAAACTAATCTAGCTGGGGAAAAAAAAAAACTAAGGAAAAAAGTGGCTCATTTGGAAGATTGCTGACAATTATGAGGAATGAGGAGACAGTAAGTTGCCGCAGTCAATGTGAAACAAAATATATCCTAAAGTGGGAGTGGGAGTCTCTCTACTTCCCAAGCCAATTCAGCTCTTACTGCCAAGCCCTCCCTCTCATATCTCTGGTCAGCTTTGGAAAAGCAGGGTGTCCATTTGCTTTATTAAGGATGTTGACTCTCACCTGCAGCTGGGAAAGTATTTCTGGACCCTTTGGGCCAGGACTGGGCAGGCACATCAATGCACAGTTTTAGTGAGATGGCTTCTGAACAYGCAAATCCTCTGCAGAGGCAAGAAAATGTAGGTGTGCCATTGTTAAAAATAGATGAGTTTCCAGTCCTTTGAGATAGTAGCAACAACAAAAAAAGAGGCTAGGACAGAAAAGGAAATTATCTTGCTTTGGATTCTTATGACTTTTCTCAGAAAACGGCAATAACTGTGGAAGAAGGAGGACAAACTTAAGCTGCTGATGACATTTCAAAGTTGTTTGTCAGTAAGAAGGTACATGCAAGCTGATCTTTAACAAYTGTATAAGTAGCAAGTAATTTCCATTTGTAATATCTCAGCTTACTGAGTTTAAGATGTGCATTGATCCCTTTTTTTTTAATGGTATGCTGCAAAATGCTTTAACAGCTACCTTGCAGACACATAAATCAGAATTAATATGTGAAATAACTTAAAGGTAGTTAAAGGGGCTATCCTGAAAACCTGCAGCTGTGGCTTTTCTTATAGCCAGTAAAGTCTACCTATTCAGCACATACATGCTTTCACCCCACTAAGTTGTTAAATTTAAAACTTCTTAAGCCTTCAAAGCTCTTTTGGAAATTTTAATCTGATGAAGACCAACTGCAAACACCATGCCAGTTATGCAAACAGTATGATTACAATAAACATATTGCAATCAAAGCATATTGGATTATTTCCTAACATAAAATCTTCTGTAAACCCAGGTGTCAGAAATTTCCAAAGCAGAAAAATACTTAACAACTAACAGTGAGGTACTGAGTGAGTGACCTTGGCTGAAGTGCTGACAGACTAGCATAAGTGAAAGTGATTAAATTCAGCATCTTGGACTTCTCTGATGGGTGCTGCTGGTAGACCTGATGGATCTGCTGCATTTGAAAACATGCAGAAATCCTCTCTAATTTGCAAGTAATATAATGCACTTTCACTGGGTGAAAAAACTGGYTTTACTCCTGCCCTTGTTCAAGCAAAACTCTATGAATTGCAAATTTGTCAGTAATACTACATCTCTACTGCATTTCTTTTAATCGACGTAGATGTCACACATTTCTCTACATGTCAAGGCTACTCGAATCTGCAATATGATGACCGGGCTATTCTATTATTTTTTGCTTATTCTAATRCATGAATTTCTAATGCAAGGGAAGGAGAATGCTGAGCTCGGGTATGTCTCTTTACTAATCTATTGCAGATCAACATGTCAGATAATATACATGTATAAATTAATAGAGACAAGTCAAGGTACTTATTGAATTGACAACYTGTGTGTTCAGATGAAAGTTTTAGACTATGAGGTATTGAAACTTGTTTGCACCATCTGCCCTTTGATGGTGTGTTCAAACTGCACTGAAGAAATGACTCATTTTGTATTTCATAGAATCACAGAATCATAGAATGGTTTGGGTTGGAAGGGACCTCAAAAATCATCCAGCTACAATCCCTTTGCCATGGACAGGGATGCCATTCACTAGATCTGGTTACTCAGAGCCCCATCCAGCATGGCCTTGAACACCTCCAGGGATGAGGTATCCATAATCTCTCAGGGCAATCTGTTTCACTGCCTCACYACCCTCACAGTAAAGAATTTCTTCCTAATATCTAATCTAAACCTGCCCTTCTTCAGCTTAAGGCCATTCCCCCTTGTCCTGTCACTACCTGTCCTTGTGAAAAGTTCTTTTCCAGCTCCCTTGTAGGCCTCTTGAGGTACTGGAAGGTGCTATAATGTCTCCTTGGAGCCTTCCCTCCTCCAAGTTGAACAACCCAAACCCTCTCAGCTTTTCGTCATAGGAGAGGCACTCCAGCCCTCTCATCATCTTTGTGGCCCTCCTCTGGACTGCTTCCAAGAGGTCCATGTCTTTCCTGTGCTGGGCAGCACAAAGTTGGGCGCAGTTCTCCAGGCAGGGTCTCACCAGAGCAGAGCAGAGGGGCAGAATCCCCTCCCTCTGCCTGCTGGCCAGGCTGCTTTTGGTGCAGCCCAGGATGTGCTTGGCTTCGTGGGCTGCCAGTGCACATTGCCAGCTCAGGTTGGGCTTTTCATTCACAAACACCCCCGCAGCCCAGCCTGTGCTCRTGCTTGGGGTTGGCCTGGCTGAGGTGCAGGACCTTGCACTTGGCCTCGTTGAACTTGAGGTTTGCACGAGCCCACCTCTCACGCCTGTCAAAGTCCCTCAGTGTTCCCCTCCAGCATGTRGACTGCACCACTTAAGAGTTCAGCTAGCTGTTTTGCTCTCAAAGAATTCTGCTTACACACACTTTATAGGTTTAATTTTGCTAACATRGTATGGATTTGATTTTACCTGGATAATCTGCTTTGCTTGACAACACAGTTGAGGACCGAAAGACTAGATAAACTTAAAATCTCAAGGAGCGTTCATGGGAGAAAAACAGCAATTTAATTTGAGAGAGAAAGAAATCAGATATAGATTCAATAATGGTTTTCAAATTAATCCTTATGAAAATCTGTGTAATTGCAAATAAAGAACTAGATAGACTGTACCTACCTAACGAGATGTAACCTTTGAACTGAGATAATTTCCTACCTTGATTGAATTACTGAGATTCTGAAACCCATAAATTAAAAAACCATCACACTACAGATACCAGCTGTCAAAAGGAGTTAGCAAGAAATGCTTCATACTTCCTCACTCTTAAAAATCTCCTTACATCACTCCTTACAGGTGTTACAATACMTAATTAGTTGTGCAAACTGTCCTGYTGTCCRCATCTGATAGCTCATATCACAGGGGGTAGACTAACTGCTTAAAAAACATTCAYAGTTTGTGACCTGAAAGCTTTCAGAAAACTTGCAGAAAAATCAGCCTATGTTTCATCACCCTACCTCCACAACCATGGAGAGCTACACACATTTTAAAGAGACAGAAGGAATGGGAGAGGGACAAGTGTGGGACCAAGCACAAAACAGTCCACAGATGAGGTGTGAAAAGCATTTATTTTCAGTTGGAACCGTGGGGTGAGCTTTTACCATATTGTGCACTTAATATAATGGGAAGCAGTTAAATTGCAGCAGAGCACCAATGTGCCATGCAATGCAGTTGCTGATACAAAAACACTTCACGAGCTTCTGGTGGTATTGGTGCACTTTGTATGCATGAAGCCATCAGTGTCTACATGTGTAGCATTCTGATAAAGCTCCCAGTAAACACTTAATCACCATCTGCAAGGTTGTGAATAAATGGAAAGGTCGCTAAACACCACAGGTGGAAGGCTAGCCTACAATAAAAGGGGAGAGTCCTTTGAAGCTGYGTTTCTTGCTGAGACTTTTGGTTTATTTGCTACTTTGCCTTGAAGCATCCCCATCTCTCTCCCATTTTGAGGGCACTGGGGCTTTTCACTGCAAGGACCGAAGCTCAGAAAAGAGGGGTAGCAGGGCCACTTTTGGGGCTGCTGTGCCTTATCCTGCCTGGATCAGCCACACACATGCYAGATGTGGGGCTACAGCCACAGACTCAGTGAGAGCAGAGGGGGCCAGCCCTGCTCTACCACTTCCTGCTGCCCCCCTGGGGACAACGGGGGTTGAGCACAAGCTCAGCTTGACCCTGCTACTCCCCTTCACCGGATCTTACAAGCTGTGGGATGTCTTTGCTCCTCTGGCAGCTGGCAGGGACCAGCCCTAGCAGGGAGAAGGAACACAGAACAAGAGGGGGCACCCCATCCCTATACCTGGAAAGATAGCTGCAAGATTTCTGGGACAAATGTGAAAACCTTAACAGGAAAGTCCCTAGAGCTTGGTGGCCCCCTTTTCACACCTGGGAAAGTGCCGGGTGCACCCAAATGCCTTGGCTTTACTCACGTGAGAAGCAGTTTTAAAATAATTGCTTGGAAATGCTGGAAGGATGAGAAAAGCTTTCAGGACTGTTTGCCTTAACCAGTCCCAGGTGGCTTAGGTGAATTAATTTATTGAACAATCTTTTCTAACCTGCAATCAATGCCTATTTTGTAAAATAAAAGTCAAACATGAAAACGAATTTTTAAGTTAATGTATTGAACAATCTTCCTTTTTTTACTTTCCCTGTTTTGGGAGGTTTGTCACAAGATTTTGTTTTCAATATACTAAGTGGGAAACAAAGAAGGAAAGCCAAGATTAATACAAATGGGGGTCCACTTAGGTACAAAACCGGAGTCAGAGAAGGAGAAGGGATGTACCTTATGGCCCTTATGCTTTAGCACAATAAATGAGCTGTTGAGACTGAGTGTATCTGAAGTGTGGRGCCCCCTCCTTCCCTAGAGCCCAATGCTGTGCTTGGTCCCTTATTACTTCTTTGTCTGTAAATACTTTAAGGATTGCCATGATCCCGGGTGCACTAGTAGGTGTTGATGGCCCTGATCGATCGCACCGGGGCCGCTCCAGCCCTCCTGCCCAGGAGCACCATTTCAGCTCCACCCGAGGGAGCAGTTCCCTTCTCCAGCCGTGCCTGTGTCCGGCTCTGTTCCCGAGCTGCTGGTTCGTCTCCTGGGGTTGGTCTCGGGCCTGGCTGCCCGTGCCTGGTCATCATCAGGCTATTGATGGGATCTGCTGTCATCCGTCCKGCTCGGCTCACCTGGCTCTGACTCCCCGGGATAGTCCCCTCTTGGGGACGCTGCTGCGKCTGCTGGGGTCACCTCTGGCTCCCAGCTCAGCTGTGCTTGTGGGCTCACCTGCCCCTGTACTTCTGAGACAGGCTGTCAGCAAACACCCCAAAATGTAAGTGAGCCTCTGTGCTTCCTTTCCAATTATGCTGTATGTGTTTTGCTTGTAGTACACTCTGAAATGCATGTAGTCAGTGTTCCTGCCTAGCCTGGAAGAAAYTTTAGGTGAAATCGATGCTTTAACTATATGCAAAATGGTTTATTTGGGAGMGCTAYAATCYCTCTGAGCAAGCAGTTGCTYCTGAGRATGATRGCATTAGGCATGTGCTTTTGACAAYAGCAACTGGAGAAGCAACTCCAAATCAATGTAAAGTCAGAGCTGAAGATCAATGGAGAATGACTACAGGGGAGGSATAGAGAGAAGCTGCATCTCTGTTCCAGAGAGGTGTCTGTGTTGGTATTTGCCTGTGGCTCTGCAGTTGCTTAATTTACCTGGTAAAGTGCATGGTTGTGCTCATATGGTGTGAGGCTGAGTCTGATGGATGCCTGGTGGGCAGGAACAGAAGAAAATGAAAATATAATCTCTTTTGGAACAGACTGGGTCTTTGACTGTTTGGTTTTCCTGGACTGGAGGCTTTCTTTGCAGCCAAGGGTAGCCTCCCCACGTTGTCCCCTTTCTTTGGCCTGCCATTTATGTCTTTGTTGGCCTTGGTCTTCAACTTCTTCTCACCACAGTTGAACTGTGCTGTAACAAATTCGAAGTACAGTTCTCATCCTCGTGTGGAGAAAGAGCCTCTCACCAAGATACCTTTTCTTGGAAGGAGATCTGCAGGAAAAATCTGTTGTTGGAAAAGACACAGGGAAGTGTTATCCTTTTAACAGACTTCTTTCATCCCTAATAAGAGTTCTTTCATCCTTTTCCTATTGCCTAATCCATGTTGCTAGGTGCTGGCAGCTGTGTGTGGTGAGGTTTTCACAGCAAYCAGAGGCAGAGTGTGTCTTTCTATTGGACAGCTAATGAATTCCCACAGAAAAGGGGAAAATGAAACACGTAGTCAGTGAGTAATTTCAGTATATCCTGACACTTGCATGCTAGTGAGGCACACAAACCCAGAAAACAAAGAAACTGATGAGATGGGAGTAAAGTGATGGGATGGTATCAGYAACCTGTAGCTGATCACGGCACAGTTGTGTGGTTTGCATTCTGGTTTGTGCTTCAGAGGAAAGCRCAGAATCCATGGACCCAGAGGCTTCCATGACTTTGGCTATGCTCTCTGCTTGGTGCTGTATCTAGGCAAGSTGCATCATGTGCGTATTGCCAAGAGGCTCTCAAAATGCTCACCAGTAGATGCAATGAGATATTAGCCTRTATAATAATAGTTACCAAATATTATGAAATTTTAAAAGTAAAAGAATTTAAACATTTTTTATGTGTATTTCAAAGACTTATTGGAATATCCCAGCTGTGTGAATACTTTAGAAGTGCAGGATGCATTGGTTCAGGATACTGATTGTGGAATATATTTTTGAGGAAATTAAATTAATTTAAAAAAATAGTGACCATTTCCTTGGAACTCGCTATAGAGGAATGTGTACTTGTATCCTTGTTTGTTGCCTTACGGTCCTTCTAAGAAAGCTTTTATTTTTTTAAAGCAGGATTTTGAATGAAGGCTTTCAGGGAATCTTCAGCCCAATTCTATTTTCTGTGAAGTGAACCTCTTGAAAGAATTTGCAATCTCATTTTTCCACTAGAAGCTTTGGGAGGTCCTTTATTATACATTCTGAGAAAGCCTGTCTTCTGTTTGCTTTTATTTTTCTTAAACACTTTTCCAAAGCTGAGTTGCAAGTATAAAAACAGAAGGCTTGGGAGGACAATATATTTTAACACACGAAGCCTCAAGCCTGAAATCAGATCCATTGTGTTTTTTCAGGTGTGTGATTTTTCTTAAGACACCAGCAGAAGTTCAGCTGCTTTGAGATCTGCAGGGAGCTTTTGTRAGCATACGGCTTCTTCAGGCTGAATATACTGCTTAATCATGTGTTGCATAACAAGCACTGATCTGCAGGGTTTGAACTGAGCTTTATCTTGTGCTGGCAATAAAAAACCTGTAGTCACCATAGAGGCCTCGCTGAAGAAATCACACAGAGGCCCCTAATAACACAGGGTGGCTCATCAACTTTCTACTGTTTGAAATCAACCCATMATTTCATATCTGTGAGCACAGAGGAGTCAAATGAACTGCAATATGAAAGTCAGTGACCCTRAGATGAAATCCCTTCCTCTTCCTTGCTCTTAAACACAACCTTTTACATYTCCAGTTATTTGCCTTTGGAATTGCATAGTTCCTGCTTAATTAATATGTTACAGACACCCTCTTTGAGGGAGTAATTTAAGACAGGTTTAAAAAAAATATCTACATGTTGATTTGTGTCCCTGACTTGGAAACATTTCTCCTCTTTTAAAGGCAGTCGAATCTTCAAACACAGCAGAAATTAAAGGGATATTCAGATATTTCTGTGCTACATGATGAAATGCCAGAAGGATGTTGTGGGAAAACGAAAACCTGTACACTTGAAATTCTGTATTTAAATGGAATAAGATGAAGTATGAGGAGTATTTACATAGGTTATTTACTGAAAGTCATATGAATGTCCCATATAAAGGACCAAGAGGATAARCATCAACCTTCATGTTTCATAAGCTTTAAGTATCCATGGAATTGTGTGGGGCTGATGAAAATTCTTTTCTACCCTGAGTATTGTATACATGCACAAGAGCTTAAAATAGTTGCTTTGAACCTGCAGGAAAGGCTATGCTGTTTAAGAAATATCTTGGTTGTAGGTGACTTCATGAAAAATAGCTGTGATAGCTTRTCAGCATTCTTCTGATGAATATTCTGGTGAACTTCCAGTATTTTTCAGTGATTTCATATTTAAAAAACAAGAAATTGATTGTGTAATAGCACCAGTCTGGATTTCCCCCGAGGAAAATATTTTCTGTGTAGCTATAAAGACAACTGAGTATTGATTCTAGGTAGCACCTTGATATGGTAATCTTTTGTTTCTTATGTTGCAACAAATTTCTGTGGCTTCATGGTGATCTTATTCACTTCTGATTGTCTCATTGCTTGTCCTAATTTAGAACAATCACAACTCTTAGACTATAATTTTAATCATAAATATAAAATAGTGATAAGGTAATTTCCAAGTATTACTTTTTTCAGCTTTGTGTGTAACACTTGGCTAGGTCTGAATATGTTCCAAGCCTTAATTCTGATAGCAGTTATGGGTGWTTTAATATAGAACAAAATGTCAATGTAAATGAAGAAGGGAACACCTAGGATTAGTACCTGAATCTTCATGGAATTCTATGTGTCTGCTTCATGCAGGTAGAAGTAATCACATACTTTTCTCAAAGTAAAACACATGATGTCTTCAGCTCTTTTGGGGTCTGTTTGTGTCCACCTAGGCTGTGAAGCAATGAAGAAGCAATATAATTTTTATTCAGCCAATCCCAACATTATTCGTGTCTGTCAAGTCCTTCAAAACAAGCTTATTCTCTTTTAAGCCTTACCGAAGTCTTTTCCTTTGCCAATTTCCCTCTAAGTTTATGTGCACTGCTTATCTTCCTGTCTACTAGAAGAGTGCTGTTAAAACTGCTCTAAAACTAGTATTATTAGATATTTTAACTTTGAAGATATAATGTTCCCAATCAGTAATGAGTGCAAAAAAAAAAAAAATCATTTATGTGCTASAGGCTGCACAATTGTTAATAATTGCAGGTTGTTAAAAGTACCTGCAAAATTACATGTCTGTAATTTCCTTAAATGATCTTTATAAATATCAAGAGATCACTGTATTTTCTAAATCTTAATTTGTTCAATTATACCAGGGCAACAGGTATAATGATAGTCTGTGAAAATGCATGCTCATTGAAAAATAGGCATGTAGTTTAACTTTTTTGCTAGTGTATAATGTGGTCTGGTGAGTGCTGAGAGAAGCACTAGGGTCTGCTGTACAAGGAACAGGCTACTATAAAGTTCCCTTTGAAACTGGAGCAGAGTTTATCTTGGCTCCAAGTGAATTTCTTTCTCTATACYGATTTTTTTCCTTGGGTCCTAAAGTTTGTTCTTGGTTTTGGAGCCTCTATACCAATCTCAAATGAAAATACCTCTAAAAATTTTCTGGTTTTAACCTCCTAGTGCCAAGTGATAGGATAAGAATAACTGTGCAGCAAAAATGTTAATATTTGGGTTTGAGTCAGTGGGACACGAGGGTTGCTGTAGGAACATCCATTTGGCACTGACACCCAGCATGGTATCTGAGGTTGTCAACACGTTTGGTTAACGGATTTGGTAGCAGGTGGGAGAACAGATCACTGAGGGCTGAACCAGCTTGAGTTGTTTGTGATGCTGTCCCAGAGAATGTATTAGCAGCACACAGTACACAATGGATTTTTTATTTTTTTTTTTAAAGTCAGTAACAATAAAATTCTCAAAGTTAAGACAATGCTTGGTTTTGGATTTGGGGAGGTTTTTTGTTTGTCTGGTTTTGGAGTTTTTCTGGGTTTATTTTTTTTCTGGAGCACTGTCAGACCTTGCAGGACAACTTTGTGTTGAAGTGGAGGTGTGTTCAGGGGGTGGCACATTCACTGGGTATAGTGGAAGGAGATGCCCAGAGATTTGGTGCTTCAGTAGGTTCAGTGTGTGATTAGAAGAGCTGGGCAGGAAACAGACTCTTCTGATGCAAAATTTTTTTATTTGACTTCAGTGTCATTGATAACCACCCATAGCTGGTGGGACTGCTTCTTCTTGTCCAGGTAGTACATGCAACAGACATAATAGCAGTTCTTAGTATCACAAAAGCAGAGAAAAAATGTCTGAGTTCTTGTGCTTTCTGAATTTAAAAGTATTCTGCTCCTCCTCACATTGTAATTCAAAATCACAGCAAGATCTAAGGAATAAGCTCAGTAAATAAAAATGGACAAAATGACATGCATATTGCACAGGCACCTTGCCTCAAAAATAATCAGAAATACACTTATATGGTGGTGGTACTTGGTGAGCCAGTCAGTTTTCTACAAAGACTATATCTCATACACAGTTCAACAGGCCCCAAATTGTTTGAGTTAGTATTGGAGGTAGCCAGTTGAATTTGGATGGCACGTACCACGGTGAGAGTGTGCTGTCTTTTTGTCTGCAGCTTCCTTTCCTGCATGTTAAATAGTTCACTAACTGTGTGTGTTTTTCTCTAGTTTCCATCCATTATGATGTTAGTATTTTTTTAGTTAATTGCTCTATTTACGCACCCTAAGCACATACTTGAGGTCCTAAATTTAATGCCATCACAGAGTTGACTGCATTGAGAAGGGAACTTGGATACTTCCCAGTTTGCATGTTCACACCATGCAATGCTCTGTTAAAAAGAGCAGATCACATGTGACGTGGGTAGAATGAGTATAGTCGTTTGGACTAGAGGCAGTTAAAGGCTTAGTAGACAGTCTTGCTTTTTCCAGTGCTATTTGAAGCCCTCTGTCCTCCCAGGCGAGCTGCTAAGGTTGTTAATTTCCTATATTTTTATATTTCTATATGAGAAATCCTTAACCTATGTTAGGTTCTAGAAACAAAGCAGGAAAACACTGTAAGCATTGTGTCAGACCTGCTGCTGGGTAGGCTGGGGAGAGCAATGCAGCTCCTCCAGAAAGACCTGCCCAAGGCTGGGGTGAGTCAGTGAGGAAAGCAGTTCGAATGCCTCCATGATAATCAAGTAAATAGCATAGCCTTCTAAAATCCCAGCCTGGGCAAAGTGCTTAAAATGAGCTAACTGCTGTCCCATGGAATTATATTAATAAGCAGAAAGTTATTCTGGTTGAAAGGCTGTATCAGGCCTCCTATCAAGAGCTAAGGCTGTGGTCGCTGTACCCTCTGATGTTTTGTGCGAACATAAAACCCTACAAATGCAGTCAATGTTTTGTAAATAGATTTGGTCTAATAGCTTTTGACATTTCTTATGTGCAAAAGGAAACAATTAAAATAATTGTATTCTTGTTCATTTGATTTTTGTCAAGATGTTGATAATAGGATTAGTGTGTGCTGCTGCTGCTGGGTTTTAGTGGACCAGCATCATTTTCTTCAGCATAGTCTGTTCCTTGCCCTCCTAGCAACTGGTTAGAATAGTGGAGTTGTGTCTCCAGTGCAGGGGAAGAAACTGCAGACATCTGTAGTGAACAGGCAACTACTATGAGAAAGCCTTTAACTGTGATACCATGCTAGAATACAAGTTTGTAGTGCACTTTGTGCCAGTTGCTGTTATGTTATTTGATGTGAATGCATCTCTTGCATTTTTTCTGAGTTCTTAAAATAGAATTAATTTCTTTTAATTAAATGTTTATAATTTATAAACTAGAACAGGTTTATCAGTTGGTTGTCTGGASAGGTAGACAGGATGAGGTGAAAATCTATATCAAGATGCAAAATCAGTGTTGTATGTAACCTAATGCATAAGCAGGTCTTATTCCAAAAAAAGCAGGAGGCTGCAGATTAAACACAACTTCATAAAAGTATTCTCCATAGAAAGATCGAGAGAACTGCAAAACTGAGGCTAATCCTGCATGTGACACTTGGTAGATACTAAACAATAGAATAGGTAGACATGGATGTATAACACGGGAGAAGTGTTACAAAGCAAGCTGGTCCTCAGATCCCCTGARGGAGGGAACCACGGTAGATTAAATGTGATGGGAGGGTTCAAGGTCAGCCAAGTGGGGTGTAAGGGAGAAGGCAGAGGAGATGGAACAAAGGAAGCAACTGGAGTTCAATATGGGGAGATGGATGCCTTCCTACTTTGAAAAAGTCTTGGCTGTTATTGTAGGTTCCCTGGAAAGTTTGATACAGTGTTAATAAGAAAGCAAATGAAATACTAAAATCAGAAGGAAGTGGATAAATATATTTTCTTTTTACTTTTCTGTGCATCTTACTACATACCCTGGGTTTGACTGTTTTGAATGTGCTGTTTGAGCCCCCTTTGTCTCTGCCTTTGAAAATAAGGCACAGAAAAGGGCAATTTTCTTAGAATCAAGTGAAAGTCAAATGTAAAAATTGAATTGGAATGACATTGAGTCCCTTCACGGAGTTTAACTACGTGGGTGCAGCTGTTATGRATATAGTTTTACTAGTGCTACTACTAGATAACTATTTTCCTGAAAAGGAGAGATGCACATAACCATCATTCTATGTACGTGTATTGTACGTGCACACACCATACTGATAATATTCATTTTAAAATTTGTTGGTGGCTGCTGTTGAAGTGATGCTCAATTGGACTCAATACAGAAGTTACTATGGGCTTACAGTGAACATGTGAGCTGCAAATCATTTACTTGATTTAGTTGACTAAACRGCGCTTGAAATTTCACAAAAGATATTTTTATTCTTTGTGCCAGCTGTGTGATAGCAATGTGGAAACTCTTCAAATGCTAAATTATTGTTAATCTGGCCTTGACTAATGAGTAGGAAACAGAGTAGTGTTCAGATTGCTCTAATTTGAATGAGTCGTTGTAGCCAATTCATTTGGCATAGCCTGTACACAACAGTCCTGCAATGGATATTCAGGTTCTGATGTCAAAATTGCTTTGCTCATGGATACTTTTACTTTAAGACAATGCTCAGTCTTTCTTAATCTGACAGTTAAATTACTGCTTTTTTCCCTCCATATCTCCGTGGCAGTAGAATATGAGTCCATTATAAGTATTGAAAAATTATGTCAGGAGATCTGATAGAAGATCATAAAAGCATCATTTGTAGATATTCCTTTAGGTGCTTGGCACCACTAACTTTTTTCTTCTACAAAATGTCCAACTTCGTATGTGGCAGTAAATCTATTGGACAGAGTACTTGCTCATAAAAAATTGTGATTTTAAATCTATGTGAATGGCAGTCAGTATAATTGATATATGGCATAGAAAACTTGTACTGCGGTCCACTGTTAGAATTTATTCAGTAAGCAAATTTAAACTGTTGCCTTTGAAAAAGGTTTTCTGGTGGGTAAGAAAAGCATAAGACATGGAGACTGTGAACTCTGTTTTGCTCTAAATGGTTACAGTGGCTTGGGAGTTATTCTGGCTTTCCAGTGGTGGATGTTCCTATGTGTCTTTTAAAATGCAGAATTATCCCATGCACTAGGGGTCTGGAATGATTCTCCTGAGCTAATAATGCCCAGACTGGTATTTGCCTTGTAATGCTGTCATGTTTTGTTGCTATGCAAGAGAAAGCAGCAACTTGCTAATTTAAGTCTAACATTCAGATACCATTCTTCTTTTGTTCTTAACATAGGTCCTTGACTAATCAGGCACAGTCAGATCATTTGACTTGGCTGAAAGTTCCTGTAATTTACTGGCTTCTTAATTTAGTGCTATAAAACTGCACAGTACAAGCACTTGTCTCATGAATGTGTAGCCTATTATATTTCATAATTATTATATTTGATTTAAATATGATAAATCTTTTAATTAAAAATTTCCACTGATGGCAATGTGAGAAGTAAAAACTGTGTGTGTGTGGAGGAGCTGTTATTGAAGAGTTTGTGTAGCTCTTCTGGCTTGTGGGATTAGGTAGCACTTGTGAAAGTTGTTAGATTAAAATAAAGCAGTGATGTCTATGATAAGTCAAATCTTTGAAAGTGGGTTTCTAATAATAACTTACCCTCTTCTGTATTCCCTAAACCTTTGTTTAATTATGAAGGGTTTGGAAGCTCAGTTGTTTGCACATTGCTGTTCAAGTTGAGCGGTGGGACAGCATGTGATTAATGTGCCTCTTGTCTTGGTTATTGTCTGAGCAGTTTCGTGATAGGAGAGGAAACTTTTGGGACCAAATAGCTGGTGGTCAAACAAGTTCTTAGGAGGATTTCAGACCCTGCATGATGTGTTGTTAAGTCAATCCAAGTTTTCATTTGAAACCAGGCCTCGTGTTTTAAGTTAGACATTCTGATTACTCTGAAAGAACACAGCCCAAGTAATTAGGATAGCAATTAGAATCAAGCCGTTAGACTGCACGATTCTGATTTCTGTTCAGAGCCAATCTCTGAATTCTTCTATGTATCATGAGAATGGTATGATCAAGTGAAGCACTGGTAGGTAACAGACAGTTTTCTGGTGACGGTAACCAGAACACACAACATAGGAGCAAATAAAATAGCATGCATTTATCTGCTTACCACACAAAGGGAATTTAAACACTACTTCTGAAATTGGGAAGCATATTGCAATCATGGTAGGATTTGGCCTTGACCTTTAAAGATTCTCTAGTTGACTCTCCTGCCATGGGCAGGGACATCTTTCACTAGATGGGTTCCATCAAAGCCCCATCCAACCCAACCTTGAACATTTCCAGTGATGGGGCATCCACAGCTTTTCTGGGCA
Organism: Amblyornis subalaris; assembly: GCA_018881555.1. Classification (NCBI taxonomy): domain Eukaryota; kingdom Metazoa; phylum Chordata; class Aves; order Passeriformes; family Ptilonorhynchidae; genus Amblyornis; species Amblyornis subalaris. Next base: position 591,336 of record JACAXG010000078.1, read on the forward strand.
ACTTCTTCCAGTGACTCACAACCATCATCATGAGCAGCTTTTCCTTATGTCCAAACTAAACCTATCCTCTTTCTTTTTAAAGTGATTACACGTTGCTCTATTGTTATAAGCCTTGGCAGAAAGACTCCCTCATTCTTATAAGCCCCATTTGTATCCTGAGAGGTTGCAGTAAGGTCTACCCGGAGCTGTCTCTTCTTCAGAACACCCCCAACTTTGTCTTCATAAAAGAGATGTTCCAGCCCTCTGACTTTTGTGGTCCTCCTCTGGACCCACTCTATAACAGGTCTGTCTTGTACTGAGGACCCCAGAACTGGATGTAGCACTCCAGGTATCTTCTCACAAGACCAGAGAAATATACAGGGAGAGAAGTGGTGAAGGACTTCAGYGATATGCAGGTTTTCTCTTGAGATATAAACAGATGAATTAAATGAACAATAAAAAGAAGCAATACCATTAGGCTCCAAATGTTTTCCATTTTATTCTCGGTTTCTGGCATTTTCCCTATCCTTTGGCCCATAATTAATCTATTTGTTTAAAATTCAGTAGGTACGTAGAGATTTAAACGCTAATGTGTCCTTAATCATGGTCAGTAATTTTAATCCTACTCTTGTTGCAAGTGGGAAAAGAATGCAACTGCAATTTAAATGGGCAAGAAGAGCCTCCCTCCTTTCTCCTTCCCTGCCAGATACTTGTCCTCTGCCTACTGCTTTCTTCTCTCTTGTATCAGGAAGGTCATCTACATGATAAATGGAGAAATGATCAGGGTCAGTTTTGCATATCCATGTCCATGTTTTTAAGGTGTGCTTTGTTTAACATTGGTTACTTTCCTGGCATGATTTATTTCACTGTCAGAGTTGGCTGCAGAAGTGCAGGGGAAGGAGGAGCGGAGCGGTGAGGGTGAGTGGGACAGAGAGTGGGGAAGGCATCTTCCTAGGGTTCATGCTTTTTTATCCTGGCCATAAATGCTTGCATTGCCCATGCAGTGCTTAACCTGATATCTCCTGTCAGTTGTCCACTATTAAGTGACAGAGACTAGGAATAACTTTTCCTGTCTTTGCTTCTCACTCTTTCCATCACTTCTATCTCAGGTCTGCAGGTTGTCCCCTGCAGGAATATTAAATATGACTGAGTCTTAGTACCTGTCCTGGGACACTTTTAATGGGAGAGACATGATTTTCCTTGGCTTTTAGTAAAAATAACTCCCATTAATATATCCCATTCTCCAGTCAACTAAGGAAGTGTTGGCTGTGCCAGGTGGTCTTTAGGATGATATGGCCTACTAAGAGTAGAGTGGTGTTTCAGAGGTGCCTGTTTGCCTCCAGGAGATGGCAGGTATGTGGGCTTCAAGCAGCCTGATTATTTGGAACCTGTTGTTGCTGTGTATGCTATCCATTTCCACTGAGTAGAAGTTCCTACTCTTGCCTCCCATCTCCTTTCCACAGGATACTGACGTTTTCCATGATCATTGGTTAATGAAGTATTTCCATAAATCACAGTGTGAAAACTTAGCCATCTGCTCAAAAAGGTGTGAATGACATTGTCCTGTGTTTAGGGAATCTGTTCATCAGTGAGGATAGTTATAACTGTTGGATCAGGAGTCCTTTCTATGGAGATGTAGAAGAAAAGACTGGCAGGGCATTTTGGCTGTGTTCTGCAAAATAGGCTTTGGCTTTTCTTGATGTCCTCTACATTGTACAGCAAGAGGTTAACGGAACAAAGCTCTTCATTTAGTAGCGAGGAACTTAGAGAACATGCCTGCAGCCTCCCAAAGAGCTAACAAGCTTACTGGGTAAATTAAAAAATGTTTAAATTTTGCTGTAAAGCTACAGCTAGTAGCTGTTTCCAGCTATGGGACTGTGGTTTCCAGAATGGGACTGAGACTATCGTTTACTGATAGTTGAAAAGGTGATCAAATATACATGATGTTAAAAATGCAAAATGAAACGTAGAGATCTCCAGAGGTCTTCTAGTTCTGAGCCCTTCTTGAAGTAGACTGATTTCAAAGTTGTCTTCTGCTTTCTTGCAGTTCTTCTGGAAATGATCAGTGCAACTAAGCACAACTTAAAATTGTAAACCTCTGCCTTCAGATATGGGTGGCTCTTCATAAAACCAGTCTGTGAAAGCATTCACAGGCAAAATTTTGGGGGCTTTAATCAAGATGGCAGAGTTCTTGCTTGTGCCCAAAATTTTGCAGAGTTATTTCTGAGAAGAATTTTTAGTTAGTAAACATTTCAAAAAAGTCTCGAAAGACTTCTTCTTTCTATGGATCAATAATGAATTTGGAAAGAGACTTTTACGTTTTATGATGAGATGTTTTCCGTGTAGCCAACAGCTGCATCCCTTCATGCACAGCCAGCAGATAGGACACAAGCATGTATGCTTTGCAGGGATGTCAATCCATGGCTGGCCTTACAATGAATGCAGGCTCTCGTGGAAGAAGTTACAATGAACTACCACCACACACATTTTTAAGTGACAGCATATGCATGCAGTGGAGTCCGCGGTAGCTTATGCATGCTGTGTGTTGAGGAAGTTTCTTTCAATAGACAAATAGGTGCTTTAATGACAGAAATGGAGCAAACTATCTTGAAACCAGATAGGGAGACTGCAACAGCTGTTAAGCTATTTCTTAAAATGCACCCTTACTACTATGGAAGAAATGCAAGACACATGGTGGGCCAGCAGCCACTATTTATACACAGTCCCTCAGTCCCAGGAGAAATTTCTTTCATTTATGAATATTGAAGCTTTAAAAAATAAGCCAACATATTTTATGTGTTACATTTATGTATTCATAGTTGTGAATGTGAACTATCATTGTGTGGTAGAAGTTAATCCTAGATTTAAAACTTCTTTTCCTCTCAGGGTGGAAACACATTATTCACATCTGGAGCACACTAGAAAGGGGCATTGAGCGTTGTTTGGCAACTTGCATACATAATTATTTCAGTAATGGAAGCTTGTGCCCCTTGCTTTTACAGGAGCCCCAGTGAAAGGGCACAGTACCTCAGACTTCATGCAGATAAAGCTTGTGTGGATGCAGTGAAGTATCTTTTGTAGCTTGTATTGAGTATGAATAGTATAACTGAGATTTATTAAACACATAAACTATTATAAATGTTCATATCTAAAATTGTCTCTAGGCAAAAACTGAAGTTTTAATTTGCCCAAATTAAGACCAAGCAGTGGGAACACTAGTTGATTTTTTTTATCCCTGAAAAAATAGGTTGGTTTAAGTATGTTTATTATATGTATATCTTACCTTCAGAAGATAAGGGTATTTCGGACACAGTGAGGCCATTCAGGATTTAGCTAGAAAGACAGGTATGGATTTTCTTGAGAGCATTCTGCAAAGAAAAACTGACTATATTTTTGGACCATCAAAAAGCATGTGACTTGCATGCATTTTGGGTGCTTGTTCTCTTCCAGACATAATCTGCTAATGTTTGTTGTAAAACTGCTTGGAACTGCCTTTTAAAGCACGTCTTCAATTCTAAACTGCTGCTCCAAATACACTTAAGTGACTGACTTCTGGATTTCCATTCTGATTCTCTTTCATCTGCCAATTCTGAGTAGCCCAACTAGTCCTTTTTTAAAATACAACTTCARTATTACACTTAGATATTTCTTTGTATTTGCAATATTATTATTACAGGTCTACCTTTTAAATCCTGGTCTCTTTGGTAACAAGTGTTGCAGACAAATTGAGAAATTGGCATTTTGCTTATAAGCAAGAGAAGACTCTCCAGGAAGTATGATTTGCTGCTGTAAAATACTCACAAAATAATAGCAAGGACCTAAATGCTCTTCAGAGTTTTAGGATGTGGTTCATAGGAAGTAGTCATTTGCATTAATCTCTCCTGTATTGCAAAAATAGAGTCAATCATGAATCTCACTATGCTTTCAGAAAGTAGRCATGCATCTGTTAGCTATCCAAAATCCTATTTTAAGACTTCAAGGGAACTCCAAGTAAATCTTAAAGCTTTGTCAAGCTTCTGTGTTTGTTGTGTCCACTGCGATCCCCGAAGAGAGAAGGCTACAGGGTCACACCTGTTCCTCGAAATGAATTGTATAATTTATGCTCAAGTGGCTTTGGGGTCACAATACAGAGATACAAAATCCCCAAGGGACAAAACAGATTCTTTCATCTGCATGATTTAAACAGGTGTTGCCACCTTTCATGCCAGCTGCCAAATCTTGGCAGAAAGCAGTGCTAAGGAATAGAAGACAAAAATAAGGCAGCAGTAAGTTGTCCTGAAATTTGTGTCGCTGGCTGGTTTTTATTCCACAGGGGACTTGCAAAAGTGCACAAGTAGGAAGGAGATGCTGCTTTGTTTGCAATAAACTTTTCTGGCTCTTGGACGTAGTGAGTATTTGTCTTAGGCTAGTCCAGGCTGAGGAGTTGAAAAGTATTCTATATATCTTTGAGTGAGTCACTTACCAAATTAGAATCGAACGATAAATTATTCCATGTGGATTTGAACTAAAAGAGTGATACGTACCTTGGTTTTGTTTTGAAAATTCAAACACAGTTATGTGTTTGTCACGGTCTGGACAAACTTAGGAGGAAGACCCGAAGAGCCTCCTCTGCAAAAGATAGGGTTCAAAACTCCCTTCCCCTCACCTTAAGAATTTCATGGAGGAAAGTGGAAAAAAAAGCTCTTTATTTAGCAACATCCAGCAGCTGGGGGGGGGCAGTGCATGCAGGCACCAGGGGAAAGGGAAAGGAAAATAAAAAAAATGAATAATGTTAGATAATAAACCTCTTGTGATGAGGATAACCTGGATGAATCCAACTCCTGAGTCTTTGGCAGGTCTGGTCTTCTGCTCTGTCTCTAGCTAGCTGCTTAAGCACGGAGTAGGCCCTCTCCAGGCCCGGGAGGGAGGCGGGGGTAGGTGCCAGAGTTCAGTAGTCTGTTGTAAAGTTCCAAAGGAAGAAGGAAAAAAACGACAGTCCCAGGAGGAAAAACAACTGTCTTCTTCCCTTGCCTCAGGCAGAGGAGGGAAAAAACCAAAAAGCAAGTTTTAACTCGTGTCTGAATATCCCTCAGCTGAGTAAAAGCAGGGCGAAAGCTCACAAGAAAGAAAGGTAAAAGTAAAAAAAGTGCCCCTTCACCTTCAACTATAGATAGCGACTGACTAGATGTTCTCTCCTGAGAATCACAACATAGTGAGCTGATAAGTAAAAGAATATAAATATCCTTCAAAGAAAACCAAGACATAGCTCCTGGCTTCTAGAGCCAGATTAAAGACAGAGTTAATRTTTTTTCATTAAGCAGGCAATTGGGATATATAGCATCATAAAGTCACTCCAGGACATTCCACCCCTTATCCCATATCGTCGGCTTAATGCCCAAACTACTGTATATCTTCTAACTCTACACACAGAGAGTTATACATACATATATACAGRTACAGCTATATACAGTTAATGGCAGTGACATTCAGTAGTGGTCTTTACACATAGTTCTCACCCAACATCAGATCTCCCTGCAGCACGCAACGTGTTGTTCCATCTCTCTGCATCACCCACCATGTATGACCTGGTCCTTGGGCAAAGACAACCCCATGGATGGGTTTGTCTGTACTCGAGGCAGAAGTAATCCAAACAGTCTTTCCTAACAGTCCTCTAACATGTACTACTGGACCTTGTCTCTSTCTGTTGTTCGCAGAAACTCAGATTGGGCAGGGCCTGCTCGGTTGGTGGAACCTCAGGTGTTAACTAACCAGGTGGTCTTGGCTAATTGCTGTTCCCAGTTTCTGAAAGATCCCCCATGCAGTGCCTTCAAGGTGGTTTTTAGCAATCCATTGCATCACTCCACTTTGCCTGCAGCTGGTGCATGGTAAGGGATGTGGTACACCCACTCAATGCCATGTTCCCATGTCTGGCACAGAAATTGAAATTCTATGAAGTGGTAAGTTCTAAAATAACTTGGTGTGACCGGTCTTCCTTATTTTCAGCAAAGGGTTTCTGCATGAATCGTTGGTTAGGAGTACTGGAGTAACATGGGTAGCTACCTTGCTTACAATGTGCATTTACAAGGAACTGAAGATTCTTCTTTTTGATCAGAAAAACAGCACTGCCAGTTTAAATCCTGAAGAATAAGCAAACGTGGTATTACAGAGATTCAGATCTTGTGTAGCTGATGTAGATAAAACTCGTAAGGGAAAAAGGAAAAAAATAACTCTGTACATGTAAACTGAAAAGAGATTTCCTAACTTAATTGTATGGTTAATTTGTCAAGGCAGAATTTCAAATTTATATGAAAAATCTTAAAAATATGTAGAATAACGTAAAAAGTAGGTAGCTTTTATTACCACAGTTTACATCTACTAAAGAGTAAATAATTTGATTTTCATGTAAATCTTACTTATTTTTATTAAGAAAAAAATATACAGGCTATTACCTGTAACTGAGACGAGTTTGTAAAAGGATCACTAGTTTCAGGTGGATGTTGAGGAGCATTATGATTCCTCTTGTGGATTAACTGAGACAAAATGACAGCTAGAGATAAGCCTTTAAAGAGGATGGACAGAAGACAATGCTTTTTCAGGCCAGAGTAGATGGGGCAAGATGAGTATGTCAGCACCAGTGCACTCTGAGAATGGGCTGAATGTCAGGCTATTGATTGTTGGGAGAGGAAGTGGACTAAGTGTGTGATGGGAATGACATGCCACGAGAGGCTCAGTGCCGGGCTTGTGGTTACAGCTGTCCTCTGCTGGATCACTGCGGTCTTGACTCAGTTTCATGAGGTACAAGCTTAAATTAATGTGTGGCTCAGTAAATTTCAGATAGTTTGTGTATGACGAGAGTGCACTTATGGTTTAGCCTATCAACACCCTGGGTGCGCTTTCTTCATGACAAGCCCATGGCTGTTATAATGAGGATGAGCAGAGTGCAGGTTGAACTCGAATCAAGAAGTGAAAAAAGAAACTCATCTGCCAATAAGTGAATATGTTCCCCTAGAAACCAGGTAGCTTAATCACAATTAGGAAATCAAACTTGACAYCTTCATTTCTGTGAAACTTGATGTGCATCGTGAAGTTGGTGCTGGGTTAATATTCCAGTCTGAGGTGACATGGAAACCTGTCCTGAATGACACTGCAGACAAGATTGTAGCCTTCCGAGAACTGAGCTTTCTGCTTCTGTCTAATGTTGCTTTAGTGACTGACAATAATAATCCAATTAGAGGTTTGCATTTGAGAGGAATATTAGAATTCTATGGATTCAMAACTTTGTGCGCTAATAAAATATCATGTCCATCATGACACAGAGGTGTCGAAATTTATATCCAGGATTTGCAAAGTGCACTCCTCTGCTTCCCAGCTCATAACTTCCTTTATTAGTTTGTAGAATTGATTCTACGGAACATAAATCTAATAGCAAGATTTCTCTGCAAAAGTTTTCATAAAAAAGGCATTTTGACTAACAAAACAGCCTTTGAAAGAAAACAGTAATGAAAATCCAAAACCCTGAGTGCCATAGATAGTTTCATTTGTTAGCCTATGTTGCCATTTCAAATATGTTCATGAAAGACAGAAGGCAAATGAAAGTTGTAATTACCCTGGTTAGCTGTGGAATTGATTAGGAAACTGCCAACAAATAATGTCTCTCCAAAAAAACCCATTTGGGTTTTTTTTTTTTTTTTTGAAATGTTGTTTACTTCTTTTATTCCAAAAATATCAATACCACATGATGTTCACAAAGCAGTTTCAGAATGAAAGACTCAATTTTTTTTATTTCCAGCTGAGTTAGGTGAAGCTATCACATGATACTGGGRTGCTTCCAAAATTTAAGTTGTGTCTGAGCTGCCAAGCCAAGCTGCACTTGTAGTGCTGGAAAGAACGCATTGGTCTTCATTGTGAATGAAAGGAAATGGACTTGTATACCAGGGGAGATTAATTTTTATCAGCTTTATGTTTTTGTTGGGTTTTATTTTTTTGCTGTTGGGAGAATTGTCTTGATGCTGTTCTAGAAAAAAGAAAAAACTGGGGTCAGGCTGTAAACCCTGCTTTTCAGAGGAAGTAACTAATAGGACTCTCTGAACACAAAAAAATCTGGAGATAACGATAAAAGTTCCTGTATGGTTGGTTCCCAAACTTGTAAACTTCAGCTATTAGCCATTCCAAGGCCTGACACTTCACAAAAGTTTTCTCTAAATGTCATGTCACTGTCTTGGTACATTGAGTTCACCTTGTTACTAATACATTTGATGAGCTGCCATTTCAATATTCAATTATTTCCTCGGGGGTAGGGGGCGGGGGATGAAATCTGTGGTTCTAAATTGGCAAAATTCCCAAATGCATAAGTTTGTATGAAAAAGTGTATGAAACCATAAGGGATGTTTTTTAAACAATATTTTAACACTATTAATAACCTTAATGTGCTATCATAATACTAAATAGGCACGTTTCTCTTTTTCACTTTCTGTTTATTGTGTGTTAATTAGTGTAACAGCTTGGCCTAGCCAGCTAGATTTAATGGAGAGATGTAACCTGAAAGAACTCAGTTGCTCTGATAAGTTTGCTGTCACGAAACGCAAGTAAAAGTTGCACAGTTAATGAATCACCTGAAGTTTGGACTTTCAGTCTTGACTCTCTTACAGACAGCCTGACTACTCAAGAGCAGAGCATAGCAGACCCCATAGCAGGCTTTAAACAAGAAAAGTGGGTCTTGTAGTATATAATTATATAATAGCTTATATAATTATATCTATCATAAAATATATATTGGTATTTTAGGAAAATAAATTAAGACCCCTCTTTTGCTCTGTAGAAATGAATGTTTTTTCTTCCTGCTAGTCTCTCTAGGAAATCTCATAGGATGATGGGGGTTGAGTTGGGTGAGAATTCTGATTTCAAATGCATTGTCTTTAAACTTGAAAACTAATTGGATTTACATTTTTTCTCCTGTTGCTTACAACTCTTAAACTTTCAGTAATAATTCAATTCTTCTGAATGTTCTCTCTGAAAAAGTGTTCAAAGGCTTTTTACTGTGAATTAAATAGTTACCATGGAGCCATTGGTTAAACTTTAATATTTTTTGCATTACTTGAAATTCTTGATCCTTCTGGTAGACTTGCACCAGAAGTGAAACTGATCAGTGGTTTTTAAAACAACCTTCCTCGTCTTGTTTAAAAAGATTTTTATAGAGGTTGGGGTGAAGATGAAGTAACATGATCTGGGCACCCTGCTTCTACTAACACTGCTGGATTTCTGTCTATGGACAATTGTCTTGGTTGGGATAGAAATAAAAACTGAGAGGAAATATGAGGAAAGCACCTCTGAGGACTATTATTTAACAGCAAAATAGTTTTTGAAAAATTGTCTATTACATTTTAGGCTTGCTATATTGAAATCAGCAGAAATCTATATTCCCTGTGTGCTTCTTAAATTTGCATAAAACATTAGTTTGCAAACACAGGGAAGCACGGATTGTACTGACTCATTGGAGCCTGCCATTTAAGCACATTCTAGGATGGTGCATTGGTATAAACAATCTTCCTCTATTTCTTGCAGTAGGTCAGACATGATTTCTGAATCTTGAGTCTTGGAATTTTCCAGTTGTTTGTTCCAAGTTCTTAGTTTGCATTATACAAAAGATCTGTAATGCTTCACAACACTATATAAAAAATATTTTAGAGAAAGCTGGAAAACAGGAGAGGGACTTGGAACTGTTACATTGTTTAGTACTTTGGGAATGGCCACAAGGGTTTGCATTTTTTCAGAACTGAGGATAAATTTTTAATAGCAAAATTATATTAACCAAATTATAGATTGTTAATCAACCTCTGATATACAGAGCATTTCAYCTCTGCCAACCTAGGCAGCCTTCATTTAACCTAATACCTTGCATAAGAGGAACTGCTGATACCGAAAACAGAATTTTATTCTATTCTTGATGTCTTAAGTGCCCCCAGCTGCGTGATTGACAAGACTATATCTGTGTCAACATTTTGGATTTGCAATCAGATTTTAGAGACATTAGCATTTGGGCAGAAGTAATCATAATTACCAGGGTTTTTCAGGGTTTTTTTTTTTGGTGTTTGAGAAACTTTAGCAAAACACAAAGCAGCACCTTTATATGGAAAGCAGTACAGGACTACTTTTTAGGTTTAGCTAAGTCACTCCTGTGGAATTCAGTAAATGACTATTCACTTCAGTAGAAGAACATGTAGCAATCCATCTGTGCAGCCTCCCAACAGCCTGGAGAGACACAAACWAGTGCCTCTTTGAGCCTCTTGGCAACTATACCCCATGTTCAGTCATGCTAGTTAGGAGAGGGGTTTGAGAATAGAGGCATGGAGGAAGCTTGCACTGGTAGGAAATATGAGCAGTGTTGAACAAGATTCAAAGGTCTCTTGTGTAGCTGCCTGGTACCTTTGCCATAATATATCAGGTAAAACTTAAGCTGTTAGGGAGAAAAACCTCACCAACAGTATGGGATTGATTTTATGTCATGTCCACACTGGCATTCCCTATGTAGCTCTCAAGCTGTAATTTTATAGCTGGAATCACCACGACCCAGATGGTAAGATCCACTTAGTTTGCTAGAGGTAGCGACCCAACTGGAGTGTATCTCACTCAAGAATCTACAGGCAAGGGGATCCAGTGGTTTGTGTGTGTGATGCTTTGGATGGCAGTGTTGCACTTTGAGCTACCTGCTGTCCTTGCCCGGTCTGTGTCCAAGAAGCTGGTTAGATAAAAGGGCAGGGAAGTTGTAAAAGTCTGTGGGAGACTGCCCTGTCATCTTGTACAATGGTCTTGGCTGCTCTGGCCTGAGCCTGAGGCAGTCCTCGCCGGAGTGTGGAACTGCACAGCTTCCCTCAGGCAGCTCTGGCCCCACCACCCCGGCTGCCAGCACATGAGCTTGTCAAGGTGCTGGAGTCCTCTGTTTTCTCCAGAGCTGTGTACAGTTTCCCAACTTGTCTTCCTCCTTTCCATCGCTTCTTGCAAGGGAATTAAGCATGGCTCAATAGCCAGAGTCTGTGCTGTGTAACAGCTCTCCTTTTCCTGTGCGAAGAGGAAGAAAATGATTTAGCATTGAGTCATTTAACCAATGCTTTTGAACGAGAATTTTCTTAGTTGACCTTAGGTTAGAAACTGGCCATTTAAGCATTGTTCTATCTGCTTTGAAGTGGTTAGATCATACTTTTAATAATGTACACTTGAATTGCTACCTCACTTTAAGTTGACACAGTATTTTCTTGGAGGGTTATAGGCATTTCCTGTTGTTAGAAGACTGAAATGAGACAAAATGTACCACGTGCTTGATATCAAGTAAACACACTTTATATTCCATCATGTTCCTTGGAGGTGCATTTCAGGTAGCAAATTTGCTTTTTCAGCAAAAAGTGGATGCACAGACAATACAGAAGTTTTGTCCCAGTGTAGCAATTTAATTAAAAAAATCTATTTTTTCTATCACTTCTTGAAATTAGCAATAGTGGCATAAATATAAGCATCTCTTCTTTTGGTTTGTGGATAGGGAAATCGTTGATTTTTTTCAAATTACTTTAATTTGCTCGAACTTGAATTTAATAAACTTGTGCATAGTATTATAGAATATAGCTATTCTACCTTGCCTTCCAATTTATTGTCTTCATGAATCACAACTTTTCAGTGTTTCTGAGTATTAATATTTCATTTGAGATTAGTTGCAGAATATGTGATGCCTACCCTTCATTTATGTTGTCTTTTTTCTGTGTTACATTTACTGGTTAAGCCAATACAGCAGCTCTGTGCATTCACAGATGCAGAAAACTTAAGCATGCTGTTCAAATTTCAGTGGAATGAAAATTCAATTGTTACTTACTCACTGTTGTCATTGCTCATATATGAACTACTTCAGTGGTTATCTGTATTATATTCTTAAAGGAAGCTTAAGCTACCAAATCGTCACAAAGAAAGAAAAAGTCTGATGGAAAAAGTCAACTTGTACACTTTGCTCTGTAATGTAAGGGGTCCAAAATTATCCTTTTGTCAAGAGCCAGAATGGTTACAACAAATTGGTCACAAAAAGTAAGCATGTTGCCATTTTTTGAACAAAAAGTGAAATAAAATTTTGGCCTGTCGGTACCTGGACATCTGTGTACTTCCTTAGCATCTTTGAAAATAGATTATCCCCTTCAATGGCTTTTGGAAAAGAAACTCTATTACCGATTTTGGCTTTTTGATAGGTATTTTATCCAGTGCTGGAAAGAATTCATAGGAACATAAGCAACTGTAAGACTTAACCATGAAAATTTCTCTTCTTTTCGAGTCTCTTAAATGATGTAAATTGTTATCACATGTGCAGGAATAGCTGCTAGGTTTTTATCCCATAGTGACAAATAATGAAACAACCGATGCTTTTCTATTTTGAAATGGGCAGATGGTGTTATACATCCAACTGTAATTGCAGTGTGGGAGACTTTGTTTTGTTTTTCTTTTTTTTTTCAGTTAGAAACTCATACTTCATACAGTTTTCTGAAGGAGGGTAAAAAGGAGTGGTGTCAGATTTTATTTTTATATATCTTAATAGCCATTGCTTATATGCTTTTGTCTGTATAGCTATTATGGCTTGCTTTGACAGAGAATGAAATTGATGCAATTGCAAAGGAAATGAATGGAAAAAAAAATCCTGTGCGGGGATTTTTTTARTATGAGAATTTATCGTTAGCTTATTTGCTCTTGAAATAGGGCTAAAGAGTGAGAAGCAGGCAGTTCTTCTAAGGCTATGATATGCTGCAATTAAATTGTAAACCCTCACATTGAATAGCTTTTGAGAGTGCTGCCTTTCTGCGTTCAGGGGTGCCTGTGATAGTTAAGAGATGCTAGGAACCCTCACTAGTAGAAACAGGTAATTTACTAGTTTAATTTTGTTTTGCTGGAGCTGTAAAAGCTTCATTTGACACCAATAAAGGCTTTTTAGTTGTGCAAAGGTGTGAAAGAATCTGTTAACTGCTCCTCAGTGATTTTGGAAGTGTGCAAAAAGTATAAGTAGAGTAAAGGAAAGAATTCACAGTAAGTATTTGCTGAAATGTGTTAGCGAAAATCTGAAATAGACCTGTAGTCTGAGGACTTGAGGAAAACTAATTGAAGGATATCTTCAGCAGTAATATCATCAGCTTGTGTGAAATATGACTTGAAGGCAGAAGTTTTGGCTGGAGGTTTACTGTTGCTGTAAAATGAGTGTGTAACAACCCACCATCCAGCTTGAAGTTGCCTCAGCTCTGAATCGTTCAACTAGATAGAGGTTAAGGAGAGGGAAATATTTTTAACCCCTTTTTACTGGAGACAGTTGTCTTGGGGTTTTTTGTTTTTTAGGGGTTTGTTTTTGCTTTTTGTTTTTAAATTGATATGCAATATTGATTTATTCCCAAAATAATTTGCAGAACTATGTTACAGTGTGCTGTCCATTTTGTTGACTCCTTTTATAAACCTCCTATTCTACACAATTGCTCCTTGTTTTAGGAGAGGATGTAAATATTAAATTTCTGTTTATTTAAGATGTAAAACTTTAGAGTTGTCAGATGAGGAGTACAGTAACTGTTGGCCTAATAGTTTTTTACAGCATGTGAAGTCACTTTAGCTCTTAAGTCTGGTGGAATGCAACTCCCCGCAGGGAAACAAAACTTGTCAAAAATTGTTTCAGAATCTCAGGAAAGAGTTCCTTTAAAGGGAAAAGTTGGGGGCGTAACAGCAGAAAGTTATTAACGAGGCTCATTGCTGGTCCCTGATGGTGGTACAGGATGAACAAAGAAAATTCCAAACAAACAAAAACTCAGTTTTTCATTTCTGAATGGGCAGTGCTCTGTGTTTATATTTTCAACAGTGTAGTCAGTGGGGAAAATATCCAGTCCTGCTTCTTACTCTTCTCAGATAATACACGGTGTTCAAACTGCCCTGCCCGCTGCGGACCTATGTATTGCACAGTTGCAAAAAGAGAACTGATACTTGTATAACACCCCAGCGCTGTACCTCTGCTTCTTATAGATAGATGGTTCATTTAAAAGCAATGCTAATTTTCACAGGATGAATCACTAACCAAGGAATGACACAAAATGTGGAAGGGCTTCTATAGAAGAGACTTTTCTCAATGCAGGAAGGAGATAGCAGGCAAGGTATAATAGACTTTAAAATCCTTGATGAAATGTACAGGATGGGTGTGGGTTTCTGACACAAGAAATAGGACTAGCATCAAATGAAACTTGAAAATTGGTCCAGTATCTCAATAGAAGATTGGAAGACTACAGAAGATTGCTTTAAAAATGTAGGATATTATAGTCTCAGAAATTGGGAAGTAGTAGAAATGGAGTGAAAGGAACTGCTACTTGTATTTGAACTGGTCTTAACAGTCTTGAAAGGCTGACCTTATCTCCTTGAGAAACAAAGCCTACCATAAAAGCTCACTGATTTTTCAATAAGGCAAAAATTCTGCATGTAGCCCCTTCTAAATTATATTTAATCAGCTGAACCTGTCATTCATTTTCCTTAGCTTTATGCCTTTAGAGGGCTTCTGTCAAGCTACTACTACTGAATATTTTTTACTATTTTAGGCTTTTGCATACAGCCAATGGGTTTAAAAGTGCATTAGTCTGATTCTTGACTTTGAGTTGCGGTTCTGGTACCAAGACCTGCCCACTGCTATGCTGCATCTCTGGGTTCAACTAATTCATACAAATTGATATAAAATACCTCGTTACTGAATTGTAATCTATCATTGTGAATGCTTCAGTCATGTTTTAAGATGGATAATTGACTAGGAAATATCTCAGCAGCATGTCTTTTAGCTGCCAACTTTCTCATGTGCCTTACATTTTTATTAGTCCTTTCAGGAGAGGTTTTTTCCATCTTTAAGACTTTAGATAAGATAGCTGTAATTTATCTTGTCTCCATTACCTTTACTTAGCGTATTTCTCTACTGAAGTAGCTGATAGTGTCTTTCCACGGCTTGTCAAAAACTTGAATTWAGGCAGGGTATAAATGATGTTTCACTTAAATAATTATTTTTGGGGTTTTGCACTTTATTTTTAATGGAAGTTAACAAATGCCAAAAAATGTTGCACTGACACTGTTGGTCCTACAGTCTTAAAAACATTAACAAGGGCAAGCCTGGGAAAAATACCAGAAAGAAACCAATTTTCTGTGAAACAAATGACCAGAGACTGTTTTCAACGTGGCTTCTTGCCTTTGAAGGCATTCCTGATTGCAGTGAAGGTGTTGGTACACACTGGAAAACATGCACAGAGTGGTAGCCCATGGAGTGAGAAGGAGCTGCTGCTTATGCAGTTTTCTTTCTACATGCCTTAGATGTCTTGAAAGACTGTCCACACCTTTTTATAGAAACAAGTGGCAATTTGCAGGTATCAAGGGCTGTGTGGCTCTGAATGGAGAGGGTTCTATGCTGGAAACTGGGGGCTGCATCTTAGGGAGGGTGGCAGAGGAGGAGTACGGGATGTTAGTCCTTGTTGTCATTTTGCACTGTACTTCACAGAGGAAGAAATGGGAACCAGCTGAAGACGGCAGCATGTAGAAATAAGAAACAGGAGCAATTGTGATGCCTAGACAGGCTTTAAGACCTCAGAAATACTTAAACTTTAAAGGGCATCCACAATCTTACCTTTTGAAACCTGGCATTGCACTGCTGATGACTGACAGGAAAATGTAACAAGGCAGCTTTGATTTGCTATTGTCAAGATGTGGGAAATACCTTGATTATACGACTGGAAATACACTACAATAAGCAGAACAAATAAAAACCTATAATTTTTGCTTTCTTAACCTTCAAAATGGATTTAATGATTCAGCTTATAGGCAAGGACCTTTAAGTTGGTACTCCATGTAGAAACTGAAGGAGGCAGCTCAACAGCTTGGTTCATTGGAAAGAATGACTTAGAGGCAAAACCATGCTTCTAGAATTCAACAAAAACGTTCAGTAGTTTTTAGGTGAAATTGATCTTAAAATGCCAACCTGTATTACTGTTATGTTCCTAAAAACTTCCTGAATTACACATGCTGAACAATAAGAGTTCTTTGTTAAATCTATACCTCACTTAAAAGGTGTGACATGTAGATATGTTTCTGGTTGAATTACTAGAAAGAAAATGGTCATGGTAAATTGTGATAGGAGACTTCAAGAGTAATTGCTAAAATATTTTACACTTATCTTCTTTTTTTTGAAACACTTTGGGTGAAGAGCTTCAGTGCCACTAATTGTCTATCCTAATTTAGTGTTCTTCAATTTTTTCCTATAGTATAATTCAAGTAGAAAAGTTATAGAAAGTCAGACCATAATTAGACAAATGCCAGAAAAAAATACTTGTCTTTATTCACCAGCTTTGAATGCTGATATATGTGAGGTGCACAAATTTGGAAAATATTTCTTCTGAATGAGCAAAGGAGTAAAAGGGGTGAAAAAGGTGAGGCTTCTGGGGATGGAAGAGTGGAGCAGCTGCAATGGATAAGGGGTAAAGCAGAGTCACTCGAGAACTCCCTAACATAACTGGTTAGAAAGGGAGGGAGGATTCCCATAACTGATGACATTTGAGGCTAGAAAATTACCATGAAGGTGTTTGACAGCCTTCAAAGGTGATGGTTATTGATATGACTCTTGGTTTGTCAGCAGTAATAGAAGCCAGAATTAACTACCTCTGCTTCAATCAAGAAACTTAGAATGTAGTGATATCTTGAGTGTGCTATTTTTGCTTCATGAATCACCTTGTGTTGTTCAACACTTGTGCCACATCCTCGACAGAGTGTTATAAAGGAGGCCTCTAATCAGAACTATTTTGTTTTATTGTTTCTCTTTAGTCTCACTCCTTGACAGCCAAATCTTTGCTGATGTAATTGGGAAATGTTTTAAGGCTGCTGTCTGTTCACCTAATTAAGAAAATGATTGGGTCCCCAGGGGGACAGATCTCCCTGGGTGAGACAAACGAAAGAATTGCTCTCTTGCTGTAGAAAAGCCAATCTGAACATTTTGAGAATCTCTCTAAGATCAAAGTATCATTTTAATTTTCTTTTGTGCCTCAGCTGAGTTAAACCAAAGAGGAGCATAGCCCAACACACACATTTACGTTGGAGGAAATTAACCACTATGATAAGTCATATATAGAGGGGTTTGTGGCATTCACAGTGAGATATATTCATCCCTCCTTATGAATAAAAAGGTAGTCACTGGTCTCTCAGACATATTACAGTACTCACCTAATACTTCCTTTTTTTGTTATTGGCTTTTTTTTCAGGAGATGCTAATGATAAAATGTAATTCTACCTAATAACTGACACACTGAAAAGGCAGAGCAAACTTTAAATGCAGGCAAATAGAGGAAAACTCAAATAGTAGTTTAATTAAAATTTCCAAACCTCTCACTGGATTTGTTTAAGTTTAGGAAGTACAGGCATTAGAAAAAGTTCTCAATAGCCCATTGAATCTTACCTAGTTTAAGAAAACCCTGCCCTCCAAAACAAACAAACAAACCCAACCAAATCCTCAAACACAGGGGAACCAGCAACAAAAATCTCCATCCTAACCCGATGTTTGAAAGTAATTACTTTTCCTCTTTTTCTAAGACCAGGACAAAGCGTGTTTATCCAGGCCTAGTGCACTAAGCAGTTAAGGGACTAAAAGAATAAATGTGCCACTCTAATATTGTGAAGATGGACTTGAAGAAATGCAAGTGACTAGTAAGAAGATTAAAACATAAACAATGAAATTTCAGAGTCCTGTATCCTGGAAAAGGGTCTATAAACCAAAATTTTTCCAAACTTTTTAATTGTGTGTTCGACACCCAGAGGTATAAAATAGCTATGGCATATGGCTTACGCTATGATTAGTCTCATTTCTTGAAAAGCTTTAAAAATAATCAGCAAGATCTGTGTTCCCTCTATACCATCCATCTGGATAGTAAAATTAAGCAGAAAGGCAGTCAGACCTATTTATGGACCGTGGCATTTTGCAGCAAAAAGGGTACAGCTAAGGAGCATGAGGGATAATCAGTATTCAGTGGTTAACAGCCATCACAATCTAAATCTTCACATTCATCTTAAAAAAAAATAATTAAAAATACAACCATGATACAAACAGAATTACCTTCAGCCTGTGTCATTACAAATAAAGGTCATTTAGCCAGCTTCCAGAAACTCATTGGAAAGCTAATGACCTGTTGAATGCTGCAACCATGCTTATATTCCCCAAACCTGGTTATCCTTGTTTTTTGTCTAACTTCAGTTTGACTATTGTTCAGATGACTGAAAATGCTGATTTAAACTGTGCAAGTAGCAGCTTTCTAGGAAAGTAAAATTATGTACTGGTTGGGAACCTGCTCAGTCAAGACAGCATATAGCAAAAAGCTTTTGGCTCTCCTTGGGTGGAATTGATGGAAATGAATGTACAACTTCAGCTGCTGGGAGGCTGTATTGCTGCTCTGAATTAACAAAATATCGCAGGGCCATCAGGTCATCCTACTGGTGCTGCTAGAGTTTAATGTTACTCAAAATATCTGCCCTTGAGGAATTGCTAAAGAACAAAAGAAATTGATTTGCAAAATGAAGCCTCTAGTGAAAAGAGACAGTGAGAAACATGCATCTCTGACACGTTAGGAATAAGCAATTTTTTTTTTCCCTGATTAAACCCCTAGTGATAAGTGTTCTGTGATGTATAGGAACCCCAAATGCTAAAGGCAGACCTAAGAAAATGAGAATTATTAATGAACAAAATATACTGGCAATAGCCCTACATAAAGTTCTAGGATATTCTAGTCTTAAAAAGTGTATTTAAATGTACTTCAGGGAAAGAGGAAAAACCCCAACTCTGAAAACTTCTGTTTTGCCTTTTTTTTTTGGTATTTTTAATACAGAGTACAGCAAAAAAACTATAAAAAACTAAAAAAGATAGATGAGAATCTATAGAGCAAAATATTGTTCAGGGAAAGTACTTTCACAAACCACTTGCTGGTAATTTTTCTCTCTGACGTAATTGGCTTAGTATCTTTTGTGGTATACAATAGTTTGCTCGTAATTTTAGTTATAATCTGCTATTTTATAATACTCTTTGATAATCATGGTCATGTAACTAAAAGTAATTTTTTTCTTTTCACAAAACAGTAACCCATAGGTAATGTCAGTAATAAATACTTAATGAAACATCATCAAAAAGCTGGAATTTTCTGGTTTAGGTCTGTCTGATCCTACAGAATACAGGTGTTAAAATTGTGATTGAATGATGATGGGAATTATGTGAACTTGAATACAGGCCTGATAGAGATATCTAAACAAAGGTGAATTTGAGCAAGAGCCAAATGTGATTAAAAGGCAATTCATGATGTATCATTCTGGACATAAAACAAGATTGTTAGTGTTAGCAAGTGGTGTACTTAACCTAATTTTCTGTAATCTTTTTTCCTATGAGCTACATAATGTGTTGGTTTAGATCATTTACTCTGTTAAATTGTGGAGGAGACTATTCTTTAGTAAAATAGTGGACTGTGGGGCAGAATTGTGTGCAGCTAAGAGTTAGGTAACTGAAATTAGGTAATTGGACACAGAAGTCACAAACATGTACAATGTGTTGGAACCAAAAGGGAATTTGCATTTAAAATTTAGCCACTTAATTTTTACATAGTATATGACCCATAAAATATCTTTCACATCTCAGGAGCTTGAAATAGGACAGTTATACTAATACCGGGCATGAAGAGCCCAATGCAACTATGTATTTCTATTTTATTGTGAAGTATTTTAGGTGGCTTCTTTATTTCAGAACTTCTCACCTGTAGTTAAGCTGCATTTCCAAGTACAAACTGAGGTCGACTAAATGCTACACGATTCACAAAAGTCCTAGCTACAAAAAAATCTAAAACAGATCAACATCCCATCACCTTGCTTGTTGGCTGGAGTTGACAGCTCTGGAGTTACAGGTTGTATCTCTTCTGCTACAGTAGCACTTTGTAAAATATAAGACCAAAAACTAGACATGTACTCATTCTCAAGTAATTTCCATTTCTTTGCTCAAAATACATAGTGATGGAGGCTGAAAGCATACAATATCCAGGGGTTTGTACACAGACTTGAGAAAATATTGATGGGTGAAGTAGGGCCTGTGCTTAAGGCTGTAAATGAATTATTAATTCTGATCAGTGTAAATCATACTATATATGGGGGAGGTTGTTGTATTATTAAAGAAATGGATGCAAGACAAAATGGCAAGTGTGAAATTAATACACAGATAGATCCATGAATGCAAAACACTGGATTTTGGTCTCTAGAAACGATTTATTGCTTCCATAATTTCAATTATGTGCTACTTCTAGCAGTCAATAATTGGGTATAAAGCAAAACATGTGGCATGGAAATAGCAAGTGTACCAACAGGGTCAAAGAGTCATGTTTGGGATGGGAAGATAAGCACAGGTATTGGATAAGTCTGAAATGTATTGGGCAAGTCCAAAATGTATTCTGTCCTACGATAGCCTAGATTCTGAATACTCCAAATAGCAAAACCCAAAACTGATTGCAATTGTAAAGATAATAAATTAAATTTCCTATACAAAGGCACATTTCTAAGAGGAGAGCAGCAGAGAACGTGGGATTGCTGATCCAACAGACACAGAGTCAATTTGAAAATATAATCAAGTTTTCTTTCTTACACAAAAGCTTTTTATCATTACTGGTCATGTAGTTTGGGTCATGATCCCAACCAGTATCCAAAGGACTTCTGGCTCATATGTGTGTTAGTCACTTAAGCTGGCTACATCGGTTTAATTGAATGTCCCATTTGGAGACTCAGATCAACATCAATTGATCTTTTTGTACCTGATAGTGTTTGGCATGGATTGGGTCCTTGCTCCAAAGAAAGCGCTAAACAGGAATTTGTTACTCTATTTGCCTAGAATTTAAGCAGCAAAAGGATGTTGAAAGACAATGACTCGTGTAGGAGATTTTTCCTTTCTTGATTTGTCTAGCAGAATTTTAAAGAGAAGTTGTCAGTCACATTTCACTGAAAGCAGGAGGTGTGCCTCTATTTAAACACTGGCAGTGTAGGACAGGAGGAAGAAATTCAGTCTGCCTTTGCTCTGTAACATCAATATATTGTACTTGACGTTGCTGGGAGGAGATTTGCACTATCTGCCATACCTGCAGATAGAATTGCTTACTCTTGGCCGACTTAAAAACTCTTTGTTAAAGATTAAGTGAGGAAATTAAGACCTGACCATAAAAGTAGAAGGAGAAGCCAGCCTTGTGTTTTTCCTGTGTGTAACAGAAGATTAGCTGCACTGGTGCAAGGTGTTTTCAACACACACTGCTGATTGCTGGTGAGAAATTCTGTGGTGAGTCACCAAAGGCTCTGTATAACCGTGCAGCTCAAGAAACACCTTCCTGCCAACAACATGGCGTTTGTGTTATGTCTAGAAATTATTTGAAAGAGTCAATATTCCTAAACACAAGAGGTGAAGTGATGTTAAAATAATCAATTGCTTAGTAGAAAAAGTCACTACCTTTCTTCTACCCATCAAAATGTTGGAGTTGGTTATGTGCTAGTCTGTCTAACCTTTACCACTTCCACATTTCAGTAGCACAAGTAATTATAGAAAAAAGAGGACAATGCCTTCAAGACTCAATATGGGGTGACAGTGTACCTCTGGTAAGAAGGAATCTAAAACATAGACATATCTCTGATACAGTTTGAGGTTGCTATGTTTGCTAGTAATCTCTTGATTTACCCAGCACAGAATGCTAAAATTTTCTGCTGAAATGCAGAGGCCCTTCCTGATAAGCGCTCATGGTGTTAGAAATGAGAAAGGAGGAGGAAAAAATTTAGTCAGATAAGTCTTCTAGGAAAAAGATACATGCTGCAAGTAATTATGAGTGAAGGCTAATCCAAGGTGTAAAAACGAATCCAAGCTTTTCAAATTTATCAGAAAGGAAGAAGAGTATGACTAAGCATCCTATCTATCACAGGCATAACTTSAAGATGACTAAGAAACTTGGCTTGTATTTCAAGCCTAATGAAGAAAGTTTATATGATTAAGTAGCAATGAAGATCTCAAGAAGGTATATTGCATATTGGTGAATGCTAGATGAAGATAAAACAGGGAAGCTTGAAGATATGCAAATGACTTTCAGCTTGTGATAGTGAAATTATATTATGGACACATTAAGTTCCCTTTGGGTTACCTCTATGGCAGAAAAATTAAAAATAAACAAGCAATATTAAGAAAAATAATCTTAGCAGTACTTGAAACATCAGTGATTTAAAAGGAACAGCATTAAATTGCCTTGTAAATGTCTAAGATTATATTGTGATTTATAGCTTGGGTGACATATACTTGCAAAAAATAATGCTGACCTTGCTAGCACTCCAGCTACTAGGACGCAAGTAGGAACTAAGACAAGTCAAAGCTTTTTTATACAATTAACTTGTTTTCCTGGCATCAATTTTGGACATTTAATAGAGAAGTACCTACAGATCTTACAAAGTAAAGGATGTAGTCTGCTGCAGTGCTGGCAGCTGCAATAAGCAAGTGGTGAATTTTGGAGCAGTGGATGTTATTTGAAATATTTTATTTGTGATTTTTGACCCTATCCTAAAAACATATTTATCTTTTGTTAGCATTGAAGGGAATGAAACTTGAACAATTGAGATACTTCTGAAAAGCTAGAGAAGAAAAGTCTCTCTCTAGTTCTATTCAGTGTATAATAGTCTTGTATTAACCTTTTCTTTTGAGGAAAAATATATGGAGGAGGAATACACTTCACTCTGTTACAAGTGAAGCAGATTACATCTTCTTAAATACACACTGAACCCAGAGGCAGAAGAGCTGTCTAGGAACGGTGAGGATGGGACACACCCAGTCTCAGAATTGGATAAATTGTCATAGTACAGAGCAGACATTCTTCGCGCGAAGTTTCTTTGTTAGCTACCTGAATGAGTCATTATCTCACTTCAGAAGGTGCTTCCTGGAAGATGTGTGTCCTGTCAGGGGATATCAGCATGTTTCAATACCTGTGCTAAACACAGCATGGATTCAACAGGCACTCAGCTGCAAGCCTAGTTCTAGAGGTAAAGCTGAAAGATGAGGATGTGGTTGTCTTTGTCTTGGTTAGGCAGTTGCTTAGACACCAGCAGCAAGGTCCCAAAATGCCACAGGGCCAGTAAAAAGTGGTGACAAGAAAACAGTTTAATCCATTAGTGTTTACTGGAATTCAGTAAGCTGTTAACATTTGCATAGCTGGAATGTCCGTAGAGACAGAAGCCCAATGCTCTGTTTCAGGCTGAGGGAATCTGGAAAAAGGTATTGCCRTATTCATACTCAGCTGGCTAAAAAACATCTTTGTTGAAAAGTATTTAAAAGAAATATAGCAGCTCTCTAATTAGTACTTATAACTCTAGTGAACTGGAGGCTTTGGATAGAGAGGATTAAAAGAGAAAGTAAAAAATTACCATGTTTGTCTATTTTAAAGGTGACTTGAAGCTGTCAGCTCCAGTGGAGATCTTTGTAATCGAGAAAATAAGAATATAATAATATAATTTGAAGGGGACTATTGTCATGTCCTTTCTTTTGACCAAGATAGTGTACATAGTACTTAATTCTAGGTTATTCTGAGACAGAATTCTATATTTTGCTGTTGCATGCCATGCTACACACAGAAAGAAATGGAATTATTTGATGGTAGAGACCACTATCTATCCACCTACTTTGTATGCCCATAGGTTTAGGATATAGGGTGCATATTAAGTCATTAAAGTAGTTTCATAACTTGTGGCGAGTCAAAGGGAAGTTCATACAGACTTAGGTGGGCCAACAGTCAGTATGGCATGAGGTGTGCTGAAATATTTATCTTTGCATGCTGTGTTAAATAGAAGCAGAAAAGCAAGTGAGAGGGTTGAGATCAGTCATATTAATATTGCTGAAATGGTGTACAAGTATCACATAGCACGAGCTGCACGTGAGCAGGCCCAATCAGCATAATTGCTATTTGCAGCACTTTTTGTGGGGAGAAAGAGGGAGAGGGAGTAGGAGCCTGAATGCAATTGGAGCTRTAACCAAAAGCATTGGCTAGGATAGCCCTCTGTACTTGCATATATCTTGTTAATCCACAAGCTTATCTGTTCTCTTAATGGAGCATGAAATGAACTCTGACTTCATGTATTCCAAGCAGGATGTGTTTAAATACCTACCGGTGAAAGGAAGGTGAAATTCAAATTGATCTGGACTGATGATATCCTCAGGAAGCAGTGGGCTGCTTTACAGTAAGATGGACGGAAAAAATGAGAAAGCAATGGCCAATGTGTGGCTGGGGTGCGTTGAACAGCATCCTAGAATCTGGAAAGAATTACTCTGGGAAATTTTGATTTTTAAATCAGCAGTGAATCTGGAAAATTCAGGTCAAAGTATTTTTCAGTGTCATATCTGAAAGAGTAGCTGGTGTGAAGGTTGCAGCTAGATGAAAACTTTGAGTGAACTTGTGCAGTATTACTTGCACTCTTGAGTCCACATGATCTCTCAGTTGTGTGAATGGCTGTAAGCAGCATCTAAAGCAGAAGTATTAATTTGAATGGCCACATAGAAAAAAGGATTTCGTCTTTCTTGGTGATCTGAGACAGTATAATGTCCTCTGCCAAGGTCAAGTTTGCAGAAGATAAGGAGTTGAATCCAAAACAGAGACTTTATTTTAATATTTTATACACTTAAGTCAACACCTTCCTAGGCCTTGTGGTACCTCAGTTTGTGTTCACCCGATGGCTGTATGAGAAGAGTATTGGAAAAGACAGTTCTAGAATTGCTTTACTCAGCAGAGCTTCATGTAAGGAAACCAAAAGCTCTTCTTCCTCACTAGGAACCCAGGAGGGAATTGCCCTTGCAATGTGACATTGTGGCATTTAACAGCCAATAAAACTCAAGAAAAATGAAAGCAAAGCAGTTAGMTGATCAAGCATGTTAAGCTATGCTCCTATATTTGGGTGAAGAATATCCTTGTGGGCTAGCTACAGAATTGATGTGCCTTTACAGAGCCTGACAATGAACTCTTATTTTAGATGATCCCTTCTCTGTGTGGAGAAAGAAGTCCTTTCTCAGTGTCTGCTGTTAAGCCCTTCACAGCTTTATAGCTCTTGAGTACAAGCACTCAATGGTGCTTTTTGATGTCTGTCTGTGTTCTTCGAGTCCTGAATATCAGAACCCTTTAATCAGRGTGTTTCTTTTGTTTAATGACCTAGTACAAAAATACCTCTAGTGCTAGTGCCTGTTCAGGGTGGTACTTAAGGGATCTTTTGCCAAGTGTATTTCCATGAGCTGTACTACTTTCTCCATAAATTCTCCTCCCTTCCAAGGCAGTGAAACAATTTTCTAGTCAGATAGCAAACATCTGGGASATGTATCTTAGTTAAGTTGCTGTTAAAATATGGAAAGTAGACAGGTCAACATGTATGAGATATTGGGAAAGAGATAGTAAAATATAAATTCTTTAAAATGTAAGAGAAGAGAGGGATAGAAATGACCAAAACTAAGAAACAATAGTCTTAAAAACAATTAGGTATAGAATAAAAAGGAAAGGGATTGCAGGATTAGATATCTTGAATGAGTTTGAACATGTACTTAGCTTTGTGGGGTGAGGAATATGCAGATTAGTACTTCAATTGTCACATTAAGAAATCAATATTTTTCCCAATTTTTAAAGCTACTTGTTATAGCTTTCATAGTKAGACCAGTGGGAAAGGGTCAAATCTTAATGAAACATTAGAAGGATAGGATATTGGTAACAAAAATGTATTTGCTTAAATAAAGAGGTGTGTTTAACATAAGAGCATGTTGGACCCTTTAAGTCTGATGTAGGCTAAGCCATTTGTCAAACAGAACAATAACAAGGTTGTCACTGCACCTCTACAGGTGTGTACCCTGCAGGAACAGGATTAAGAGAAGAAATGAGGTGAGTGTGCCAAGTTCTTAATGTAACTGAGCTGACCAATCTTGTTTTTAGGAAACCATATTTTGTAATTAAGGCAATACATTATTCAGTTTTCCTCTTGCYTTTTAACTAGAAATGCTACTGGTTTAAATACTCTGCACTAACACTATGCAAACATCAACCTTATAAGAATAAAGGGTAAATTTATGTGAGAGAAACTAGGTTTTAAAAAAGTGCTGTAGAAAACTTGAGCATGGCTGAAATGCATAGTCTTTTTTAAATTTGCCACCTCAAAGATACAGAAGAGCTGAAGCACGGTGGAATTACTTAAGGAATCAAATGTTTAAGCATGTATTTGTCCTCTTGAAGAATTGAATAATTCTAACCAAAAGGTTTCATTGCTTCCTGTAATGTCATTGAAGTTATCAAATAAGTTAACAAGGCTCTAAGACACAGGACAAGTAGGTAGTCATTCCACAAATGTGAAGTTGTTCTGCTGGATCATGATCCTTTTGACCCTACAAAGCAGTRGCTCTTGGGCACAGTTAAAAATGGTGCCACCTGACCTGGTATGAAACATTCACAAACAATCTTATATCCCRTTGTTGACTGGCAGCTTGAACATGAAGGATAAGGAGAAGACAACACAACAAAAAKATCAGGTTATAGGAAAAGCTTCTCATTACCGTGACAGGGAAATTGGAAGGTTGCATAACAGGCCCAGTGAAGGTCATGCTGTGTACTGGCACAAACTGACCAGCTGCCTGGGGTGCTCTATGTGTGATGGAGCAGGAGGATGGTGAGTGGCTCAGTGGAAGGCAAGTGCATAACGCTATCCATGTACTAAAAATAAGGACAACAGGAAATACCTGAATGTTGTGTCAGTGTCCCACTGCTTTGGCTGACAGTGGCTAGTATTTAGAAATGCAGCTGCTTGTCACTTAATCCAATGTCCCTTTAGGTTACTGATGCTTCGTGAAAACCAAAGCAGCCCCTGCTGGCCACTAAAACATATTGTGGGGAGCACTTCAGGCAGAAATGAACCAAAACCCCTGCTCTGTGCTTGCAGTAGGTTTCACAAGGTGCTGAATGATGCAGCTCAGGGGAGAGCTGTTGATGTGGTTTCCTAGAAGGCGTACCAACAAGATGGAGTTCATTTGGCACCTCTCTCAAGCACAGGCTATGACATGCAGATGAACACCTACAGGCTGGGATATAAGCACTACAGTATTAGTTGTCCTTCTTATTCCTGGAAAGTAGTGTAGGTGGTAGGTTTTGGTGGTCTTACTGCCTTTGTATGGTGCTAGAATCAGTCAGCAGATAATCAGCAGTACAGCAGCTCAGCAGGGAGAGACCTGCTGAGTAAAATACCAGTAGTAGGGAAATGCTGCAATAGAGATTTAATTGCTTGTGCTCAATAGAACTAATGAGTGAGGAAAGGACAACCGGGGGCCTCAAGAGAGTAGCCAGATTTTTTTTTAATGTTATTTGTTAGACACCTAAACCCAAAAATATTGGTCAGTCAAAAAATGACTAATGCCATTTTGTTGCAGTTGATCTATTATTTCAAAGGACTGAATTCTGTCTATTTTCATATCCCTATTGCTATCRTAACTTTAGGTTATGTTGAGACAGGCAGACTTGACACATCTCTTGAGATTACTGAAAAACTTTGAAGATACCTGGTTTTCTGTCTTAAATTTTGGGTATTTTAGGTGAAAAATTGCTAGTACTTTGCATTATCCTTGCACAGCTTGAACAACTTAAAAACTTGGAAATGAGGTAACTATTTCTAATGTTTAAGTATTAGAAGTAGTGCACCACTGTTATTTTTTTAATTGATTTATGATGAAAGAGAATCATAGAACATCCTCAGGGGAGGTTTAGGCCAGATATAAGGAAAAGGTTCTTTCCCCAGAGGGTGGTTGAGCACTGGAACAGGCTCTCAACAGGGCAGTGGTTACAGCACCAAGCCTGAAAGAGTTCAAGAAGAGTTTGGGTTTGGACAATGCTCTCAGGCACATGGTGAGACTCTTGGGGACAGTGCTGTGCAGGGCCAGAAGCTGGACTCGATGATCCTTGCGGGTCCCTTCCAACTCAGAATATTCTGAGGACCTGAAGGACATTCAAAGTCCAACTCCTGGCCCTGCACAGGACAACCCCAAAGGGCAGCCCCAAGAATTACACCATGTGTCTGAGAGCAGAGTGGAAAAGCTTGAGGAAAATCTGGTGAAAAGCAAGGGTAATGATAGAACATATGGAAAGGCAAAGTTCAAGTTGTGTTCTCTTTGTTCTTTCAGGGCACATTATGGCCTCTCACCGTACCCTTGCACTACAAGTACCCTGTTAACTTACACAAAGCCAATGGAAAGGCAAGAAACAAATGGCTTAAATGACACTTTATTCTGGAAGTCTGGCCTCTTTATGAAGTCTAATGGATAAATGACTCATGTTTTTTTTTTCTGTCTAGAATTCCTCCAATCCTTAAACTGTGTCTTAGATATTTTCCCATTCCATTTTGTACTAAAAATTATTTTTAAGGTTTTCTTACTGCTTAACATTGCATTGAGAAAAAAACTTACAGCTTTGACCACAAATAAGACTTCTTTTCCCCCAAAAGGCTTCTGGCATAAGCAGCTATAATAAAACTCTTTATACCTCAACAAGAGGAGGGAGGAAGGGAGGGCAGGAGAGGAACTGTCCTCCCTCTATTGAAAACAGAAGTGTGACTTCTGATGGGCAACATAGTTTATCTGTTACATGTAGAACCTTCATGTGCAATATGTGCTTAAACATATACACTGATATGATACGGCTATGGTTCAGTTTTCATTAAAATGGAAAAAAAAATGCTGTTTGAAGACATGTGGGTTGGTATAGCAATGACTGTACTTAGATGCATACATCTGACTTCTTCCAAAGTTTATCTAAAGTTAGAAATGTGGTTTTCATGGGGCTTCTCAAATCATAGTGAATGCTGAGTGTCATTTTACTCATCTATGATGGATGAGGAATAAAAGGAGTTTAGTGTTGTACCCGTATCTTTGGGCACACTGTATACAACAGGGATTCATCTTTATGTAAAAGTAACAAAGAACAGGGATTTTTTTTCTCTGTCATTTAGCAACTGTAGATGCTCATTTTTTCTGTGATAAATGTCAAGAAAATTATAGTCTGCTGGAACCATGGAACTGCATTTATCCATAGAATTAAACACTGATACTATCAGTTACTCATCTCACCAGGCTTTTYGGTTATATTAATCTTGTCAGTTCTATTTCACCTCATGAGTTTTGCAAGTAGAAGCTGGTGGAAATTTTCCTCTCTGATAGTTGAAAAGGTTTTTGAGGTTTCCTAAGCTCTCTGACCTTCCTATGTGCCTATGGAAAAAAGGTATAAGAGTTTTAAAATGGAAAAACAAAGTGCAGTGTTTTGATAAAACCACCTTTTTTCTTTTCAGTTGCCCTTCTATTGCTTTTGGAAAGTCAGGTGGGTGCAGATGTAAAATAACTGGATTTAAAAATAAAAAAGCAAGTGCTGCTATTTGGCCAAATCATTGTATGCTAAAGGTAAATTTCTACTATTTTGAACATTAGGAGAACGATGGCTACAATTAAAATGCCAATACAGCAATAACTGTAGGAATTACAGTGAAGATGACTATAAAAGATTTCCTTTAACTATTTACTGAAATGGTAGAACTATCCTAAGATAGTTATTAAGATAGATAGAGAGGATCACCTTTGAACAGTTGTGGTGCTGGTGGCTGAAGAGAGCAGCTGGGTTGTATCCCTGTGCAGCAAGGACAGCAGCCAGAGGTGGGATTTCTGCTGCTGGCTAGAACGTGGGCACTTGAACAAGAACTCTTTTTCCTGGTTGTCAGGTCTCTTGCAAGACTTTTGGCATTGGACTTCAGTCATTAGGAATGACTCTGACTTAGCAATGGAACACCAGGTGAGGCATCTTCATGCAACATAATAGGGAGAGAGAGGTGTTTACTAGGCTATGTTCTGTTTCTTTCATGGTGGAGTTATTGACTGGCTTCAGCACTACCTTTCTGTATTTGCAGGGAGCTAGGGGCTTCAGACAAGGGTCTCTAGGATGCATTCTAAAACAACATTTTTGACTGGATCTGGTATTTCAGTGAACTCTCCAACAAAGCAAGATCCTGAACAAGACTGAAGCCTTGCTTCAGTAGAGGGCTGCACTGATTGTGAATAGCATGTGGAGGTTTGGGCTGGAAGGAAAGCTATGTGGATGTCTTTGGTTGTGGTGTCTTTAAATTACTTAAACAGTTTAATTTCCCTAAAGATTATGAGAGTCTTCACTCACCCAATAAAATATGAGCTTCTTGAATGTAAGCAGACTACAGTGCTTCTTGAGGGTAACACTGAGGTCTTCCCTCAATATGACACCACGAGCAGTGTTTTACATTTTTTCTTAAACTGGAAGTGCTTGCTTTCAGTGCATGGAACTTGAATAATTCCTTTCAGCATTATTTTTCAAGTTGTACCAAGGGAGGTTTAGGTGGGTGAATAGGACAGATTTCTTCACAGAAATGAAGAAAGCCTTGGAACAAGTTGCTGTGGTTGAGTCACTAGCCCTGGAGGTATTGAAAAGATATGTAGATGGGGCATTTAGGGATCAGGTTTGGCGGTGGACTTGACAGCATTAGGTTTACAGTTGGACTCAGTGTTAAGGTTTTTTTCCCAGCCTAAATAATTCTATGATTCAAAGTACCTGACCATGATATTAAGACCAAGTAACTCTAACTGTAATTAGTTGCTTTCTGACATGGCTTGCCACTTGAACAGTTTGTGTGATTATAGAAGAGTTGCTGTTAAGGCAAAGTTAATCCTCAAGAATGGACTTCATGTCACTGAAGCAGCTGGCTATAATCCCTTTATAGCCACTAGTAGAAAAAAAACAGTGGAAAAATGGAATTTGTCTGATCCTTAAAGGCACACATCCTTAAAGGATGAAATAATAAATTCCTTAGAAACACCTATATTTCTTTTTTGGCTATTAAAGAAATTTAAGTGACTATCCAAAATCACCACCTATTATACCTAAGATGTAGAAAAGCTTGAGACAATTGTAGAAATAGTGCTTATCTGGATTGCCTGTCTGCTTAAACTTCATTAGGAAAATTGTTAGTGATAAAATGAATGCATAGCTATGCCTTGTATGGTTACTCTGACCTATTTGCTACCATGTTAATAGTCCTGGTAAATTATTCCTATATACAAATTCATTAGTGTGTAGCTAGTAATTTCTGCCTATCAGTATGCTTTAAAACTTAAGCACTAGCATTTAATAAAGTTATATTTCTGCCTTTTCTGTTCCTGTGAGGTTTCCTGTCCCATCTAGTTTATCATACGCATTTACAATTCTATAATGAAAACACTTTCAAAGGATGTATAGTAATCTTTGTGCTTCCTTTTGATTGCATTGTTAAAAACATAGTTTTAAAGGAAGTCAAGGAATAGTTCAACACTATTACTAGTTTCTGCATAAAATTTACAATTAAAGCATCTACTTGTCTTTTGGGTTTTTTTGGTGTTGTTTTTTTAAATCCAGTTTTGCAATAGTTTTTATAATAGTGTTGCAGTACTCAATATTTCTCTGAAAGCATGCTGTATTTTTTCGGCTGMCTTCCTCCTTCCCCCCCCACTCAGGACTTCATTTGTGAAGAATAAGTTTGTGCAATGTTTAGACTCTTACTGATGTCTTTTTCCTAAGAATGGGTCTCAAAACAGTGTTCAGGAATTAGTATTTCATAACCYTCATGCTGTTGGACTTTTTGGTAGAATGAACAAAGTATGGTATAAGTTGCACTTGCTATCATGCTGTATTTTAAACAAAAAACCYTGAAATTTCAAGAAAAAAACCTGCTCCCTGATAAGTGATTTATGGAAAAAAAAAAGGCACAATATAGTATCTTCAGAGAACGGATGAATTCGTGTTATGAAATCACATTGGTTATTTTGTTAACATGGAACTGAAGCTTTAAAATTAAATGTAAAGCCTGAAGTGGAAGGGGTTTTTTGTTGTTGTAATAGCATTATTGCTCATTGACCTGACCTGTAAATTACACCTAGGGTAATGCAAGACACACACTTAATTTAGTGGTTGTAGTTTGAGTGTTCATTAAATGATGAATAGGTGCCTCAAACACAGCCAAAGCTTTATTGTTTGAAAATAATTCATTTCGGATGCAACATTTCAAGACTTGATTAAGGTAATTGTTGTAGTTGGCTACATTAGCTTGTTTGATGTATTGCCTTTTTATGTTTTCTTCATCTTAATTGGAAAATATTTAACTATATCAACACTGTGCTTTTGAGTAATGGGAAGGAAGACCTGCTAGCTGCAAAGTTGTCCTCTATTGCCTGCAGCTTGGTTCTGAAAGCATCTGGCAATAATCACAGCAAAGGGCTTTGCCCCACTTCGGGTTCTCTCCTTACTTTGGACATCTTAATATATCAAAGAGATTCAAGGAAAGGCTGGAACTTATGATGTCTCTTGACGCTACCCTTAGAGAGCGGGAGTGACTGTTTTGTTTCGTTTAGAGTGTGGGTTTTTTTGTTAATGTAGGGAAATTCATTTAAGTTGGGTCATGTTTCAAGCCTGCTAACTGAAGAAAATACTCAAATTCCAGCTGCTAGTATTATGGAAGAGACATTCAGATTTTGGAGTTTTCTTTCAATATAAGTGTTTAACTCTAGAAAAAAAGTCACTTTTTAAAACACTGCTACCAAGAAAATTCAATTTCTTTTGACTTTTCTTTGGTCTCAAATTAAGTGACAGACATTTGCTGCTGTGGCAGCTGGAGAAAAGCAAGGAGCGGGTAAGCAGCTGACACACATATAAAGCTGGTAAAAGTAAAACTGGACTTGGGAAAGTAAAATCATCTCAACGGGTAAGTGCTAGAAGGTACTGTAAGATTTAAAAAAAGTCATCCCAACATAGCAAAATAAGATCACTGGGGTACAGTTAATGTACCATCTTTGCCAAATGGTAATTGAAGACAGAGAGTAAATGAGGAAGAAGGGCAATTTATGCACACTGCAGAAGTACTCATGATGTTCTCCAGTTGGCTTTTCTGTGTTTAGCCACTTTCCCCCGAATAAGTGTGCCCTCAGACATTGAAAGGACAAATTTTATTTGCCTTGAAAGAAAAATAGTAAAAAAAAAATCCAGTGGTTCACCTGACATAAGAAAGTCTCCTTGGAGAAGCGCACTACAACGGCTTATGTTTCTTCTGTGCTACTGTCTCCTGGCTGTCAAATCTAAATAGTTCTGCAGCTATTGTGTGAACTGATATTGATAACCAAAAGCTAGAAATTGTGGACCTTATCAAAGTAAACATTTTAAAGGATGAAGAATGTTTGGAAGATAATGGTAACAGTAAAGCAAACCTCAAAGGTACAAAACAGATCTCACAGAAAAATGGCAATGTTTTAGTTTTGTTGGTTTCTACTTYTTATAACTGGTTCTCTAATCTTAACACAGAAACCATTCTTTTCAAGTACTTCTCAAGTGTTTGTTGAGAATAGAAATCGAGGCTCAAGACCTGCAGTCATTTTCAGCCTGAACCACATGACTGCTGGGCTTGCTGCCTGAAAGTCAGGGCAAGTTTGCAGCTCAGTGAACTACACTTGTGGGGTCACATTGGCTCGACGTGAAGACAACAGCACATATTAACATTCATGCAAAATAGGTCTGATGCCACTTGTCACTTGAAGTCATCCTGGAGATTAGGCTATAAAGGAATCTGATTAAAAGTAAGAAAGCACATAATGTCAGTTTTGTTATTGGTGTCAGTTCTGCTCTAAAAGAGAAAGTGTGTCAGAGATTCCTGTCAAAAGTTTGAATTATGCTGCTAAAATCCATCGGTAACAACTTAGGGTGATTAGAGACAAACTAGGAATGGAAACCTGAAAGAACAGTTATTCAAATTTGTTCTCTTTCCCTAAACAACCCCTGTGAGGATGCTTAGTGAAGTAAATTAGGCTTTTACAGTCTGAGCACTTCTGTACTTCACTTTTATCCAACTCTCCTTAACTTTTACATGGTAATACCTAAAAGGTTGGTTTGTGCAGTCATCACACTGGAACATATGAATCATATGAATTCTCAATCTAATCAGCCAGCTCATTGCTGAAGGAAAAATTTTGTACACTCTCAGCCTTAGGCTCTATGATTTGAGCAAAGTATGAGTTACCTGTTCAGCTTGACCTGAATCTTTTTGTTTTTGAAGAGCAAAATTTGTGTTTGATTTCTTCTAGACAGCTATATGATTGGAAGACAAAACAGAAATGAATGAAAAATAAAAGGAAAGTAATTTTTCTGACTGCTGTGAATTAAGGTGAATTATAAAGGAACAAGTAATTCTCACACAAACTGATGAGCAAGGAAAGGCATAAGCTTTGTGGAATAGTTACTTGAAGGAATTCACCTACTGCTCAAAAATGCCGAGGGACTAGTACCTAAATTTTATTCGTGTTCATAATAGTTGTGTAACTTAAGAAAGGGTAAGTGTTAATTCCCAGATTAATAGTAGTAAAACACAATTAAACAAGGGCCTCACAAAAGACTGGAGTTCATGGCTTCTACTTGAATTGATGAGTATGTTCCCTTCTGACCTTTGGTGTAAGGGCTCTTAATTTAAAAAATGGGCAAATTCAATATGCAGTCCAAAACATGAAGAGACCAACCATGTAGTTTTGTGAAGTGAAATAAGTTGTTGCAAAGACTGTCACTGACCAGTCTGAAACAAGGGTTTCTTCTAACGAGCCCTCTAAAGATGAAAGAAGGAATTGTGGATGTACAGCCTCTAGCCCTGATTCCACTCAGCAGTACAGGACAGGWGGCCCTGCCACCAGGCCCTACTTTGCCCATTAAACGGAGTAGGCTGATGAAGCTGGCCTCCCTTACAGGTGTGGATGTACTCTGTGGTCTTGGCAAGCTATTCCTGTGTCTGGCAGAGTATTCTGGTTTTGAAATAGGTATTTAGAGAATATATACGCAGGCTGTGGTGTTCACAAAAAGACTCAAGTTCCTTTTCTAAAATACCAATTATCTTAATTGATTGGAAAGACATAGCTAGTAGAAAATTGTCTTAGATGTTTAGTAAAAACATTCTCGGTAGAGCAGAGGAATGGTATCTGCTAAAACATGCATTGATACGGCAGGACAGATCTGGGCAACATGTTCAGAAACCTGCTGAGTGTACTGTGTTCTTTAGGCTGAGATGGCACTTTAGGATGCCCACAGATGAAGGATGAGGAGATATTCTTGATTTTGCAATGTAACATGAACGCTGGGCATAGGGAAGGAAAGAGAAGGCCAAGACTGTTAATGCTGCAGGGTGTTCTTACTGCTTAAGTCATAGAATTATAGAATGTTAAGGGAATGGAAGGGACTTCAAAGATCATCTAGTCCCAACCTCCCACTAGGCCAGGTTTTTCAAGGCCTTATCCAACCTGGCCCTCTCCACCCTCACAGTAAAGACTTTCTTCCTAACATCTAACCTAAATTTCCCCTCTTTCAACTTGTGCCCCTTGCTTCTGATCCTATCACTGCAGTTCCTGATGATAAGTCCCTCTCTGGCTTCCCTGTAGGCCCCTTCAGATACTGGGAGGTTGCTATGAGGTCTCCACACATCCTTTTCTTCTCCAGGCTGAACAGCCTCAACTTTCTAAGCCTGTTTTGTAGAGCAGGTATTCCAGCACTCTTATCAACTTTGTGGTCTCCTCTGGACTTGCTCCAAGAGTTCCATGTCCTTATTTTGGGGACGCCAGAACTGTACGTGGTATTCCAGATGGGGTCTCACCAGAGCAGAGTAGAGGGGGAGAATCACCTCCTTCGACCTGCTGGCCACACTCGTTTGGATGCAGCCCAGGATTTTGTTGGCTTTCTGGGCTGGAAGCACACACTGCCAGCTCATGTAGGGTTTTTCACCAACCATCACCCCCAAGTCTTTCTCTGCAGGGCTGCTCCCAATCACTTGTCTGCCCAGCCTGTAGGTGTGCCTTGGATTGCCGTGACCCAGGTGTAGGACTTTGGACTTCAGTTTGTTGAACTCCATGCCATTTGCATTTACCCACTTCTCAAGCCTGTCAAGGTCCCTCTGGATAGCGTCCCTTCTGTCCAGTGTGTTGATTGCCCCACACAGCCTGGTGTTGTCAGTGAACTTGCTGAGAGTGCATTTGACCCACTCTCCATGTTCCCTACAAAGATGTTACTCCGATGCTTTTCACAATAGCTGCAGTGACACATCTTATTGGAACAACCCTTCTCTGAGTTAGGAATAGTTTAGCCAGGAAAGGAGGTCCTCCTACAAAAGCTTTGCATTGTGCAGTCATTCTCTGCACGTTGCATTGAAGAGCAGAACAAGTCAAGTAACAAAAAACCTCATCTATTATTATCAACTCCTTCACAAATTTAATTTAGTGTTTTTTTAGAGTGTGTTTTAGAGGGTGAATACTGATGAGCATGTCACAGATGCTTGTTAGTGTAAATTAAGATCACACAAGGTCTAAAATGTTCCTCAGAAAATGAGCTTGCCAATGAGCCAGTGGAAGGCCTGTCTGAGGAGTAAAGCATTGTGCAGTGAAGAGATGCACACAAGCTCCAAGGGAAACCAGAGGCAAGCCGCTCATGATAGCTTAGATGCTGTGGGGAACAATTTGGTTTATTAGCAAGTCTTCAATCCAAGTGTTAACGAGCCACTCACCTTTGCCTACCGAGTTTTTTTCTGCATAGCTGTAATTTTGTCGATGTGTAGTACACAGGCAGTGTGTGACAATGCTGATGTACTCTTCCCATCAGGGAAGAGAAAGAAATGTTTATAAAGACCAAAAGACATTATTTGCTGTGTAAATTGGTCCAAAAACCACATACAAATACACAATATCTTGCCATTTCAACAGAAGAATACTTTATGCTGTGCTATGTTAAAGAGAAATGCACGATCTTGCACCAAAAAACCTCCACCCACTGATACGCATTTTGCGAGACATTTGTAAGAGCTCAGTTTCACCACCCATACTGAGTCCCACACTTGGAGGCAAGTGGGCCAGTTACTGCCCAGATAGCAGCATAAAGATTGCTTAGAAGTCAAGAACGAGGAGGAGGTTATGAGGATGTACTTAAAACTGGGTTTTCTTACTAATGGAAAGACTGAGGGACTTTGCAAGCCTTCAAATAAGGCTTGTGAAGCAAGGTGAAAGCAATGCACTTGCACTACGTGCATGGGGAAATTCTTGCACTACATGCATGGGGAAAAGAAATCATAAGCCAAAACTGCAGAAAAGGATGTCTAGGGCAGGCCTGAGCTAAACTTTCAACGGATTGAGCTAATTAACCATGGAATTAGGTTTTCTATAGAGCTGGTACAATTTCCAGTAAAACTGGTGAGAGATGACTTCACACTTCTATCTGTGTGAAAGATTTGGATCCTTATGGCCTGCCCCAAGGTGAGAACACGTGGGAACACTTCCAAGGCTGTGTGACATTCCATTTGCAACTTAGAGTATCCTCACCAAGATCATGGTATCTGTCAGGCCAAGCTAAAGGGATGCTTATGATAACTATAGCAACCACAAGCATTACCTTTTTTCTTACACTGAACAATACATCCCCATGTATGAGAAGYTTAATAATTTTATTTCTCCAAGGTATTTTTCCTGTTTACCTGAGTAACGTGACAAGTTAAGTAAAATCTCAGGCAAGTGCCTGTGAATGATTGAAATAACTTACAAGTTCAATAACTGACATTATACATATTAAGAAAGATAAGGGGGGCTGAAAGAAGTAAATTGCTATATTGTGGTGATTTAAAGAATCAGGAGGGTCTGTTTGCTTGTTTCTGTGAAATTCTAGATTTGTAAGCCAGACTAGAATAATATTTTAAACTTATAGTCTAGTTGAAACTTTATTTTTACACTTGTGACAGAACACATTTTTTTCAGGTACTGTTCGTAAATTTTTTTGCTGAGTTGTATTTACCAGCCTGTTATGGTTATGTGAATTTGGGAAAACATTCATGCTTAACAGCTAACTAAATTTTGGTATTGTGACAAGGCACTTCAGAACCTAGTCAGATTCTCAATATTGAGTTAATGAACCAGTGCTTGAAACTTGAATGTCTCAGAAAAAGATCTCTCAAGCCTGCATGATGGTCTATTGGAGAGCTCAGTGGCTGCTCTGAATTCAGTGTATTAAAATTGGGAAATTGGGTCTAGACACGAAAAGATTGACCGTGCTTTGTCTGGAAGTAGATGGACACAGAATTAGCTGCCTGTGCCAGGGTGTGACCCACAGTTCTCACAGTGTGCACAGTTCCTGGTTTCTGGACAGCACTGTCTTTGTCTTGCAATGCTCTTACTTAACCAATACCAAGAGGTTCTCAAATGCAAGATTAGCCAGGAAAATAACATACATACCTGACTCGTTAATACCTTAGTACAAAAATCCCACGTGCCTTTCTCGTTATGTAGTTGAAGTACAAAACTTCGACCAAAAGTCAAATGTACAAGTTAAACTCTTGAATTTGTTAAAAAACGGATGTTGGAGAACTACTGAGGTAGAAGCTGTGGGATTTTCTCTTGGCTGTTTTAGTGACTTATTTTCTTGCATCAGTTTTGCTCATGCATGAAATATGTCTGTGGCTCCAGGTCAAACAAAGAAAAGCTGTTTTTTAGCAAGAAAATGCCTTAGGTTTATGTAATATTATTTTTTGGTCTTTCAGAATTAATTTTGATGAAACTTTGCTCCAAATTTGAATATAAGCTTTTCAGGGATGTCTGAATTGTGCTGAATCCAGTACAATAAACCCCAAAAACCTTCAGTGCTTGATTATCTTTGTATCACTTTCTGGACAAATTGCAACTCCTGGAGAGATATTCTTGGCTTTAGAACAAATCTGAAACATGCATTGGTAGTGATAATATTTCTAGCAAATTAATTATGCTGAATAGTTGATTTCCACAGCGAATAAACTTATTTGCTGCTGTAAATTTTCAGCAAGGAAGAGGCGAAGAGACTGTCTTTAAGGCGACAAATCAAGCCAGATCCCTGGGCTGTGACAAGCTTGTCATGGCTTTCTAACCTAAGTTTCTGCATTTTTTCAGCAAGAAAGGAGTGCCTATGCTCCGTTTAAGAAAAAGGTTTGGGCTTTATTTGCTTTGACTCAGTTTACTGCATGTGGCTGTTTCATGTTGTACATATTTCTTCAGCTGCTAGATGTAAGAGTGCAAATTTCATGTATTGGTTTGACGACGTGTATCGGGCAAATTTTAGTAACAGAGCAGTGTTACTTTTAATAGTAGTAGAGACAAGAGCATCATTGTCAGCAAGTCCAAGGGAACAATGTGGAAACACATGCCTCTGACTGTGTGTGTTTGAGGCAAGTGAGAACATTGTATACAAATAAAACTTCTGAGGCTGTACAGGAGTTAAAAAAGAAAATATATGTATGGATTATGTTGATACTAAAGCCTAGCATAACAAGCTCCTTGGAGTAGGTGCAGGACTTTTAGTGCCCTTTATAGCCTGCCTTTTATAAGGCAGACTGTATTATACTTAGCTTGAATAAGTACATGGAGTACTTGGATTCCCTGCTACATTGCCAGCAGCCAGAAAATCTGGGCTTTATYTGTTGCATCTTTCTATGACACCACTTAAAGACCTGTTCAATAATTAAACACTTAAAGTTATGTATTATACTTTGAGCTACATAATATAGGCAGACTGCTTCTTTACAGAAGGTTTTCCACCAGAGAGCAGAAGGATAAATGAGTGTGGAGAGAACTGTTCTGGTCACAGAAGGGGAAGAATTCAGAAAAAAAAGACAAATCAAAGACCTTTTTTTACGGGGAGGAAAAATTATTCATTGCTTTCCTGTCATTTACAGAAACACGCTTTATGTCCTGTCCTGCAGGATTTTATCTTGATTTAATGCAATAGGCTGTGGAGCCTGCTGATGATTAAGTAGAAAAGCATGTTTATGAATGGCTAGGTGTAATCTAAGTGACTACTAAGAAAATCTATGCTTTCTATATCTATTCTGTGCAATGGAAATGAAATGTGAAAAGAGAAAATCAGCTCTTCTGTAGCTGGACTGTTGTAATGTAAACTATTTGAATGAAATGTTTAACTCGATTATTGACATAATTAGACATTTTGATAATGGAAAATAAAAATTAGATGAGCTTACAGCTTCCAAGTACAGTAGAAAAATCTTGCATATTTCGTCCTTACCACATGGATATGTAGGATCTCTTCACGCATGTTAAGGGACAATTCCTTAGGTATGATTATTGAAAAATTATATTCTATTAATGGTTCCAAACATGTGTAAAGCTACCTGTTCCCTAGTATATCAAATCTGCTGTATTCATGGTGATTATGATTATGCTGGTTTTGCAAAATGATAGTTGAGATCAGCATGAATGTATTATTTGATCTCTTTATACGTTCACTTCTTGATTCAGTACTTGGAACTTTATTTTTTTTGTTATTCTTAGATCTTGAGCATGGTAACAAACACTTCCCAAAAAATCAATTTCATTACAGTTTATATCATAAAACATGTAGGCATGTTTTCTTTTTTGACAGTCTGGCAGATATTGGTAATCTAAGTTCAAGGATTTCTGCACAATGCTGATAATTCTATGGAATCTTAGTTTTTGAGAGGGCTTTTTAATTTCTTTTGTTCTTGTAAAACCCATACAAAAAGCGATAGAAAGAAATGAATGAAAGCAACACTGAGAATGAAACCTCTTGATACTCTTATGACTAGTCTTGAAATAGAYCACTTAAACCATGAAGTACTAATAATCTCATTCATTGGAATTTTTCTTGATTAACTCTTGTCTTTCCTGAGGACAGAATCTGACCAACAGCACTCAATTTTAAAATCTGTTACGTTTTTGGCTTTCTGGACCAACATATGTCAATGTTAATGAGAAGATGCTGTCTGCTTGGCATTTCTTCAGTTATTTGTTATTTTTACTCTTTGAAATAATAGGCATTGAGTGGGAGTATATGAGATCCTGCTCAGAAAAYATAAAATCTCAGTTACCCACATGAGAACTTTTTAAATAATCAATGAGAGAACTGTGATTCAAGGTTTTTTTTTCTCATGACATCCTGACTAAGTTACCTTCCTGCTATCTTCTTTCTCTATCAAGTAGATACTGTTTTTGTAGAATGCAAAGCCCTTTCAAGGGCACTTAGAATTTACTGACCCACTCCTGACTCAGGCTTCTGGATTTGTCAGCATGTCCTGTGTTGTGTTGGATATTAATTATGGAGGGAGGGAATCAGGGGTCTGCAACCCTCATCTGAGAAGGAAGACAAGGGGTATTCTCTCAAGGTCCCGACCATCCCTCCTCTGCTCACAGTAGCAGAGATCTGTGGGGTTGTTCTGAGTGCTACTGAAAGGAATTTGTAGCTGAAGGAGTGCTCTCATGTTTGATGTGATGATGCATCAAGATGTGGCTCTTCTCCTTGTCTCTCTTGAGCAGGTGAGAAATAAGGGCAAGAACCTGCTATCCGTGTTATCTTGTATAAATATCCCTYTGATTTAATTGATGTTGCTACACTTGAGCCCTAGATGTGACTTAAAGCAAGCTTCCTCCTGACAACAGCTAACTTTCTGAGAAATTCAAGCTATTCACTCTTTGTAGGGACTGGTATAATGTGAATCAGCTGGATTTAGCAAGCACAAATCAATAGATCAAATTACTGGTATGCGTACTGGAAAGGTAACAAAGAATGCCTGGTCATTTGGGAGAGGAGCAGGACCAAACTCCCCCAAGCTTTGTCCAAATTAGGTTTATAACTTTTAACTTGAAATATTTGTACAATATATAATGCTTTCCCATATCCTGACCCCATAAATATTCTCAGTTTCAGAAAGAGCCGTTTTAGACCATTGTATCATACTGTAGAAAAAAATAGACAATGGAAGTACCGGCTTGTACTTGCAGCAACATTAGTTGCTGTAGTCACATCTGAACTCACTGCTTTGGGAATACTGTATGCACTGCAATTAAAACATAACATTCAGCATTAGTTTTACACTTCTACTGTGAAGTTGTTTGATATTTTAATCTACTGAATGATTATCCCATTTCTATTGTTGCAGGTTTGGTATACTCTTTGCCTAACTTATAAATGTATCCCTTAAGTTGATAAGAGTAGTTTCTGTTCATCTCAGAACAGTTTCCTTTACGTTAGAGTTTACAAGGCATCACCTCTGTTACAAATGATCAGAGATACAGCACTATTTAAATATCTTCAAGTAACCTCTTAAACCCAACATGTTGCATGTGTTCAATCCGGGTGGGTTTCTATGATCATGTAGGCAAATGTAGCTGAATATGATAATGGCCAAGGTTTGTACTGTAAATAAGGGAATCTCAAATTTCCCAGGAACTTGTTTGTTTGGCTAAGAAAAAGATACCAAATGAGCTGTATGGAAACTGAGGTTTCAAAGTAGAAAAATAAATTGTGTGCTTTTGAAACTATTGTTTTAGAGTAGCCTGAACAGAAAAATTTAAAACGACGATGTGAAAAATTTAAAAACACAGAAGGCTGCCTATGCTCAGGTTTGCTAGAATAAATCTGTCAAGCTTAATTGGAAGAAAAGCCCTTCCAATTGATTTTTGGATATTATAATTTTAACTTTAGAAG
Source organism: Amblyornis subalaris (assembly GCA_018881555.1). NCBI lineage: Eukaryota > Metazoa > Chordata > Aves > Passeriformes > Ptilonorhynchidae > Amblyornis > Amblyornis subalaris. The sequence goes on from JACAXG010000078.1 coordinate 633,932, forward strand.
CTGATGTAGAAATCTTTGGACATATTAGTATATGCTTTAACTGAGAGCATGCAGTGTTAAGTAAGCAGATGAATGAGAATACTTAAATCCAGCATATTTCACTGCATTTATTACTTTCTGTATTTTTCAGTAGAATTTAACACCTTTACAGTTACTTTCTCCTGCATATATTTCTCATTTACTTAATTTTAAAAAGATGTGAGTTGAGATCGTGCAGGCTGATCATGTCAGTCAGCTGAGTATAACAGAAGGTCTTCAGTAAAAATTATACTGAAAAATCTTATTTTCAGCTTATTTCATCCTTAAGATTTTTATAAAAGCTCTCTTCAGTTTTGTGTAGCATTAGCCATTACCATCCCTCATATTGAAGACCATAAATGATCTAACAGCACTTCTTTGTTGATTTTCTTATGAGATTTTAGTGCTCGTGGAGGCTGGAACAGTGACTGAAAATCTGACATGCAGCAAGTCTGCGATTCATGCAGTTGGGTAAGTAAATGATACAGTGAGACGTGTGCACAGTTGGGTTCAGAGCTTAATGCCTGGGCTATTATGCCAGTAATGAGTGTCTGAAGTAACATAACATAAAGACTTGAAATACTGTATTTCTTGAGACAGGAGGTCACTTTTCTTCTGTAGTTCAAGAGTGTTGTCAGTCTTCCCTAAGTTTCATAAAGCATCTAATGCTAAATATAATCACAAGTAGCATTCACCTAAATAATGTCTTGCATGTTGATGGGACTTTTGTGCCATGTGCACAGGCAGGGAGCTAAAAGATTAAGTTATATAAGTTTTCATTTCAAGGTCTGACTGCTTTGTTTGTATATTATTCTCAAGAATTATGAGTAATACATCTCTTAAGCCAGAGCAATTGGAAGGAGATTTCAGTAGCTTAAATCCTGTAAATTGTAGCTGAATAAAATACAGTACGAAGCTGAAGTGCCTCATCAGACAAGGGCTGAATAGCAAGACCAGAGCAAAAGCTTGGATTTGGGGAGGTAAGTGAAATAACTGATGAGTAGATTAGGTGATGACACAGCATGAAAAAACTTGGAAAATAATTTTCTACTTACCAACTAGTTATTTATTTGCTGGTCAGCGAGCAGTAGTTTATTTTGTTGCAATATCTTGCAGGACTTATTTACAGGCAAAACAGCTAACAATTTTGGGGTTAAAATGCAACTTGAAGCAAAATCAACCACTCCTTCCTGTCATGACTTGAATGCAGCAGGAAAAGGTCTTTATGCTGTTGTGATGATGGCAAAAGAGGGAAGTAGCAGGGAACAAAACTATTAAACAGCAGTATAAGGTCTGAGAGGTGGAATGATGTTGAAGGAATGGGAAGACATTTTTATCAGCTCCTCCTCAGAGTAACTTGGGAACAGTGAGGCCAGGGAAGAATTTACTGAGACAATCAAGGCATGTCTGTGGCTGAGAAAAAGGATTTGCCCATGTGAGCCAGGAGAGGTCTGGCTCTGAGTGTTTCCTGTCCATGTATGATACAGTTTTTGAAAAACAAGATAACCTTAGGATAAGGAGCTAGGGAGAGAGAGATACAAGGGTAATGACCGCATTGGCTGTCTCGAGTTGTCATTTCACAGGTTTGGGTTGGAAGGGATTTTAAGAAATCATCTAGTTTCAGACTCCTCTATTTCAATGAAGACTATTTCATCCAAGACCTTTCTCAAGTTCAAGCAGTTATAGAGTTTGATCAGTGCAGTCTCTCCATCTTCCCTGAAACAATCTCCTGGTAACAACATGTCCTTCAAAAATATAAATCTCAATTGCACTAGAAACCAGGCAGATGAAATTTTGATATGCATAAACATATCTCATTTCTGACTACTGTTGGACTGGTTTGGATACCAACAAACTCACTGGAGAACAAATGAAATATATCATGTTTGATAAGTCCAAGGAAAATGTGGGCTTGAATCGCAGGTTTTTCAAATAGGCAGTCTGAATTAAGAAATCTTGTCTTGCCTCAATTCCTACCCTGTATTATTGGGGTAGTACTCAATTTCCCATAGTTTTGGGGGGTTTTTTGTTTTTGTTTTTTTTTAAGCTGTGTAAGTACTTGGATCAAAAATCTGCACTGAATATATTGCCAAAATAGGTAGATCAACCTGTTTTGGTGAGCAAAAGTAGTCCCAACCCCTCATAATTGTCCTGATACTAACTAGAGATAATGATGAAACTCTTTACTGGATAATCATTCTTTATACATCCCCAAGTTAGTTCAAATATCTGTATTTCAATACTAAAAATTATATTTTTTATTTTTCAGGGGATAGAGAAATATGGTTAGTGTTTTGAAATATAAAACAGATGTAATAAACTTTCGGATCTGTTTTTTACAAATTGTGAAAGAAGCACACAGTAGGCTGGTTCTTTATAAAAAGGTTATCTCTCCTTTAAACATTACCTATTAATTTATGTAACCTGTCTTTGGTTAGTGCTGCCAATATAGTATTCTAATAATATAATTTCATTTCAGCTTCTTGAGCTCAGCGTTCAACTGTAAGATCTTCAGACCTCTAAGAAATACGCTGTAAAGAGCTGCAACCTTTGCTTTTCTGTATTGTGTAGATACTTTGTCTTGGCAAAAGAATGCATGCTTCTGAAAGTGGATACTTCTATTTGTTTTAGATATTTTCAGATATAGCATGTAAGTAATCCTTCTGCACTCGGCATTCATTTAACATCCTTCTACTTCTCTGTTTCAAGCTTGTTCTGGTGGCTGTGTGCTCCTAATCGCTGAACTGATGCACTGGGAGTTCTCTTTTGCTTAATGGCGATTTTCGTGCCTTCGAAGTCTTCTGTGTGTCAGAAAGAGGAAGTTGCCATATAGTATTGGATTTCACACAGCAATAAATGCTAGTAGAAAAAAGACCAAGATATCAGTGACCTGACAAAGCAATTGCATAATGCTTTTTATAAAGGAAACAATTGAATTTGTTCTATTATTCCTTCTCTAAATTAATTCCTTGTGAGTTTCAGATGCAATGTCCAGTAAGCTGTAGTATAAGAATCCTTGGAAACGATTTGAAACACTTGATGATGGGCTAGGGAGAAACTTAATAGTGTGTTTATGGTGCAAATACTGTCTTTTGCCTAATGACAGCTGGAGAGAGGTAGCACTCTAGCCATTCCGCACTGGCCACACTGATATATGAAGAAATACATTATCATAAATAAGAACAGCCCACTTAAAGTGCCTGTGTTGCTTATCAAATTTCAAGGAAAAGTGATGTTGCCTCAGCTTTCCAATCCCTCACCACCATTAAGAGTAGTCAAGTCATCTGTTAGTCAGGTGAAAGATTGYAAAGGTGTTTGGCAACCCTGGATGTAGGTACAAGTTGGGGAATGAGATGCTGGAGAGCAGCGCTGCAGAGAGATCTGGGATCCTGGTCAATAATAAGTTGAACATGAGTCAGCAGTGCCCTGGCAGCCTGGAGGGCACCCATGTCCTGGGGGGCATCAGGCACAGCAACACCGGCCGGGCAAGGGAGGGGATTGTCTTGCTCTGCTCTGCACTGGGGCAGCCTCCCCTCGAGTCCTGGGGGCAGTTTTGGGCACCACGATGTAAGAAAGCTATAAAAGTATTAGAGAATGTCCAAAGGAAGGCTATGAAGTCGGTGAAGGGTCTAGAGAAGGAGCCTTATGAGGGATGGCTGAGGTGGTTGTTGTTCAGCCTGGAGGAGACTGAGAGAAACTTCGTAGGAGTTGACAGCTTTCTCATAAGAGAAACAGAGGGCAGGCACTGACGTCTTCTCTGTGGTGACCAGGGACAGGACCCTGGGGTTGTGTCAAAGGAGGTTTAGGTTGGATAGTGGAAAAAGGTTCTTCTCCCAGAGGGTGGCTGGGCACTGGAACAGGCTCCCCAGGGAAGTGGTCACAGCACCAAACCTGAAGAGACTTCAAGAAGTGTTTGGACAATGCTCTCAGGCACATAGTGTGACTTGGGGGTGGTCCTGTGCAGAGCAAGGAGTTGGACTTTGATGATGTTGATGAGTCCCTTCCAACTTAGGATATTCTATGATTCTATGATATTTTTGAGATTTATAGGTTTTCATCACAGTATTTATCCTGAGTAATGATCTGGAGGGATGTTAGAGTAGTTTCTATTCAATTTAGCCAGAGTCAGATGCACTAAGAAACTGGGAAAGAACTCATTGAAATGTACTTCTGGCATATTTTTACATAGTTTCCATGAACCAGAAAAATCAATTTAATTTCTTAGAGCATTAGGAAGGTATCAGATTGTAAGTGATATAGGAAAAATCTGTAATTAGCTTTCTCAAGAACAGTAATAATTTTAGACAACATACCTCATAGAAAGTAAATCTTATCAAGCACATGATAGTTACACAGCTGTAAGTGCTTGTAAGACAAGGCTTAGCTTATCTGACTTTTCAATAAAAGGCAGAACATGCTCTTGAACAAGTCCAAGGTAAGAAAATAAAAATGTTTGCATTATGCATTGCATAAATTATTTTAAGGATGGACTGCTCTGGTATGTGGTTTTATAGTAGATTCTGCAGTCGTGGGCTCTTGAATGCTGCTGGTCATCATTTAGTCTTGGATTGCTTAATGCTAGAAAAGCTTGTGTAAACACTAGACAAACCTGGGGAAGCAATAAGTACTGGTGCAGACCTGTTGGTGGGACCCACGCACAGAAGTTGCTGTGGGACATCACTCTGAATGGGGCTTTGGTTTTTCAAACAGCAGTCGGAAGTGGCACCACCCAATCCTGCAACACTTGTCACAGAATTCTGAAAGGACCTGTTCCCTGTTTTGTGCCACTGCTGAAAGCAAAGGGCAACTCTGTTTTTTATAACCTTGGGAATATCAAGCAGTCAATTGTGTTAGCTRTACAGGTGTGACAACATCAGGAGCCTGGGAAAAAAACCTCAAAACACAGGTAAACTTGCAATGCATTCAGAAAAGAATAAAAGCATGGTATGCCTTCCAATGCGGCTAAGACCTATTATTTGAAAGGATTGAAAGATGAACTTGTTTTAATCTAAATATTTTTGAGGGGGAGAGCCTTTTGACTGAAGATGACTTTTTAATATAGCAGTATGAGATGAATTCTGTCATTGAAAGGTGAACATAGACAAATTGAGTGTAAAAATGAGAAATGTATTTAGCAGTGAAAGCAGCAAACCATTGAAATGTCTTAGGCATGGATATGCTCACTTGAACCTCGTTTGACCTTTGAAAAATTGTTTATCTCGAACATTTCTTTGAGCTGTGAGTTTGACTTACAGACTTCAGGCAGAAATATTCAAGTCACTTAGCTTGTATCAAAAAGGTCAGGCTCAGGGTTTTGCAGTGTTAGGGCTTTTAAAGTATAGGAATCTGTGTTACAATATATGGTTAGATTGCTTGACCCGGATCACAGCTTGTATGCATCCCAATTATTTTTCTGTATTCATCATTCTGGCAGGAAAAACTGACTTTGGCTGTTTCTCACCTGTGCAAGTGTTAAGCTTTTTTCCAGTCAAGTGTTTTGAGATTTTTATGGTTCAGAGAACTGCAAAGGATGTCAAGTTATTCAAATGCAAGTGCTTAAAGAAGTCTGGCAATTAGTGCCATTATGCAATAAAATATTAAATGAGTCTGTTAAGTGTTTGTTTAAAGCTGTTCATGTAAAGCAACATTCTATCATGACTAACGATACTTCGTGTCACTGTGTTTAAATAACTTTACAGAGCAAGCAGTGCAGGAAACTAGCATGTTGATCACAGAAATTCATATTGTCGTGCTTCTTTGATGTATTGCATGAATAAATATGGTAGCTTGAGGAACATATGTGAAAAATACTACTGATACAAAGTAAACCCAGAATTAAAACCTATTGAAGTCTGCTTATGGTTTCTCCTACAGTACTTTGTCTGCAACACTGCTAGCCTATGGCAGTCTGTTATGCCCATACATTTCCCAAGGTTTTCACACCCACTGGCTTGCATTTTCCATGAAACTTGAATATTTGAGTCGAATACAGTTAAATTTTACTTCCGTGATTAATTCTAAAAGTGATATAAAGGATTGATTCTTACTCTGCAATGTGGAACTAACCATTAAATTGTGCTAGTTTGGCTGTAAACCAGCAGGGGAAATTAACCCCACACAGAATACCTCGAGAGATGTTAGGTCAAAATTACAATTTTAATAAAAAAGGTTAAAATAAATGCAGTAATACAAAAACACGGGCTTAAACAAACCGACAGAGTCACGGTACAGCCTGATACCCTGTTGACCTGGGTGGTAGCTGTGCAGTCCAGCTAGGCACTGACCCTGCAGGAAGGCCTGGTAGCCCAGTCCCGGTAGTGGAGTGGAGTAGCTGAGTCCAATTCCRAGAAGTGGAGTGGAGTTGCTAGCTGACTCCAGTTCCGAGGAGTGGAGTCCAGTCAAGTCGAGAGCGGAGTCCCGAGAGCAGAGTCCCGTCGAGTCGAGGGTACCTTCTCCCATCCTAAACCCTTGTTTTATGCTGTGCTTCTTGGCTGGCACCTCCCCCCGGGGTGGGGACTCTCACAATGGAAGAGGATCTTCCCGATGTTCTATTGGTTGTTTCGGTAAYGAGCTTGGAGGAGCCCTAGGGTCCTYCGAGATGCTCCCGAGGGGTTCAGGCTAATTGGTCAGGCTGGGTGGTGCTAAYGGGCCATTASCTGAGATCAGATAACCAGGGTGGGTGGTGCTTCCTGTCGGTTGGAGTGCTTGCCTCAGTTGAGATAAGGAGTCCCAGGTGTGTAATTACGAAATTTATCCAGCTTTTGTGGGTGGTAATAGAATATATAACTAACCCAGGACATAAATTTACATGGAATAAGTGATAATAAACCTACAAAAACTAGGTATGTAGGCAATTTAAATACTTAGGTTTTTCCTTCCCTTGTGAGTATTTTTTTTAATCAGGCCAGGTTGCTGTTAGGGTGTGGAGAAAGTCCATGATAATAATCCATCTAGTGTAGTTTCAGCTTTGATACTAACCTACCAATATGCATGTCCATGAGTTTGACTTAAAAACTGTTTAACATTTTTCAGCATAGGCAAGAAAATTTGTACGTCTTGTGGCGACTGAAGTGCTGAATGGCCCCCAGCCAAAGGATACAATGTGAGACAGCCAGAAATCTTGGTGCTGGAAGTAATGGGATATTAGTACAGATTGTAAATGTGTAGTTCTTAGTAAGTCAGGTGCAGTCTTAGCAGCTGTGTTTATTAGGATATGTGAGATAGAGAAGCCCCTTTCTTGACTATGTAACAATAAAAATTAGAGTTTGTACCCCTCTTGCAGCCTTAAAAGCRTTATAAGGTGAAACACTGATCACTACTGAACACTCCCCAGGAGATCTGAACAGAAGGAACTTCAAGAATAAAAAAGAAAAAACACCAAAAAAAAYCTCAAACCCACAAGTATAGCAAGTTAGACCTAAAATGCCTATTCCTTTAAGTTTCTCAAATTTTGCTCCATTTCTTTGTTTAGTACAATATAAACTTTAAAGAGGTGACATGGTTAATCTTAATTTCRTATCTCAGATACACTTTAATTCTTGACAAGTGTTTTCTGATGACGATTCTTTATTACAAAACTCAGCTTGGTTTCTCACTGAAAATACTGAAACCAACTTCTGCTGAACAATAAAAGCAGCTGGTAAAGAAAAAATTGAGCTTTATGACTGGTGATTAGTACCATTAACCCTGGTTCAGTAAAGATTTCTGATGAACAAGTTCAATTCTTTAGGTCAACTATCATTTGATCTAAATTATGTGTATATTATGTAATTGTCATTATAAAATTTTTCTGAGTAAAGCTGAGGACTTTAGTGGYAGGAATTTGAATCTTGATGGAAAGATCTTAGAAGGGAAGTTGACATGTCTAATAAGAAGCTTAGAGAAGGGGTTTCTATARCATAGTACACTTTTGTCAGAACTGAGTGCGCTCATTTGAATTTTTGGCTTCTACAACACATAGCCTTAATATCCTGACAATTATTAGTGAATAATGACAATATATAAGTGCAAAAATGTGACTGGAATCCTATGGGTTTTTTGTAGCCTAAAATTGATTTATCCTTTTGCTAACACAGGCTATACTAACACTCTGCAAGGCCAGCTCCTTGATCAATTGTCTCCATRTTTAGACTGAGTTGCTGCCTTCTCTGTAAACCTGAAGGAAGTTTTGGGAACAGAACAGTCTGGACTGGGTGAAAAGTACTCAGACTTGTTTGCTTATACCAGACTACAAATAATGTGTTTCTGCAGATTGTAAGGAGCAATGTGGACATAATGAAGTGGGAAGAGAACCACAGTGCAGAATATCAGTGTTGTAGCTGCTGCTTTGTAGAGTGGTGTGATTAAAACCTCACAAAAACCTGGGCCTTCATTTATGCTCTGAAGTTTTTCTCAGTTTCTGCCTTGAGAACTGGATWTTTATAGAGAAGACTACTACCTAAACTTTGAAGGATTCAGTTTGTACTAGTCAAAACAGGATCCTGGGTTCTATTTCCTACAGCATGTTCTTCAACCTGTTGGCCAAGGTTAGTTCAAAATGGTACTTGGCTTCATAAGTTAGCCAAGCATGTCTGTTAGACTTATTATAGATGAAATTGGCAATCAAAATGTTTTCAGGCTTAGCTACCTCTTGCTGCACTTGGACTTCATGGGAAGGACTATTCTAAAACTAAAATCAGAATACAATGACTTCAGAGAAGCAGGATTTTTTTTAAGAGTAAAATTTCGTTATTCCAGATTTTGCTCTGTGTTTTGTTGTAGTTTGGTCAAGGCATGGCCTGATATTGAGCTATATGGAGTGAGCTGTATGGCTCCATTTAATATTTTTTCTTAATCTTTTTTCTTCTCTTCTTCTTTTCTCTCTGCTGTCAGYGAGCAAGATTTAGAAAATGCTCTAGCTCTGTTACAGATGATGTAAGAAAACTGATCCTCAACCCTAGCCCTATTCACCAACAGTCAAACTTCTAAAATTTACAGTCTTGATACACCTGGACTTCAAAGAATTGTTAATGTTGGAAAAGACCACTAAGATCAAGCCCAACTGTTAACCTAGCACCACCACCATGTCCACCACAAACCCTCCTCAAGTGCTGTACTCACATGTGTTTTGAACACTACCAGAGATGGTGACTCCACTACTTCCCTGGGCAGTTTGTTTTGATGCTTTACCAGCCTCTCTGAGAAGAAATTTTCCTTAATAACTGATCTAAACTTTCTCTAGAACAACTTGAGGCCATTTCCTTTTGTGCTGTCAGTTATTACCTGGGAGAAGAGATTGACCTCCGCTTCCCTACAAGCTCCTTTCAGGCAGTTGTAGAGAGCCTCCTTTTCTCCAGGCTAAAGAGCCCTGCTCCCTCATCTGCTCCTCATAAGATTTGTGCTCCAGCCCCTTCACCAATGTTTGTTGAAATCAGCTACCTTTGCCCAGTTTCATAGTGTAAACATTCTTTTGAACACTTTGCAAGTTGGCTGAAGAAGGAAATTATATTCTTGTTGTAGTGCAAGACTTCAGATTTCGATTGCATGGTTCTTTCAAGGCCAGTTTGAAAGTTTTGGACTCCTCCAGTTTCTTGCTTAGAGCCTGGACAGGATCTCTTTAATTTCGTGAGATGCTCTACTGTATTCTGTGATAGCYTGAGTGCTGGATCACTTCCTAACAGCAGATTCCTTGAGACTGTACTTGGAATRCATGCAAAAATAGTAATTAACACTTTATAATCACCTTGTCACCCTTCTTGCCCTTAACTGTTTTTTTTCTTTATTTGTTTCTATATGGCTGTCTTTTCTACCTCCACATGCATTTGTGAAAACACCTGATGAATTCATCCATATTAAAAGCATGAGCGAGCAGGATCAGGGCCCTGGTTCAGGCTTATTGAGCATCCACAAAATAGCTTTTCTGACACAGAGGGAAGGCTATAGGGGAAGAAATATTTAGGTTGAATAACTATACATTATCAAAGTGTTTATTAAACTACAGGAAAACATTGTGCTAGTACTTCAGTGACAGAAGCAGCTTTAATGGGGAAGCTACCCAATGACTGCTTTTAGCTTTTTTACTCTGCACTCAGAGAAAAGTAGATCATGCCTCTAAACATGTTGAGTAGTGTCTGTTAAGGTCCTTAGCTGGGATTCAAGTTGTTTAGACTTATCTGCACTTATATTAAGTACACTCGGTCACCATTAAAGGATGGGGTTTCTGATGGGCTCTCTCCCATCTCTTGGCTGGTAATRCAAGCTGCTGGAAGAGATTTGTCTGTTTTTTAAAACCTTTACCACTGGCTAATGCACTGGGTTGTAGTCAGCTAATGAATACAAGGTGGGATGACCACTAGGAGAGGCAGAAGAACAGAGCAGAATTTCATAAGAAGGTGCAGCTGAGGAAACTGGGCTTAAAAGCAAAAGCACACATTTTAAATTCATTGAAAATTTCTTGAGAGCTGTCAAATTATTGTTGAGATATGTAGTCAATTACTGTGGAAATTAGCATGTTTCTTTTCCCTTCAGTCTAATTTTGGCTATCTCTTGTGTAAGTAGAAGAGCAAAGTTAAATCTCAATCTAAGAACATACTGCAAGTCAAAATAATTAAGCCAAATAACTTGTTTTTTAAAGTTACTGCTAGATATTCATAAGTCCTGAAATGAAATTTTTAAAATTGACTTTTTTGCATGACTGTCTAAATTTTAAATAGCTTAAATAACCTTATAAATTGGGATTGGAGCACTTCAGAACATTTTCCTGTTTAGCTAGTAATTACCTCAAGGTCGAAGCTACTAGCTGATGCCAGCCCTAAAGAAGAAATATTAACTAGCAATCAGACAATGAACTACRTGGCTAATGAAAGGTATCCTCATCAGGAATACCAATAGCAATTGTTTATTTTATGTAAACCAGAAAAGACTAATGGCATCAAAACTGCATCATGATTTTTTTCAAGGTTTGTAGGAGTTCGAAATTTTAGGTTTTCCTGAGGAAGAAGGTTCTAGCCATGTATTTTAGAGATTAGAGATTATTATTTTGGGGGTGGAAAAAGTTATACTTCTGGTTCCAATACATTTTTAGCTCTTTCTCACAGTATGTGAGAAAGTTTTTTTGGCTATTATTCATAGAAGGTAATTGCTAGCAGAGAACTCTGGATTTCAGCACCTCCTTGACTTTTCTTCAGTGACATATAAGGTGCGCATCTTTTGTCTGTTCAATATTAATTTATATAAAGCATATTTAAGTTGTCTGGAATATTGTTTTGGCACAATATTACCAAATATCATACCACGATAGTAATTACTATGTCCATCTGGAGCAATTGTCATTATTCTCCCTCATGTTCAACCCTGGAAGAAATTGGCTAAACGTCTCACTTTTTCTCGGATTACCTGAATCCCTTCAAAGTGTTGGAATGCTTCAAACTGCATATAAGTGTATGATAGTTTGACAGAGTGATAACAGCAATTTGGTCCCTAAAACTGAAGCTTTCTTAAGAAAGAACTTGCAAAAAATTTGTTATGAAGATACTTAGCAAAATYCCCAGACTTTTCAGACCATGAAGGATGACATAAAATACCAATAGCTGCCCAGGTAATATCCAGTGCAAATGCTGCTCTGTCTTTAGAGGAACACTTTACATCAACAACCATAAGATTCAGGAATAAGGAGTTACAAGATGGATGGTATGAGACCTGTTGCATATTGAGGATGAAGGTGAGCTGCAGGAAAACACTGTTGGGGTATCACTGCAAGCAAAGGACTCATGGGTTGGGCTGGAGGATGGTTGTGTGGATACAGACAGATGTAGACACCAGCATCCTAGTGGGGTGGCTGTCTTCCAGTGCTTTGCTCTCARTCAGGATCCAAAATCCAGGATTGGTTCCACGTTGAAAATAAAGGACTGCTCTTTAAAAACCCTTTCTGTAATGTAAAATGAAGTCATGCATCCTTYAAGTTTGAAAGATAGCAACCAGGGGTGAGGCGAAAGCATAGAACTCCTACCGTTTTTCTATCCTGCTAACTCAYCCACAGGTGTTAAAGCAGAGGGACCATTATGAAAAATATGTAAGTCTTTGTCAAATTCTAGCTCCTTTTTCACTACACAGTTTCTGAAACAAATGTGTTCCTGAATTTAATATGCTGTCAGGCTTTTCTTCTCGTTTAATTGATATTTTTTCCTAGATGCAAATCCAGTGACAGGATGATACATGTGCTAATTGAGACAATTGAGTATTCTGGGTGGTGAGGGAAAAAGTTTTTTCTGTTGGTAGTAAAATAGCTCTCAAACTTCTGATTAAAAGCTAGCAAGGAGTCTGTGGCATTTTTATATTTGTTTCTTTCTAGGTGGAAATAGAAAATCTGGGAAGAGAGTAGTCTGAGGATATAAATGGTAAATACACTGGAATCCCAACAAGAAGCAAGTGACCCCAGTCTTAGTGGAGTTGTACAAGATCTTTCTTCACCTTTCAAGCTGACAGCAGTTTTTCCATTAAAGCAAAAATTGTGTTGTAAAATCTTTTCAGACCCAGACACCCCAAATACATTTCCTATCTGATCTTGATCTTAGTGCTTTTTTGCCTTAATTTCAATGTGGACTGGGTTGAATCAACTTCAGCTGGCAAATGTGGCAATACCATAGGGCTTTAGATGAGGAATAAAGTAGTAAAAGGGTCTCAGCTCACTACCAGCTTTTATCAGCTGTGATACAGAACAAAATGTCATCGGTTTCAACTATGTTTGCACTCAGTCTGATATCGCTACCCACAAGGCATCTGCTGCAAGATTTAATTTTGTCACACTGGTAAGTGTTTTTACCGGGGGAAATAGTTGAATGCGTGTAGTTAATGATAGGACACGTCTGCTGTTGTGCTGTCAGAAGCATCCATCTAGATGTAAATATTTTACATAAGCTTAAAAAGACAAAGGCTAACTTGATTTCTGCTGTTTGTACACACATCAGTGCTGCAAAGGGTAAAACATCAGTCACATTTCTCTAGAATTGGCTAGGGATGTGAAAATCTCTAATAGCTTCCTACTCAGATTGCAAGCACATTTCTACTGGCCTCTCTTAATAAGAAAGATGCAATCTCCACGGGGGGAAAGAGATAAAAAGCCAGAGAGAGTAGGCGATAACGCACTCACCTGTTGGAGATACAGCTCTTCATTTTTTGTTATGTCCTGTAATGGATCCTGTTCATCAGATTGAAAATTGAATGGGTGTGAGAGAGATACAGGGAAATAGATACCAACTAAGCAAAAAGACTTTGGATTGGAGAATCATTTGAAAAAAGATAACATACTATTTGAATAAAGGAATGGCCAAAAAGTCCAGCAGAGAACAGCCTATGTTCCTAAGTGACCCTTTGCTATTTAAGATGTGCAAATCAGAACACTCTATGCTGTTGCTTAACTCTATATTGGCCTTAAGTCTTCAGCACTCGTATTGTTTGCGTACTCCAAAAAGCTTGAAAATGGAAATTATGGAAAGAACTTGAGTATGGGGCTTTTCTTCGCAGCTTTTCCATTTTGTTTCTATTTATATAAAATAATGGTTTTTCTCTTTGCCAGTTAATTTATATCTGAAAAGAATACAAAACTCTGAAAAAAATGTGTATTTTAGTATTTTGGGTTTTTTTACTTGGTGGGTTGTTGTTTTTTTGTCACTAAAAATTTGTCATCTTTTTGTAAGGGCATATGGGCTGCTAAAATTTGAGTTCCAAGGCCATGTGCCTGGATCATCCAAACTGCATGAATTAGTTTTAGGCAGGCCCTATGTCAGCAGGCAAAAGGAGATGTGCTCCATGAACTCCAGCAGACCCTTGGGTGCACAACAGCTGTGTTAGCAGTGATTAAATCTTTCAGTAACATCACTGGGTGCTGCAGAGGAACCCATTCTGAAAGGCATGTTGAGTGGGAGGTTCCAGTGTCCCTTCCTCCCACTCAGATGAACCACTGCAGCTGATACTTGGCTAATAGCACTGCAATTTTCTCCTGCTGAATGTTCCGAAGACAATTTGCCTTCACAGTAAACCAGCACTTTCCAGTTGCATTTATTCCTTTTGATGAACTGTTGCAAGTTCTTTCCTTCTCAAATAACTGTTTTATCTTGAAATAGCAAGTGTTAAGGAAGGCTTAAAAACACAAATCTAAATTCAAGAAAGACGAATCTTGAGAATTGTATGAATTCAGGTTTTTGATTCTTTCAACTATGTGCACTTTTAAGAAGACAGCAAATGGAATTCTCTCACCTATTCTGTAGACCGGTATAGATATGCCCCAAAACAATTTTTTTACTTTCCTTTTACGAAACTGAAATTCACAGCCAAATTGAAGGCAGCTTCTCAGATCATCTTCCTTTCCAACCAAATGTATGGTTAATATTAAATGACTGCTCTGAAATATCTGCAATCACCAGACTTCCTAAGGCTGATCACTCAGTGTGGTGCTTTGCATTATTGTAAGGTCTTTGTTGGTATAAAATATGACTTTTCCTTTTCTGTTAATTGGAAAGACACATGTACTGTCTGGTAGAAACAGCACTGGGAGCCCTTAAAAGGATACATATCTGCCTGGTTTCTGGGTTTTTTTTAATTTCTTTTTTTTAATTTGTGAAGATTTTTGGCACACACCTTTCATTTCTGAACTTAAAATATATCTGTTCTTGGCTCTTTTCCCTGACTAGTCCTCTTTCATTCTAACATATCTTTGTGTCTTCCTAGGACATTACATTGGTAACTACTATTCTAAACCTTGTGATTTTTTTTTTCCTCCTCTATCGTTTGATAGGCAAAATATTTTACATTTGTTGTTAATTTCACAGATTCCTGGTAAGGAAGAATCGTTGTCATTGTTGTAAACACGAAGGTTTTTTTGTTATTCATGATGCCTTTTCATGCAGGGTTTGGATGAATTAGTGTTTGTACAAGCGACATGACAGGAAGGATCATTATTTCTATTGCTGCCCTCTTGGGAATTCACTAAATAGGATGTGAAGACTGTGATATTTTCAGCCTCAAGTATTCCGTTCTCTTATGGCAGACACTTTCTCTCTTTCTTTCTCAATTTTCAGTTTTTTGCTTTCATGAATATCTTTCTGTCCTCTACAAGTTCTGCCAGAAAATCCATGTTGTTAGCAGTAATGTTACATTTCACAGCATCCACATACGTAGCGATTTTACTCACAGAGCCCAAGCTTCTGCTTACAGTTCTGGAAGCTGAAGATTTTCTGAGCTTTACTAGGGTACAGACAAATTTTTTAAGCGTTTAAGCTTTCTGTTTCAATCACAAAATGGTTATGGAGTAATACTTCATCAGGTGACAGGAATACATTTTCCAGTAGTTGAAGGGCAAGGGTTCAAACACAGCCATGTGTAGTGATTTTTAGATTTTTTTTTTTTAGTTGTTTGTGGTTTTTTTTGGAGGGGTAGGTTTAAGCAGTAGTTTCATTTAGTAGTGCCCTTCACTAAAATGGTCTGTGGAAGTCTCTGCTACACAACGATTTAAACAAGTAAAGTCCAATCTATCTTGGTTACGGTTTTCTTTTTGTCTATGCCCTGTGGAAAAGTAAAGTCTAATAGGTCTGTTACAAAACTGGTTTCAATATTTGTTTTCTTTTTTTTTTTTTTTTAATGCTGCTGTAATCCCCATGCTCTTCTTCCTCCTTCTTTATTATGTAGCTGTTAATGTGTTCAGCTTATTTTTGCYGGGAAATACAGGCTTAAAAATAAGTTAGCTTGGGTAGAATTCCCACATTTAAATATGTGCTGTCTGAGAGAAGAGGAAGTGTTTYTGCTGAGTTTCATGACAACATATTCACAGGCATGGACAGCAAATAATCATAAGTTGCTCTTGTGTTAACAGTTGTTCAAAAACACTTTGTTGCCTTTGCGCCTTTCTTGATGGTGGAGGTGTGCTCTGTGATCCTTGGCTCTCTGTGGTCTTGCTAAACCTGTGAAATACTTTGGTTTACATAAAACCTGTATCTGAGCTTAAAGATATCACACATGCATTATAATATTTTAAAACTTTGTAAACATTAAATGTGAGCTGTATTTTCTTTAGTAATGATTATTAATGGGCATCTATAATTGTGAGATTAAAATGTGCACCTTGTAGCTATGCTTTTAGATGCATACATCAAATTGACAAAATAAAAGCAATAACAAATAACAAATGACAAAATAAAAACAAATAAGTCTAAAACAAAATGAAAAAAAACCAAAACCAAACTAAAACTGCTCTAGCAACTCCAAGCCCCACCTTCTGGCCTTTCTGACATATTACCATAAATTGTTGTGAAATTAATCACAAATTAACAACCCCATCACTGGGTAGGTAAGGCCAGTAACAATTCTTAAGCTGAGATTTATGCTTACGAATTTAAACTGGGTCTTAAGGTTTTTTTAAGCAATGTTATATTCCTATCTTACCTGGGTTCCATCTGAATAAGTGACTGTATCTTGTTGCTTTTTGTTTGTTTTACTAAAGAATTATTGTATCAATATTAGCATGTGCTGCTTCTAATTGGCTGTAATATTATTGTGATTGAAATAATGATGCTTGTAAAACAAGTTACAGTCCCTGGATAGATTAACATTTTTATACTGACTTTTCTGTTTAGCTATGTCATCCTTACTTGAAGTMCCCACGAAGGAGTTATTTAATTTTGAGGAAGAACTAGATTGCAATTTCAAGTCTTGCTATGCTGCAGTCTCATCTGCCCATCTGCACTTAATCCTAAAGGCATTTATGGAGGATCTAAATTCATTCTTTCTGAAGGAACAATGCTGAATATTGTTGTGTCTACCATCGCTGAATTGTTGCCTTGGGAGTGAATTGAGAAGTTTTTAAACCTTTGGCCATGACTTCACACAATGATTGGTAACTGAGCTTGCAGTAACTGCGCACAAAGCCAGATCGAGGTTCTCCTTTACTCTTTGAGACATTTAAAGATTCTCCTGCTTTACTAGCTCACTGCTAATATCTAATAATAGTTAAAACTCCCTCATGGAGTTATCTGGAGATAGGTTCTTGATCCTATCCCTATTCCAAGTATTCCCTCAGAATAAGGGGGATTTGGTACCCCTGGGCAGCTTTTAAGAAAGGAAGCCCTGGCAGAACACATTTTTTAAGCCTATGTCTGCTTCACATCAGGTCTGTAACCTTTGTTATATTCACATTACTAAATGCTTCCATGTTGGCTAAAATGTCCCTAGCTTTCTCTTAAAGCCCCTCCAGGCCAGACTCCAACACACAGCGAGGAAGAGGCGGTAGCTCCTGGCTGAGATGCAACTTTGGAAACTGTCCCAGGGAAGTTGCCACTGGGTAGCTGCTATTTCACTAGAGACAAGGAGCCCAGATGCTCAAATCATCCTCTTATTGGCAGGTGGCAATAACTAAATTAACTAACTGGAGTTGGCAGGAGCTAAATTAATCTACAGGAAACACTAATCTAATCTGCTGCTGTTTTTTGTCTGGCTGCAGGTGGTAGAATTTCTCCAAAGATGTTAACTTTGCTGTAGAGGATCTTTTCCTCTCCCTTGCTTTAGCAAGGATCCAGGGGCAGCCTGGAGCACTGTTGGCTGCATGCTTTCCCTTTTGAATGATGATATAAAGCCATGCTCATGGAGTAAATGCCATACTCATTCCTACAAAGCTGACCTTGGCACATTGACATGGCAAGAGATCATCTGGATTGAATGTTTGCTCTAAAGTTCTGCTTTAGAGTTTTGTTACACCACCTGCAGTTTATCTAATGCATATGAATAGAGGTAAGGTTTCCTGTGGTGCTACCTTGTAAACAGCACACCCATACATCTTTTCTTGTCGCCTGAAAAAGTAGTGCTGTACTTTATCTGCAGTTCTAGTTGCATTCTCTTGACAGCAGCCACATGTTTCCCGTGGCAGGCAGTTGATATTGCTTGCTGTCCTCCCTGACTGGGGTGTGTAACACCAGCTGTAATCTGTACCCCAGTTAAAGGTGAGGTCCAAGACCCAGACTCGGCCAAACGCAGTGTTGTTTGTAGCCTTGCTGGTTCATAGTGGTGCTGGAGACTAATGCTTGAGATGTCCTCTGTGATGTAATTGCTACATAAGACAAAAAATACAAATATAGTTGTTTGCAAGGTGATCTAAAAGAGATGTTGTATTAGTCTGTAGGGGATGAAAACAGAGTTTGGCAACAAGTCTAGCACTCTGTAGTTTGAAGCAACATCTTTCCAGGCTGATATTCACAGTATGGCTGGAAGCAGAAAACAGATGTTGATGAGAGACATTAGGTTATGTACTATGCTGGATAACTTGAAGTTCTAATTGACTCCCTGTGTAATTGTCCACCGGGACAATTGGTGTTCTCTGCCCTGCAGAGCAGTCTGAGCACTCAGCTGCTTGAGCTTCCCTCTCAGCTCTGTCCTTTGAGCATTCAGGCGATGCAATACAAACTTTGTAACTCAGTGAAGGTCTTGAAAGAAATATTGTCCTGACATGCAGTTGAGTTAGTACATTGCGTTCTTTTAGAGGCAGCTGGACTGAGTGAGGAGTGAAATGAGAAGTCCAGGGCTCGGATCCGTGTTGTATGGGATGTGCAGCCTGCACAGTAAGTCAAGATAGGGTGGCATTACCTCACTTTGCTATTGCTGTGTTCATCTTTTCCCTTCATGTGCATCAGTATTGCACCAAGCTCAACAGGCTTATGTAATTCCACTTCTAGAGAAGTAAGGGCCACTACATAATCTAAAACTCGTGTTGGCAACATCTATATAATAAGAAACCTTCAAGTGCTAAGTAAATTGTATCTTTGATGAAATAAGAGGCAGTTATTTCAAATACACAATTTTCTGTGGTGATTGGTACTGAATTCCAGAGTAGTGAAGCAGGGCACAAAAATTTAGGCAGACCCTTCTGGCCTGTACCTGTACCTTGGGTGAGTTCTTCTCACCCAGTACTGCCTCAGTGTTGATTGCTGGTAGCTGCAACAGCGCTCACCCCCAGGTAGCCAGTTAATGAACTTGGTCTGTGTCTCGCACACTGAATTGTGATTCATTGTCTGTACTAGAAAACCGACTATTGCCTGGTATGATTTTGGCACCTAACAAYGAGTATGGTCAAAAATTTGCTGTCACAGTTCAGATCTGAGCTTGGGCAGGGATGTTTTCAGCAGGCATTTAATAAGATTCGGAGCCAAAGGAAGTTTTCCAGCATAACTGTAGGATCTTTTATGCCAGCTGGCATGTTTAATTTATGCCCCTGGATATGTTTTATTTGCTAATATAGACAGAGCCTTTTCTTGTTAAATTTCTAACCCGTCCCTACTAAAAATAGAGACCTAAAGGTCAAAGTATTTTCAGACTACCTGAGACTCCACKGAGACATTAAACTCATCTTTTTGTCAAGTTGGATGATGGGTACATAAAACTTTCCTGTCAGCTGGGATGGGAGAAATCTTGGGCTGAGGACTGTACAGTCCCTGTAGGGCTGTGGTTTTTTCTAGTCCTACTTCTGAGCACGTAGCTTGTGTTTTTCCACTACACTAAGTGCAGGAAATAGCTGATTCTTGAGGACACTTGAGATGGTGTGACCAGAAACTGGTAAGAGATGAACCTTTGGCTCTGAAACTACTTGTTACCTTGCTAAAGACACCTTATGCTTTCAAAATGTTGTAGAACGAAGTGTGCTGTTAATACTTTGTTTTTCTGACTTTGGAGATTTTTAGATCTCTTGCAGAGTGGCATTGTAGGAACCATTCCTGTTTTGTTGGACCTTGATTTCAGAAAGTGTTGGTCATAAAACTTGGGTGGAATGGACAAGGCTGCTGGTGGTATATCCATGGTCAATAGGTCTCTTGAGAAGCAAAGAGATAGATATTTGGTGGCCTGAAGGCAGGCAAGCTGTCTGATCAAGCATGGCTAAGCAGAGAATGATGGCTTTCTCATCTAAAGGGGAGGGTCACGTAGTGATTTCCACTTAATATTTTATTAGCTTTGTGAAAAGATMAATCGACAGCACCAAGAACCTTGGACTAAAAGGCACACTTGTAGTGAAAGTACTTTTTTTGATGAAATTTTCTAGTATTTTGTTTCTGAAACTTGTAGAGGGTCAGATTGARAGCATAAATGCTTTTCTTTGTGTAGGTGTTCTATTCTTTTTGGTTTGATGTTTTTGGGGTTTTTTTCCTTTGGTTACTTTGCTGACTGTCCACCTCCAAATTCTGAAATGACCCAAATTTTTTCAGTTATCAAGCTGCTATAATACCTATCCCAGCCAGCAGACTGTCCTTCTCTACAGTCATATGTGAAACTCGGTAAGAATCTTCTGATAGAATACTGAAGAAGTTTTGAAGATGACTTAACTGTGTTGCTGATCAAGTGTATTTTAACTTATAACTGCAATCAGAGCTGTGTCATCCAATTAAAGTCCCAGTCCTGATTCAAACTATCATTAACTCATCTAGTGGTGTTTAGGTTGCTTGGTTAAAACCTTGTGTTTTTTCTAGATAATTGTGTGACAGACTCCTGAAAAGAAAACTCATGAAAATAAACTTGTTGATGTTTTGATAGGAATATACTAATTTTGTAATTAAATCATTTAGCCAGTTATATGTCATGCTGTAAATATATTTGTACTAGGTAAGTACAGTACCATGCTTATGGCAAATACCTGTAGTATCCCTACAGGTTACATTCCCTGTGGAAATGTTTCCTACCATAATTTTAGAGCTTCTATACTTTTGTTGTTTGGATCAGGTTTTTCTTTAATTCAACTATAAGTTTGTTCTTAGCAGGTATTTATTTTTCAGTTACTTACTGCTACTATTGCAGACTTAAAGAACAGGTTTGCTTGCTGAAAGCCTTGTCTACTTTTTCTGGATATATTATCTGATTTAATCAAATGGATCACCCCTATTTGAGACCCTGTCTTCCACAGGAAAAAAAGTCAACAATCCCATCCAGTTAGAAAGTGTCACCYGTGAAAGTCCCAAAAGGTGATCAGTGTCATGCAGGTGAAGAATTTACTACTAAAGTTACTCATGGAAGAATTCTGCCATTATGATTCTCTTAAAGATGAAGGTCTCGTAAAGATGTGGGTGAGACCCTCATGAACATGAGTAACACAAATGCTTTTGTACCTAGAAAAAAAGCCTGAAAGAAAGTTATTTTGGCCCTGCATATAGTTTAGGAGTTGCTTGATCTCCAGAAAAACAGCCAAGGCCTCACTAAACCCTTGTTTTCTGTGTGATGCAGTTGTTTTTTTCTGCCCCAGCCTCCCTGCTGTGACTGCTAAAGGCACAGAGGTGTTTTGCTACTGGAGGATGATGGTGTAGTGAGGGATTTAATATCCTGCYGTCTTCACAACAAAATCTCCTTAGGGTGAGGGGAGGAGTGATGTTTTTGTATCTTGGATTTAAACATGCAGGTATGTTGCAGAAAGATTTTTGAAAAAATCATTAGTTTGTGAAGTTGGACATATTTAAACAAAATCAGAAAAATTACTTATATACTTACTGCAGGGCATCAGTGAATGCACAAGAGGGTGAGGCAGGAAATGCCAAGACAGCATTGCAGACAGCTGAGTATTCTCTAAGTGTTTTGCCAAGTGATATTTATCAGAAAATTATGTGGTTTTTAAAAGTGATAGCACCTGACTTTTCTATCATTTATATAGTTGTGCCTTCAGTCAACTGCTCCAAATCTATCTTGTATTTTAATAGATAAAGTAAGTTTATCTCTTTCACTTGAGACTCACCTGATGTCTTAGATCACTTTTATGATAGACAATGTTTTCTTCTTCCCTTTTTTTATGAAATATAGTATTCCTTCCTTACATAAAATTGTCTTTTCTGACCAGTGTATCTCCACTGACTTCAGCCAAGGTGGACATGTTTATTCAGAAATTCACATGGAGATAAAGTGTTTTTAAATAGACAAATATGCAGTGCTGGCTTTTGGAAAGAAAAATCTCTCAAATCTGACTCTGCCAGTTGGCATAAAATATCTTTGTGGTACTTTGTCCTTGCTGCTGATGAGAATCTGAAAGGCTATGTGTACAAAGCTATGATTTTGTGATGTGCCTGTCTTTGGATCTTAGGACATGATCTCTCTGTCTGTAGATTTCCCCAGACTTCCATTTGAAATAGAAGCTGAATCCGTSATTGTGATTTTAATATGTTCCTTTTCAAAAGACGCATTGTCTATTATTGTGAATCATTCCTGCTACAAAAAAAAAAAAATCAAACTCTAGTTTGTAAGAAATGTTAAATAAGGCATCCAATAAATTCAAATTCTGTTAGAACTGCGAGTGGCACCTTATTTGGTACAATTTCTGATTAAGAGTATCACAGCTGTGCATATATATGAAATCAGCAGTCAAATAGGATAAATAGTCAGTCGGTAGTCAGTTACATTTTTCTCTAACATCCTCAGAAATCTTAAGTACTGGAATGTAGTTTTGTGTGTTCCAAAGCTGCATGAATAGGTTAGTAAAAATTATTTTCCTAGGATAGCTCTTTAGATGATTGAGAGACTTTTTTCATTATTTTAATGGATTATTCTTTTTTATGTATGTATTTTTCTTTTAAATCTGGTGAACTGCAGAAATGGCAGCTCTTTAAGCCACTAGCCTGAAGGCTTTAATACAAACCATAAAAAGAATAGTCAAAATTTTGCCTACTTTTGTGAAGTCATRGGAGTGCCCTATGTGTTGTGACTATAGCTATTTACATTAGTCCAAATATTTATATAATGCRCAACAGTGAAAGTATGAGGTGCTAAGTAGAGAATTACTATTTTCTTTACAAGAGAGGTGTTCATTCTTACGAGCAGATGAGGCCTGTATGTTTTCAGGAAAACAACTTTCGAGTTTCCAAGTTTTTTAGGAAAACATGCACAGCACCAACATACCAAGGAGAAACATTTGTTCCTTCTAATTCCTAATTCACGCATCTTGCACTTGTCAGCTGGCCTTAAATGTAGAACAGAACCAAAAGAAGCAGTTATAATTGCAATGTTAATTCCTTTCTGTGACTTGGAGTGAGCTTCCCCATCTTTAGTGTAGTCCAGACACCTCTCTGAAAGAGGAGGAAAATCAGTGCCTCTAGCTCCATAGCTGTGGCCCCATGTCAGCACCCCAGGGAGCAGGGCACAAGGAGAAGCTCTAGTGAGGTGTTAAATTCACACCTCGTTAGAAGGTAGTTTTGCTAGAGTTACCTCCTCTGTTGCAGTAAAAAACCCTGCACATTATTCAGTGCATTAAAGACTTGTGGTTTTTAAATTTCCTTTCCTCATTTGTTGTCATAATCTCAAATTACACTCTTTAGCTGAAATTACATTATTTCAGCTCTATCATAGGCCAGAAAACAAGTTCCAATAACGGCAAAAAAACCCCCAAACATTTAGAAAAAAAAWGCTTTTGTAGGTCAGAAGGGAATAGAAAGCACAATGAGCAGAGCAAACTAATTCCTGTTGGTAGTCCTTGTTYATGACAGCTGGGTTTTCCTTCCCCTTCCAACATGTTTTTGATTACTAGAGCTTGCCTTTTGTTTTCTGCATTCYCAGACACACGTCTGAGCCTTGAAAGGTGGCCTTAATACAACCCTTCATATTTACTTGAATTCAAATATCCGTTTGAAAATACAATAAAGCAGTGAGGTGCATCAATAATTGTCAGAAAACTAGGAATTAGGTGATACCTGTTGTAGGGAGATTGCCATTTTACGTGGTGGCTCTTGTTTCAAAATATTTAGGAACAGGCAGGAATAATAGGCTTTGCATTTAGGAGTGAACAAAAATGTCAGCTGAGTGCTTTTAAGTTTTATTGCAGTCTTTCTAGAAAACCAAAGCTCACTGCCTGAGCTCTGTTTTTCTCTTCGAGGCTCCTGGGATAGAAATCAGGTTGCACCTGTTATGTGGGCAGGTGATGTTTGTGATGGGCAGTAATCGATTTGATGGGCATATTCTGAAAGGCAGRAGGATCTTTCAGGAATTTTGTGATACTGTTTTCAAGCAAAATAGATGAAAAGGCACGCACTGTTGTGGGATTTTTTGCCATATTGGCCGACATTGTTAGCTTCAATGAATTTGACTGGGAATTCAAAACAAAACTTGAGCAGACTCAGAATAAATTAGAATAAAATCAAAGACAATACTTGCAGGATGCCCTGTGAGGAAAATCTGTAAACTTTCGTACAGTTCTAACTGWCAGAAATCCTGTTCTCATGCTAATATAGCCAATAATGAAGAAATGTGGGAACAAAAATACAGTGAATRTGTTGTACAAGCAGAATTGTGCTGAACCAGGCTGAATAATGGTGTTCTCTATGGGATGCCAGCCAGCCCTTTAATGCTTACTGCTGCTGCAAAAGCACTTGCTAATCCTGCACCAGGAATTGTTTTTCTAAAYCACGTCAGGACTTTGATTTCATTGTAATAGACCAAGGCAGGGGAGGCTTGGGTCTGAGGCTTGGGACAGACGGCTGTTCCCTTTGGAAGGAGGRTGCTTTGTGATGGTGTGTCATGCTGGAATTGCAGCTGACAGCAGCCTGCACCAGGACCAGTGCCTGGAAGGAAGCACTGYCTAATCCCCAGGTTCCCTTCTTACCTGGTAAAGTTGTCTACTACAGAGCAGGCTAATGGTGACCTTTGGGACTCTTGTCTTGAATGCTTTTTTAGTTGCAACACAAAAGGGTGACGGTTGTGTCAGCACTGCATGGGAAGAGAAGCAAACAACAGCTATTCAGGCTGCCAGCAGCTCGAATTTCAGGAGTTMGCAGTGCCATCTTCTTCTGCAAAGGAGTTTCCTCAGAAAGCCAGTTTTTAAATGCTGTGGATAGAAATATGCTGGTTTCATAAGCATTTAGATGTCAAGGAGATGTAGCAGAGGGCATGCATTCAGAATAGCTTCATTTTTTCCCCATAAAATTCACACTCAAATCTGTTCTATTTTGCTGATCAATAGATAAATATTGGGATGGTGAAAGGAAGAGAGTTCTATTTAGCAACAAGAAATGAAGATCTGTTTGTGATGCTCTGTAGATGTACCTCATTGTAAGAGCAGAGATTTCACAAGGGTGGTAAATAAAGAACAGCCCCCATTGTTCTCCACCGAGATTTCTGGTTTTAGGAGATTAGAGAACATGGAAACTTACATAAATATGAGCTATTGCCGAAGACAACTGAGGAGTTTTGTAACAATGCTGAGTACATGTGGAAGTACTTATCTCTGTGGATGACTCCTGTAGGAAATGATCTTTCTGCTTAGTGGAAGATAGAGTGGTTCAGCTCACATRGCTGCCTGGCAAGCTATCTAGCAAAGGCATCAGAATCCTTCTCCCATTCCCTTCTTTTGTCCACTTTGTTGCTTTTTAATGCCATTTTTAAGGGAAAGTGATCTTTTGAAAATTTTCAGCAACCAAACCCAACTAAAGTTGGCAATGATGAGCGAGGAGTAGTTCCAATCAGTTTCAGAATGTCAGCATAACTTTCTATTAAAAATATGAATCCAGTGATTCACTTCCTAGTGATTATTTTAGGTAAATTTCCCTGGAAATACAATCAGAGGCTTAAAAATTCCTATTTAATTGAAAATTATAGAAGTTAAGCTTTCTAGTTTGACAGATGTTCTGTTGGTTTGGGTAATTCCTGTCTGGCTTTTGTTTGTTTAGTGTAGGTCATTTCTTAGAGCTCTGTTCACATCAACTGTGAATCCTCAGATACTTTTATCTGACTTGGACATCTTTATTTTGTACTTGGGCACAGAATTGTACAGATAAGTTTATTATTCATAAATTGCTTTTAATTAAAAGTCTCTGCAAAATCAACACTGAAGTTGTCTGCCTGTTATGATTATAGGTAAGTTAATAAATGTTCATTTGCCTTCCTGCTTAAGAAAACCTAATGCTACTGCACAGCACTTTCATAATCAGTCTGAAGACTACAGAACTTCTTCATAAATCAGATTAAAAAAATACTTTCTTATAAAGCTAAGTGACCTTATAGATCAATGTTTCCAGATAAGATCCAGCATAAGCTACTCCAAAGACAGAGAGCATCAATCTTAGGTGATTCATTTCCTCAGCTACTCCCAATGCAATTTAGTGAATAGAYAGTCTCTGCAATAAAAACTTTTCCCAAAAGGCTGAATATTTATACTAAGACATTCTAAATAAGTTCAAAAATTGCGTCATCTCTTGTATGAGAGCTATGTATTTTGCATTTGAAAAATCAAATAAGAAAACTTAATGAATAAAGTGCTATTTATTTTAAACGAACAATTTCTCTCTCAATACCAGGGTTTCTCTTTTACTTCAATATGAAAATCGGAAGGCAACGGTCTCATTGTGGCAACAACTAGTATGTATTTAACTGTCCTTCAGTTTTTTGGGAAATCCTTGTGAAATTTACTGCATACACATTCTCAAGCCTGTTTAGGGATGCTGACTTTTACTTCCCTGGCTAAAGGACAAGGAACTGTCATTTGCATGAAAGAACTGGAAGTCAGGAGTGTTTTTTTTTTTTTTTCCTTTTTATTTCCAATGCTGATTGCCTCTATTTCCTCGGTGAAAGATAGGGAAAATAGTTATTTATAYGCCAGAAAAAAATTTTAGGAATTTGAATGCAAAGGATTTTGGAAATCTGAACTTAAAAGCCAGAACTGTGAAATCCTACGTCGTCATTTCTTTTCATTTTGCAAAAAGACAGCAGAAGAAATTAGAAAAGACTGTTCTTTTCTATTGTAAAACAGTCACTTTTCTATCGTAAAACAGAACAAAATTTTGTTTGTGGAAAGGAACCATGGCATCCAGAAGAAGTTCCATGGGTGGAGCTCGCTGGTCTTGCACCTTCCTTAGGTTGAGACTCCTGGGGCTTCAGGAAGAAGTGTGTCCCCTTGGAGATGAGCAGATGTGGCAGAGAGGGCAGTAAGAGAAAGGTTAGACTTCCTTTGGTCTGTATTTTGGGGCATGCTGGGTGAGCAGACAAAAGTGGCTTGGGAACCAGGGTAGAATGACAGGAGATGGACAGCAAGTTGAACAATTTAGAGATTAACAAATMGTTGTTTAAAAAGGTAAATGATATTTTGTTTGGTTTTTTTCCCTATAGACCAGTATGTAAGAGCACATGCAGTCRCTGTTGTGGGAATCAAATGTACAAGGTAGCAGTTGGTATTTACAAAACAGCCAGAWGACACTGCTTCTGAGAAAAGACTTATTAGTCACATTAGAAACCATGAGCAAAAGCTGGCTAACTTGTGCTGATCAGCAGGCTTCCAAAACATGAACTACTGAATAGCAGTAGTTTGAATGAAATGCTAATATATATTTAAAGGCACTGAGCACTTTAATGTATGTCTCTGTGTAATCTGATTCCTCCTTACCACGTTTCTTTTATTTCCACAGCCCAATTCAGAAGTTTCATAAGTGTCAATTAAGACGTAAGCTATATTATGGCAGGCAACTGACAGAGTTAGGGAGCAGTAGAAACTGTTGTTAGTCACTGCACTGTGTGGCAAAAGTTCTGAATGGTAGCTCGTGTCACTCAGCAAAAAAGTCAGGAAGTGATGCTTACTTTTGCCTTKTAAAGAACAACTGTCCTACAATAGACAGAACAAACTAACAACAGCTGGTAAATAGTGTGTTTCTGAGTGCAACTCAGAGAATCTGCACCAAGTATGGAAAAAGATACCAAGAAATGTAGATGCTGGGTTGATTTGCTGGGTTTCTTGAGGTTACCCTCTCCAGGTGGCTGAATTGTTGTTCTTCAGTTTAGTATTTAGATATCAAACAGTAAATATCACACCTAGAAATGCTTTCCAGTCTTTGTCAATGTATGTCTGAGCTAAGATCAGAAAAAAGATGTACAACTTAGTTCTTGCTCAAAATAGAGGCTGGTGTTTCTCTTTTGGCCTGTTCCTCTGTCCTTCGAATAGAAAACAGCCTGGATTTGGCTGGTTTGGACTCGTGTATACGCTGTGTGTTGACTCTGGGGATGCCCAGAAAAAAAAACAAATGAGAAATTGCTGAGGCTTGTGGCTTTTCAGCCATTAAGACAATAGTTTGGGTCTCTCTTGCCTTTGAGACTGCTTGCTGTCATGAAGTGGAGGAACCTTCATGCCTTGGAAACTTCTGCCCCTCTTCTGTGTTGGGCTGTATAAATAAATATACAGCCTAATAAAAGTAACAGTTCTCGGTGACTCCTCCAAGTTTGATTTCTTTGAGTAGCCAGAGTGAAAATGGGTTCTGGCTTTCTGGAGTT
This sequence comes from Amblyornis subalaris, assembly GCA_018881555.1. Taxonomy (NCBI): domain Eukaryota; kingdom Metazoa; phylum Chordata; class Aves; order Passeriformes; family Ptilonorhynchidae; genus Amblyornis; species Amblyornis subalaris. The sequence continues at coordinate 662,174 of JACAXG010000078.1, forward strand.
TCATGAGTAAATTATGTGCATGGCAACTGATGTTTTCTAGTAAACAAAATAATCTAAATAAATGCTGCTAACTACCCTCAGCTTTTGAAGCCCGCTTTCTTAGCTTTGGTATCTTATTTTTGTTTCTCTGGAATCAAGGTAGAATTGCTTTCTGTGTAGTGAGGGGTTTTTTTCCCCCAAGGTAGTCAATACCATTAATGTAAAAAAGGCTTTTTAATAAAGTTCTATTGTTAGCTTGCTTATGACAACAATAAAAAAATAGTCGACATTCAGTAGTCATAATTGCTATGAAGCGACACCAACAGACAAATGCACTGCAAGGCTTCATGSTAATATGCTGCCTGTCAGTGTTAAAAGTGTTTACTTTTCAGAATTATTGTCACCTTTAGCTGCCCAGAAGGAAAAAAAGAAATAGCTGTAAGCAGAAGTAATTTCCAATGACATAACAATTAAGAGGCGGTGAGGATCAGTTTGTTCAAATAGGTTTCAATATATGCTCTGTTTTTCAACATTATCTACTTCTCAGGCAAATTAATCCTCTAAAATACAGCTTTCTGTGTTGACTGTTCCTGATTCAATGGTTATTTCCTATGAAGATGATCATAAATTGGAATGCTGGTGAACATGCAATTTAGGGTTTCCAGTACAGAAACAGCTGTTAGCAGAATGGTTGTGTACACCCTGTCAGGGAGGGTTTATTGCTGCCCTGGGTGAGCCATTTTGGCATTCCAGGATATGCAGCTTAATAGCTGCCCAATATTTAAACAAGGGGAACAGCTTGGATTTCAGGCCCCGAAAGCTCCAACATTCCTTTCTCGCACAGTCCCSGAGGGCCATGTGGTGCCTTTAATTGTGAACAAGTAAACATTAGTCTGGTGGCTTGAGCGATTCAGGAGATGAAATGAGACAGAAGTTGTCTCTGCAGGTGGGTTAACAGCTGCTGCCAAGTGSCTCTCTATCTTACTATCTCAGAGCAAGCCTCAGAGATGAGCCCGAATAATTTTCAGTGTCACATAAAGACTGGCAAGCAGCAGGAGTGATTTGTTCAGATTCTCGTGAAAAAGATTGATGCAGTGTTTGTTTTTGAAGATTAGAAATTGAGAGAGAAAAAACCCAATTTTTTGTTTCTCCGGTAACTTACAATCTTAATATAGATGTGCAAATTCTACCTCTTTTAAGAGTGTGGTTGGAAACAGTAARCAATTAACCCTCTAAATACAACTACCTATAATTTAGCTATCAATTAACTTTGTCTTAGTGTCTCACAAACTGTTACAAATAAGATATAGGACAATCTGTCTGGAACAAGTTGCTTAGAAATGCAATTACCTTATTTGCAGATGAATGTTTTTGACAGAAGCTTTAAGGAGGGGAGAGAAGGATATCATGTGGAAATAGCTGTGGAAAATTAAAGCCACTTTTCCCAGTGCAATCTTCCTCAAATATGAGGACCCTCCTGCTCTCTCCCCCTTTTATCTGTAGAGTTACCAATGCTATTACTGCTGATGATATATCTTAAACATGAGTTTCTCAGAATGAGCAAAGGGGTGGGTAAGAAGAGAAATTATGATATACTAAGTGGAAGATAAAGGAGCTTTTTTTGGGAAAGAGAACCAATAAACTATTCACTGTTTAGCCGAGCTATCTTCACTTTCAAATGTCTCATGGCAAACTGATTTTTCCATTTCACTTTTGTGCATCTCAGTAATTGACAGAAGGATGCATTTTCCCACCATCTRTATGTTGGAGGCTCACTCATCATCAGCAGGCCATTCCTGTAAGTGCATATAGTGATTGTAGGAAAAGCTTTGCTTTCTAAAAATCCATAAAAAGCAGATCAAATGTGTGTCATCTATGCAACTGAATCCTGAGCTGGAATCTAGCTGCCTTTTATGAGCTAATGAGGGTCACTGTGGGTCAAGACTTGAATGGAAACTTCCAGGAAAAATAAAACTGTAGAAGGAAGTACTCTTTAGTGCACCCATAAGTGGTGCTTGCCCTTTGACTCAGTGATACAATATGGCTTGAAAGATCCTTATAACAGTTTATGAAGTCTTCTGGGTTGGTGTCCAGACAGATCATCTGCTTTTAGAGGGTGGAACAACAGCTTCCCTCAGGAAGATCTGGAATAATGCAATGACAGGGCATCTAAATGTCTGGTACTTCTGATGGGCAATAACACAAACTGGGGAAATAAAAACCTATCTAAACACTTTAAAAACAAATCAGCTTGATGAAAAGATTTTGTTTTCCTTCMGCATGTACCATTGGTGAAAATATATTTATACAATTAAGAAGTAAATAGTGGAATATATTTAAAGAAGTTGTAAAAGCTACAACAGTAAATGGATTAAGGAGCAATACAATAACTTCGTGAAGAAATCCATTAGTGACAATAACATATTAGATTTGAAGGCAATCTTTAGACCATGAACTGCTAGTTTGCCAAAACCTAGAGAATATACCAGAAAAAGGATCATTCTGTGCATTCCTTACTTCCTAAACCGGCTTTCCTCAGCGCCAACTCTGAGATAAAACAAATTTGGGGGATATTTTTCTAACCCCATCCATGCAGCCATTCTTACAACAATATGCAAAGGCAACAGAAAGGCTGTTTGTAAAGCAGAATGAACTTTGTTTGGTTAGTCCATAGCTTTGAATAAAACAAAGAATTACGAAGACCTGGGAACTTGGGAACTGGCACTAGAACAAGGGGAGAAAGCAGAAGGGCAAAACACAGTGTGTCAAGGAAGATTTTAAGGTCTGTCAACATAACTTTATCTTCATCACAAATCCATTGATAGCAGGTAAAACTACATTCAATTAACTACAGATAACTTTTGCTGTAGAATGGATCGATTTCTTTTAAGCTTTAGTGAATGTCTTTTTTTCCAATTCTATTGCTGATGTCTTTAGTAATCTTAGTTTATAGCCACGGTTTCCTGTAAATGCACCAGATTACAGGTGACAACAACCTGGAGCAAGACCCAGGTCTCACCCTGTAGATGCCATTTAATCCAAAGTGAGTGTCACTCTGCATCTAAGGAAACAAAGCAATTAAGGAATACTCTGTTTAGTTCCTCCTTGGTAATTGCACCCAGACTACTTCAAATTTCCTGGTACCTTGGGAGAATTACAGTGTAAAGTACAAGACTTTCATCATGTTGCAGTGTTACCAGGCTGGCAAAAATACAGCATAGAAGCTGATAAAAAAAAACAAACCAAAACAAAAAGTTGAATGAAAGAGTTGTACCTTTGTTTAGAAAATTATATTTCGCAATGATTTAATCTTTGCCTTTCATCCTTTGCATGTTAGACATACACTTTCTCTTGACAAAGACATATTTAAAGTTTTAACTTGGAAATCTCTTCAACCTTTTTGTATTCAAAATAATGCATGCTGAATTGAAAACTTGAGCATGATGAAGACAGACATTCTGAAATGAAAACCTTGGGATTTAGATTAGTCCAAGAATTTAAGCATCTATGCAGTTTTGTGAAGAGTACAAGTTCTGAATTACTCAGTATCATCAAAAGCTCTGGAATAACTCAATCCTGGTTTTAAGCAGTTGTTCAAAATAGCTTTTTAATTTCAGCTGAAGGTACAGATTCCTATTCAAAATGATGTTTTTAGGACTTCTCACCACCACCTTCAACACGTGAATGAATTAGTGAAGCAGCTTCTGGTTTTCACACAAAATACAGTTTTAAGCCACCCATGGAATCCCCATGCTAGCCTTGAATTTTGTCCATGGCAGTCTCTTGCATCTCATCTCTTGCGTCTCTTTATGAGTATTAATATGAATGATTGCACTAAATTGATCAATACAAATAACGCATGCATTAATAAAGGACTTTTGGTCTACAGAGCAGACTTACATTTCCCTTGGCAGTATTAGGGAGCACACAGAGCAGCAGCAGTTCTGATCATGTATTTACAGAGCTCTAAGTGCAGAGGGAATTTTTACAGTAAGTCAGCAGGACCACTCCCCACGCAGCCCATCTGAGCTGCTGTGGCTGCAAGATGAGACGGTTTRCCTCTGTACTCCTTACACTGAAGTAGCTTCCTGGTGGTGATGTGTAGAGGTGAGCCTGGCATAACTGCCTGCTCTGCTTCTGCAAATAGTGGTTAATGATATGGGCACTCAGCTGCTTCTGCATTACCTTCCCTTTGATCCCATGCTGGGAACCACTGTTACCTGAAAAGCACAATCTTCTGGGGACTTAACAAATGAAAGTAGAAGTGAAAGTACTTTGTTTGCTTAAGTAGTGTTTGATGGTGAATTCTTGTTGCTTTTTCGGAAAATAGATCAAAACTTTAATTAAGGTGATGCATTGGTGCCCTTCGGGGCTTCCAAATAGGGATGTTCAGTATATGCTGAGAGARGTTAGAAAGAAACCTTCTGTTTAAGACAGGCTTTGTGTTAAATGAGATATAAAAACTGACCCCAAGAACCTCTTTCAAGCAGGCCAATTTCACTTAGCATAGCTTTCTCAATAACATTGAAATAATGATGAGGTCTATAGGACATAGTGCTGTGGAAGGGGGCAGAAGTGGATAAGGCATTTAGCTATAGCTGCTCTGCAGAGTTTTTAACCTGTTTTGTCAACTTRTATACGGACAAATGTTGACTGGTACCAGTAGGTGAAATGTGCTGCCACAGCCCTCTAGACCTGCCAGCTTAAATTTTCAGACCTTCTCTCTTTAGTTTTCACTCTCTTTGAAGAACTCCTTCTGTTGCTGCATAATGGTTGCAAACAAAAAATTCTTTCTTTTGAGGAAATTAACACAGTACAGTGGACAAAGCACTAGGTAAGGCATGAGGAGAATTCTCTTCCTTTTAACATTGGCTAACAAGTTGTTGAGTATTTGGAACCTCACAGGAGAGGAGTCGTCAGGTATGCYTGCATTTGTAGAGCCGGGGTTGTCAGACCCTGATTTTCAGCAGCAGAATGTTTATAAAAGAGGTTTATATTATCTCCGCCACTACTTCCGGGGAGAAAGATTGTACCGAAATAATAAGTGAAATTTTGATCGTCTTTTTGGCCTTACATTCAGATATCTGCACTTTAATTGCAGGAGGGCAGGCATTTCATTATCCCCAGAAATATTTGCATAATACTTGTGTGTCTTTTGAGGAAGTATTGTACTGACTTGTAGAGTGTGTAATTGCACACTGTAATTTTAAATCCTGTGCTTGGGACAAGATGCATATATAAATATACGTGTCTGTGTGTTTATATGTTTGGATGTGTAYATATATATGCAATTTTGTTTATTAAAATTGATTTTCTGACATACATGTGTGTGTGCTTGGAGATGTGCATACACTGTATAAGAGGCTAGAAAGAAGTTAATTTGGTGGCATCATGTAGGACAATTGTGCACGTAGTTAATCTGTTAAAACCTTTGTGGGTTTTTTTTAACCCTTATTTTTGATGAAGAGTCAGGACCTCTCAATGATCATATATACATAYGGCTCAACATATACAGTACTGTTTTGCTCAACACATACACTACTCTTCTCTGTATAAATGAGTTCTAAGCCCTGAAAAAAAAAAAAGATAATTTAAACAGAAACGTTGCTACAGCAGAACTAGCAGGAGAAGCTATGAGGTGGCACATTTAAGATGCTAATTTTCACAGTGGCAGTCAGATGATGGGGTCCTGTAATGGTATCTGTGGAGGGGAGTTAACAGCTGCTGTCTTCTCTTGGTGGATGACCATATTAGAGCTGATTCCTCAGGCACTGCTAATTAGTTTATGGACAAGAATGAGGTGCAGAGGATGGTGGTGTTTGTCATTCTTGATGCACAGCAGACAACATTTAAATCACAGTTTGATGGTGGAATCCCCAAATTTATTTTCTGTATGTCTGTGTTCATGTAATACTGAGAGCTATCAAAACCCCTGTCTGAACTAGCTGTCTCTTACTGTTTCTACCGTCTATAAACCCCAAAATTCTTCATTTGTTTACTGCTACAGAAACAGCAAGAGGCATACAGAAATGTCTTGGAGAAAAGCTTTTTGTTCTAATTCTTGTGCATACTAAAGAAACCCCTAAATAAATTATATGCTAGAAAGGCTTCTTATGTCCCCTGCTAAATTTACATGTCCACGGGTATCATAAAGAATTGCAACTTCAGTATGCATGCTCGATTGTGTACATTACAGTTCATTAACCAGCCCTCAGGCTGACTAATTGTGCCAGATGGTATAATTTCTGTGTGTACTTGACTTGCCACGAGTGTTACTATCCTGATTCTAATATTTGTCTGTAGTAAGTGTGTGTGTGTGAGGGGGAAGGGTTTCTAATTCACCAGCACCTTCCCTGAAAAGACCAATTGCAGATGGAAACAATTTAATGAGTTGTGATTCCAGATATATCAACAGGAATGTGAACAGTCAGCATTCATCAGGGGAGCTACTGAATAAAATTACAACCTTCAAAAAGCTTCCAATCACCCTTTGAGCATGCTGGTTTGGAGCTGTGGGGAGGTTCATGACCATGCTTTGAGGGAAGGCAGGAGCAAGAAAATAATGTTGTTTATGAGTTCACTTTAATGATGAATCTCTAAAATACATAATTGCATTTTATTTGATGTCTGCACAAAGACACACTCCATCTTATTTTTGCACAGTTCACCTTTTTTGCACTCTCGACCTTATTTTTGCACTCTCCTCTAAGGAGCAATGCTCATTAGCACTTGGGAAATTTGTCCCTTCCTGCTCACCTCCTCTTCCTAAGTTGATGTGTGGGTAAATTTTGTCAGGATGAATATGAGATTGCTTTCCTTAGGGACTCAGTACAACATTGTGTGTTCCCTTCTGACTCTTGGATGAGAAGTGTTTTATTTATGTAGGTAATTTGTCATACCAGGTAAACAAGTCAAATCAATCCCAACAAAATTTTGAAGGGCAGTGAGTGGAACSACTTCATTCAGCCTAAATTTCACTGAAGAGGTGACTTGCAAAACCTGGTGGGGCACTTTTGTTGGAATTATCCCTCCAGTGATCTTCTCAYAGTTCAGAGGCTGTGATTTCAGAGGGAAAGAATGATTACCCAAAGGGTTCCTTCTGTAAGTACGTTTTGTTCAGAAAAAAAATAATCTGAGCCAGGGAAAAACTCTTCAGTGGAGAGAAGGCAATAACAGCAGAACGTTCCTCTATTTCTTCAAGCCTCCTTCATGTCTATTTGGCTTATAGAACTTTGTGCCCTTTTTGCAAAATATCTATATTGGTATTGCATGGAATATACTTATGTGTAAAATTTGCAGAAATCAAATGCTTTATGCTTTTAGTTTCCTCCATAGGCTGTTTCTTTAACTACGTGTCACAGAGTTAAAATATCAGTAGGCAAGGTTTGGAAGCTAAAGAGGTAGATAATTTTGGAAGCAAAGTTTCTACACCTCTGGAGCCATTGCAGATACTTAAGATATGTATGGAATAATCGTGTTGATAAGCACAAGAAAATGGAAGATCCTGAGCTGTACTGGGATTAATTTTTAACAGACACAAATAATCTCTGATTGTGATACTAATGTAAACAAACAGTTGTACTACCACATTTTTTCATGGAAAAAAGTCTCAAATAAAAGCTAAACCCTTATTTTGCTTCCTGATGCCTAACATAACCACTTACACTGTCAATAACTGCCAAAAGAATAGTTTTTACAAAAGACATATTAAAAAGCAAACCTTCCTGGAAGCTGCTTTAATTTTGTCGCAGCACTTATCGTTTAATTTTAGCAGTAATTAAATCCCTTCTCTTGTGCATCTGAACAGAAACGGCACATTCTTAACAGCTTCTTGAAACATGTTGTACTCTTTTTTTTTGGGTAACAGGCAAGGCTGGATAATTTAATTTATTTAAAAAATGTGGTTTGGACTTGTGTGCTTGGGAGGCTTGTGTGCCTGTTGCTAGGTTTGCCTTTCAGTGCTATGGCAACCGCCGGGAAGCGCGGCGCAGCGGGAGCTGGCGGCCGCGCCGTGCATCCCGGAGGACTCCGTGTCCTTGGGGTTAGCAGACAGGCCTACATCCAAGGCGTTGAGGGGACATGAATGTTTTCAAGATCCTGCAGCTTCAGGCCCACCTGCCAGTCTTGTTCTCGCTTTCCGTGGGGACTGAAACTGGCAGCAGAAGCTGAGCAGCGGTCCTCAGTGGAAAAAAACCACACGGGCAGGGAGAAAGAGCTGGGCAGGTTTTTTTAACTCATCAGGACCATGCACAACCTCACCTGTCAGCACCTTGAATTGTCCAGAAATATGTCTGGACGCAGCTCATGGTATTTGCACGAGATGCCTTGATAACTTCCAATATTTATTCCAGTTGTTAATTACTGGCCTTCTGACTGGTTGAGGTGTTTACTTTTCCGAGTGCAATCATTTTCTCTGAAGAGCTGTGTTCTCGCAAATCGTCACTTGATAAAATGGGTCTCTGGGCTGTGACCATGCCCTGAGTGAATAAGGGACAGTGAGCTTGAGCACACAGGCCTGGGGTGCACCCGCTACCCAGGGAGGCTGTCACCCTGCCTCTGTCCAGTCTTCAGTGTTTGCCTTGCACATACTTTGATTTGGATACCTTGCTCCCTTCGCTTTGAGCTTGAGATTGCATGACCTCATCCTGTTGGTAAATGTTTACTTGCATACCATTCCCAAAGGAAGCGTGGGTTTACCCCTCCTGCAAAAGCACATCTGCTGTGGTCCCTGTACTTAGCTTTGCCTGGCAGCCTAACCCTGAAGGGCTTTCCTCTGCCTGGGGCTGGAGGGTGTAAAACATAGACCCTTCTCTGACAGCACCCAGCAAAGTGCAGTCACCCCAAGGTCTAGCCTGGCTTCAATGGGACACACTGCTTCCAGTGGTTGCTGCAGGGAAAGAATTGCAAGATGTGGGGCAAGGGGTGTTAGACACCCCTCACAGTCTTTCTGTCTGAGAAGGTTTTTAATTTAGAGGCAGTAATTCTTGGCTGAGGAGGAATGATTGCATTGCTATATTAAGAGCGGTTGCTGCTCCTCACTTGTTCCTTTTGTGTGTGATTTTGGAAGATGAGGACCAGAAAGGGATTTCTTGGTTTTTTGGGTTTGTTTGTTTTTTAAATATATATAACTGGAATTTTCAAAGACCTAGATACTGCAAGCACTGGCTCCTGTGATGTTTTTTTCACTTGCAAGTAAACATGGAATTTTTTTACTTATTTAAGGTGTGTGTCCCTACACAGAAGAGGTTTCAAAAGGCTGCTGCAGTAATCTGATTTGAAGCTTTCTAGTTACTCAGTATTACTTTTGCTCATAGATATTAAAAAAAACAAACCCAAATTCATTTGACCACATACAATGTAAGCTACTAGGTTTGTATTTTCCAATACCTTTCTAGATATTAGTTCATAGTTGAACTTCAGTTTCTGAAAAACTTGCAAAATGTGAGTGGCTTAGTTTTATGCCTTAAAGCTGTGGTGTGTGTACCCTCAGAACAACAGGCTTGGATTTTATTAACTGGATTTGTCTACGTGCAGACATGACACAAACCCTCAATAGGTCCAGCAGCTAACTTCCAAGGCATGAGGAGAACAAGTGTTCCATCACTTAGAGTTAAAAATTAATCTATATCATTACTTTTGGAATTGAATATTCATCTTGGCTTAGACTTTGAGCAAATCAGCTGCCTGTGTCATGGCCTTGATTTCATTTTTTTCTCTTTCCATCTTACTTTTCAAGATTGTGTAGTCATAGTGATATAGTCATGACAGAGGCAGCAGGTATAGCCTAGAAGAAAATTTTCCTCACTTTAAGTCTGCTGGTTGGTGGAAGGAGCAGCACTGGCCACTCAGTACTGCTGCCCCTGGTTAATGGGCACTTACCGATTCTCAGCAAATTGGCGTGGCTGAATTAATGCTGAGTTACAGATGAAGGAACAATGTCCTCACCTGGTTTACATTTTAGTCACTTACAGGAGGTTTTAATCTGTTTTCCATACACAGCCAAACCCCAGGAAGCCAGTGGCAGCACTGGGGCAGCACTTGCTGTGTGCCAGGAGGAAGAGGGCAATAGCAGCTGTACCAGTGGTGCTGAGAGGAGCACCAGGCTTGCAATGAACCTGGTGAATGCCTGACAGGGCTCCTGGGTGACGGAGGCCCTCAGGCTGTGTGTGGCAAGGGACCAGGTGGCAGCAAGGACAGACAGCTTCTGGAGAGAACCAAGACACTGGGCACCTGCAGCTTTGTCAGCCAGACCACCCATCACTGGCCACAAGGCCCCTGCAGGGRTCTCGAGCACTGGTGACAGGCAGCCACGTCGTCTGCGTCCCACTGTGGTATCAGTGCTGGCACTGAGGGAAGCTCCCCAGACAGAGTTCCCAGCGGAGCATGCAGCTGTCTAGATCTCCAGCTGCTGGAGGCTATCTGCTGCTGTCTGAGGCCAACAGCGAGAGCGTCTGTGGGAGGTGTGCCCAGGTAGAAGAGCTGCACTGCTTCATGACTGAGCCTTGGGATGCATTGGACAGGTGGAGGAGCATATGTGAGTCTGAGAAGGGAGCTGACTGATGGAACCCTGCTGTCCTCTTGGGAACAGAAATGTTAACCAGGTACAACACCTGATGAGGGGTATCCTGCACTCTACTCAACAAGGCAGAAGGCGGTGACTTGAGGGACAGAGGTGAAAGGAAATGAGTCTCTATGGGACAGGGAGAGAACCTCCTCCTTGTCTACCTTGCCTTTCCATGTGCCCTTATGCAACAGATATCAGGCTCTGGAATTGGATGGACTGGGACATAACGAGGAAGGAGATGATCCACCCATTCTGGAGGAGCCACCGAGGTGGCTATTTCCCATGTTGAGGAATACATTCAGTGCAAGTAGCTCCATTTGTGAGCTGCAGAGCGGCACCAGCCAGGTGACAGGACACTCAAAGACACAGCAGAAGCTGACAATGCCCAGACTATTACACACTTAGACTATAAGTGTATAAAAGCCCAGGGTTTACTTTAAGATTCTTCTTTGGAGGCACACARCTCAAGCTGTTATCTCGTTATTCAGTTATTGTACCAAGATTAAATTATTTGAAGGATCTGGGGGTCTGAGACTGCTATGGGAAACCTCGTGTGACTCTGTGTGGGGTGTGTAGCTGCGAAGGGGCTTCAGTTCCAGTTCAGGTGGTGCCAGTGTGACTTCTGCGGTGGCTTGTGGGTGGTTGGACAGAGAAGTTTCCTTAACACCCACATCATGATTGCCTCCATGAAGAAAAAAGAGCAATTTATACTTATGGGGCACTCTCTTCTAAGAGGAGCAGCAGTCCCAATTTGCTGACATTTAGGGAAACTTGCTGCTTCTCTGGGGCTTGCGATAAAGATATTACCGGGAGACTACCTAGACTGACACATGCTTTTTCATGTGTGTACCAATGAAGTTGTAATGAGAAGTCCAAGGGCAATCAAAAGAGTCTTCAGGACACTGGAGAGATTGGAAAAGGGATTGGAAATGCAGGTGGTATTTTCCTCAATCCCCAGAGTTGTGGGGAATGACAGTGAAAGAAACAGGCAGATCTAGCCTATCGATGCCTGGATCCTGAGGGATGGTGTGCTAATGTGGGCTTTCATGATGGAGCATGATGTACTGAGTACACTGGAGCACATCTGAAATGTTTGTGTGTGAAGGCAGGCAGTATGTGGGATAAACAAGAGGAGATGGTAGCTTTGTCTCAATCCCAGAGCTAAAACATCACTGTCATAAGTGAGACTTAGTCGGAAGACTGCAGTGATGGAGTGCTGTGATGTTTACAGGCTTCTCAGGGAAAGGTAGGTGAGGCAGGCAAGGGGGAGGGGTAGTGCTGCATGTAAAGGACAGGCTAGACTACAGCACTTGCAGTTAAGGATGACGKGGTTGAGAACTTCTGGGTAAGGACTAGTAGACAAACTAATGAAATAAATGCTGTGAGACTACCAAAGATCGCTCAGCCRGCATGGTAACACCAACGTATTATTCTAAAAGGAATAAAGGGAAATCTCTACATTGCTCACCCTGGTCCTTAACGGCAATTTCCACTTCACAGATATTAACTGGCACTATCATGCAGCAGACACTAAGGCATCTAGGAAAATCCTGAAGATCTTTGAAGATAACTTTTTGATACAGGTTCTAAGGGAACTGAAGGAAGTGGGGTACATAAATGCTGGTCAATATTTAAGACTGCAGGAGCAGGTAATTCCAGTGCATCAAAGTATACGGACTTTGGAAGTCAGGTCAGGATACACAGGAGGATGACAGAGACAACGTTCGCCACTGCAGGGAGAAAATTCCCAGGGCTAATACTCAATTGGAGTTCAAGCTGGGCAGTAGGGTGGGGGATCACAAAAAAGGTGTAATCATGATAACAGCGAAAGGAGGACTCGAACATTTGTCTGTTACTTGATGAGGCTGGTTATCTCACAAATAGGGATGGAGATAAAGCAGAGTGTACTGAAAGAGTTGTTGATGTTACTGTGAGACCTCTCTCATTTATGAACAATCTTGGGAATCTGCACGGGTCCTGGTCAACTGGAAGCTGGCAAATTATTCCAATTTTTGAGAAGGGCAAAAAGAGAAGGGCAAAAGAAGACCCTGATTGTTGTAGGCCTGTCTCACTTGGGCACATACAGTAAAACTATGATGAAAATTGTTGTAGGAATTAGTGGAAAATGCTTGAAGACAATGCAGTTCATTGGTCAAAGCCAACATGGCTTCATGAAGGGAAAGTCAGGTTACTAACTTAATATCCTCTTACAAGAATGTTACCTGCCTAGTGGACAAAAGTAAGGTTGTGAATATGTTGGTATTTTCTGTTGGTTGGCCGGTTGTGTTTTTATTTTAAGAAAGCTTTTGATGCTGTCCCTCACCGTATCCTTCTGGACAAGCATAAAGCTAGACGTGTGTACAATAGGATGGATGAACAATTGGCTGAAAGACTGGGCCCAAAGCATGGTAGTAAATGGAGTAATATCTGGCCAGTCATTAGTGCTGTTTCCTACACCTCAATCTTAGGACCAGTTTTCTTCAGTGTTTTTATCAGTGATMCGGACAAAGAAGTCAAGTGCGCACTAAGTAAATTTGCCGGTGATACTAAATTATGAGCTGTTGATTGCTTCAGGGGTAGAGAGGCCTTACAGAGAGATCTTGGTATCCTAGACCATTGGCTCATCCCAACCATATAAAATGTAGCAAGCACCAATGTCAGGTTCTGCACCTGGGATGGGATCATCCTGGATGTGTATCCAGACTGGGGGACAAGACGCTGCAGTGTTGCCCTGCAGAAAGGGATCTAGGGGTTTTGTTTGATGGTAAGATCAAACAAAGATGTGAGTGAACAGTGTGCCCTGGTGGCTAAATGGGCCAACCAACCCCACCCTGGGGTAGGAGCAGAGGGGAAACAGATATCTCCTCTCTGATATCTGGCAATAGGATGCCAGGAAATGGCTTAGAGCTGCATTGGGGGAAGTTCACATGGGATATTAGGACTACTGAGAGAATGCTCAAGCACTGGAACAAGCCCCCCCGGCAGCGATCAAGGCTGTAAGCCTATTAACATTCAAGTGTTTGGACAATGCTCTGAAATATATGGTTTAACTTTTAAATTACCTTATGTGTGGCTAGGAGTTGGACTCAGTGATCCCTGTGGGTCCCTTCCAAGTCAGGATATTCTATACATTTGTTTCCCTCTTCTAGCTGAAAGAATATGATGCACATTATGATATTTACATAGTAGTGTAAATTACATTTGTTTGTTTTTTCCACATGCCTATATTTGTGAAGCAAGGAAGCTGTATTCCACATTCCACTGTTTGTAATGCCATGGAAATAAGAAAGATCTGGAGAGAGAATATCCTGTTTCTAAGTTTCCTCACGATAGTTTTCAACACGTTCATTCTTTTCTTACCCTCTGCCACTGCTTAAAAGAGTAAAATCTGTTAACAACAGGCATATGTGATCAACAGCTCCTCCTACTTCAAATCTGTCTTTAAGCTTCACTTTTTGGGAGTCCATCCTACATTAACCTTCTGCTAGAGTTTATAGCAAACCAAAAATGCAGTAACTATGGTGCTTTGCAAATCTGTGTGTTTGTGAAATTGTGAACTTCTGCATTTGCTAGTCTGTTGATAGGGTATGGCTGAAATCTACTGGCAAAAGTACAAATGTAGGCTCTCTGAAAATTGAATGAACAGTTACTTGGAGATGCACAAAAAATTTAACTTTGATACATTTAGGAAATAAAGAGTTCTGATTTAGCTGATATTTTAGAATAAAGTAAGATCTTCAAATTCTGAGGATTCAATTGTTTCACCATATAAGACAAATAAAAAGATGGTGCTGAATGAACAAGTGTCTTAACCAAAGAAACAACGTGGTCTAATTCTTTGATAGTATAAATCTACCTCTTTTTTTGTATAGTGTTTTAGGGAAGGTTTGGTGTACTTCATTACAGGCAGGTTAACGTTGCTTTCTCTAAAGCTGGCTGTTAGAATTCTGCTCAGATATGGGTGCTTGAGGTTTTTTTGTTGATGACTATAGACTGCTTCATTCGTTCTGGTCCATTTTCAAGGCTGTGCCTCTCTATCACAAATGTCAAATATCTTTGTGTCTGGAGGGACCTCCATCACTCTGAGGGCTTTTTTTTTTTTTTTTTTTTTTAAGCAGAATATCTGCAAAGGAAAAGGATGTTGAAAGCTAACAAAGAAAATAAAAGATTTAAAAAGAAGCAACATACCCACAGCCTGTCTCTGACCGATAAGAATTCAAGTGGCTGTGCTTTTTTCCAAGTGAGTTGCCAAATGAAGCTTTTCTGTTCGACATTCTCTCCTGCCTCTTTACCTGTACCACACAAAGACTTTGTCTCCATTGTCTGAATAAAATCTATTTCTAGGTCAGGCACACCTCACACCGAAAAGGGAGAGATTTGGCAGGGATGAAGAAAGGTTCAGAGCTCTTCTACATGTACTCCCATACATGATCAGGTTAATCTGTTTAGTAGGACAGGTCTGAACACTAATGAAAACTTTAGTATCATTTACTTTTTAAAGTAAGTGCTACTCACCTTGAAGTCATTTCAGAAGTGACAGAATGATGAGTTTTCCTTGATAGTGGGATAGAGGCTTCTCTAACCTGGTTGTGTTCTCACACACCTTTAGGAGAACAAGGAAGATATCTCGCAGAGCAACGAACAGTCAAACTGATTTTCTGCAGAAGGAGGAAAAGCATGCTGTGAGCTGACATAAGAAGAGGAAACCTTGAACAGTTAGAAGGGAACCCAATGTACATGATTCTGGAGTTCAGCTCTGACAGCTGCATAAGACTGTTGTCGCTGTAACTCACTGACACCCAAACCCTTTTAAAGAAAGAATGTAACTAAACGTCTTTGCAATGTTAAATTTTGGTGGTGGTTTGGGGTTTTTCTTGGGGGGGGGGTTTGGTTGTTGTTTTTTTTTTTKTCAGTTAGACTCACATAGGAAAGAAAAAGGAGAATTCTACATAAAATCATAGGATGGTTTGGATTGGAATGGACCTTGAATATCATTTAGTTCTAACCCACCTGCCATGGGCAGGGAGACCTTTCACTAGACCATGTTGCTCGGAGTTCCATCTAACCTGGCCTTAAACACTTCCAAGGATGTGGCATCCAGAATTTATCTGTGCAACATGTTCCAGTGCCTCACATACGAATGAATTAATATTCTCTTATTCCAGACAGGTGTCAAGATATAGGGAAAACTGCAAAGCAGGCTGTGTACCTCTGCTTTTCTTTTTCCTTCGTATTCTATCTCCATGCTACCTTTCCTGTCTTCAGCTCCACCACAGCCTGGCGCTGCATGGTGCCATCCAGCAGCGTTTAACTGCGATTCACTTCTCCCCTTTGTAAGAGATTAGGGTTGCAATTGCTCTAATATCTTTTGTAACCAGAGATTATACTCAGGTTTAAAATGGACATGAGAGCAGTGCTCACTACAGGGAAGATCGAGTCTTTTATTTAAGAAATCACCCTGGTAATACCTGCTAAAAAAGTTATGTGCTTTTCTGGCTCAGCAAAGAAGGGAGTCCTGATTCTTGTGCCAAAGGCTGAGAGTGTAACTCTTTCAAGAAATTAAAAGGTTGACTTATTTAGCTTTTTTTGGTGCATGGGGGTAGGGGAGTGAAATTGTTTCAGTAAGTTTCTGTTTTCGTTTTGGAGGTTCTTTTACATATAACTAACACTCTAGGACTCAGGTTTGTCTTTTTGTCTTTCAGGCTTAGTAACAACAATAAATCAATTCTGATAATTCATCAAATGGTGAAGCATTTATTTAGAGGATTCTTTTTTTTACAATCTGCATCAAGCAAGGCTTTTTCTTACAGACATTTTGCAGAGATGTAGATATATTTCAGTTAGTAGAGATATATTGATTATAGGATTCTTAATTGTTTGAATTTTGTTCAATCAGCTGTATGAAAGCCAACAACTGGAGATGTAGTTTGCTTGAAAAACAGGGAGGATGATTTCATGTTGACAAGGGAATCATGTATTTTGTGAAGCTTCTAAAGGATACAAAAGGGCTTTTTTGCAAATATAAAAATCATACTCTGTTAGGGTAAGATGCTTTAAACAGAGTTTGAGGTGTACTTTTACAAAAGTAAGGACTAAGCACAGCTTGGGCCTATTTAAAATAAATGGTTCAGAACCATATCAGGGACTCAGTTAATCCTGTGCTGGCATGAATAGTCCTACTTCCAAAGTACTCTTCCCTCCTCCTCCCAACTGTGCTGAATACTAGAGCCAGTTACAGCTGAATACTAACAGAAGTTAGAGGCAATGTGCTGTCCTGGCTTCTGCATTTCAAGGCAGGCACAGGGGATTTAATTGCTGCTCTTGTAACTAGTCAAAATGACAAAGGGAATGCAGTAGTTGTCATGTCAAGGAGGCTGAAAAAGATGGGGCTCTGTAGTTTGAAGCAGAGGTGTCTGTGGTAGGCTATGACTGAGGCTTATAAAATTGGTGAAGGCAAGAGAGGAACTGTTATTCACTAGATCTCACCACAGAAGAGCTAGGAAAGGAGTTTAAATATAATTGAAACAGATAAGTATGCTTTAATACAGTGCACAGTGGACTTCTGGATGTTGTGGAGGCAGACACAATGTAAGCAATGCAAAAAAAGATGGACAAACTGTGAGGGACGACTGGTCCATAAGCAGATGGGGGATAAGCAGGGATATGATTTTTGCATTCATAATCCAGTTTTTGTAGGTGCACCAGAATAGTGGACTGTAGGTAGTGTTGAGTATCATGTGTCCTCCTGCCCCTGGGCAAGGTTCACCGTGGGTCTGGCTGAGTAAATTTTTTTTTGTGCCCTTAACACAAGCAGAAAAATTAATTTAGTGATCAATGGGTTTTTTTACCCCTGGGGGGAAAAGTGTTGAAGTCCAAGATGCATTTTGACTTAATATATAGTTTCAGCTTGGGCCCTGCTTTTCTTACCTTATCTGTCATTACACTTCTGAGCTGAAGCTGAGCTGCTGCCTTGTGGTTTGAAATCCCAGGCCCAAGAGTGACATCCGTTTTAATGTGCAGTACAGAGAGAATGGTGCATGGCAGCTGTAGGCAGGGGCTACCTCTCAGCTCTGTACCTGCTACTGTCCTGATGGAATCAAAGCCAGGCTGCACGACTGCTTTGTCGCCTTCCCTTTTACTGGGCAGCAAAGGAAACCTTTACCTTCTCGTAGCTAAGAGGGGTGCTGCTCCCCCGCAGCCAAGGAGAGAATGAGGAGGAGAGAGGTCCAGAGCTTGGCTGGAAGGCAAGGTTGCCTTTGCTACCTCCCAGCTGAGATTTTCTTTTTTTCTTTGACTGTGTGAGTACATAGCTCAGAATTGCTCTCCTGTTGCTTTTAGTCCAATCACAGAGAATAAAGTATGATGGCAGAGGAGCTCTTGGGCAAACACCTGCCTCACCTGATGATGATGATAAACACCAGCGACTGGAAGTCTCTGTTGAGACCAGTGTCTGCTTGTGTGAGTGTTTTACTGATGTGCTAACTTGGATTGCAGTTATTGGTTTGAGTGGCAAAGTTATTGCTGCCAAGAATAGCTGTCTCTCAATAGACCTGACCTTGGCATGGGTCCTAATTCGGAGACAACATGGGCAAAATAATTTGACTACGTGATTAAAAATATAAGTTTACCTAACAATTTGAAAACTTTGAAGTCTCAGACTGAAAGATATGCATAATTTATGTGGTTTAAGCAGTTTTAATTTTTTATTTCTTTTTTTTCTGGAGGATTGGATAACCTATGCAGAACTTAGCTGCTCACGGAGTTTTTCTCAGTGCCAAAAGGAATCACTCTATCTCCAGATAGGGCCTGAACAAGGAAATCTGAGTTGTTATTAGTGTAGATAATCCTTACAAGTCCTTCATCCTAATGTGCAGCAGCAGGAACATACTATTTACTTAATTTGTTGGTGAACAAGTGTTTGAAAAGTCTGGTAGACTGTTTTATTATCTCCTGTCATTGTTATTTGTTAACCTGAATAACACCTTCAAAAATGATGTGAAAATAGTCACGATGCAGAGTATACCATATAGAATTCTTAAGTGGAAGAACATTGTTTGTTCAGGAACCAAAACATCAGGAGATAATATTGATGGAATAAAAAAATATTCTGCTAAAATTTGTTAGAAGCGGAAAAGCTTACCATGAGGTCATACAATTAAGGCGTGTAAATCAGTGCTGCTAGGCGTCAAGCTAGGTCTCGGTAGGGTAAAATCAGGAAATTATGTTTATGTGGCTGGGCAACATGAACTACGGTATTTAGCTACAGGAGTAAATGACAAAAATATATGAATTCATGTGTACAACATAGTTTGCATAGGGAAGAAATATTCGGGGGTTTTCTGCAATTTGTGCTAATGAGTTTCTTTTTAGTCAGCTTTTTCGGCATCGTCTCATTCTGGATTCTTTCAAGCAGGAAAGCAGTGTAAACCAGTGGCTGATATTTGCTTTCAATTCTGTTTCTTTGGTTCACCAGTCTTGCCTTCCAGATGTTGSGGTGCTCCATCCCCTGGAATGCACAAATCTGTGTTTCATGGAAATGCAGGTGGTGTGCAAACCGTATTGTACTAAGAGCCATCTGTTTGAAACAAATGTACATTTGTCAAAGAGGTGGGTGAATAATGTGCTGAGAGAAACTCAGAGCTTTGGTGGTTAGTGGTCTGACTTTAAGGTGTCAGTAGTGCAGAAATATTTTGCTATTCATTTCCATTTCTGAAAGTGCTCTTTGCTGCTTCTGCTCGTACTTTGGGCAAGGCTTGGCTGCTGGTTGTACTGTGTGTGTGCCCTCTGTGGTGACAAATGAGAGTCAGACAAGGACAAGGGTCTGTCCCTAGGCAACACTGTTATACTCACAACTACATTTTATAGACAAAAGCAATTGCTTTGTTGGCCTGAAGACTTCGTTTTCTGTTTGGATGAATTGTTTGTAATTGAGATGTAATCTTCCACTTCAGAATGGTCTTGAGAACTGTATGCCATTTATGACACTCCATTTAAAAAGTAAGGTGAAGTTAAGATAAACAGGCCTGTAGGCAGTGGCTGGAACATAGCACTGTGRATTTTGTATTAGAGAATTAATCCTTATAGTTGGTTTTCCTTTCAGGTTTGGTTTCACATTTTAGTACTCAGCTGTTGGATATTGAAATGCACAATCCTGAGTAACTGTTTGTACTRTCTCTGTGTGACAGGGACTCCTGTTCTTTGCCAGCCCAACATCCAGCTGAAATGATTTTGAAATCCTCTTGGAGGTTTTTTTAACTAATGTGAAACTTTAGTCTTCTTTTTTGARTACCCAGGTTAGCAATTATTATTGTACTGCTGGAAACTAGCAATCTAGTGAATGGAAGTGGGTTTTATACTGTTTTAATTGCCAGAGGAGACTGGTGTCTGYTTTTTTTCTAAGGACTGCCTCAGCAAAGCAACCCAATTTTTCAGAGGCATTTGTAGTTACAATTGACAAGCCCAGCTTTTGAGTTGGATGCTGTCTAGAAATCCTACATAGAACAGTTTTGGCATTATCGTGCCAATGTTTTAGAAATTGAAGTTGCCACTATTCCCCTGGGAACAAGTCCCAGGAGTATTTGAGGTACAGTTGATGTACTCACCAATCAAAGGTCCTGTGGCCTCTGCTCCCATAGTGAAAAAAAGGACAAAAGTATAAATCTTTTATTGTAATGTTTATGCTTGTAGCTTCATCACTTCAGGTGCTATGATAACATGGATGCAGAGGAAGGGAAGGAGGTCAGTTTTCAAGTGTCTTATAAACCCATGTCTTTCTGCTTGTCTCCAGYTGGCCAGCCACTGGTTTTTGCATATTCTGAACCAACTGTATTCACATTGACMACATGGGTTTTTTTAACAGCTTGAGAATTGGAGGTTTTAGGTTGGACTCAATCTCAGAGGTCTTTTCAAACCAAATTGATTCTGTGATTTGCTGGTAACTGTAACATTCACTTGGCATGGGAGTTTAGTCTGACAAACATTCTATTCTTCATTTTCCTTCAGCTTCTCTCTCTTCAAAAGTGTTGATATTGAGCCACAGCATTTGGGATTCATGATAGATTAAGTGTTTAAGTGTCTCTGAAATTGAAATTCACAGAAAACATCTGAAGATCGGGTGATTTTTGAAACTATGCCCATTAGTTGTGCTGTCCCCATTCTCAAAGGCAGATAGTTAGGAATCTTGTTTGTAAAATAAGGCTATTACCAGAGCTTGAAATATTTCAAATGCAAAGGATGCATTGCTGGTCTGAGCAAGGTTTTAAGAGGGTAATAAGCATATCTCAGTTATGGCAGCACATATGCCATCCAGGATTGGTTGTGGAACAATTTACCAGCATATTAACAACCTGTATTTCCAAAAATCCTGCTTGATGTAAGAGCAGCTATAGATGCAATACAGTGAGAGGAGTTGAAGTAACTTTGAGATCTACCCATTTTGCCCTTAAATGTAGGCCATATATGCCAGGTTCCTAAAAATAACTGTATATCTACATTAGACTAGTTGTCAGACTGTGTTCAGCCTTGCAGCCTGCTATGTTTCAACATGACTTGAATAAGCTTTTAGATCATGGCTTTAATCCTAGAGATTTTGAAGTAGCACCAGTGTGTCTTTTAAAACACATGGGTATGAAGCAGCTGTTGAAAATAGAATACCGTGRATGAATATACTCCTCTGTTACAGATATAGGATTTGCTACCATTTTTCCTTGAAAACACATTTCTGCAATGTGCTGCCACAAGAAACGTGGATTGATAACAATGCATGGCTTAAATCAACTGTGCTGTGAAAAGCATGACTAGCAGCTAATCTAYAGGCCTAAATGCCTATAGATTAGCTTCCAATAATCTTCAGTATACCCTTTCCACCTACTCTTCGATGTGTGGCTTTTGCATGTGAGAAAGAGCCATGTATATAATTGGAGTGCAAAATTGATACTGATCTGGGGAAAGGAGTTCAATTGGTGCCTACATGCTTTGTAGCAAGCATGCAGGTTCAGGTCTACATTCCCAATGAGACATGCAAGGGGTCACGGTATTAATAAATTCAGAGTCAACTTGGTCAGAAAATAAATTACAGGAACATGAAAGTACAGGTATGTTTGGACCTGCTTGCTTTCCCTTTTTCTTCACTCTTCTCCTTTTGTTATGTGCAGACCCCACACACCTGATGAAAAACTTGAATTTATTTTTACATAGTCTTTAGATTTAAGTGTGTTAATGAAAAGGGACTCTTGACTTTAAAAGCTTGGTAGAGAATAAAATAAAGCTGTTACTCCTGGACTGAGTCATAGGAACGGTAAGTGCCTGCTGCTTCTGGGGGAAAAAAAAAAAAGAATTTCTAGAGAGCCATCATTATCTGGCTCTCCCAACCACTGCAGGACCATCAAGGGCTATCAGCAGTTTCTACCTTTCCCTAGGGAATGGGAGTGCCCATCGAAGGAGACGGCATTATCATTCTTGGAAAGATAATTCCATGGTCGTTTGTTCCCGTTCAATGTTCATCATGGGTATTGCAATCCCTGAGCTGGCGTGGGTCCAGTTAATTCAAAAGAACTTGAGACTGACTGTTGATTGAGCCCTTTCAACTACTGTATTTGGCTGACAGCTCCTGCTGGCTCACCCTTAGGCGGGGCTAGGCAAACCTTGCTGAGTGACCCTTGCGCCTTTGGTCTGACCTTCTCCTTCAGCAAGGACAGCTGTGAGTTGGTGGATGGCTTGGGCACCAGCTGGGAGATCTGTGCTACACTACACYCACAGTCTTTAAATAAGTGTGTAGCTTTTCCCTACCCTTCTCCCTTGGATATCCATGCATATGAGGCTGCCCTCACGTCCCTTTCTGCTGCCGGGGGGGATAAGCAGGTCACAATTTAAGCTATAACTCTTTCAAAACCRTATGCATGTGCTGATCGCTCAACTGAGTCAGCCAGACTTAGAGCACAGAGCTCTGGTTGTCCCCTTGTTAGAAGCCATGGCTCAGGCTTTGTGTCCTCTGCACAGCAGCAAATTTTCTCAGAACTTGTCAGACTTACCTCTTGTCTCTTCTCTGACAAATGACTCTGAAATTTCTTAACAAGAAGAAAATTGTTGGAGAGATCAGGTTAGTGGGAGGCAAGGAGGAGAATTAGATCAATAGTTCAATCTTCTAAGTAATCTTTCTTTAGGACCCAATCTTTAAATAACATTTCGTATYTTTCTCCCATCTTAGAGAAATTTGTTCCGGTCCTCAGTCTTGCAACAAGTGGCAAAAGAACACTTTGTTTTCATACTGTGTATTGAAGGATTGCTTCAGTAGCATGAGTCCTGTGTTGCCCAAAGGAAGCCCTCAATTTCACTTCTAAACTTCCCAAATTAGACSGAATGGTGTAGGAGAGAGGAGGGGGAGTCTTCACAGGCAGACCTGTGAAGCTGGTTAGGAGCCTTGGACTCAAAATCGATGACTTGAACATTGAAATCTAAGAAATTCACACTTATTTTTGACATAAATTCTTGGATCCAGTCCAGTATTTGAAAAGTTTGATTTTTGCTTCTAATTCAAGATGAAATCTTTTAGAAATAAGATAGGTATCAACATGTATTCCCCTGACAATCCCAAAGTGGAGTAATAAAAAACAAAGGAAAGAGTAAAATGTAGTTCAGTTGAAATCAATACTTTGTGTGCCAGCAGGTTCAAGTGTGCTTGCACTAGAATCATTATAGTTCTTTTTTTTTTTTCCCTTTTATTGCCCAGGATCATGAGTTAACTGTAAGTTTGGCAGTGGAAAGTTAAGTAAATGACTCTCGTCTTCATTTGGGCGACTGGTTTTTGATATATTTTGTCTTCCCACTGACCAGTTGTGAAACTTCACCTATTTTAGGAAACATAGTTGATTGGCTCTGTGATTTCAATGGTAACTTTTGATCCATCAATTGTGCATTCTTTCAAACCATTCRTTTTTAAATCATGCAGAGAAGTTCTTCCTGTTTCATTAATTCTTGTTTAGAACAGCAACAAAAAATAAGTCATGAAGCTTTGTTGATGCAAAACAGAGATCCTTGTTTCTGCTAGGTTAGACTCGCAACCACTCTGCAGTATTGGAAATCAGGCACAAGTCCACTTGAAAGTATGAAGTCAGTTGACCATGAAACAAGAAAAGCTATGACTTGGTTAATAATTCAACGGCATACTTTGTTAGCTACCATTTAACATAACCAAGAAGACTATGTAGCATGAGAAATAAACATGAAAAGGGTCAATCTTGTGAAAAAAATCCAGATCTGTGTGTAACAGCTCATTACATCATCTTTGTAAAACAACACCAAGGGGTTTGCTGACAATGTCAATAATTCCTGTTTCTGGTTAAAGAGAATAAGTAGGGGCATATTTATTGTAAGTGTTTTCAAACATATTCTCTTTCTGTTTAACTCTTTCACAAAACRATAGCTACATATGTGTAGTAAGACTTAATGAGACACATAATATCACAGGGAATTGCTTCTCATGACTTAACTGTCTTGCTGACCTGGACATTTGACCTTGACCAAGAAAGGTATAAAAACCACCTGCAAAATATTTTCATTTGATAATTTGTACGATGAAGTTACTTCCTAGGCATCATCTTCATGACAATGGACTGTTCATATTAAGCAGTGTTTCACAAGCTAGTCATGCAGCAGGTACTGGGAACACACTGGAACAGTTGGAAAATGGATCAAGCAGTCAGCCCA
The DNA here is from genome assembly GCA_018881555.1 of Amblyornis subalaris. Lineage (NCBI taxonomy): Eukaryota > Metazoa > Chordata > Aves > Passeriformes > Ptilonorhynchidae > Amblyornis > Amblyornis subalaris. The sequence goes on from JACAXG010000078.1 coordinate 686,421, forward strand.
AGCCAGTGAGTAAAAATACAAACTAATAAAACGCCTTGCTGTGAGAGCTCTGCGGCCAGGGATCAGTGCTGCTTTGCACACTGAGCTACCGCGGCCATTTGGAAACCAGTGCTGGACACCCCCATCCACTGCCTCTGCAAACTGAAGACTGGCTCTTTTCAAGTCATGCTTCTTGTTCTGTGTGTCTCAACAATCCTCAAGTGCCTGGAGATCGGAGACCCCCAAAAGACCAGGCACAGCAGAGTTAAACCAGGTGTCTGTCACCTGCCCTCAACCAGGCAGTGTGGGGAAATTAACCTTTGAGACTATTTTGCAGGGATGGGGGTGATTTCTTGAATGGGAGTTTTTGATGAGAAGTTTACAAAGCTTTTTTGGGTGTAAACTATTCATGCATTTCCCAGACGCTCTTCCCTGACACCTAAGCCTTCTATTTGTTTTCACAATCATGTGAACTTGAGAAAAGACAGAATGGATCAAAACAAAATATCTCTAATGGATTTTGTTTGGCCTGAATTAGGCAGAAGTAAATAATAATCTATGAAATATTAAAATCAGAAGCTACCAAATAATGTTCTTATACCGCAGTAACAATCAAAATAGGTCTGATGGTTTATATGTTGGCAAAAATAGTGTTCATCATTTTTTCCTGGAAGATTCTTTGTGAATCTGGATTGTCTTCCCAAAGAAAATTTAGAGGACCTGACAGAGTAGCTGTTGGTCAGCTGTATTGAGTTGATCAGAGTTCTTAATGTAAACAAATAAGGAACTGTRTAATAATAAATTTTGCTGCTGAGAGCACTCTTCTGTGGTGGCATGCCAGCTTTGRAACACTTGCTGCCCATTTGATAGGGATGCCGGAGCCTGATGCTGACCATTAGCTCAACTTTGTGTAATGTCCTAGAAGAATAGCTTGTGACGTTTGGGGTTTGACTCCCGCTCTGGACTCAAACTATCCAAATATTCTTTTTTAATACCAGCATCATACACTTTACATTCCCTATGCATTCTCACTGTAAGTAGTTTTTTTTTTTTAAATTCTAATCTGCATTAGGCTGTCTCCTCTAGTCATTGTTTACTTCAATGGGAATGAACTCATCCTGTCCTTTAAATGGTCATGCGACACACTCACATGGGGGCTGGGGTTAAAGGGAAGGCATTACACAGTTATTTCTCATTTTCTTTCATTTTCTTTCCTGTTCTTACACTTAAGTCATTGATTGTATTTATGTAGTAAGGAACCTCATGCTTTAACTGAAATAAATTTAGTAACAGAGTGGTTAGAGAAAAAGAGTGAATGTGGTGTTTAAGTAATAGGAAGTCAAGCCCAAATTTTCTTAAATGTTCCTATAATTTTTCTTCTTGGTACCAACTATTTCACACAGAGAAGTTCCTGTGAAAATGGAAAAGCTAGCTCTAGATTGTCAGAAAAAAATGGYAATCAATGTACCTACCTCAACAGAAATAGCTTTCCTTAGGTTTAATTACGTGTACTTTACAGCTTAGAAAATTCTGATTTTCCCCTTAGCAACTCTATGTTAGTATCCAAATCTATCCCAAAGACTAAATCAAGCCTTTACTGATATCTGTTCTGTTCCATTGTTATCTTTGTGGCTGTTACTCACGTACCACTTGGTACCAGTCAGAAATTTAAAAACCAAAGTCACAGATGCATATAGAGACCTAGAATATAATTGGCATCATAGGTGATAGTTTCACATGATTGTGATTTTCTCCTCCATACAGACTAGCCAAGTGTAATTAAAACATTAATTACAGAGAAGGACAGGAGACATAAATTAGAGGAGCAGCTTTGTTCAGGCTGAGATGATGTTAGAACATGGGGGGTTTTTCGTGAGGCAGAAAGTATGGGGAAAAGACACATCTTTAATTGGAACTGCTGTGATATTGGCGGAATAAGCAGACAAGCTTTTAAGCAAACCCTTAGCTTGGACTGAAGGTTCAACATTACAGGTTTCTCATCTAGGTGCTGGAGAAAGTGCAGTATTAATATTGCTATCTAAAAGTTTTGCCAGCAAATAAGGAACTACAGGACAAAAATAGCAAATAATGACTTCTTGTACAATTCCATAACAGACCTTAGTGATTAATACTGATATTTCAGTAGTTTTACAGAGTACCATCTGCTGCCATAATCAATGAAGTAAACAAGACCTAATTGACCATCTTGCTCTGAAGTGTATACACATACTAGTCATATTTGATACCTAATGTGTTCACAGTGTGTCTTATTGTATTGGATATCAGTGCTTGCCACAGAAAGGTCACTAATATCTTGAAATTGTCTGGGAGGTGGATARAAAATGCTTCACTTAACTGGTGCTTCCATTTTTTTGAACAAACCCTGAGCTGCATATGCCTCAGAGGGTGGATCAGCATAGCCATCGTGCATTAGCTTGCAACAGTCAAGTGGGAAGTGACAACTGACTGGAACCCACAGAAGGAATATATTTGTAAACTGTGGGGTTTTAAAACTAAATTAAGTTGGTATTTGAACAACACCCAACACTACCCATGTTCTGTAAAAGAACCATGAGACCTTTGACCWGAACAAGGGCAGAAAAGAGCTGTGAAAAAAAAATCTAGATGAGAGCTGTGCAGCACTGTAYATTATAACAATATTAGAAGAGTTGGCTGGAGACAGATTAGAGCTTGGGAAGAAAAGCACTTCTGTAAAATGCAGCACCTTGTGTGGAGAAGGGTTATTAGCTAAGTGACAGTTAAATAAGGCAACACGCATTAGACTTGAACTCCTGAGAGAAAATCACAGAACTCATGCAGCACCATTACTTTCACTCAGCTCAACATAGCAAGAGGATTTTAGGTAGATCAGGAAATTCTAGTTAGCAAGTGAACTATGCAGCTTAATAATATCTCTTGGAGAAACATGAGATCACTTGAAGTTGAACACTTCACTCAACATGTAAATGAGGGTACATGTGATAAAAGCTGAATTACCAGGAAATAAATCCAAAAAGGCTGCTGTTTTTCCCTTTTTATTTTAAGCATAAGAAGGTTCATTTAGGAAGTAGAGAAGGGAATATAGAGAATTTCATCTCAAGTTCTCAGCCAGTGACATTTTTTAATGGAAAAAGGTAAAACCCAAAATCTGTTTGAGAATGGGTTGCCTCAACAAAATAATAGAAGATATTTGCATTTACCCTTTGATTTTTAAAGTAGAACGTATTCTAATCCTCTTTAGTCTTCATTTCTCTGTTAATATTTTTTGCAAATGGAGTTCCTTCCCAAACTCTTAACATTCATTTTTGTGCTGCTGACTCATAGCCCAGCTTTGGCACAAAGAGAAATGCCCTGTTTTGAGCATTAAGGTGATGCATCACTCTTGCCCTGTGCACAGAGCACACTGCATGTTAATTAAAACAAATGATCTTATTTATTCTGCATTCTCAAAACAAAAAGGTATGTGGGGCGAAGTGGGGATGAGATATGGGACTAAAGCAAAAAATCTGTTAGCAGAATAATGATTTCCAGCCACTCCCAAATGAGAAACTTGGCACTGTAATTCTCTGGTTAAAACGTGCTATAACTTTCRTGCTGAGAATCTCATCCAACTCCATTTTTCACAAATATGAAGTAATTAAAAAATCTATATTAGGAACATGGGTGCTCTGTGTTTAGTTGGGGTTACATGTGAAACCAGGTGGCGAGGGRTAGTTTTGGTGCTTTTTCCTGCCGTGTTGGGACAGCCAATTAGAATCCAAGGAAATGTTAGTCACACCAGCCTGTGAACAGGTCAAAGATTGTGAGTTAAGTATAGCCCTGCATAGTCTTACTGGTTTGTAATTTATTTTTTTTTTTACATGAGAGACAAACATACTTCTGTCACGATTTCACTGATGGAGGGTCCCTCTGAATAGCTCTGCAGGTGCAGGTGAACTGGTACTTCAGTTCATTTTACTGTGCTTGGTCAGGAGTGTAAATAAGGAACAACTCCGGCTCAACCCAGAGGCAGCAACTAGTGTTATGAATTGAAGAAGGACATAGGCCTTTAAGAAGGGCATCACTCATGAAAGCCTGAAAACCCAGAATATTGGCAGCAGATGGGCAGATAAAACAATTCTTGCCAATTACTTGTGCTACAGCATGCTGGGAGAGATGCTGTTATGTAAGTGTCCCAAACTGTGGGGCTGCATGAATAAGAACAGATTTGTCCATGATGCTTTCAGCTTCTTGAAACAATGGACTTGAACTAAGAATTGCTCTAGCAATTCTCTCCTTCCTCCCTTTCCCTTTTTGTGCCAAGCGACATTAGCACTGTAGTTTTATTTRATTTGGTTTTAATGCTTATATAGAATCAGAAGCATTTTTTGACTCTCCATGAAAAACGTGCAAGTAGAAATACTGACAATGCAGAGAAACTCTTTTAGTCAGTGCAGCACTGCCAGAAGTTGCCAGGAATAGTGATGTCTTGTGGAAAAGTTGAAGTCTCTTAGTTGGCTCTAGTTTGAGCAAAAGTTTGAAGTCGATGACCTTCAGAGGTGTCTTGCAAAATGAATTCTCTATGCTTTTATGTTTTTAACAGTTCATCAAACAGGCCAGGGAGGTTGCAGACTGGTTTGAGATGCGTGGTGTTAACTAGTCAGATCAGAAAGTTCTGTTCTGCCACTTGGATACAGTCCATGCCATGGGCTTCCAGGCTGGAGTTATCCTACAATCCTGGAGTTATGCGGAGGTGAAGTAATCAGTCCTCAACTGCATGGCTAATTCTGTTTTCCAATGCCTGGCAGTTGGCCTTAGTGCATAACATTCTGTAAATAAGTGCCGCCATTCTCAGGATATTTGCTCCTCAATGGTGCATCTTATATATGCTTGGAAGTACCCGCTCTACTTTGATATTTTCAATGTTTGGCCTCATTTCATTGTTGTTACCACATTTTCTTTATCTGATTGCAGTTGAGCAAGGGAAAGTACTTTCTTTTCACTTGTTATTCCCTTGTGCTTCTAACCTTCTTGTTCCTCTGAAATTCACTGTTATTTTATTAAAGTGAGCTGACAGGAAAGATATGCTGAAATGACATAGGAACACTACAAATATTCCAACCATCTATACTTTCTGAAATCCAGGATCTACAGGAGTATTTTCTAGGCTGCTCGTTATTGAGTAACGTGAAACCTGTGTTCAAATAAAATATGTGCATTGACAGTGAAGGCATTCTAAGTGTTTTTTTTGTTAGAGACTTTATATCCTCTCATGCAACACCTGTTTAAATCAATTTTGAGTTTCTAATACCTTCTGTACAAAGCACTTAAAGGATTTGTATCAAGACCCTAATATTTTATAGGAAACTTAAGCTGTGTAGAAGACTGAAGAACAGTAACTCCATTATAGTTTTCCAGCATTCAAGTTAGGTTTTTACATATTTACATACATACATACCCTTTTCTTGTAGATGGTGAATACTAGAACAAAAATAGCCTTTTTTTTTTTTCTTTTTCAACTCAGAGGTCAGGAAAAGTTGGTGTTGCAGGTCTTAAGAAGTGTGAGTTAGCTGTATATATACCCAGTAGTGTTATGTACTTTATTCACATTGATATGCTTCTAATTGAGTTGGGCATAGCAGTGAAGTTGATGCTTTAATCTTGTGATTTCAGCATGGCTCTCTATTTTACAGAGTCAAGCTGTCTTGGTCTCTCCTCTTCCTGGTAATTTTAAATGTTTTGACCATTTTTTTAAATTTAGGTAATTCATGATATTTTATAGTGTGAAACCGGGTGGGCAGGGGAGAGATGAAGAAAAACCATTAAATATGTTAATCTSAAAAGCATACACTGCGTCATTAGCTCACAACGTTAGACACCCAAAGGTTTAATGGAGCTGAACATATTGAAGCACGACTTGATAGAAAACTGAGCTTTCTTACTTAGGTTTGGAGATTAGAATGAAATTTCTAGGGCAAAAAATAATAAAGCTTTCAGTGAGACAAACTGTAAAAATAAATATGTTTAAATGAAACAATGGTGGAATTGAATGGTAGTATTCAAAGCTATAGCTGTACCTACTAATCTACTTTTTATACCCTTTCTTCTTTGATTATTTTTGAAAATTGCTAGTGCTATAACTCAATGAGATTGCAGTGTGTGTCTATCAAGCCTGGGTAAATGTCTTTTGTAGATTATGGCTGCATTTGCATATTATCAAATCTGGATGGTCAGTCACAGGATAATTTATGTAAAATACATTCAGCCTCACAGAAGGGTTGGGGTTAGAAGAGACTTCTGAAGGTCTTTTGGTCCAAACCCTCCACTCAAGCAGGGCCACCTAGAACCCAGGACCGTGTCCAGATCTTCTACAAGATTTAGATCAATTCATTTTTATATCCATGATAAGCAAAATTTATACACTAATATATATTATACATGACTATACATAGTATATATGCAATATTAATACATATAGTAAAAGCATAATAATACCACAATTTTCGATTGGTTGCATTACTTCAGGCAAAGTTGTTGGTAAATCTTGAAAATTACCTCAAGAAAATTMTAATAACTGAGCATCTCTCTGTTGTCCCAAGAAAACAAACTTCTAAGGGCTTCAGACCTTTTAAAGAAATAATGTAATCACTATTTTTGTCTCTTTTCCTATTTTCCCTTTGTAGATACAGCTAAGATATCATATAAAATTGCAGGGATCTCTTTCATTTAAAAATAACAGCTTTCAGAAAAAGTATTTTTGGACACAACTGTGAAGCATAATTTTTTAAATGTACTTGTTAGTAGCAATTTTAATGCAATGAGCTGTGGGTGGTGACTTAGACTTCTTATTTCTTCTGAATATAAAGAAAGAAATGAACATATACAAAAATGAACTTTCACAGCTGACTGAAGAACAAGTACATAGAAAGCAAAAGATCACCATATAATTGCTTTTAAGGATAATCTCCCCCACTGCCAGCTTCCGAATCCACTTTGTTTCTCTAGCAGGCTCCATAAATATTTTCTGTAGCTCTTTTGTCTCTTACATAAAATAACAAACTTAAGGAAAAAGTATTAGCAAGTGGGCCAACTATAGCCCTGACACATTTTTTTCACAACTAAAATAGATCTAAAACACATTTCAGTTTAGATCTAGAGAACAGTCACTTTTTTAAAAAATTACCAGTTCTCTCACCCTCTTTTAAAACTTTTTTAAAAGGAGGAATGTAGGATCTGGTACACCTTTGCGTTTGTGTTTTAGTAGTAGAGAAGTGGAGAGTTGGCTATCAGTTTAACATGACAGCAAGTCTGGAGACAGCCTTCACTGGCTGCTTAATTTAAACAGTATTGCACCAAAACTCAGCTTTCACAGAGTAGCTGACGCTAATTGCTCTCTTTTGAAAATATCTTTTAATTTCATGTATTGATTTTCTTGTAATAACAAACTACGAAATTGAAACTCCATCTACATTTTCCTTTTTTGCAAAATGGAAATTTCTTTGCCTGAGATAGAAATTTGKTTTTTTTAATGCCTATAGCTGGTATGATGTTCTGCAGGTTTTTGCAATAAACTATCTTCAAAAGGCTACAAGAGGCTGTATAACACATCTCATTAAATGAACTTAAGTGATACTTGTAACTCTGCAGCCTGGTTTTTAACAAATCTCATGATCTGCATGAGATGAAGAAATAGAAAGCTTGCCTAAATTAGGAGGGTCAGATTATCTTAATAGTCAATCCTCTGCTCTTCTTGTCCTTTCCTCTGGTTTTCCCAGTTTTTTTTTTCTATCTTGATAAAACAGTGTTAATCTACCTTGATACTGAAGGAAACAGCTGGTTGTGTGTTTCATAGATGCAGAAACAAACGAGAAGAAACTATTTTATGTATCAGTGTCTTGAAGTATTTTGTACAGCATCATTTGATGTAGTTGCACATAGGGCTTCTTAAACCATCCCAAACCTTGAATTAGTTTTTCCATTCAGAGGATCACTCACAGGTAGTCTGTTAGAATCAGGAAATTGCTATCACTTTGCTCAGCAGTATTTGTTTATTTCAGTCATAAACTGCTAATGGTGAAACTGTATTTGGAAGAACATGGTCACAGAGAGCTAGTCAGAATGTAGTATTCCTGAATTGTAGTAGGATTTTGTTTCATCCTGTCRGTTTCTTATCTATAATTAGGGATTAGCTTGTAACTGTAGTAAGCAGTCCGTAGTTGGGGAAGGAGAAACTTAATTAAATGTATCAGACTTTCTTCTAACTACTTGGATAGAAATAAGAAACAAGCTTATTTATTGTCAAAAAAAGTGACATAGAACCATAGATATTTTAACTTTCCTTGTGGAATGGCTGAACTAACTTCAGTATCCCTAATTTTTCCTGGGAGCTCATGTACTTTCACAGTGGCTTCTTCTGAAGAATCAACTCTTGGCTTTGGGGCTGAACAAAAATTCGTCTATTCCTACTTTACTTGTTCTAGCTGGGATGTCCCCTAACTGTTCTGATAACGTGCCTGTGGTTATTCCACTGCCTATGAAGTGACAGGCTCTTGGTACAGCCTTCATACATGGCAAGCATCTAAGACTAGTTTCTAACAAACCCAGGAATTTTTTATTTGCAGTCAACTTTCACAGTGTCTGTGGGGATCAAAAGCTTAAGCAGACATTGATGAACTGATTATGTCTACAAAGTCAGCATGACTGATGTAGCAACTTGCAGTTTGACTTTCTTTATGTTAACCTACTGAAAGCCAGACTGGATCCACAAACTTCTAATTGTAGAAGTGACAGCACAGCTATGTAAATTGCCTGCAGTTCCATTAAGAGGTGTGTCTGCTGTGTGTTGCCTTAAATGAACTCAGTGGTAGACCTATAATGTGAAAAAYCGGACGGCCATATGATTTTTCGGTATTAAATTAACTAAAGATAAAGTTAGGCAAGTGTGAAACAGGACTGAGTGAATATTAGTTTTGAAAGTGATTGGTCACAGGCAAAATTCAGCGCCGCCTTTTTATGGAAATACGCTTTAATGTAAGTGGTGTATTTAGATTTTTAATTTGTGATGGAGTGAAATCTGTGTGTGTAATTTGAGTCCAAAATCTAAATGTGTCAGAAAAAAAGAAACAGAACCCAAAAGAAATAGAACTTTAACTCCCAGATCACACGAATTCTCTCTCTATTTATATGCACACATATGTGCTGCTCAGAGTGGTAATGTCTTTTGCCACAGCTGATTTCTCCCCCAAATCTGTCTGCTCCCAGTGTGGTGGGTTAACCCTGACTAACAGCCAAACCTGCAGTTTGCATTCTCCCCCTCAGCTCTCCCTGTCCTTAGCAGGGTGCAGCAGAGGAAACAGGATGAGAAAGCTCAGAGAGATGCTTACCAGTCATTGTTGTGAGCAAAACAGACTCATCTTGGAGAAAATAACTTCTTGCCATGGAAAGAGATTCAAGTAGTGAGAAAGAAAAAGGCAGGTGTTACAGTAACATATTTCCTCCTCCCTTTCCCAGTTTCACCTTCTCTCCACTTCCAACTCCTTTACCCCTGTCCAGGGGTGTTTCTTAGGGGGGGAAAAGGTGGGGTTATGGTCCGTTTATAATTGTTCTTCTCCGCTGCTCCTTCCTGTTCCCATTTGCCCTCTGCTATGGTGTGGGATCCTCACAGTCTTCAGGGGAATCTCTGCTCCTGTGCCTGGAGCTGCTGCTTCTCCTCCTCCAGGCAGTCCCCACCCCTGTTGTCCACACCTGGACATCTACATCCTGTGCATCCACAAATACCAGACTATCACAAAACCCATAAGAGCTTTACCAAATGGGGAGAAATGGTTTGTCTGGTGTATTTTGAGGATTGTTATCATCTACCAGTTCAAGTGACAATCTCGTGTTTTGCTGAAGTTTTAAATTTGCTGTGTTAGAATAACCTTCTACAACAGTAAATTTTGGATCACTGTGAACTGCGGGTCATCTAACAAGCAAGCCACATAAATTTATATCACTTAAAGGCTGAGTTGTTTCACAGAGCTTGAACACCTCAACTGATTTCTATTTAATAGAAGTTTGCAGAGCCTAATATTAATCATAAAAATAAGTCAAATCTCATCACTTGTGGGTCAAAGACCTCTCTTAGTAACTCAGAAACTGAACTGTGTAGATCTCAGGACAAAAAGTGTAACAGCTGCTTTGTAAAATGAAAAGTACATCAGTTTTTCAGTGATTTCAATGTATCTTACTCTATATCCATGTTATAACTGTTAACATCCTTTTTAATAAATTAGTGGATTAAGCTTGATACTGTTAGCAGATGTCTTGAACCAAGTTCCAATGTGTTTCTGTCCCATTCAGAGCTGAAATACAAGATTTTCACTATTGATAGAAAGTTCTTTATTCTGGTTATCTAATCAAGTTAACATTTTAGGGGGAGCCCACACAACTTTTTGTTGATGGTGATCTTTCTGAAGGACCTCTAAAGGGCACAAACTGTTTGAATACCCCTAAAAGACACAAACTAATGTGCTGAGAGCAGATTAGACAACTAAAGACGTGATAAAAAGAGAATTAATCACTAGAGTGTCTGTCTGCTGATACACAGATAGAGACGTGATCATTGCCAGTTTAAGTCAAATACATTATCTCACAGCTATGCAGAACTCTATACAAAGTAATGCCACATGCTAAGGACTTCCTGCAAAGATGTTTAAATAATAAAAATCATTAGGCTTAGAGTTTTGCTGACATCCTCAGTCAGGTCTGCAATGCCTGCATTTGGCAGCCTCATTAATTGTTCAAGATGAGGAAGAGGGCTGCATGGATGCCCTCCCRGGCTTCAGTGCAGTCAATACAGGTATACAGACCCCAAACCCAGAGTGAACTGCTTTCAAAGGTTGTACTGCTGCTGATGGGTGAGGCACACAAGTTTCTGTTGCAGTGAAGGCATGAGGATGAGTGCCCACTTAGGGGTCTTTGAATCACGTGAGAAGTGGTAAAGAAAAGGAAATACGAATATGCTGCTCTCCTCTACAAATGCAAAATTTYCCAGAGAATTTAAATTCAAGAATCAGAATTGCTTTGGGGACTACCAACTGAAAGATGCAAAAACTGCTTCTATCGTTGGCCCAGGGCCCCAGCCTGAGAGCTGCATTCACATCTTGTACCCTTCCTGCAAACAGGTGTGGGGTGGGACTAAAAGGAAGGAGCCTCCAGCCGTGTGGGACAGGGAGATGCATCTCCTGAGTGCCTGGTGTTGAGAGTGAGGACTTGATTATTTATTGAGTGGAACCACACTGAAGAGATGGGTGGGTGGGGAAGGATTGGCAGAAAAACAAATATATATTAGAAAAATGCTTGGGATATTAAATCTTAACAGCAAGGGTCTTTTTGTCGCAGCTGGATCTTGAGTCCTTTCAAGATTCACTRAACCACTTTGCCAGAAAAAGACCCTGCAAATGTAACTTCTGTGTTAATGCCGAAGGCACTCCCAGAGTGTAACAGGAGAAATCATTCCCTATGAAGCCCCTGTGTGATTCTTAGAGTTGCCTATATAGTTCTGCAAGTTGGTAGACCCCTGCTGAAATTATTGAATTTCTTCTTTGTTGTATGGTCTTATTAACATCAATCAGATAAACAGATTATGAGAAGTTCTTCGTCTTTGATTTTTAGTGCCAGAACATAAAGATAAGACCACCCGCAAACTTGTTGCTTACATCTCAATTTGTCATTTTTTTCTCTCCTATATTTTACTGAGTTTGTATTGTCCTGAAAAGATAATTATATTTCATAAATCCTTTCAGTAACTGACTTAAATTCCCATGAAAATGAAGGTTTGTCACTTTCCTTATCAAGTGGAAATTAGTGACATTGGGAGGAAAGAAAAAAAGTAAAATTCATGTGAAAATGATAATTTTTAGAGGTTAACCTTTTTTCTTGTGTCAGAGATTTCCACCATAAATATTTTCCCATGAGTCAACCATGATGGTGTTTTATTTTGCCTGTTAATAGTGTATTCTTATTCTGTGGAGCATTTCATAAGGTCCAATAGCTGTAATAGAAAGTGCAGTGCTAACTATTTGAGTAACCTGAGGGCCAGCAAAAGTCTGGTTAGCAAAGGGTCCTTCTGGTCCTATGAAGTTGGTTTCTGTGTAGCTTCATGCTACTACTTGTCTGGAGGGATGTAGAGTTAGTTGTTAGTGTGAAAGATCTCATTTGAATTAGGGGATTGCAGTGGTTAGGGCAACCCTCCCAAAACTGTCTACAAAGAAATTGTGGCACCATTTTTCACTGCAATGGTGAAAAATATAGCTGATCTGACCTCTCCAAAAGCTTTAGAAAAAGTTTTCTCAATATTGCAAGTGTCTGAAAAGGAAAAAGATATCCTAGCCCAGAAACCTCCATTTTGTACTTTGCTTCTCTCTATATATAGGATCAGCCTGGCTCAGGCACCATATCCCTCATATGGGAGAGGAGACTTCTTTTTTGACATAAGAAAAGTGTCTGGGTCCATAAAATTTTAAATTATGTAAATTATAGACACTGTATTATATATGAAATTTGTTATTCTATCACATATTTGACTTGAGATCTGGTGGAGAGAGTTTTCCTTTCCTGGAGAGCAGTGTCTCTTTTTTCCCTTCACATTTAACAAACTGTAATAATTCACATCTTTTAGCAATTGATAAAAAACATTTGYGGACAAGTACGTTTTATTCACTTTCAGTGATAATGTCTTAAAAGAAATTTATGCGGGTACTTGCTGCTCATTCACAACAAAAGAGAAGGGGGACCTGCCCACAAATAAACTTACCAACCCTGTGTAGGAAGAATAATCACAGCTTTCCAGCATGCAGAACTCAGCGACACTGTTTTTCAGGTTTTTGTGGGCTGAATGAAGATGCAGTTCTTGTGATACCAGCAGCAGGGATAACCTGCCTGTAGTCTAAGAAATTATGGACAGGAGATAGTGAGATTTCTGTATGTGTTTTAGAGAAGAGCAAATAGAAGATATGCCTTTAATACAAGGGGAATGATACTTTGAATAAGTTGAGGTATTTTTGCCGAAGAGTTTCACGCCACCTTGATTGTGGAAGCATGCACACTGATTGTTCCATTGTGCTCAGGTTTTGTGGGATGCTATTGAACACATGGTGCCTGCCTGGCACTTGTAACTTTGCTTTTAATCATTTGATATAAATTAATTTTTCCTGTAGTCAGCTTTTAATTAGATATTTTATTTTGGTAATGATTTTACTTTTATCAAAACCATTTTAAGTGGCAGTTCACTTAGGTAATTTAGGTGTTTTAAATATACTGGATTTAATCACAAAACCCTCTTTATGTTTCAACATCATCTGGCTGATAAAATGCCCCAGCTGAGCATAACCCTAATACCTTWCAAAAGTAGATGGTATACAAGAAGCCCGGATAAAAGGCAAAGAGGGACCTGGTGTTTCGAAAGTGCAGATGGGGAGCCACCAGGTTATTAGCCAGTCACAGCACTACTTTGGTTTCTAGAGAGAATATTGTGGCAAATGACCAAACAAAATTTGAGTGCAAAAAAGAGCCATTACTTACTCTTCAGGAATTCTTGTTGGAGCAGCCCAGTCTGTTCATAGGATGGCTAAAGGGCCTTGTACATAAAAAAGCAACAGTGGTAGATGCCCCCGAGTATAGCAAAATGTTCCATGGTTCACAGACTGCTCCCAAAAGATTGGGAAACACTGGTCACATGAATAATAACCCTAACCTTGAGTTAAGGAGGCAGAGAGGAGCACTCTGCCCAGTCTGATAGGAGTAATGCACTGGGCCACAGTGACTTAGCCCTGTCTGTGGAAAAGAATTGCTAGGTACTCTAAAATCAGAACCAAGTGAAGCATGAGGGATGGGAAATTAATTAACCCTCTTCTCCCTCTTTAAACCCAAGTTCAAATCAGTTTCTAAGAATTTCTCACTAGTTAATGTCACTTTCTCACTAATTTCTCAGTTCCCTCATGTTTTAAATATAACTTTGCTGGTTTTGGTCTGACTTCTTCCCCCAAAGTAGTAAATCAGCTGTGAAAGGCAGAGTCACAACTTCATTTACACTCAAGTGCTCTCCTGACCATTTATTACTTGTTAATTCCAGTCTATTTGTGGTAGGAAAGATAACAGATGTTTACTGTCTGATACTGTTTGTCCTCATTAATCACCATTTGTATTAAGGACAGGTTTTGGAGAGTGAGATTTCACTGCCCATCGGGAAGCCTGTACTGGGAAAGCATCTCTCTAATTTCTCCAATGATATGTGGGGTTGCAGATAAAAACAAGGACGAAAGAGTTACTTACCCCTTGGTAGTGGCCCAGTGATATTTTTGGCCCTGTCCATGGCAAGGGGACTGTGGAGAATTAATCAGTGCGTTCATTAAAGATAGCTGCTGTTGTGTGTATCCTGAGCACAGCTTCCAGCTGCTGGATTCTGCAGAGATTTGTGCTGTTTTTGGAACACTAACAATTTCTTGCTGTAAGAACCACTTCTGTCAGATTGATCTCGGTGATTAGGAAGGCACTTACATGTGGAAATTGCTCCATGTGAATGAATCATGGTTGTTCTGACAGTGTCTTTGGTTGACTCACGGGACTCCCAGGATTATCCGGGTCAAGGATACCTGGTGCTTGTCTGCCAGTTTACATGTTGACTAAGAGAATACAGGGATGATGGAATTTTTCTGGAGTGTTTTATATCTAATGTACTGTTTTTGTACAGGAGGGAGGTCTGAGAAGGAAACAGAGGAGGTCTTCTCTGTGTCATTATTTAAAGTGTGTTRTCTAATAGACTTTCCAATAGGCTGTGAGGATCATCTTGAATGCATAACTGAAATGGTTTAGCCACTCACATCCTCTGCTGCTTACAGTTCATCTTCCTTAAAGATTGAACCTTCTGCTTTTCAGCCAGGTTCTTACCTTGCAGAGCACAAGTGTGTAGACTCCAAACACAAATGTAGAAAATGACGATTGGCCTCATAGCTCTAAAGTTTGCTCAGTAGATCTGCTGTGCATGTTCTTRGCCTGGTTTAAGCACATTGAAAATCAGTCAGGACTCCTAAATTCATAATGATTTGCCTGTATTATTAATTTAGCAAGTGTTCTTTCTACATGTAACACCATACTTTCCAATCCCTTAGATTTATTTGCACAAAGGAATTGACAGAATAATATGTCTCAGGTAGTTCCTTTGTTGCAAAAGATTGAAAGGTAAGGTGCTTGGAGTACTGATACATGGCTTTTGCTGTAGAAATTTTGTTTTGCCTGAAAGAGAGAGTAAATTTGAGGGCTCATTTCATTTGAAAGCCTTTTGTATTAAGATTGTTTCTAATTACACAAATTTCAGCAAATATGTTCTGCAATTCTTTTGGGCTTGAAAATAATTCTTTTTTTCTTTTGTTTCATGCAATTCCACAAGTATGAGAACTAGATGCAAAATTTTGGTGTTGACTAAGTCATTCACTTTCTTTATACAAAGATAATTTAATACTGTTTTTATTTTCTTCTGAATTAGGTAGGGCAGGGTATATAATTTGCATATTTTCTCTGCTGAGAAAATTCAGTATTTATCATTTATCTATTTTTTATTTTTAATATAGATGAAGGTGGTCCTATTTTCTTATGTGTGTCTTGGTCTAATTTTCTCATATTCCCCTTCTCTTTTACATTCTTTAKTCTGGAGGTTAGAAAATAAGTCAGAAATATTTGATCCATTGAGTTTACTTTTATTTCTACTTATGCTTTAGTTTTAACGAACTTTGGAAGCTCAGAAAAGACACAAACTCTGTAAGCAATGATAATTCTTTCCAAAGAAGCTGCCTGGGCGCTCTTACATCACATAAGAGTGGCATGGTGATTATTCTATCCTAGGTGGAACAGAAATGGCTCTAATTCTGAAATTTGTTCTTTTTAAAATGGGGGAAAAAAGGTATCTTCTGTTTARTATCTGGCTTAGTAAGAAGTATTTAATTTATTCTTTGCCTGTTTCTAACTTTGCAGTCAACTCTCCAAGCTAGATTGAGAAGTATTTTTTGAACAGGTTCACTTACAGAAGAAATCCTAGGATAGAGTTTAAAAACCTTTGTACTTAGAATATTCAGAGATGCGGGGGGGGGGGGGGGGAAGGAAAAGAATATGAAAACACCTGGCTCTCAGTGAGAAGTTTTACCTGAACATATAAAACCTTGTGAAGAACAATGATGTAATGAGATGTGAAGTATAACCTGAGGGTTTAGAAAGCAGAAGTCAAGTAAAAAATGTTCAATGTTCTTACTTTAAAGTATACATTTATCTTACAAAAAAACCCAAATGCAGCCACACAGTCTGTGTATTTTTAAAGGGAAATTATTTTTTTCCTCCTAACTCCTCATGAAATCTCCCATGAAAATGGAGGCTTTAATTGAAGACAGATTGTTGACAGGCCAGTTTTTAGCTAGGCAAATACATTCAAATATGTATGTTGTAACTAATTTCAAGGAACTYACCTTGTGCCTCTGTAGAAACCATACATAGAAAGTCAGTGGACATAAATTTTAAACCTTAATAGCTTTGGGCTTGATCTGGTGTTGGCTAGAAAAAGCTGTAGGACTGAAATTAAATTAGTTAATCTGTTAAAATGTAACAGATGAATCTCGTAAGGGAAGACTGAAAAAATTCGGTTAAAGACTGTATTTAAAGGTGGTGTTTAAATGGAATTTAGATTGCAGAGGAAAACAAGACAGTTGATCTTTAAATATCTCTGCTACAATTTGGTCTTGGCTTCCTCGTAATTAAAAAAAGAGGGGGGGTGAGGAAAGGGTTTGACTTGAGTTAGTTAATTCGGTTTTAAATCTTAGTGAAGATACTGTGARAAAATACTTTCTGTATTACTAAGGAGGCTGAGAAAGGCTCTATGGTCTTGCATAAAGATTTACCTGCCATGTTAAATGTGATAATGACAAATTGAGTTGCCTTCAGAAGGGCTTCACTCTCTGTTATTTCAACTAAGAGAAGTTCCTTCTCCATCCTSCCAGAGTAGGGATAGGTGCTTGGTTTATAAAAAAAAAGAAATGCTAGTAATCATTTGTCTGCACTGAAGATGCTCAGGAGGAATTTTGCAAGAGTAAWCAGTGACACAGAGGATTTCAAAATCTTAAAGAAAATATTGCTTTTAATACAGCACAAGAAGAAAGTGCYAAAAAGGCTTCAGAATAACCACTGTGCTTACTAGGAAAAAACACCAAACTGGTTGAGCTGTGAATTCAGTCATGTTTACTTTGGCACTTGATATGAAGGGATCTCTTACTACACTTGATGTCATGATATTTAATTTAAGTTTTGGCGTAAATATTCATAATGGACTAATTGGTCCAAATAGGCGCTTTGTTTCACAAAAGATAACTCACATGAATTTAATATGTCASGGGAACTTCAAGAACAAAGTCTCTCCCCTGATGGGGGTGTGTTATTGTTTCAGCATCTGTAAAACTGATGGCAGATGAACATGAAATACTTTTCTTTCCCCTGAGGAAAAGTAAAAGAGTCTGTATTTTTACTTTTCCAATGCAAATGCTTCGTTGTGTAACCAGCAGCATGTTCAAGCTGTTCTCAGAAGTTTTGCACAAGTTTGCTGAATTTCTGCAGAGTATCTAAAAACAGCGTTTACAGATCTGGTGTTTGGAGAAAGCAGAGAATAATGCTCAGAATTACTGCTTATCTGATTAATTTTGTTTCAAGATAAATTAATCAAGTGCAAAGACCAACTGTATAAAATTGTCAGTGTCCCATGTGGTGACCATATGTTAATTGCTGGAGTAGACCCACAAATACAGATGTCTTTGCACATCTTTCCTGGACTAGAGAACTAGAGAAAAAGAGTACTTGGGATTAGCAAATTCACACATTGCTAGCAGAGAGTAAAATGCCAGATTAGCTTGAATGGGGATGCTTTCCATCTTATTTTTGTACTTCTGATTACTTACTCAGTTTTGATGTGATTGACTTTTGGCCTATTTCTTTCACACCATTAAACCAATACATTGTGTTTGTAACCAAGTAATTCAAGCACTTTTCTTTCTTAAAGTATTCTGCTGTCACTAAGTATTCAAAAGCCTAGACTACTCGAATTTAGTGCTGAGTGCCACTTCGTGATTTTTTTTTTTCTTCAGAAGTATATCAGATGCATAATCATACTGGCAAAATATTGAAACACTCTTGGTAAACTTATACTGATAAAGGAGTTACCATTGAATTTGGTCCAAAATATGTTCTTTTCTGCTGTTGTGGTTGTGCTGCTGTTCTGCTGTTTTCATCAGAGTAGAAATGAATTCTGATATTTACACTTTTTATTATCTCTTGTGATTGTGTTGATACAAAGAACATTTARTGGACAATTTGTCTAGTATGAACAGGTTTTAGGTTTTCATATGTTGGCTAGCTGCATTATGTTAAAATACTGCATACTAACTGAAGCTGGCCCCAAAGATGCCTGATCTTAGACCAGAAGTTCTCACTGGAAAATGTATAAACATTCAAGACATCATCTGATTGATGAGTCTGGCTTTTGCCCTACGGTCTCATGCTCAAGGTCCCCTGGCATCATTTGGTGCTTTCTCTAGTGGGTACAGCTTGGCCAAAACTCTGCAAGTCAAGTAGCCACAGAATGCAGACAAAGTAGTATGACACTCTCCTACTTCAGATAACTGCTTTTCATGTGCTTTTGCTGTAAATTCATGCAAGAGTCTGCTATAGCTGCCTCTTCTTTTCTTGGTGAGATAATGCAGAGGCAGGAAATACAGACWAAAATACATTAGAACTCAGTATGGTCAGAGGATTATTTGTGTTTTGCTGTAATCCCTTTTATCTGCAGAGAAATATATAAAGAAGCTACAGGAAAAAAAACCTCATGCTATACACACCAGGAAAGGCCTTCTGTCTGGGGACAAGCAGAAGTCTGAGGATAAATAAATCCTTTAAGCTGTGGTTGCAGCTGTCTTAAGTGTCAAAGTAGGTGGTTCCAAAGGCTTAGGAAAATAGATAAGCTTTAAAGATGCCCTAACGAGCTAATAGACACACACACTGGCTTATGAGTAGGAAGTAAGCAGTAACAGTGTCTGTCCAAAAGGATCTGCTAGATATTTTGCTTAGTGTCAAATCTTTGAGTTTATTTTGGTGACAGATTTGTGGTGTCTTTGTAGAGCACCACACTGTGGGATACATTACTGGTCCTTAATATCCTAACTGGAAAACTCTTATAGACACATACAGGAGTAATGCACCCTCCAATGTCTTAAACATAAAATAGGTGGTGGTCCTCCTGAAAGATGCTGGATCTTTCTTGCAAAGGGAAACACTGTAGTTGGAGATGCTTTGTTCTCAAAATAGAGAGACAAAAGATCATTGGTTTGGGACGTTGGTTACAATACTGTGTTTACTACTGAAGGCTAAAAGTATATGGGTGTACTATTTGATTCATTTATTAAACACCGTGATGTGGAGTGGGAAATAATGTGTGGTCTGGAAAGTGAGGCCAAGCAGCTACATTTGATAAGCACTGAAGAAATAAGAGTAATGGCACCTTAAGTTGGTGTTTATTGCAGCACAGTAATCACAATTTGAGTGAAGAGGGTAATTACCTTCATTATATCCACTGATTTGGTTTATTCCCAAGGTCTRTGGAAAAGACTGTTAAAACTGTAAAACACTGACTAGACAAGCATCATTGGGAGTTAYGAATGACAGTAAAACTAAAAGTTAACAGGGCAATAGGGATGCAAAGAAATAACTGCATGCCAGGCTGTGGTGGAGACTTGGAAAGAAGCAGGTGGAGAAACTAGTAAAAGTAACTTTCCTTAGGAAGCCCCAACTTTCAGTCTTTTTTCTCATGTCTGAAGCAACAGCTTTGTCAGTYATCTGTGCTGATATTCTTTTCCTTTGGGGAATCTTTAAAACTTTACTTGTCAATCTCCTTTGAAATGGTGTGATGTTGAATATCAAGGGGAATAACGTTTTGCTGCACTGGTCTCTGGTCTGCTGTATTACCACATTCCCGATCTTTTCCCAATTCTCTATTCTTTTGACAAGGGATGGAAATCCTCTATTTTGTGGTTTGCAGGGGGTTGCATTACTTGTATACCTCTGTTTGAAAAGCATGGTCAAAACAATCATGAGTAGGATGGTAAGGAAAATGCTTTTTGACCAATATGTGATGACTTCATACGAGGTCAGTAAAGTTGTTCTCATGTCGAAATGTGACAACCAGCAGAGTGTTTAGTAAGAGTTTTGTATACAATGACACACCTTGCTCTGAGGCTTGCAGAGGATGAGTCTGTATCAGCATGTTTTGGTAAAGTTCTTCTGGTGCTAAAATCAGCTGACAAACAAGACAAACCCAATTTGACTCGGAGTGCTGTCCAAATTTCTGTTCTTTGGTCACATTTTAGAGCCACTGGGTGACTTTATACTCCTGAGAATTGCTTGGCAAGTTTTGCCCTGATGAAGGAGGCTGCAGAGCAGAGAGGTGTGGAAGGAGATTGTTATTCATCTCTACAAGTTTCACAATTTATGGGGGGAAAATAATAAAGTTCTTCAGAGTCTGGCCTTTAACCATTTACTGTGGGAGGGTGAAAAAAAAATATGGCAATTCAGAACTTTTATTTTATAACGGAAAACTTGCTAGGGCTTGAGTGTGTTTGAAGATGAAGCAGAACGTTCTGTAAAACCCAACTACATGGCCTTGGGTTTTCAGCTCTATTCATGGATACCAGAGGCAGGTTTTCATTTCCAGAAGAAGACCATTGTCCTTTCTTAGTGTGTTAATTAACTGCAGCAAATGTATGCTCAGATGTTAACCTCAGAATGGGGTCTTAAATTAAGAGCATTGTGAAGCTTTTTCCTCTTTAAGCTGCCTAAATACTTGTGGGCCCTCCTGTATGGATCCATACTGCTTGTTTCTGTGGGCAAAACATTGCTGAGCTGAAAAAACGAAATGCTAACTTCAGAGTATTTGCAAACCTTACATCTTTTCTTGGCAAGAGTATGAGTCAGCATATAGAATGCTTGAATGACTGCATAAACTTGAAAATTGGAAGATTAATCTCAGAGCTGAAAGGGGAGAGATTTGGAGGTCAAAAGTGAAACAATACCATATGATTCAATTCATCACTGTGTAGTACAAAAAGTTGCCTCATAATAGAGCGAATAGTGTGAATACTGTTGTAACTCTTGTTGATGTTGTTCTTTTCTTTCTAAAGAAAAATTGGCTATAACTTACATAAATGTTATGAGAACTTGGAAACATTTTTCTAAACTGTAGGTTTCAATGCCTTGGTGTAGTTATAATCTTGCAGTAAGGTGTGTTTTTCCTCCTCTGTTTTTGTGTCATAATATTAGCTAAGCATGCCGAATTTGATGTGAGAGTTAACCTAACTGCTGCATTTCCTTGGCTTGATGCGTTAAGATATTTTATCATTCCTATATGTCTCTATTCAATAAATAAAGCATTCTTGGGTCATCAAATGTCAGCATTACTGCTGAGGAGATACTGTAGAGCTATAAATGCACATTTACTAAAATGCAATTTTTAGTTGCTCAGAACATCCACTGGGAAAATGTTAGTTTGTTCRGACTGCACTATGTGCCACTGATTCTGAGTTTTCTAGTGAGTCAGGGTTTGTGGAAAACTATAAACTCACAGAAAGTAAGATTCTAAACATGAAACCCTCTGGCTTTCCACACCTCTGAAACAAGCACAGATATCCATGTTCAGGGAAGCCCTGGGGCTCAGGAGCCTCCATGGTTACATGTTCTGCCTGCTTGGACTCCCCTTCATACACGAGTTTCCCTGGTTGTTTCCAGGCACTGTATTGTGGATGTTTGAACTGGATTAACTCCAAGATCCAGCACTAGCTTTATGGAATATCCATCCCATGAGATAAAATGATAAATAAATAACCTTGGACACAACCAGAGCTATATTGTGTATGGCCCTGAACAGCTCAATCCAGTGTGGTGGTGAACTCTTCTTTGAGTAGGAGACTGGATTGGATGTTCTGTAGAGATCCCAGTTTGTTCTCTAATCCTACAATCCTCCCTTGGGTCTAAATTTGCATCAGGAAGCATGGGAGCAGCAGCATCCTGTATTAAAGCTGGAGATGTTTTGGACTTCTCAGCAGGAACGTGTGCTGCAGGGTGTAGGTCTGCAGTGTTGCCAGATTGGAGGTCATAACTGTGACTGGGTTCTCAGCCCTKGCAATGTGGCTTTGTGTTACTTCTTCTGCATTTGTGGAGTCAGAATCTCTGGATTTCCTTGTGCAATTGCAACAGTTGGTGTAATTTTGTATTTTGAAACAACTAACCAAAACAACTTTTCAGAATTAAAAGTTTCCGCAGACATAATTTTTCTAAAAAAAAAAAAAGAAAGAAAAATCAATTGGAAATTGAACTGATACTTTTTATTCTAAATGATTACATTTCTTATCAGACTTATATCGGTCCTGACAAAAGTTGATCAATCAGTGATAATATAAAGTATTTTTTCTTACAAAGCCRGTCAGTTATCTACTGCAAGACCTACACTAAATCTTTTCTATACTTTAACTCCACCTATGATTCAGGTGAGGATTTACATAGGTTAACCAAAGATCCTAATCTTGTAATAACTTTACCTTTGAGTACTCCTGTTGTCTGGGGACTTTTCTTAAACATCTTGTGCGGTTTTATTTATTTACTTTTGCTTTCCATAGAAGAAATGTGTCGAATTAGTAATGTTTTTTTCTCTCCTATAAACTTGAGAACTTGAATTGTAATAYTTSCAATTTGCAAAATGCCAACTTAAAGATGGAATATTTCTCAAATGTGAAACTCAGAATTATTTGTTCTCGGCAGTACTAGAAATGCGATAAACTTACTATAACCATACTACTGCAAATCATCAAGCTCCTATAAACTGATGTTATGGCAGATAAAAGTTTTTAGGTTTTGTGAACAAAAACCCAAAMCAAAACCCTTGGATA
Source organism: Amblyornis subalaris (assembly GCA_018881555.1). Taxonomy (NCBI): domain Eukaryota; kingdom Metazoa; phylum Chordata; class Aves; order Passeriformes; family Ptilonorhynchidae; genus Amblyornis; species Amblyornis subalaris. The sequence goes on from JACAXG010000078.1 coordinate 709,379, forward strand.
AAAATGTTTGTTCTTAAAATTCTATTAGTAGCTAAGCATAAGCTGTGCAGATCAGTGTCTGTGTTTGACACCTGTGGTCTTACTTTTCTTTGGGAATGTTACATAGAATTCATGTGGATAAGAGATGGGAGGCAAAGGTTTGACCTTGGTATGTGCACTTAACTAACTACAAATTAACAACAGAACATCTCAAAATGCARCTGAAATCGTGGAAGACAAATGCAGCTAATCATAACTAGTATAACTATATGAACTATAACTAATCCCTCCTTGATATTTTATGACTATTGTTTCCATTTCTTATTATCCTTACTTTAGAATTAAAARCAGTACAGAGATTAGYTTAAGCAATTCAAAGAGCTGTACTCCTCTACTTGCCAGGGCTCTTTCCCTTGCTGCAGTTTTAGTTTCCAATCCTGGCAAACAGTTACAGACTGAGTAATTGTAACCTCTCACTGCATTTTCTTTTCATGTTTGTTTCCTGCAATAAAGCAGATTTAATTCCATTCATTTATTCAGTCTGACAGGTGGGTTACAGCAGTACGGCATGAGAATGGGTAAAACATCTTTTTGCTGGAAGCCTTGCAATCTAGGTAATTTTATTTATTTTAGTATAATAAACATCTAATCCACGGTCAGACACTGCCTGGAGCCTTGATTTATTTGCAATGTTGGAAGACATTTTATTCATGCCATGTGTCTCAGAACCTCATGAGTCTTGAAAAAGACTGTGAACCAGAAACAATTGCAAAATCAATTCTGCAAGAGCTCCTTCCCTTTTGGAAATGTTGCCACTCAAATAGGCTCCTTATTTGAATGGTCACATGTAAATAAACCCTGGATTCGAGTTTTTAAGCTCCCATCAAAAGAAGTTAGAAAAGAAATTATGGGAGGTCAAGGTAACCGGGAAATTGCAAGCCTTTTAAGTTAAATATACAACACTGGCAATTTAGGAAATGTTGATGCTGACGCAATTGTGCCTTTTCAATAACAAGTGATAAGAGTTATACTATTCCTTAGCATTTTCAGAGCTGGCTGACATGTGACCATAAAATTACCTGTCTTTTAGAAAATCTTTAAAATGAATCCCCTTGAAATGAGTAGAAGCAAATCTACTTTTTAAAGAACTTGGAATTGCTGTCTTGGTTTTGTTTCCCTGATGACTCAGATTCACAAGGAAAGATCACACAGGCTTTTCTCACTTAACTGACTAAAGAAAGCAGGTGATCACCCTTTACTGAGACTCTTCAGTCACTGGCTGGGTGTCRTGAACGTTAGTCCATTTGGGCTGAACCCCTCTGAAACCTAGTCTGCCCAGCCTCAAAACTCCAAATTTCCCCACCCTGGATGATGCTTTATGTACAGCGAGAGGGGCTGGCTGTCCTCTGTCAGGTCTCTGGTAGTCAGATCACACCCATCTCTGCCTGGTGGTCATGCTTCAAACCATGAAAGAACAGGGCAGCCACCCCTCAGGAGGGTGTCCTCTGYTGATACTGGGAAGATGAAACCCTTTTTGGCCCAGGTCAGTCCAGTTTCCTACAAAAGCTGTCTCCCTCTGACCGCAGCAGGCAGTTATTCCATAGCACATTTTCTATCTCCTGTTAAAACCTGTGGCAGAAAGGAGTGAGTGTTTTGGGAAGGAACTGGGTGGTCTGCAGGTAGATGGAGTTGTAAAAACTCACTCGCTTGCCTAATCATTTTCTAGCAAAGCTTTCAGATAGAAACACAGGGAGTAAAGGCACTTCTCTACAGATATATGTAGACTGCCCCAATCTGCAGCTATTACCTGGGTGAGCAAAATCTCTCTCTAACCTGGCCACCAGATGGGGGCATTGCAAAGATATTGATTAATTGGCAAATTTATCATGTCAGTGAGTCATTTGCATGTAAAAATCTCCTCCTTTGTCTTTTATTCMACATTTTTATAAGCATTACACACAAATGAAATGCCTCATCAATTAATTTGAAATAACATGAAAATGCCCTTAAGAAAACACCCGATTAGATTTCAAAGGATTGCTGCAATTATAAAGGCAGATTTTATTTTCTTTTTTTTTTTAAGCTTTTTGGATGTTGTTCTTTGGTTTTGGTTCCTACTTCCCACTGTTGGACATACAAGGCTTTTTCCCTTATCAGTTTTGTCATTAGTTTACCAGATGCTTCTTTGGCGASCATTACAAAAGCCTGCTTTTTATTGCATATAAAAATGCAGTGTAGGTTGTGTTTTTCATTTGATAGCCACCATCCGTTTCCATGATAGGTTAAATTACCCCATTATGTTTCATAAAGAGAAAATGTTTGATTCTGTTTTGATTTTGTTCTTAATCCTCTAAGGCAGCTGAACAACTAGTAAAATTCTCTGCAAGCTAAAAAAACCCATCAAGGTTTCAAGTTATTTATATTTCAAAGTTGGTTTAAATATATCAGGAACTGGGTTTGTCCTATTATAAACTAGGGAAAAAAAGCTGTAAACCTGTGAAATTAATGGAAACTCATTGATGTAAAAGTGCATACTCTTCTGTGACTGAAACTTCCAAAATGTAACTTTTAAGCAATAAATTATAGATTTCTACATATAAAAAGATGATTAATTATGGTGTTTTCTAAAGATCGGTTTTTTCTCATTGAGCAAGACCTTTTTTAGAAAATATCCTATATGTGAAGATATAGCTGCATGTTTCTAAATGAARAGTAGATTAATGCTTTTATTTAGTGCCAAAAAATTAATGAATATAAAGATAAAAGCTCACTTAAAGAACTGTGATGTGACTCAGGTACAAGTTGGGTAACTTTTAGCTGACATTAATTCATGCCATGTCTGTAATCTTTGTCATGARAGATAAGATAGAAAATGTCCTGCAGTTTGCTGATCTGATAAAGCAAACAGATTTGATGAGAAACAGCGGAATGAGAACAGATAAGATCTGCTTTATGGGTCTCTTTGCAGTGTTTCAGTAAGGTAAAAAGAGTAGTTGTGAAGTTTTTGAAGGTTAGGGATAGCTCTTTCAATTTATTTGATAATAAACTTCTATTTCTTGTACTTAGCTGCATTCTGCATCCTCTTTTAGTGTGAAAAAGGTGTCATATAACTTAGTAAAAAGCATCTTTTTGTTGTGGGTGGAAACAAGTATGTAAAATAGTTTTTATTTCAAAACTTTACTTTTTAAGAAACAAGTGAGGAAATTGGAGGCATAGTGTGTTCTTTATCTTCCCACAATTTATCTTCCCACTCTGAATAACACTGTTTGCACATTTATATTCAGAGTATATAAATTCACCCAGTTCAGTCAAGCTGTCTCTCTCTAATTTGCTTCTGCTCCCCTATCAAGCAGGTTTTCTTTTGCCTTTTAATTTCTCTTGTACTTTTTAATTTTACCTCATTTTCTCCCTTTGTTTTTGACGGAGACACCTCGATGTGGACAGAACTTCTGCATGTCTGTTTGTAGAGATAATACATGTTTCTGTATATATTCTCTATGAAGGTGACTGTGTCACTCTGTATACAGCTAATCCTCTCATCACAAGAAGCAGGGGTTTTTGGCTGGTTGGTTTGTTTGTTTGTTTGCATAGGGGTTTTTGTCATTATATCAGACCGAAACCCCTTATCTGGTTTATCTTGTGGCCCAGATAGGTTATTGATAGTTTTAACAGTTCTTATGAGATGTTTCACAAGTTTTTGTATAAGTCCTCAGAAAATGTTTAGCCAGTTACCTTTCTGTATCTGATAATATATTTTAAACAAGTGGGTAAGGGACATAAAGCAAGAAGTTATACAGAGCAGATAGTGCAAATACTTACGCTGAGCTCAGTATCTCAAAGTTATTAAGATGCAAATTTGTATTTGTTCATATTTCTACTTGTATGTCTTCTGAATTGCTTTTTCTGTCCTTTTCACTTGATCTTGGAGGAGCAAAGATAAAAGTCCTTCACATGTAAGACAAATGTTGATGTGATTTGCAGCCCAATGCCAATGGTCCATAACCCCCACTTCAAATCGATCCTGAGCTAATATTACGGCACTAAAGAGGGTTGGTGACACACCTAAATGAAATGGCAGATAAGTAAGAAAGATGCCTAAGTGTAAGTAGTTGTGCCTTTCAAGTCAGAAGGTCCTGGTGTTCTTTCATGGGGGATGTTACTTAAATTCATCTGACTTGACATTTTTCCTGCCATCTGCAAAATGCAACAGTTCTAACTCTCTGCCTCTTGGCACTTAAAAATAAGAAAAGTCCCTTTAAAACCAAGCTAACAGTTGTGGAAATCTGCAGTTCAAGAAGCAATGTCTCTCTCCCCTCCCTTRTTTTCTTCTGCCAGCTGAGCACAGTGTACTGGCTCGTCACCTGCTGCTGGCTTTTCTGGAGAGGGCAGTGGTGCTCGTCCTTGTCCTCTAACTCACTCTTGTTTACTATGCAGGTGCTCCCTTTACTTGTGCAGGTGGGAGACATATGGGAAAATGCAAGTCTGTAGAATAAAAATGATAGTGGTAAATCTAAAACGGCATTCCAGTTGGACGAAGCACAATGTGCTTTCAGGTATTTCTGCCAATTTTGGCTGATGAAGGGATTTAGCTGTACAAATTACATCCACAGAATAGGTAGGAAAGTAAAGTTGTAAAAACAGTCAGAGTCTTGCTAAAAATTCTGAACTGTGAATCAACATTTTTGTATYTGTTCCAAGGCATGAGTAATGTGACAGGTAATTTTTAGCTGGTAGTTCCATTTACTCCCTCAGARTTTGTACAAGCCATTATTTGTTCGACAGAAGAAAAAAATGCTGGGGACAACACTTTGCCAGGGACAGCCACTTCATTCCAATTGCAAAGAAGAGTTCCATGGAGATTTATAATTCTATTTTTTTTTCTCCTCATCTTAGACATCCTCTGCCTCTGATAATTCAAAAGTGTTTGTATCTCTGTATTTTTCTAGATTTTCCTCTGGAATTTACCAGATGTTAGCCAAAACACTAATTAAAATTAATAAACTTMATCAAAATGCTAATTGTATTTTGGTTTCCCAAAGTATTTGTGATCCATCTGTGCAGCAGAAATTATCCTCAAAAACGTCATTCCGAGTGTGATGTACCTTGATTTTCCCATGTACTTGTATCTTGTGGATAGATTTTGCTGCTGTCTGAGAGGGCATTTTCTTACTGAAGTATTTTCCTCTGACTTTCAAAAAATATTTCTGGTACCATGGAAAAGTTGATCCTGGGCTGTAGTCTGTGAAATCACTTTCCACTTCTTAGGTACCTACTTTGTAAAAAGCTGTAGGAATATAATAGTTTACTACCGGTAAGAGTTATTTTATCAGTTTGTATGAAATTTAGCAATGAAGTAAGAAATGTCTTGGGAGAGAGGCACAGGGGCAGCCTGACTGCCTAGGCATTAGTTTCGAAGAGGCTAGGCTTAAAAAGCTTTGACTTTTCTAACAATCATAAAATGGTTTGGGTTCTAAGAGATCTTAAACATCACCTCCTTCCAACTCCTCTGTCATTGGCAGGAACAACTTCTACAACATGAGGTTTCTCCAAGCCCCATCCAACCTGGCCTTGAACACTTCCAGTGATGGGGCACCCACAGCTTCTCTAGATGACCTGTTCCAATGCCTCACCACCCTCACAGTCAAGAATTTCTTCCTAATATCCAATCTAAACATACTCTCCTTCAATTTAAAGCCCTTCCCCCTTGTCCTATCGCTGCATGCTTGGGAGAAGGAATTTTTGCTCTGCTCTGCTCCCATAATCTGCATGTCTTGGGTAACTCCTGAATCCTCTTCTGKTCCTCTGAAAGGCTGCACAGCATTTCAGGATTTCAGCAGGTTGCTCTAATGACAGGGCTGAAGGACAACTGGATAAATGAGCTTATTGACAGATTCTGAGGTCCCCCCTGCAAATCAACTAAATAAAGTTGCAGTAGTCCATAACACTGCAGGAGCACATTTAATTAATACACAAGTTAAAATCCACAAATGGAGCTCAAACCAAAACCAAGGGGGCCAGAAAAGAGGAAGCATCTTGGTGCCTGAGTCACTTAACTGTGCCCATGCATATGGAACAGCGAGAGACAGTTCTGTTCTGGCATGAATATCCCAGGAATCCAGTGCAGAAAAAATTTGCACCCAAAGCACAGCAAGATTACTCCTGGCTCGAGAGTGTTAGAAAATGAAGCAAGATGTAATGAAGGGATGGATGACTGGGGTTGAGGAGGAAAACTGGGSGGAAAGTGGTTCCATTTTTCTTTATACTTTACGCTAAGGTTTTGTTAAAGAAATAACTCTAAAATTAGCAGACTGTATGTTTGAATTGTTTTGCTTGGACCCAGAAAATTATTTTCTTCAGAGCTGTCACACAGATGCAGTACTAGAACTTTTGAGATCAGAGAAATAGAAAAAATAAAAACTTTTTTTTTCCCCATGGACATTTCAAATGCCCAGAATAAGTATTTATGACACATGCAACCATTCCTGAAATCAAAGGCTCATTAGAGCTGCAGATAAAATGCACTAATTAAATGGTTAGTTGTAAGTTTATTTTTAACATTCTTTTTATGTTGATGTCCACAAAACAACTCAGTTAGGGGTTCCTACATTGCCAGTGCTGTTGAGATCTAAAGCAGCCATCTCTGTTAGAGCTGTACTATAAAACTTGTGTTTGCTGTTTAAGATCTCTTTTTTTCATCATCCAGACTAAAGGATCGACTGACACTGGGCAGTGCTGTTTTCACTTTTCAAGTCTGTACCCTTTTCTCTCTGAAAAAGCTTTGCTCTTCTCTTTTTGTTGCTAAGAGAAAAAGCTCCGTTGCCAGGGAACAAGTGTCCGGCACACACTGATATGTCCTCTGTCAGATGTCAAAAACATCCCTCCTAAATATTTTTGTATGCATGCAGCAGACAAGGCTTATACACAAGGGAAAGGAAAGATGGAATTGGCCAGCCTTGCTCAGTGATGTTCAGAACACTACCCCCGAATACTCTGTGGTGTACTTTTTTTTCTTTTCAGAGCCCAGATAAGAAATAAAACACCATGCTTAAAACTTAAGCATTTTTTACTTTACTCATTTAGACGTGAAGTTTGTTCTTCCATATTAAAATGTCTGATGTCAGAGTTATGTGGTCAGGGTGCGCAAAAAACCCACAGAAAAGAGCAGCCCAAGGTGTGCTGAGACAGATGAGGCAGTGGTTTGTTCCTTGTMGTTTTGTTCTTGAAACTGTGAGGATCCCTCCTGTTGCTGAGGGCTACCACGGTCTCTGTGGCACACACCAGGAGCAGCAGGCAGGGCCGTTTAGTGGGTGGCTAGACTGTCCTTAGCTGTGTGCCTGGCTTTACTCCATAGCTTGAAATTCAACCTTCCAATTCACAGTTTCAAGCTTTTTGGATTTAGGTGGCTGGCAACATGTTAAGTGAAAATCTCCTGGGGGAGGAAGAAGCGGTCCCTGTGCCATCTTGTAGTCAGGCCTGCGTGTTCTCAGTTATCAGCAGCATATTGCTGGCATATGGAAAAGGCACCTCTGGAGCACGGAATATTTCTCTTGTTCATTACCTTTTTGTCAATAGACATCCTGTGCTAATGATGGTCCAGGACGCGTTGTTGTACCTTGCACTCTRTGTGCTTGCACTTGCACACATTTCAGCAGCACATTTGGTAAAGGCTTCAAACATGTCAGCTGGTCCTTTCCACTGAAATGGTTTGTGGCTGCAAGTAACTTGGAGAGACATTGGAAATTAAATGTACCTAGGTAACACTTGGTTCAAGAAGTTTGTAAAGGCTGATATTTTAAAAAGCTAAAAAAGTCGGAAGAAAATGCTTAAATGCTATCACAGTTTTATCCCACTGTTTTCATATAAATGCGCATTTGGTAGATTTTGGCATATCAGGACTTTGTCCTAGCATAAATGGCTTATTGACACAGACTAGCATTTCTGTTGCCTTAAAAGAAGCAAAAATAGCAGATTTGTAAACGATGATGTACAGCTGTGTGTTAGTTTGGTCTCTGCAAAGTCTCTGCATTGGGTCCTTATATGGGAGAGTTGCATCCAATGACTGATGCTGTAAGGAATGCTTCAGCTCCTCTGATCATCCACAAATCATCATGAACAAAAGGGGAGAAAATTGGTTGTATCTCTCCCAAGCTCTTCAGCCACTAGCCTCAGCCTAACTTTGGTCAGGAAACAACCAGAGAAAGGATTTGTGACTTTCTTTCCTGGCATTTCYGTTAGCTGGTTTCCAACCATAAACAGTTTTCCTTTCCATTTTACCTCTGAACTAATTTAAAAGTGGTCTTCCAATATCTTTGGGTATTGAGTTAATCAATTAACTCACTTTCTGTGTGCTTTTTTCTTTTTCTCTTTCAACTTCTCAGAGTTGCATGATGCAGCATGGTGCTGGAGATCACTGTCTGTGATTCAGTCATGCTTCTTGGCTCAGCAGAGCAGGGCTGTGCTGGAGTTCCAGTTCAAGTCTGGATCCAGCAGTGTCCTGTCAGCAGAGGGAAGCAGCTCAGTACCCTGCAGTGATGCTGACCAGCAAGGCTTTTATCCGTGCTTCACGTTAGGACCTCAGCTCCACAGCCACAGCCCCCGGTTTAGCTCAACTTGCAAAACCATTTCTGCTTGGAGAAATAAAAGCAATAAAAGTCAAAAGTGCTTCTAATGATAAGAAATGGTGATGAACAAATTAAGGTGATTAGGGAGTTTTAGTCATACCCTCCTTCTTGTTGAGCTCACTGTCTATGGCGGAATTGCTGTAAATCGTAAAAGTCCCTGTCCTATCTTTTGTGTCTTGCAAAACTCAGCTATTATCTCACTCGACTCTGTCAAGGATTAAAAGTACAGCTGGGTATTCTCCCCTTTCGTTTTACAAAAGAATACAACTTGCAGAAAAATATATTCTTCTTTTATCTTGTCTTGCTAGATCTGTGTACAAACAGCTTGTATTGTCCTCAGCTGATTGAGTTTGTTGAACAGGTAATTGCGAAAAGCAGACTTGCACAGATAAGATGTTCTTCAAATTTTAAACTATTATCTGTGACACTCAAGTGAGGTTTCTGTACCGTTCTTGCCTCATACAATGAAAAAATATTRTCTAAAAATCTCCTGCAGGGAAGAGTAGCACACATACAGTTTTTTGGAAAATGACAACTTCACTAGGAATTCATGCATAGAAAGCTGGAGTCCGTTTTCATGAACCATACCCTGGGGATGCTTGACATCCTTTTCATTTGTAAAAAGCAAACAAAAGGAATGTGGATATTATAGTTTTGAATGAATATTCATTGTATTGGTTGTTCCTCAGTAGCACTTCACACAGAAACGAAGATTTGCAGTTTAGGTAATTCTGATGACGAGTGAACAAGAAATTGTTTCTTACTTGCAAATAAGATTCACCCTTTAAATGGTTTATTTCTTCTGCCAACTTGTTATTTAGCAGTATGTCAATGTTGTAAAAAATACTAAAAGTGAGTTGAAATTAATTGTGCTTTGCTTAAGTCTTTTTAAAGAAATGTTATTCACAGAAATGCCCTTTAATTCTGTAAACCAAAAAAAAGTTAATTTTGTTATGCCTAAACRGAGGTTTTTTTAAGGTGATTGAAACTGATAGTAATGTAGTGGAAAAAATGCTAAACAAAACTGGCTTTACAGTTGGCAGTTTCCTTAATAAATTTGGATGCAGTTCCACCCAGTGCCACACACAGTATTTTATTTATACAAATAAGCAAGCCTACCCTGTCTCAAAGATTTAGTTGATCAAGTATCAGAGAAGATACTTAGAGAAAATGCAATTAGGGGTTTTTTTGTTTGATACACAAGCCCATTTTTATATGACTGAAATTGCTTTGGTGATTTTTATTCTAGGGCAYAATGGTTAGTGATAGACTTATGGGCCACCCACTGAAAGAACGTTTTGCAGTGAAGGTTTTGGCTATGGAATGCTGTGCCTTGTAATAGCATGGAAAGGCACTTAAAATAAGATTTTTAGGCAAAAAAGAAATTTTGCTTGCTCTGTGATCATAATAGAGATGGTGTAAACTTTGTGTTAGTAGAGACCAAAAATGCTGGTCAAGTCTGCTAATGTTTTCCTGTAGAATATTAACCTCTTCTATGAAGAATACATGGTAATACATTCTCTTGTAGATATATTTCCTCATTAATTTAAGACATTGTCAGGTTTATGGTGCAAGATACTACTTTATAAATTCCAAAGTTCATATCTCCAAATAGTCAATGTTCCTTCTGAAGTTCATTATGTCAAGTGATTGCTCAGTATTTTGCTGCTTTTCTTAGCATTATTGCTGGTTAAGATACACTGTTTGTTTCTTACTGGTATTACTTTCTCAATGAAAGTCCCTTCAGGTAGATTTTAAGTTGCAGATTGAAGATGCCAGAGAAGGGGTGAAATTAAACAAGGTCTATTTTCATGGGAGCTTGRGATTTCTTTATATTGATTCTTCTTTTAAATTTCCAGTTTTGATTTAGAAACAGATTTGGATGAAGCTGGATTGATACATTGTGATGCCTATATTTTTTTTTTCCAAGTCTTGTGAAAGAGAACTTGATTTGATGACTTATTGAAAGTTAATTACTGCAAGTAGATTATTGAAGGACCAGTTAATAAAATAAACAAGGAAGTCTATAACACTCCTAAGCTCTCTGTAAAAAACTGGTTTTGATGTAGGTGAAGAAGCCTTTGGACTATTCTGGAAACAGGTAGAGAACAGCAAGAAATTTCATATTTCATTAAGGAGAATGCTAATTTTCCTTCTTACACTTGCGGTTATTCATGGTTAGGTTTTATATTTTGATGATATATGGCTAATAGGAAATGTGTTAACATTGGTTTACATTAACTCTGAAACACTCTGCATTTTAATATTTTTGAAGGTGATATAATTGACAGATGGAAGTAGCAGCCAGCCATAGGTTCTGTCAGTGTGTGGATGTAGTTTGCTAGGACTACTGAAATGACAGATTTCAACATGCCTTGGCATACAACATGCTATGGATGATTGGCTTTCCCAGGCACAGGATACAGCTGACCCAGTAACCTGTAACCATCCACGTGCAGCTTTGCACCGTGTGCTGTGAATGACTGACCTAAACATACACAGCATGTAGCTCACCCAATCTTCTATGTATGTTAACAATATGTTCTCACAGTACTAGTGTCATATTTCATGTATTAAATCAACAGAGTGTCCTAGGATCTCGGTTTTCCTTCTGAACTCCAGAGCCCATCTCAAGGCTCATGGCATGTGTGAAACCTTTCCCTCGTGCTAGGTCTGTGTGCTCATGAGCTAAGCTATCAGTCCAGTTTTAGAAATATTGGGAACCTGGGATGCTGCTAGGTCAAGAGATCACTTTGTTGTAATCGGTGTCTTGCCTTCAGTCAGTCCAGAGTTACCTACAGACACAGTGACTCTGGCAGGTTTTTTTTAACTTGAAATTAGGCTGTGCTTTTTGCTGTTCTTAATGGGTTTTACCTCAGTTTACTCATCATTACATTTTGCCCTCAGCTGCTAACAGAATCTGATCTGTTTGTTCATGTATTGAATGCAACATCAACACAGCTCTTTAAATTGAAGTTTTAGATTTACCTTGGGCTTTGGCTTTTTTTTTCCATAGTCTTGGGACATTACCCTGGCTCAGGCTCTTTTTTCAGTGCAGAATCAGGCAGCAAACTGTGCTGTGTGATGTGGCCATCAGCAACCAGATATATGGTTGCTTTCTAGTGAAGTTTGTGGGCAAGGAATTTGGGAATACGATATTAAAGCTGTAGAGGGAGGTGCCTTAGTTTCCGCAATGCCAGCAGTGGTTTACTGAGCGTGATTTCAGGTCCAAGGTTTGCTGGTCTCAGGGGACATAAGCAGAATGAAGGTGGGTTTCAGGAGTTTAAAAGATCAGGATTTTCCCTTCATGCCAGGGATACAGGAATAGACAATTGTTGGAACAGAGGAATTGAAATCAAAAAGTAAAACTGGTTCTCTGATGCTTTTTCAGTGTGCGAGGTGCCAAGACAGAACAGTTCTCTTTATCTAACTTATTTGTTTGACCAGCTAGTCCTTTTTTTTCCTTTCAGTTTAAATGAATAGGTAATATATTTAAGCAAAAAATTAAAATGGCTCAAATTAATGAATGTGTTCCTGTTAATCATCTCTGTAAAATCTCCCCTTTAAAATTCAGTGATTGACGTGTCATCTCAAGTCTTTTGCTTTCACTAGAGATGTGGCTGTTTAGGCAGCTCAAGTGTTGGCAGTGCTCCCTTCATCTGACACACCTGCTTTTAAAGGTTTGCCATGAAGTGATGGCTGCACAGCCTCCTTCTGTGAGTGGAAGGAAAGAAGAGAGTAACACGAGTGGGAGGTGAAGAGTAATTTGTCACTCAGTTTCTCCTTCTACTTTCTTTATCTGTTTAGGAACACTAAAGCCAGTATGTAGTGCTTTCTGTATGACTTGAGGACTGGTTTTCGGGCAGGAAAGTGATAGTGACTAAAAACATATGGTCTTGATTTAGAACAAACCAGATATATTTGAACACCTGCTCAGGCGCATGTCATCTGCGTAATTTTGTGTGTTGGTTTGTGCATCAGTGTGCTTCTGTATTCCCCTGTGGCCACTGCTTTTTGCCAGCTTTGATACCTCTTCATAGTACTCTTCTAGTCTTAGAGTTAATCAGGGTGGAGGTAAAGTTGTGATTGCAAAGATGGTGAAGGATAAGTAGAGTACAAGAAGGAAAAGCACAACACAAAGTCCTTGTGAAACATTTCCTCCTATGTAAAAACAAGTTGGGAGAAGAATGTCTGTCACTAGCACATTGCAAATAAAAAAAAGGTTCAATATCTACTGCTGCACATTATATTCAAAATGGCTCCAAACTTTATGTATCCATTCAAATTTCTCTCTGATCTCACAGGGATAGGTGTTCACACTGTAACTTTAAGACTAAATTTTGTGCCCAAAAAACACACCCAAATTTTAATGTTTTACCCCCCCTAGGGTTTTCTTTTTAGCTCCTGAAGAAAATAGTATCTRGAATACATGCTAGAATAGCTGTCTTAGTACAACAAGAAGTAAGGGAAATAAAACCAAATCACCTGCTTGACTGTATGTTAGGTAAAACTTACCTCATTGAAATGACTAGTCATATTTCAATATGTGTGCTCTTGAACTAGTGTGCATTTCTGCCCTTTTATTGTAAGGAAAAATATGAAAATATTTACTAAGAAATAGTCAGAAAATACAGTTTATAACAAATGTGGCCTTTCTGCATTCAAACCATTGCATGTAAGGATGGGTAATGACTTAATACAGCAGGGCTAAAGACTTATACACGACCTGTGAATGTTTGTAGGATGTGCATGTTGGAGAATGGGATCCTAACTTCAGCTGTCATGACTAAAAACTTAAATTTGGAGCTGTGCTGTACACATCATATGCATCTGCAAAAACTCACTGTTTAAGACAGAGGGAGAGTAGATTATCTTGAGGGTCCCTTTAAAAGCCCAAGTACTATCCTAGAGGTAAAGAAGCAGGATGTTAAATCTCTTGTGATTTTGTTGTTTTTTAGTCCACTATATGCTGACAATTGATAATCTACATGGTAGATCAATAAACCTGGAGGACCTAAATGCAACAGTTTCTGTTCTTGGAAAGATTAATTCAGTTTCCAAAAGAATTTCTAAGCTTCTACACAGTGACATTTGAATTTAGGTTTTCAGTATGTTAACTGATTAGATGAGACCTGAATTATACTCTGAAACTGAAGAGTCTGTGTGTTCAAAGATCTARGTTTGGGCTGCTGTTTCATTCATTCGTGTCTCTGTTCTTTCCCTGAACTTCAATCTTTAAGTAATTGAAGCTGTGTATGACAAATGAAGATCATAAACATGTGCAATTGGATAGAAATCAAACTAAGCAATATTTTAGGCACTTCACTGATCCCAAAATATAGTTACCATGTAACAGGGGAAGGGAGGAGGACTGAATTTCTAAATTTTTGATAGAGTTACTGTGATGTCATAATGTGTTACGGAGTACATGAGAAAAGGTAGAGAAGTAAAACAGTCACTGTACTGTTTTTCCTCTGGTGCTTGGGAAAGGGATTTATTCAAAGCATGAGTTATTAATTGCATTGGTTGAAGACTTCTGTTCCTGTTATATATTTCCATTCAATAGCTCTGAGGTCTTGTGAGAAGGTAGGATCTGATAAGCAGATATCAGATATTAGTTTTCTTTGTCTGCAGAGATAAGCTGCCTTTGAATGCTTCAGAGGAGTGAGCAAACCTCGGTATCGTCGTCTCCATATACCTGATGTTCCCTGTTTGGGCAAATTGTTTCTGATGAGAGGCAATTGAAGGTGGTTGATTTTTAATTTCCGTTTATTTTTAACTGAAGTTTCACTACCACTGCTTATCATAAGATATATACGCTCCTCTTTGTTGAGCTTCAAGTAACGCAGGCAGAACTTCTGCCCTCGATCTCATCAAACCTCATGAAAACCTTTGAAAGTAAGACTATCTCCTTTTAGAACTCTGTGTCTTCCCTAGATAACAAAAGGTGTTTGATTTTTTTAAAATGCTACTTTTACTAAGAACTGGTGTTGTTCAGATAGCAACTCAGATATTTCTACTTGAAGGTGTTATTTTTTCAGATAATGAGTTGCTTTCTTGCACTTCTGTGCATTTCATGTTTTGAACTAAGCTATTCAGATAGCAGGGTGCACCAGTGATAAATCAGTAAAGCTTTTGCTTATGAATATTGTCACTTTCCATGGTTTCACAGGGAAAAGAAAAGACTAAAGATAAGTTTATAGATTAGTCCTAATGAAGAAAATTTGGTACATCTTTCCAAGAGAACAGAAAAGGTGAGTACGGCCTTGGAAGGTGACCTGTCCACATTGAGCCATCTACATCCTGCTGCCCTTGAGCAAGACAAAGGCCAAGAAGCCAAGGAGAGACAGTGTCTAGAAACCAGTGCTACACAGAGGGGTTAGGCTGTCTGGATGTAAGGAAATAGAGCAGATGAGGATGGAAATTTCTTACAGACATTGGAGAAACATAGAAAGCTGGTGAGGTGTTTCTTTGGATAATTACAGTTGGGTTCCAGGGAATATAAAGCTCAATGATAACTTACAAAAGGATCAGATGCTCTGAGTGATGTCAGACCAACTTTTAAGCTGCACTTTCCGTGGTTCTTCAAGGCAGAGAAATGTGTATTTCTGCTGCTTCTCTGCATCTAGATGTAACCCATATTTTATTAAGTGCTTGTAGTTGTATCTACTATCTGACCAGTAAAAGGAGAGATTTGAGATTCCCTTGCAGCACTCTGAACTGAGATGTTTTCAGATATGAGGAGTGCAAGAAGTAACGTGTCAGAATGGATGGCAGCTCCTGCCTTCACGGACTAAATATCTGCCCACAGCCATATCTTCACTAGAGAGCTACAGATGCCTAAATACAATATAATATGTAAACAAATTGATGGTTTTTGCATTAATTACAAATATGTAAACTCTCTGAGGGTTTTAATTTTTTTTCATTATGTATTATCTTTATTTTTGGGGGGTTAACATGTYTGGATATTGTCATTCATAGCACGGTTACCTCGCTGTTTGCCTTGACTCTTCAGGCGCTCGCATGGCTGTGTGGCAGAACGTGACTTTTAAATGGTTTCCCAAGTTACCATCTGTCAGCTGACACCTTGAGTAACTGTGTGCATTCCCAGAGCCCAGCATGGCTGTAAACTGAAATACATTTTCAGCCTCAGTGTAAAATTTAATAGCAAAAAAACCCACTCAACCAAAACCGCCCTGTCCTATTATTTCCTTCGTTTTTAAAATTTTATTAAGCACATGTTATTTATATGTGAAAGTGTAATTGTGAGCCAGCATGGTGACTAAGCTGGTGGTTAGTGACTGTAAAATTGGTAGGATATAATTTTTTTTCTGTCTCCATGCACCTGATTTAGGATGTTGTTGCTTAAATTTTTGTTTGATATATTGATACCAAGCATCTTAGGATCTAATTCTTATATTTGTATATGCTGATAAGTAATCTGGTACAGGACTGTGCTGCTAAGAATGTAAACCCTCAGAATGGACACATTATCCAGGTATACTAAGGATTTAAAAGAAGAAATCTTCTTTATTTCATTATTCATGTTGTTATTTTTGTTATGGTTTTAGCTCTCTGTTGGTGATGCACCTCCAAAATCAGATGAGCTCTTGGCTGGAGCAGGGAGACCAACAAAATTTAATGCTGTGCTTATAATAGCACTTCCATGCCTGATGGGCTTTGGGCAGAAGCACATGTTTTGGTTTGTTGTGTGTTGGTGTTTGGTTTCTTGTGTTTGTTTTGTGGGGTTTTGTTTGTTTGAAGTACTGACGAGTTGTCCATGTAGAAAGAAATTAAAAAATACTTAAAATACTTGATGCCTTTTTGCTCCACAATCAAAAATGCCCTATCTCAATTTGAACACAAGTGCAAAACACTTACTCTTACAAGAGTAAGTAAACTCACCATGAGTGGAAAACGTGCAAGAGTGTATCTGTGCACCGCTTGTTTTGCTATATACTCCTTTGTGAGGAATATTGCAAGATTTTACTAATAGGACTGCTGGTAAAGCTCGTGGGACTTTGTTAATAATTTTGGTTTGGGCTTTCTGACTTTTGTTTGGTCTGTATCTGATACTAGCTTCTGATTTTTCTCCTTCCCTCAGGCCATTAAAACATTGCTCGAGGTATTGTCAGACAATAATTCACTCATACATTACTCATACAGTACTCTGTGTACTGCATATTATCTTGTACAATTATTTAATTAAATTATAATTATAGGGTGCCAACCTACCAAAGCAGATAGCTGAATCAAAATTTTACTTGGAAATATAAAATATTTGGATTCAGCTGTGGAAAAGAAAAGACTCATTGACTGTAAAAAGAACTGGCTTTTGGGAATGATGCTTATCTGCATTAGTACTATAAATGCATTTTACTTTGAAAAACTCCCCAGAGGCTTCATGAGGCTTGTTTGTTTGCTTTTTACTATAAATCTGGTTGGGCTCAAGGGTTCCCATTAAACCAGTGTTATGAATACAACCTTCTGTTGGAATTACTAAAAAAGCTTTTCAGGTAATATTACAAATATAATWGCAATTGAGTTATTAGTTATTCAAACTAACCCAGATGCTGGCAGAGGTTGAAGTTTTTATTTCATTTTTTCTTGTTGTTTCTTGCATAATGTTGTGTTTATTCATGCATTTTGAAAATAAGAAGATTAACAGAGTCCACTAAGCTGAGGCAGCTAACAACAGGGAGATGAGTGAGAGTACTTTCCTCACAGTGACTTTTTTTTGGTTTTCCATTGTTTTTTCTCTTTAGTCTGCTGAGCCTCTACCTGCTCTGCTTTTGGCCTGGAGTTGTCAGCGTTTGGTCATTTTGGTGCTGAAGTTTAGATTTCTGTCTTCAATAATATGAATGTTAAGTGAGTTAAAGCTCATCTTTGGTATTTAGGTACCAACTATTTAACTATTTTAGAATATACATCATAAAAATAAAGCTGATATCTGAGTTAATTATATACATATTTAATAAACAGGAGCTATTTTTGTTTGGGAAACCAAATTTAGAGAAAAAAAGTTCCTAGCATTTAGCTGAAAATACTTGCCTCGAATTTGTTCATGTGACAGAGCTGCAAAAGTAAAATAAATCAAAAACGAATGAAATAGTTGGATTTCTTCCAAGAAACTTACAAATGTAATGGAAAAATTGAATGTGCAATGAGAATTAAGGAAGGATTATATGAACGTACTAAATTCAGTTAGTAGGATAATTTAATGAATTTCTAGTCTAATGAAAGAGTAGAATGCTCTCTTTTCACCACTTTTATTAATGTGAATAATCTTTACTCATTCATATGATGCCGATGCTTTTTCTGTTAATGAAATGACTTCTGGGATACTACAGGATTAGGAGGATATGTTAGCCTGTGAAAAGAATTGAAAGCCTGAGATACAACCAGGAAAGACAAATAGTAAAAGCAGTGTAAGGCTGATGCAGTTTCCTTTCCAAGCCCTCAGTTCCCCCAAAACTGCGTATTTCAGTGCACACAGGCATATGCAAAGTCCTTGGTCTGTCAGCGTGATTTAACTGTACAAATCTGCACTAAAAGTGGTGAACAAAGCAGGATTAAATCCATCTGTTCTCGCAACAAAATGTTGATGTTGTGCAGATGTAGCCATGTCATCCAGAGAAATCGCTCTTCGTGCRCAGAGTTGGGCAATAAGATGTGACATTTGGAGGAGGAGATGGGCAAGTCTTAAATGCGGTAATTTTGGCAATGAATATCAAGCCTGAAGCAAAGCAAAGGCACAAACTGATCAATGGAGACACTTATGCCAAGTTCTTGAGAAACCAAGTAGGGATTTTTCTTTTTACATGCCTTTAAACACCTGTACTAAAGAAAGTAATTTAAATCGAGGTGAGTAGGAGCACCGATATCTGTAATTCAGTGTTTTCTGTTTCCATTTGTATGACAATATGCTCTACTGTGGCAGTATTTCTACCACTGAATTTTTCGGAGAGCTTTTGGGCTGCATCACCCCTGCATGTCAAGCCTCAGAGCCTAAGGTCAGCGTTGGAGCTCTGGCATGTTGAGCACGACAAGTGCAGAGGCCCAGCGCTCCACAGAGCACCTTGCAAGCATACAGACCAGCCAGGAATGAGATCCAAAAGGGGCATCTCCTATTTGTTTCCTCTACAAGTAAGTTGGGCTGGTAGCTGGGGCTTTCATGTTTCCCAGGAGCAGAGAGCTAAACTGCTTTTGAATAGTTCTCTGTTGCCTCTCCCTCACCCAGGGACTGGTACAGCCAGCCAGTGAAAATAGCTTACAAACAGCACAATTTCACAGTAAACTGAGTTTGTGTTCTGCATCAGTGTAACAGATGCTAATATTTTCCAGAGGACTTGCTGTTTTAAAATAGTTTGTATGATGCCCCTGTTTTCAGAAGGCTGTTGAGAAGAATGGCCAGTAGTTTACTCTGGAGAAGAGAGGTAGATTTTTAGTGTTAGTAAAGAATTTACAATGTGTTTGTTTATTGAACAAATATTTGGGAGAAACAAAAATTCAGTTTTTGATCCTAGATTTCCAGCTCCTATCCTAAAGGTATGTCCAATAGGATGCAGTCACTGACTGCATGTGAATTGCAACAATGGTAGCAAGTGCTGCACTGGTCTTTTCCAAAAATACTTCTTCCTATTTGTGTTCAGTGAATCTTTGTTTCCACCAAAGCATATTTTTATATTAACTATTACCTTAGTCTCTTCTTCACTGGATCTTCTTATAGGCTGTGTAAAGAAAGCACAGGATTTAAGAATGGCTTARGACTAGAAAAATTAATAAACCAGTTAAATACAATGTAATAAACACATCAGAAAACATGGTCTAAACCAAGCACAAGCTATTTGCTTTCACTCTGTACTCTCTCTTCCATCAAGTGGAACATAAATTTCCACTGCTTCTAGAAAAGATTGAAATCTCCTCAGTTTTTAACTAAAATTTTTCTCTAGAAAGAGTTTARAGAACAGTGATGTAAGCAGAAACTGAGTGTACAAAAGTGAGAAAAATTAATTAAACTGGACTTTTAAATGTCACCTTATTTTCATGTGTGACTTTTGCTTTTAAATGCTTTTCTAGTGTATCTTCACATCAGAAAGCAGAGTGGGGAAATATCACTTTATTTTATGGGAACATTAGATCTCAGAAATGCTTTGTGTCTTGGCAGGTCTGGAGCCTCTAGAGTTCCCTTGGGAACAGATCCCCCAATTCAGTAACAAAATCTAATCAGCAATAGCTGAGAATTTGGCTGTTTTCACTGTGAGTTTCCAGCAGCTGGCAGTGCAGAAACCACCAGTCAGGCCAGTTTCAACCTTTGGCTGGAAGTTTGGGGTTCCTCGGTCTACGAGCACCGACCTGGCAGGTGCCCAAGAGCTCTGGCATTTCTCTTCTCCCGTAGCTGTAACAGCCCAGTTCTCAGGCAGATGCATGCAAATAAGTTGGTATAGATKAACCAGCCTCTAAAATATCATTAATGCGATAAATAGTTTACCACTATGTAGTTTTCTCTGTTTCTTTTCTGACAGGATGTGAAAATATTCATTGGATTGTTGCAGTAGCATAAGCAGCTATGGGACGTTGGGGTTGGTGGCTCCCGAAAAAATTGCAGTGGGATGCTGAAATTCTGGGGTTCAATGACAGTGCTTTCTGTCAATCCCAGCATGCAATGACAGCTTGTAGCTCTGAAGAGTATTGAGGTATGAAAGTGATTTTAAAATGGCATGGTTAAGAGACACCTGACACTGACAGATGGAAAGGTCTTTAGGTGACATTAAAGCTGCTTAAAGGAAGTAGTGAATAAGAAAACCAGTGATACCTGGTAAAGCCTACATATTTTGATTTTTAAAATATGTTACTGTGTGAGTCATTGATTTTGAATGATAACTGTGATGCTGCTTTTGAAGCAAATAAAATTATATACAGAAGGCTGGAGGAAATTAAGTAAATGTGATTACTGCTTTAAGTCCTCTTCAGAGGCATTTTATTTGGTAATAGTTTAAACATAAGCTAAAGTGGTTTTCTAACGGATAATGCAATATTTCTGACGTAACAGTAAGAAATAAAAGCATTACCATCATCCAAAAAATAGTCCCAACAAAGCCATATTAGAGTATTGAAGAATTGTTCTCCTTAAGGCCTTAAGGCTTTTCTCCTTAAAGTGCACTTGAATATAATATTTTATGTGGTACCTTTCATTTGGGCAGTCTGGACAGTCCTCTGGACCTGATAAAAAACGGAAGCAAGGAGTGAATGTGTCCTGCTTTTCAGATATCTTTTCAGAAACTAATCGAGGGAACTGCCACAAACAGTGATGGGATGGTTTAAACACAACCAGAGGAATAGCACGATGTCATAAATGGCATTGGACTGAAAAGTAGTGCACACTGGTTGATGCTGACAAGGAGGAATCCAGCAACTCAAGAGACTTTTCTGAAGGATTTTCTCTCCTCCTCCTAGTTCTGCCTCCATTTCTTTTGACATTGTTTTAAGAGACACAAATTGTGTGACTAGAAAGGGACTGCTTTGCTCTTGCTCCTGGAGCTTGACTGAAGTAAAGAAAACTAAAGGTAGACTATTTCTGACATGACTGAAGGATCATTTCAATAAACAGTAAARGGGATTGATATAGAGCTTGAATTTACAAATCTACACAAGGGGCCTCTTATATCTGAACACTGCATCTCCTAAGAGTAGAGATTTTCTTAGGAAGTCAAAGGAAGGAATTTTAGCAGAGCTGTCGAAATTGAAATACACCACAAAAGCTGATTTTTTTTTTTGGTGTTTCAAAGCCTTGCTTTTCTTCTATAAGTAGTGCTCTGGGGGGTTGAGAACTGGGATAAAACACAAGCCTATAAACTGTCTACGAAAATCACTTCRTGCACTTGCTCAAAAATGGCCATTAATAGGGTGGGATTTGACTGTGACTTTGAGGATGTAGCAGAACTGAGCAAAAGAACAACACGCTCTTATTTTCTCTTTACACTCATTATTTTTTCTTTCCTAGATATGGTTTTCCTGTGAGTTTTATACAGCAGCTTCAAGGTCTCCCACTTTTTTGCCAGAAATATATTTTTTTCCCTGCCACAGCCATGAAAGCTGGTCTGTCATGTACATGAATTAGTTTGTTAACAGGACAAGAGCCAGGAAAATATATCTTGACAGCTYTAACATTGTGTACTGAGAAATAACACAAGATGAGGAATATTAATGGTAGTAGCACATCAGCTAGTATAAATGTGACTGGCAATCTKTATTTGTATGTGCTTTCTGGTTTTGAGCCATAGAAATTATGCAGAGAGTAAAAAAAATGTGACAACTTGAACAGCTGCTTATTGAAGCTCAGTGCTTGATATTATGAATTTGTAAATTGGTTTCATCCTGTGATTTTACTGGTCATCATTGTGGCATCTGCTAAAAACTCTCGTGGTAGACATATCTAACATATTTCTTTAAGAGCATTAATGATTCATGTTTGGTCTTGGTTTTAGGGCTTTTTTTTTTTTTTGTGCTCCTTGCACATAGTGATTTCATGGGGTCGTTATCAAAGTTCTGGGGCCAAACCGATCCATAGTGTATCTTCTTCAAAGCTAACTGAGGGCAGGAGGATTGATGATAGCTAATTGTTAACATGAGGAGCATGATTTGCTGGAGTTGAGTTGAGTCTGAACAGAACTACTGGATGTGAAAGTGCTGGAAAAATACTAAGTTTAGAAACTCAAGTAACCTTCTAACTTGCACTCTCAAATGATCATATTCGTAAAAGCTGCATGCCATAAATTTTGAATTTTCTATAGTTTTAATTGATGCCTTCTCATTTATGATTTATAATAACATTCAAAACTTTTCTTGTCAATCATACCTTGACGTTGACTAGCACTGTTTAAATTTTTGASTCCTACCCTTTTTTGCCTGAATTCATGAATAAACCACATAGGAGGGATGGGCTTTTACCAGATCAAGAGTATTTTTCCTGGCTTATTGTCTTTGTGGTCTGCATGATAATATTTTGGTTCAGAGTGAAGTGCATACAAGTGTGATATTTTATTTGGGACTGGACACTTGGAGAAATATCACATCTGAGGATGAAGAATCCAGCTGTTTGTATCCACATCTTGACAGAACCAAGGTACATAAAGCATTAAGTAAAGATAAGCTATGTTGATGGGGTAAAAAGTGACACATGTAATAACTAAGCCAACAAAAGTCTTACAAGAAGGATTAGAGGAAATTATATTGCTCAATAATCRCATATTTCAGACTTGTCTTATAGTTTCTAGAACCTTACTGGTGTAAATTAAGGTTGTCCCCTGTTTCTAGGCATCTGAGCTGTCTTCCCATTTACACTTGCTAGAGAGCTTTAAGGCTCAGCTTTGCATGTCCCCTGATGTACAGCAGTGATGACATGCCAATATTGCTGCTGTACAAACAGTTGTGTTGTATCACTAGAAAAAAGTGATTTGTTTTAGTGGAGAGGGAAACTCCACAAAGATATTTTGTCAGTAATTAACTTTTGGAGGGCTTCATTCATGCYCTAATATTTTCTCCTGGATAGCTGGCTATCTAGCACTGCTTCTTATCCACTGCTCCTGGCATTGTTTCATTCTGCCATAAATTCTGCTTTCTTTTCTCTCCAGTCTGTGATGACTGTTCTCCACGTGTTTAATTTGTACTACTTCCCTGTCAGTGGCACACTAAATTTTACCTAATGCTTCGAGTTTTATAGGAATCTGARATGTTGTATGCTCGTTTTATTGAGAAGGATTTACTCCCATGAAGTTCATCMGTACATTGACTGTGTGTGTGAGCTGAGCTCTGTGCTGCCCTCATTTTGGAAGTCACTTATCACACACATTGCAAAAATCTTAAATATCAGGAAGAACACTCAGAAATTGCCCATATTTAAAATGTGATGAAACTGATGACAGCCTTCTCTAAATGGCCCGTTTCTTAGTCTTTCTTGAGCAACCATGMTTCACTTGGAGCATAACAAACCTTTGTTATTCCCTGGCACTCTGGGCCCATTTTAGGACTTAATGGTTAATCTGAGTTTGTAGGGGGTTTTTGTGGTTTGTTGGTTGGTTGGTTTTTTGTATTCTTGATTTTGATGAGGTGTTTCTTTTAGGCAGTTCTCTGTGCATCTTTCTAAATTTTACATAGCTCCTTTGATACATTGCCTTACAGTATTGTTTCCTACTTGCATCACAGTAGTTCCTCAATTTTACATAATCTGAATTTAAGATCTGGTACTGCAAGGCTTTTTATTCCTTATTTTTGATTCAAGTCAGAGGCACAACTCTGCCTCTCCCATATCCTGTCTGAAGGACAGCTACTTGGCATTGAAGATAAGCCTGTGTAGAACAGGTGTTTGTTTTGTGAGAAGGTGAGACTCAGAATCTAAAGGAAAGGAAAGGTGTGGTGGTTTAGCCCCCCTGGCAACCAAGTACCATGCAGCTGCTCACTCACTTTCCCCTTACTCCAGTGGGAGAAGAATTGAAAAAAAAATTAAACATTGTGGTTGAGATGAAAGCAGCTTAATAGTTGAAACAAAATAAAATATATTACTACTACTACTACTAAAAAGTGCAATGATAGGAAAAGAGAAATACACTCGAGAGGAACAAGTGATGCATACTACAATTTCTCACCACCTGCTGACAGATGCCCAGCCCGTCCATGAGAACTAAATGTTTATTTCTGGCCAATTTCCCCCAGGATATATACTATGATTGATGTTCTATGGTGTGAAATATCCCTTTGGCAAGTTAGGCTCAGCTGTCCTGGCTATGCTCCCTCCTGGCCTCTTGTACACCTGCTTGTGGGCAGATCATGGGAAACTGAAAAGTCCTTGATTTAGAGGAAGCACTACTCAGCAGCAACCAAAACATCAATGTGCTATCAACGTTATTCTCATACTAAATCCAAAACACAGCACTGTATCAGCTGCTAAAAGAAAAATTAACTCTATCCCAGCTGAAATCAGGACAGAGGGTTACAGGAAAAAGAATGCAAAATACAGGGTTGTGTACTCAAGAGTATGAAGAATTCCATGTGATTAATAGAAGGATAAGAAAATTATCAGAGCACCCAAAATCCAATGTTATGGAAGCTTGTTAACTGTTGGTGTTTTGATCCAAGTGTTTTCTTGTTAATCAAACCCAGTATATCTTCCTGGTCATAGCATAATGATGTAGTAAAGCTTAGATCATTAAAACAAAGCAGCCTTTTTGCTCCCAGGATGAGTACATGGATAAAAGAGCAATTTGCAACAGTAGATCACAGAATCAATTATGTTCGAAAAGACCTTAGAGATCATCGAGTCCAATCTATGACCTAACACCACCGTGTCAACTAGACTGTGGCACTAAGGTATAAATCCAGACTTTCAAGCACTCAGATTCAACTAGTGCAAATGAATACATTGTCTTGAAATTTACCCTTACATGTGGTTTGCTGAATTTACTTTGATCGATTTGAGCATGTACTAAACTCTTTGGACAAATCGTGATACAAAAATCGTGCAGCCCAACCTTCCATAGTGGAGGCAGCACAATTTTATGTACAGACAGTGATAATTACCAGCTGCTGGCATTTTCTTAACTTGCAGTTGGGTGCCTGAAACTGGTGCCTTACAACTGTGCTTTCAAGTGATGGTGTAAACTGAGGTGGTTCTGTCCTTTGCCATTGCACTTTATCCCTGGGGCTGAACAGAGTCTGGGCTCATTTGACAAGTCTCTCCCTCTATGCATGATAAGTTCTGGAGGCAGAAAGGATGTCTTTTTTTTCTCAGGCCACCCTACTACCAGCTTTTGATGAAGGCAGAGCATGCTCTGTCACCAGGGAGACTATTGTTCTCTATTTTTTTTCTGCCTTTGTTTTTTTGCTCTGACTGGTCATGAATTCGGATATTTTGTGACAGAACTGATGGTAACATGACCACTAGGAACTGGATCTGCTTCTTCTGCTCCGGTAGAAATYCAAGCATCAGTTGAATGATGTGATTTCTCTACACAAATTTTGAATCAAGTTCAGCAGTAAGTGCTATGGCTCAACAGTCATTAAGAGCTGTTCGCATGTTTTAAAAAATAAAAAGAAATAGAACCAAGGCAGGTAGATAAAACTTCATGGATTTTCATGGTATTCATGGTATTTGGCTTATGCTTTTCTTCTGGAGCTGCATATGAAAGTTTTAAGCATTTATTTCTYCATCTACCTTCCCTCCCATTTTATTCATCAAGTTGGGGTTTTTTCCTACCATCTACATAGGACTATTGCTTGATTAAACTGCTTTACTGTGTTAGTAGCTTATTTCATTTTCGCTCAACAGAAATGGGTTTTTAACTGATTGGGTGAGTACTTTAAACCCTGCAACACCTACTACCAGCTCTAAGACGAATTCCTTTGTATTTCTGAAGCATGAAGAATATTATTTTACTGGGACCAGCATAAAACAGTTCTTGATTTTATGTTATTTAATATAAATTTTTGTACATCATGAAGTAATGATCTTGTTACAGAGTCATCAGGAGTATAAGTAAATTTAAGTTGTAACTTGTAGAGCACTCRGTAGTCCTTCAGAAACTGTACTAGTATTGCTTTTGCCAAGATAACTAAACTTATTTAGCTTTGAATGAAATTCACTCTTTTCTGTTTTCCTTGCTCCCCTTGAATGATTGCCTTGCGCCATGAATATATAGACTGAAGGTTAATAAAAGCCAGCTTATCAGTGGAGGTACTTTTATTCTGTGGGAGACAAGGCACAGCCTGTGTCTGGTAATTTGGCATTTATATTGTGTAATAATTCCTCTGCAATGGTTGAATTAGACTCTGAGTTTAATTTGATTTAAATGAGMAAAAAAATCTTTAAATGTGGATAAGGAAGAATAAAATAATTTATTGTCCATGTTTCTGAGACAGGTTCTGAAATTGGATATATCCAAAACCAGAAAATCCGTAAAGATACTTTATRTGCTGTTGTGTCATTGCTGCAGGCTTTCTTTTATATACACTTAAATATTCTATTAAATGCATAACTTTCCTTTATATAGTGATTATTTGATGTGATGAACACTTTCCTTTTGAAAGTAAGCTCTGGAGACAGAGGTAGTATATTGGCTTGGAGTCCCTCCTCTGACAGCAGTGTAGCAAGGAAGAGGTGCTTATTTAAGGAAACAATTATATCCAGAAAGAAAAATTAAAATCCTTCTTGAAGGTGAGGAAGGAAACTTAGTCTGTTTGGCATTAGCAGACAAATAAATAGTGTTCTAGCAGAATTGTGTTTTCTACATGTGTTAATGCAATTATTAACATAGTGTGTGTGTGCCTAATAAGATTAGATACAACTGTACCTTTGTAAGGCATTTGTCTCTTTGCTGCAGTGGGTTTTGTATTTATTTTTCTTTATGCTATTCTATTATGAACAAATAATGTGGTTTTGTATAGGTGGAAATAAAGCTGATTTTCATCTCAGTAAATTGCTTAATAATAGTGCCAGGTTTTTGCTTTTGTTTGTCACCATAAGAAAAAAGAGCAKCCACTGCTCTGGGTAAAACTGGAATTTGAATTAGCCTTGCCAACAAAAATCAGTAATTTTGTGAAAATCATGGCGATATTTTCCAAAAAGGATGACACTAACTCTTATGTTGGGAAGTATTACCCTAGTCACATYCATATTTCCTCTTGGAATACTGTGTAAACGCCAGAGTCAGTGAGCTAAATGTTAATAAGCAAGCAATATTTTGTGGCATATTCTTGAGCAACATTTAGATGCTCCTAGAAGGAAATAATTATTTTTCTTTGTAGCACCTGCCTAGCAAATAACATGGAAGTATCACAAGTGCAAAAAAATGCTTTCAAAGCAAGCTTTGGAATCCTTGTGACAAGGAGTCATATTCCTTCTTCTAAGCACCCCTGTAGGATTTWTCCTGAATTTAATAACTTTGATTTACATTTAGGTTTTACTTTTGGTCTTTTTTCTACTTGATTAGTAGGGTAAGATGAAATGGATTTATTTAAAACAAACCACCAAACAACAACAAGGAAATTGATCTGGACAAGAATGAGCAGGTCTTTTTTGGGTTTTATGGAARAAGGCCCTTAAGCTAATACTGACTGTGCTGTTTACTCAGAATGAAGTTGGCCTCTTCTCTCTGCAGTCATCCAAACTGAGCAYTGATGATCTAACCCCACAAATTTTATCATGCTAGTACCAGTTAAGTCCTGTATTGCGTTTTAGTCTCTCTTTTTAATCCACAGATTGACGTGACATCAGGGTACCCCAAGTGGAGTGGTAGGTATGGTCGTCAGACACCCAGSTGCTCTCAAATGTCAGGAAATGTGCAGCTGTTAGTGAAAGAATAATTTTCATTGACCRTTACTATGTCTAGCACTTTGGAGTTTCTCAAATGCCAACAGTACCAAATTATTTTCTAGTTCCCCTACACCAATGTTATTTTACAGCATTGCTGTTTATTCATTTGTATTCACTTTCTATCTCACAAAAAACCTACTAGGTCATGACTTTCAGGGAGAAGCGATACACAGAGCAATATACTGTACTTTTCTATTTGGTTATATTAATTTTTAACATGCAAGGTAAATCTCTGGAGACTACATTCCTTCAATGTACATTCTTTTATTTATACTTTGAAGTATAATGAAGCCGCAATGCTGTGTTTTAACCTCAGCATAGGTTGCTATAGAAATTGAACCCCTCATTACGGCTTCATTGAAAAAGCAAGCTTGGAAAGAAGGGTAGGTTCACCAGGATCAGAACTCTGTCTTTAAAATCTGTTACCTTAGATAACAAGGAGGGAAAAATACTCAGGTAAAAAAGGGTATTGATTTGTGCGTTAACTCTGATAAAGCTGGAAAATACTCTCAACCTGCAATTCTCTAGCAAATTAAGGCAAACTCTCTTAACCTGTTTATGTAATTAACCCTTACATTCATCACACACCTAATGCATTCATATGTAATTCCTAGTCCTTCAACAAAACCACCAAGCCTAAAGCAGCTGCCAGTTGARGTGGAAGTGGAGAGATCACCCCACACCATTACACAAGAAGTTGTGTGTAAAGCACCTTAAAAGTAGTTATTGTTGAGAGAGATATTTTCTGCAGGTAGGAAACAAAGGACTACTCATTCTGTGAACTTTTGGGGCCTGGGGACTGATACTAAAGAGTAACTTTCATGTTTGATCTTGCTATGGTACTTGACATGGGGATAAACCAAAATTTAGAGATAAACATGTGGTGGACAGCTGTGAGTTTGACTGCTTAGAATTTCTTCCCTGATGTCTGTGAATAGAAGTTAGTTTGGGCAATATATTTTTTCTGCTGCTCAGGTTCATGTTTAACCAAGAGGATTGAAATGTCAGGTGTATATGAARTTGTGCTAACCCTGTGGCTAGAGCTAAATCCTCTCAGGTTTTTTTTCTGGCTCATTTGTTCCAATAGCATCTCAAATTTGAGGGAAAATAGGTAGTTGAAAAGTTACATAGCATAAGCTTAAGAAGAGAGTAGGAGAATTTAGCCTCAGCTTTTCTGAGCTATAGTGACAACAAGTCCGGATATTCTAATGACTAGATATTCCTTAATTAGGAATTCCTTAATAAGGCCTGTGTAAGYGGCCTTATTCAGCAGTCCTAGCTAACACTCAGTTCTTCTTGGTTTCACCTGGAGGAAGCATGTAGAATAGGTGGGGTTTGAGAAAGGCATACAAAGAGGAAGGTGAGGAGTCATGCTCTCTGCATGCACATAGCTGCAGAGCAGCGATTCCGGGGTTAGGTTCTCCTGACATTTTTGTTAAGAGTCTGGCAATGCTGGGGCCCAATATGAGTAGTTATAAGTATTAAGYTTTCTAGACTGTTAAGTCTGTCTGGCAAGTGCTTTAGGAGCTAGAATCCATTCTCTAAAGCGAGTGAYAGCTGGGGAGATGGTGCCCTTTCATTACAGCTATTACACACATACACGTTTAAGTATGCTTCAAGTGGCCTGGCAGTGTCTCTTACTCAAGCATACATCTATCTTTGCCAATTCTATAGAGCATTTTAGGGACAGTTTTATTGGACTACCATTTTAGTTAATTGACTACAAGCTACTATAAACCCACAAATTTGTGTATGTGTATCTGTTTATTTCATTCCATAGGAGCTCTGTCATTCAATYATTTCTGATTTCAACATTTTTGTATTTTATCACAGCCTCACTAGGCTAATGTTCTTTGGAAAGGGCCAGCCTTCTGTTGTACTTGTGCACGTGTTATTTAGTAAGTGTGCTCAATGTCTTTTAGGAGACAGCAAACACAAGTACTTTGCAATCATCAAGCAATCTTGTCAAGAGGAATCAGACTATGGTCCTCCCTTGTGTTGTCTGAGAGCTACTTGATCTATGGATGGCTGTTGTCTTAGTCCTACTGGGTATCATATTGCGCTGTGCAAGCCAAATCTCACTGCCTCCATCAGCCCAACCAGGGTGATTAATTGTCATCGATGCCAAGTAACTTCAAACGCTGTAAAGTGGGGGTTTTCATCCCCACAGATAAATGCACAACTACTTGTGGCCTTGGGATTCAAGAGGGCCTCAAGCTGCACAGAGTTAGACTAGATTCTGGATGTCCTTGTGCTGTGGATTTTTAAATTTCAGGAATTTTAGTTTAGGCTAATTTTTGCATTTTAATCAATCATTCTAAATGGATGGTACTCTCGTTAAATATGCAAACCCAGCTTTTGYGGGTGGGGGTTTGTTAAAGACAGGATAGTCTCCCTGGAAGTCAGGTGGTTTATCTCCTACGATTGATATGCAGACTCTTTCTTTTGGGGRGGGAAACATTCATTCCTAAATAACTCCATGCAAACTAATGAAAGTAAGGTATGGTAAAATTCTCCTATTTCGATTCTCTGCTCCAAGAATGCTGTCCTACTGATTTATTCAACCATATTTAAATGTCTTCGTGTGTGACACAGATTTTATTGCATGGAGGTGGGACCTTGTGTGAATGTGGATGTGTTAAATTAAGAGATAGAGCTGAAAATGCTTTCTGGCTCTGGATCTCTAAGAATTTAATCTGTTGATTGAGGAGGATTGTTCTCATAATATAATGTTTCATTTATTACCATTAAACCGTATCTAAATCATGGAGAGAAGAAATTGTCTCGTAATGTGTTTTGATTGGGGAAGCCAAGCAGTGGAAGATTATAATAATAATAAAACAAATGCTAGCGAGTTGCTTTGCAGAAAGGTCATTAAAATAAAATGAAACATTAATTGAACTGTGAATTCCAGATTGGTGTTCTGATGAATCTCAAATCCAATGCAAAAAGTAAAATCTCTGTATTAGAAAAACTTATGCCATGGTTGCTCCCAGCTACAGCAGTGTAAGAYAGATGATTCACATTAGAAGGAACTGTGCAATAAGAGACTTAAAATATAGCACCATATTAAATATTATCAGGAGTGCTGAAGGACTGGGATTAAAACCATCTAAAACAGCATAATAGAAAACRGATTCATTTAAAGACAATGAGCCAAATTTAGGAAAAGATTCAACTCTCATGTGATGCGTTATCTGGAGAATGGTTATGCCTGATTGTTTTTGGCATTTGCCCCTTTTGTTGTAATGTGGAATTGTTTTCTAGGATCATAGTGAAGCCACAGTAGTGTAGGTGATAATGTGGATGAGGATGAGAGAAAGGTTTGTCATGCAGAAAGGGGAAATAAACACAATATTTTGACATTTTTAAKACAGAAAAATGTGACACTTCATAAGAAAATGGTTAGGGAGTTCTTCAGTGTGTGCATAGAGCTTTCAGGGTTTGTTGCAGGGAGCACTGCATGGTGAGCAAAGAATCTAACTTCTGCTTGCTCCTGG
Source organism: Amblyornis subalaris (assembly GCA_018881555.1). Taxonomy (NCBI): domain Eukaryota; kingdom Metazoa; phylum Chordata; class Aves; order Passeriformes; family Ptilonorhynchidae; genus Amblyornis; species Amblyornis subalaris. The sequence goes on from JACAXG010000078.1 coordinate 740,848, forward strand.
GCCTGAGCGACTGTGGTTTAAAGCCACTTTGTCTTTCTGCATCTATTCTGCCTTTCCTTGTCTTGGCCTCTATCCAACAGTCCGTCTAAATGTCCAACACAGCTGTTTAAAGTGTTGTTTTCCTGTTTGTTTGGATAACACATGGCATAAGAGGACAGTCACATGCTTCAATACTAAATTACCATTCTTGCAATATAAACAGGAATATGAGATTTAGTATGACAGCAYTTCCTTAAAACTGATGTATATTTTCATTCAATACTGAAGCGTGGAGTTAATTGTAAGCAAAAAACAATCTGAGAAAACGTGTTCCCAGCTTTAGAGGTTTCAGAAAGCTACGACTGGGGAGGAAATTGCGTACATGATGGTGGTTTCTGAAACACTGGAACTATAGAGAATTTTTAGAAAATCCCACAGCTGATAAAATATACAGAAATTACTAGCAGTAACAATCCTTTCTCCTTCCTGTAAAAGATACTCTTCACCCTAACTGAGGTCAAGCAGCAGCGAGAAAAAGAGTTGAGGAACGAGGAAAGAGGGAATTTGTGGAAATGTTTGGCTTCAATATGAGTTATTGAGAGATACCATCTTAGCAGAGGCAATAACAGTGAAGGTTCAGCAGAGACRTCTGTGGCAGCTCATCTCGGGAATAACTTGGCACACTTGCAAAGCACCAGCTGAAATACTGCTGTGGCAGATGAGGAAGCAGTTTGTAAGCCACTACTAATATCTGATTGCTAAACACATGTCCACAGCACAGATCTCACTGGGCTTTGCTGTAATTCCAAGCCAGAGTTCCGGAACCGGTGAAGAGCAGAAGGAAAGAGACAATTGAACTGGCATAGTGGAGGATCTTTCCAGAACTTGCTCTTGGCCAATAGCTCAAGCAGCATGCTGAGGGATTCGGTATGTGTAAAGTGCCAATATCTAAAATGAAGGAAGCTAAACTATTTTAACAGGGATTGCTTGCTTCACTTGGTTTGTGAAGCATTTAAAAGAAACCTTCTGACTTACCACTGAGAGAGAGTTACAATTTATTTTTTTAACTGATAAACAAATAGCACAGCAGGGGTGGGGCATCTAAAAGAGCTGCTGGAGGCCAGAGGTTGCCATGTCTTACTAAATGAATACCAGTAGAACGCAAGGTTTGGAAAGCGCTTTGTGAGCCCCACCTCGTTACATTTTTATAATGCCTGCAGGGGTAACAGCTTAAAGGCCAGCCACGGCCTCATGTTTATTCTTACACGTAAACATAAATGATGGGTCATCTGTGTCAAAAGCGAAACGGATTGATAACCAAAGAACTTGATATGTTCAATCTATACTGCAATCTATACTGTACTTGTGTATCCTGTTGCTAATAGAAATACTTGTAGTACCCAGGTATAGTCTTAAAAAGATAGCTACAGTTTGAGTTGTAAAGACTTTTTCAAAAAAAAAACCAACCAACAAATAGATACTCAGAGCTCTGTGTTCTGGACTCTGTTTGACTTTAGGGCCTGGGGCTGGAAAGGGACTTTCCCAAAGGTAAAATGATCATATGCATGTTTATGGGGGTAGTTGCAAAGCACTCCTTTAAAAACCACCCTCCACACAAAGTGCAGACAAGTGTATGGGAATTAGTGATGAGTTCTGAGACCAGGAATCTGATCTAGAGCGTAGGTTTTGTCCCCTACATGGTGTGGTGAGTTGATCTTGGCCAGACACCAAGTGCCCACCAAGCTGCTCTATCACTTCCCTCCTCAGCTGGACAGGGGAGAGAGGATAAAATCAAAGGCTTTTGGGTCAGGGTAAGGACGGGGAGAAATCACTCACCAGTTACCATCTTCAGCAAAACAGACTCAGCCTGGGGAAATTAACTGAGTTTGTTACCAGACAAAGCTAATGAGAAATAAAACAGATTCTTAAAACACTTTCCTCTTCACCCCTCCCTCTTTCCTGGGCTTAACTGAACTCCTGAGTCCTCTACCTTAGTTACACAGGGGGTGGTGGATGGGGGCTGCAGTCACAGAATCACACATTGTCTCTCCTGCTCCTCCCTTCTCAGAGGGATGACAGCACACTTTTCTTCTGCTCCAGTGTGGGCTTCTTTGCACAGTTCTCCATGAACTTCTTCAACATGGGTCCTTCCYACAGACTGCAGTTCTTCATGAACTGCTCCATGGTGGGTGCCTTCCACAGTGGGTCCTTCAGGAATAGATTGTTCCAGCATGGGATGTTTGCAGGTCCATAGGTCCTGACAGAAGCCTGGTGCAGCATGGGCTTACTGTGGGGTCACAGCCTCCTTTGGGCATCCACCTGCTCTGACATGGCTTCCTCCATGGGCTGCAGGGGGATATTTGCTCCACCATGGTCCTCCATGGGCTGCAGGGGCATAGCTGCCTCACCATGGGCTGCACCATGGACTGCGGGGGAATCTCTGCTCTGGCACCTGAAGCACCTCCTGCCCCTCCCTCTTCCCTGACCTTGGTGTCTGCAGAACTGTTTTCCTGACATATTCTTATTTTCCTCTTCTCTGGCTGCAATTTCTTCTGTGCAATAACTGTTTTTCCCTCTTCTTACACACATTATCCCAGAGGTGCTGCCACCATTGCTGGTGGGCTCAGCCTTGGCCAGCAGTGTGTCTCTTTGGAGCCACCTGCCCTTGGGTCTATCAAACATTGAGGAAGCCTCTGGCATATTCTTGCACAAGCCAACGCTGTGCCCTCCCTGACACTCCAAAACCTTGCCACACAAACCCAATACCCAGGGTTGTCTGAACGGGGGCTCTCCTGCACTTCTCCCTCAGATCACGGTCGTCAYTGCTTCTGAGGAGACAGAGATGTAGCTTTTTCACATACAGGATGATTTTTCCTTTCCCAAATTGTTTGTTGTTTTGCTTCTCCCACCAAAGACACTCTCAGCAATGCTCAGCATCTTTCTCTCAAGGCTGYGTCCTTCTGCTCTTCATGCTATGTCAAACCATCCTTCTTTGTCAATGACCTGAGTTTCTTCCAGACAAATCCCTCTTGTCTGCAGGCATTACCCTTCCCACACAGCAAATACTGTGCCAAAGTCTTCCTGCACAGCAAGTTCCAGTTCCTGAATGCCTTGAGGTGATGGTGATTAAGTACACCAGCTTGAATAAAAGCAAGCCAAATTTATATCTTTTGAGACCTTAGCTTTGCTTATGCTGACAAAACTTTGTAATACCTACTGAAAGAGGAGAACTCAGTTAACCCTTGGACCAATTGATGAGTTACCATTAATGCAAACCTACAGTAAAGCAGTGCATCCGTGTAGCAGTTTAGAATGGCATCCAGGGATTAAATGTGTTAGGTAGAACAACAGTCATGGTTGGCTCCATCTTCAAAGATTGTTCTAGGATGGAGAAACTGCTGAAGCCTTATCAGAAACATCACTTGTGCCCCTATTCTATATTCATGATAAGTAGAGCTTATGAAACACAGTACTTGTTTCCTCTGCTTAGGCTTTAAACTCCATATCTCTGTCCTAATATCCTTAGTCATATTTCTACTTTTCTTGATGCTTCTCTGAGTTCAGACTAGGAATGGCAGGAGGAATAAACCAGGAAATAAAAAAGTAGCTTGAAATAAGCAGGCACCCTCATTTCTGCTGACTGTTGAGGTTCACCACATGAGCATTCAAACCCTGGTTTGCTACCCCTCAATAAAAGCTGGAGGATGAAGAGATTGAGAGCAACCCTGCCAAGAAGGACTTGAGGGTACTAATGGATGAAAATCTGTAAATGACTCAGCAATGTGTGTTCACTGCCCAGAAAGCAAACTGTATCCTGAGCTGCATCAAAAGCAGCGTGGCCAGCAGGGCAAGGGAAGCCCCCTACTTGACTCTGGTGAGACCCCACCTGCAGTACTGTGTCCAGTTCTGGATTCCTCAGTACAAGAAACACATGGACCTGTTACAGTGGATCCAGAGGAGGGCCACACAAATGATAGAGAGCTGGAATAGCTGTCCTATGAGGAAAGGCTGAGAGAGTTGGGGTGGTTCAACCTGGAGAAGAGAATGCTTGGGGGACACCGTATTGTGAGCTTTCAATCCTTAAAGGAGGCTTAAAAGAAAGATGGGGCCYGACCTTTTAATAGGGCCTGTGGCACTAGAAAAAGGAGTATAAGTTTTAAATTTGAAGAGGTTCAATTCAGATTAGACACAAACACTAATTTTTAGTGATGGAACAGGTTACTTAGAGAGGTGGTAGATGCCCCATCCGCAGAAACATTCAAGGTCAGGTTGGAGCAGTTCTCTCTTGATCTAGTTGAAGATGTCCTTGATTATTTGGGGGGGGTTGRACTAGATGACCTTTAAAAGTCCCTTCCAACCGAAACCATTCTATGATGTTCAGAAGTTGACTTGTAACTAATATGGAAGAAAAAATTGTCAGTACACGTAGGTATGATATATCCCCTCCTATCAGGTATTTAAAGACAGTGATTAGTTTTCAGATTAAAACCGTAAAGAAAAAACAATGACAGTGAGGTCTCAGAGCAGAGGATGCTGTGAAGCAGCACCAGGGGGGTGTCTTAGCGGGACCTTGGCAGCGGTAAGCTGTGCCAGTGGTACCTGGACTCTCAGGAGGGTTTCTGGGTGCCCACTGAGCTCCGCACGGATCAGCACGGGCTGCTGCCGCTGTCTGCAGTACTCGCTCCAGMGCCGAGGGCGTGCACCGTGCTGCATCCAGAACAGGTGATATCCATGTACACAGGCAGGCTTTCTTAGAGCTTAAAGATGCTCTGGACTGCAAATGCAATCAAAGCTGTACGGAGTATAGCTGGCCCCGGGAAAATCATGCTCCGCTGTGTGCCTTCGGTAGGACACCACCTCCATAGCCGTGGCATATCTGATTTCACAAGAGTCACAGCTTTACTCTCTCACCTTTTTTCTTTATGATATAATATGCCCTTCAGATTTTGAAATACCAAATTCTGAGACAACCCAGACGCTTCAGTTTAGGATAAAACTTGGTAGACTCCAGGATCGTCTTGTGGGAAAATCAAACTTTTCTGAGAAGTCTATGTGCATGACAACTATTTAATGTTCTTTGCTACATATGATATGGTGTATTTTATTGTTGTTTTGATAAGTTTGGGGTTGCAAGTGCATTTATTTTCCCCTGCTTTTGCCTTCTTTTTTAAGTAGCTGAACCCCGTATTCTGTAAAATTTAGGCATGTGTTTTTGATGAAAACTGGCCTGCCTGCATATGAGACATCCAAGACAGCTGGGAGAATATCAATGAGTGGTACCCTTTGTTATTGTGATGTCAAAGCTAGAGTATTCGCAGTCTGTTTACAAGTGGAATGTATCACATTTCTAAAGCTTGTCCTTGCTACAGAAAGGTTTTTTTACCATCGTTTTTCTATTCCAGAGATGAAGTCTGTGGCAAAGAGTAGTGTGAAATTTTAACCAACTTATTTTGAAAAATCAAAGATCTCTAATTGTATCTTTAGTTCTTARTTATTTTAAATGCTTTAGTTAATTCAACCTATTGAGTCTTTTGTTGATATAACAAAACAGAAGCATGTGCAGTTTCTTCTTCAAGTTCATTACCAACTCAGGGTATTCTACAGGAATAACATAATGGAAAAACTAGAGCATACTATGCCAGGAGAAGATGGTGTTATGGCAGGCTGCCATCACATGTCCATGGCTGTCAAAATTCTTGATGCAGTCAGCGTTTATCACACTATGTTCATGTATTGATATGCTCCATTAGGTACCATTAGTATGTGTAAATAGGGAGTGAAAACCTGCATGTACTTTTTTTATAGGGATCTAGTAATCAGCTGTTTGCCTAATACTTAGCATTGAAGTTCTCATTCTGAGAATCCATTGCAGACCTCAGATGTTGTGATTTCGGTATTTTCTTTCAGGTATGGAGAGTCTGCATCAGTAGCGATCTTAATACTCTAGGCAGCTTAGTCAGAAATGAACCTAAGAAAAGACTACATCAAAAACCTGGCCCTTCCAGTGATCTTCGCTGCAGCAAAAGCAGTAATGTCTCCCATTTAATGTGTCTTGTGCCTTCAATTAAAGCAGTTGTATAAACAGTTTACACGACCTTGGCTGATAAAGTGGCAAGAGTAACTGCAAGAGAGGAAAGAATTAAAAAAGCCAAGGACAATCTAAACTGCTTTTCAGCAGACAGTGCTGACAGCAACAGAAAAAAAACAAAACCATTCCCTCCTGGACAAAATCGATGATCTTGAAAATCATCACAGAAGATCTAATCTTGACTCCTTTTGGTATGCCTACAATTGGGAGACTGCTGATGCACCAGAGTTTCTGGGCAGAACTCTTTACTCTGCAACCTGATTATTTGCCCTGTGCCTAAAAGTTCCACGGAAAAAGCCAGTCTGTATCAGAGTTCATATTTTCACACCTTGTTTTCTTAAATGAAAGGATGAAGAAGTCGCACTTTTGTACTTCTTCTGTAGCTAGACCAATTTTGTTCTTCCTCACCCACCCCTGAAAAAATTCGGCTGAGTTAGAGGATAGATGAAAATATGCTGGAATAGAAAAAATTAATTCCACTTATGGAGCAAGYCAAACAATGTCCATTGTTCGAATAGTGGTTTTGATACATTGGATCTAAGGAACAAAGTGATAATCTGCATTTTGTATTGCTAAGGATGAAGAAAAATATTTTTTTCCTTTTGGAAACAGGTGGTAATTGTACAAGAATAGAATGAACAGTCTCTAAGACTTCTGAAAAGTATAAATAATTTTTATAAAAATCCCTCAGAGGGATTTTTTTTCAGTSAATTGTATTATTAATCTAATAATTTCCTGTAACTTTAACGAGAAAACTTTATTTTAAATTATAATACTGTGTAAGAACTTCATATTTATTCTCAAAAATACTGCATATCTGTCCTCAAAATTAAACTGCTTATATTTAAGGAAATAATGTTGTAACTTATATTATTTCAGCGTGTGTTTCTTTCATATCAAAGCCAGGTTTGCAGCACCCGTTTTCTGAGAGGTACGGTGTTCTGAATGGTGTTTTAACTTGGATATGAAGGTGACAAGCTCCTTAATAGGGAAATGGTTATTGTAGTATGAGTAGGTAGATAATGGGAAAAGAAAGATAAGAGAGCTCCTTCTGACATCTTCCCTGGCCATAATCACCTTGTCCTGATATTCTATTTGCTCTTTTTTTTTCCCCACTTCATACCTTCAGAAATTCATGAGAAAATTTTAGAAAAAGATAATTGCCAGGCTGACAGATGTATATTCTTGAACTGACAGAGAAAATATGACTACCTAAAGGGATTTATGGGTTTATGTGTTTTTCTCTCTTTTAGCAAAAAGAAAAAAAGCAAAAAAAAGGTGTTCTTTTTGTAGTGGTTAACACAGGATAAAATGACAAATCTGCCCAGCCTCTTTCTCATTCCCTTTCTCCCCTTATTATAAAGATGTCCCTATATTAACTCCTATCGTCTGACTGTAAAAGACCAAAATGTATCCCCCTTGGCACCCACTGACAGGCATCTTTGTATAATAGAAGAGGAATAATTGGCAATCCTTTGATGATACTTGATTTCCCCTAATGGAATAGTTGTAGAATTCTTCAAGATGTCATTAATAATTGTCAGTATGGGAACTGCTCCTGCCTGAAAAGCTCGGGAGCATTCAAAGATGTAGTGGCAGCATGGGCAGTGCTTCCAGCATGTTTTTCTTGTGCCAGGAACACAGCTGAATTAGCTGGAAAGGCGTATGAACCCTATTTTTTTTTTTTTTCCAGCACGAGCAATTGTTGTAACAAAAACCTCAAACTGTGAAAAATTGCCATTGAAGTTAATCAAAGGATCTTACAGCAGCAAGACCTGAAGGATTTAACTTAGGAGCAATTTAGGGTTGGAATCTGACTACACAAGATGACCTTGTAGTTTTGCAAAGGTTGYCTTTATAATCAAAATTGGCTGCTGCATTTTGAAAATGTAGGAAAAACTTTTTGAGGAGATTACCTGAGAAACAAATTTGTATGACAAAGCATTTTATTTGTTTAATTATACAATTAAAGACTAATCAAGGAAGAGTTTTAATAAATATCCAAAGCCAATTTGTCTGTATGTAGTCACGGTGACCTAGGGTAAAGAGCCATCTTCTGAGGACACCAAGTTTAATTCTCAACCAAGCAAGTCATTTTTGTAAAATAAACTTTCTTTGGCTTTAATTAAAAGCAAGAGTAATCTACATGATCCTTTTGAAATCCCTATTAACACAATGATGTGAGAATATAGTTGAACACTACATTTTACTCATGAATTGGGGAATAGTAAAACTTCATTGGTGCAGATGCTATTCTGGTTTAGAAGGTAAGTTCTGGGTGTGGGTGGTAATATTACTTTCAGACAGTATAAATGCTCTGCAAAGAAAAAATCACCTATGATCTTGAAATGATATTTAGCGACATTTTGAGTCATGCAAAGACTAACTATTTGGGATTATTAGACTAAAGAAAGATTATTGTGACTGGTTGAAACTTGGTAGAATTTGATGATATTGCCATGTGGAAATATTTCATATTTTATTTTGCACACTGGCGTCTATCAGATACCAAAAAGAACAAAGCTTTATAGATGTGACCAAACAAAATGTGGCTCAAAGGGCTTTTTACAGACTGTTGTCACAAAGGCTTTCAGGAATATTGATTAGAAACCTTCTGTAGTTGATTCTGTAGATTACATGATGATATTAAATGGTGGAGGGGTGGAGTGRAAGGCAAAATTGGCAAGCAGTGTAGTGCCTCCTGACGTGCGAGCACCTCTGTACAAAGGCGCAGCGTGTGCTTAGTCTACAGACTTATCTGAGAAAGTCTGTCTTTGCTAGTGGCTACTGGTCCTGAATTTTCTTGTCTCCAAAGATGAAGTTTACTTAACTGACCACAAGACAACCTCACCTTTTGGAGACCACTGTTAAGACAAAATGGTGTGGTGAGGAAGAATAATAATACAGGTGTCAGCTCAACTGTGAACTTCACTAGCTGAGTGCTTTGTACCAAAGCAATGGAAATGAAATGATGTGTTCTGCTTTTGTTAAAAGAGAATAGAAAACCTGAATGGTGGTGTCAAAAGCAACTTTCCCAATGCAACTTACTTATTGGAAGCAAAAAATAACCAACAACAAAAAACCCAAAACTGCATGAGTGCGGCTGAAAGGGAGATAACACAGGTATTACAGTGAGACAGGAAACTTCCATCAGGAATCTCAGTATCTCGGAAGCAATGGTAGTTTAATGAAGTGTCAGCCCTATGTGTATCTTATTGTCAGTCAGAAAAAAGGCCATGACCATATGAGGAGGAGTATGATGAGTACTTACCCTGAGAGAATGATTGACGTGGTTTTTGTCAGTATCAGAATATGTGTTGAAAACTTACCAAATTTTATTGTGTAATCCATCTAATATATGATACAGCAGCTTGAGATTTTAAAATGAAAAACATTATTCAGACAAAGGGATTTTTGCAGTAAACATCCATCTTCAGCTCTGCTGTATATGTGTAATGTAACCTTTGAGAGATGACTTAAGACTGTAAGCAGTGAATAGTGTCATCAGAGAGTGCAAAACTGTGGAGAAACAGAAAGCTGTGTCTTTGTTACAGGTAAGTCAATATACATTTAAACAGCATTGCTGTAACTGCCTGAGAGTCAATAGCAAAGTATTACTGCAGTCTGGATACGACAAGTGACATTTTTCAGCATTGAGCTCAAAAAGTTGACATATGAATAGACATGAAAGGAGGAAAAAAGGAAATTCTGCTGTTCATCAAAAACTGGAGAGCACATAAAACTGTCAGCTGTAGGAAGAACAAAATTGGCTATTGCCTTCCTTTTCAGTTATTGCTGCTTAAGAGCCAGCAGACTAAATATGACCCATAGTCCCTGAAAACACTAGTGGAATTGTGTTATATTTAACATCTAGAGCTGGTGTGTGGGATTGGGCTGTTTGCAGCTGACACGTTAAGAGTCCTGACTAGTACAGAATCATTCCTTCAGGTCTGCATTTCTGACCGTTTTGAAGGGCTTTTTCTAGTGAGACCTCATTTGCACAACTCAGTTACTCTTCGTAGAAGAGCATACATGTATAGGAGAATATTTTCTTTCTAATCCATCTTATCTCATTATTTCAATTGAATCCAGAGATCTTTAAGACTCACAGAATATAAAAAAGGTAGGGAGTGTTAGTGAATGGAATGCATTGGTGTGGTGGTTTGATTCTGGATGTATCCRGATGGTTTGTGGTTGTTTGTGTCTGGATGCCAGGTACCTTCCAAAGCCACTCCATCTGTCCCCTCCTCAGCTGGTCTGGGCAGATGAAAGATRACATGGGGCTTGTGGCTGAGATAAGGACAGGGATGTCATTCACCAAGTACCATCACAGGCAAAACACTCAGCTTGGGGAAATTAATTTCGTTTATTTCCAGTCAAATAAGACAAGGATACTGAGAAATAAACACAAATGTTAAAACACCTTCTGCCCACTCCTCCCTTCTTCCKGGATTCAACTTAACTCCCAGTTTTTCTCTAGCTCCTCCCTCCAAGTGGCACAGGGAGATGGGGAGTAAGGGCTGTGGCCAGTTCATCATACATCTCTCTTGCTGCTTTTTCCTCCCACTCTTCCCCTCCTCCAGTGTGTGGTCCTTCCCATGGGAGACAGTCTTCAACTAACTTCTCCAGCAGCAATCCTTCTCACAGGCTGTAGTTCTTCGTGAACTGCTTCAGTGTGGATACCTTCTCACAGTTTTTCCAGAAAAGGCTGTTCCAGGGTTGGTCTCCCACAGGGTCACAATTCCTGCCAGCAAACCTGCTCCTCCTCTTTCCACTGCACCACAGGTCCTGCCAGGAGCCTGCTGCAGTGCAATCTTCTCATGGGGTCACAGCTTCCTTTGGGCATCCACCTGCTCTGCATGAGGTCCTCCATGGGCTTCAAGAGCACCTCCTGCCTTACCATGGTCTTCACCATGGGCTGCAGAGGGATCTTGACTCYGGCAGCTGGAGCACCTCCTCCCTCTCCTTCTCCAGTGACCTTGGTGTCTACAGAGCTGTTCSTCTCACATATTCTCTCTCCTCTCTGTGTCTGCTTTTGCACAGGAATTAATTTCCCCTTCTTAAATGTATTACCCCGGAGCCAATACCTCTGTTGCTGAGGGCTCAGCTTTGGCCGGCAGCGGGTCTCTCTTGGAACTGGATGGCACTGGCTCTATCACACGTGGGAGAAGCTTCTGTCATCTTCTCACAAAAGCCACCCCTGTAGCCTTCCCCACTCCAAAACCTTGCCACACAAATACAATTCCTCAATATAACTGGACAGAACTGATGATCAACAGCTGCAATTGTGCAGTTACTGCTGAAATTTCTTCCTTTGTGACAGAAAACCAAAAGAGCAGAGAAAGTTGTTGTTTAATGAACTACGTTTCAAATAGATTATCCCAACAGAAGTTGAAAACTGTTCAGTCATTGTCTGTTTAGTTGTGCAATGTGTGGCACATGAGACCAAGACTGGTTATTTCAACCCAGTTCCTGGTGAACAGTTGTCTGTGTGATGAAACAACCCGTGATGTTCAGGGTTGTTTGTATGTAAACTTAATAGGTGTACTCAGAGCTATACATTCTCCTGTGCATGATTGTTCTTGCTATTTAGAATATCAAGGAAATATAGCACCAGCTGACGTGGGATCAGGGAAGATTATTTTGTCACTTCAGAAGCAAAACTGCTTTTGTGAAGAAATCCGCCTTCAGCTGGAGAGCTTGGGAGTGCAGATCTTATTTGAAATTCTCAAAGATTCGTGGTTAAACTCAAAAGCAAACTTTCAAACTATAACTACTTCACAAATTCTCTCTTGTGTATATAACTCTAGTGGGTTTTAAAACATTATTGTTGTTAAAAATCTTGCTACTATGTCAAATAGCTGATAAATCAGAATAGGGGAAGAAATACTGAACCTTTCCCTGAACTCATAGTGCTGAATGTCTCATTAGGGACAATACAAATTCTTGCAAGACTCACAGCATGGTAGTTCACTGACCTAGTCAACAACCTGTAATCAAAATTATAATCCCATTGACTCCACAATGTTTGTCTCAGTGAAAGTCCTAACCAGGCATTTCACAGGAGCATGTGTGTTAAAATTAACAGGCCTCRAACTTTAAAGGAAGCCAGGATTTGACATTCATTAAAAATGAAAGTTAGGACTTGAGCACTGAGTTTCTGAGTATTAGATTCTGCTCCAAGAGATTATAAACACAGTAATTAGACATTTTTCGTATGATTAAAGTTTTATATTGCCAGGAATTAATTGCTTTCCATTAGACTCCACAGACAAAAGACCTTGTTTGAGACCGTAACTTGAAACAAAATGGCTGATTTCATGTGCCTCTTTAGACATAGAAACAAAAAAGAGATGTCTCAGTAAAGGAGTCTGCACTGTAGATCTGCTATCATATAAAAGAGACAGCAACTATGAAAAGCTCTGAACTTTGATATCTAACTCTGATGTTATAAAGTCTCATTCACTTTTCTGTTTGCTGCACAATGCCAGTCGCACTTGAGATCTCTTTCCTGCTGACATGAGATGATTTTTTTTTAAGTCGTTCCTTTGGGGTCTTTCCTTATTTTTCAATTATCAAGATGACAAGTGACTTAGTGTTTAGTTTAATGTTATCTGTCATAGGCAAACATTACTTGATTGATTCAGTCATTAACCAGGAAAAGCTAGTAAGAGAAAAAAGTGCTAAGGAAACCAAACACAAGTTGCAAGGAACCCCTCAAAGGGGTATGATATAGACCGTGTTTTGATTGAGTTGTTTTCTCTCCCTTCTGTTATTTCTGTGAACCTCTTATGTCTACTTGAAGAATATTATCCAACTGAGCTTGCTTTTAGTTGACAAGACTAACACACTGTGACACACAAGCAAGCTTTCTTGCACTTAGAAATTACTGTTTTGTTTGAAGGAAGCTTAGGGCTTTCASGTTTCAGCCATGACTGTGATCACATATCAAATGAATTCCTTTATGGCAGCCACAAGGATTAAGTTTGGCAGCAGAAGATATCTAGTCAGAGATTCTTCTATTTRCACTCTTTTTTATCCTGTAAGTGTAACTCACCTTTTTAATCTTGTTAACCTTATTCCTTTGCTAAGCTGGAATTTGATGGGGGTTTTTTGAGGGACCTTGATTTCACATAGAATTAATTCTCTTGCTCCATAATAATCATCATATGTCTGAGATCATATTCTGATGGCCTATTTCTCTGTTCTTCAATTTATTTTGACATTACTGCTGAGCTTTCATAAAATAACTAGCATATATGTTTGCTTTAGTTTCAGAGTCTGGGAGGTTGAGAGAAGACAAGGAATGAATACATGCATAAGAGACATGTATTATAAACTAGCCCTATCCCACCTGGTTAGGAGTTGAAATTAGTATTTTGTTGTCTTTACTTGAAAGGTTTGTTTACTGCTGTGGTCCCTGCCTATTACTGTGTTGCAGGTGCCACCGGCGTGGTACTCAACACCTGAAGACTGCACAGCCAGAGCTCTTCTTGCTGTCTTGTAAAAAAGGCAGAAATATTGGTTTGGTTCTGTGTGATTAGTTCTGTGATCTGTCTTATGTGGTAACTGCCCTTCAGTCTCTGCCCAGTTTTGAGAAAAAGGCACACAATTGTCAGAGGCAAATATTTGTTGCAAGAACTGAGGGAAAACATTATTTTGGTTCCCAGTGTGTTTGAGCATGATAGTAGAGGGATCATATCACCTCTGTAATCTCTGCTCTCACCTAATCAGACAGCTTTGGAAAGAGGGCTGAACACCGACAAAAGAAGCACAAGTTTCAACTTCTCTTGGATTTTCAATCTGGACATGTACTTCATATTCTTGTCATCTTTGGTTACATATAATCAACAAAGCCTGCCTGGGCTCACTCTAAGTCAATCAACTTGCTCCTCAGCATCTTTGAACATTCTCATAGCATGCTAAAGAAGTAAGGTTTCCAGCTTCTTTATTAGTTAGAGTAGAAACCCTGATTTTAAACCAATTTATTTGTGAGATGCTACAGTGACCCTGTGTCTGAGGCACCATTGTAGAATGAAAAGTCATGGACAAACTTTAAATTAAAGATCAAGTTCTAAATCTAAGCTTACCTTTGGAAGAAATAGCATTTTTTWATGTAAATAGCATCAAGATTAACCTGATCCATATGCCCAAAGAAACCTAAAAACTCACTTTATCTGTATTGGCATAGGTTTTGCATTGTTATGTATTCTGTCTATAAAAACTGATCCTAAGCAAATAGACATTTGCATGTGAATCTGGATTGTACTTTGCATGAACAGCAAAAGACAATATTTTAAAAGTTCATCACATTTTGCCTTATGCCAATGAAGACTAAGCTTAGTATAGCCAGGACACTTGCCAAATGCACCACCCAAGAAAAATGAAGAAATGTTTCCTAGCTGTCATTTGCTTACCAATTTTTTGGGTTTTGTTTGGTTTGATTAATTATAAGTCTTAGACTTGAAATGTGTGGTAATTATGGTCACAGCAGAAGCTTTTCTTAGAGCACTTGGTAGTCTGGACACTTTTTGAAGAAAAGTGTCCTTTTCTAAACCCAATGCCCTTTGCCATGCACAATTAATGCATTAACATTTGCTAATAGCCTGGTTGATATTTCAGTCCAGTGTTTAGATACTGTGATACAACCTCTTTGGTTCCTCCAGCCTTCTGTGTTGCTTTTCACATTTCTCAGCCTGAATCAATGCAAAAGTCACCTTAACCTTCATGGTTCTGCAGCAGCACCGAAGTTACCACCATAAGTGCTTTCTGTGTTCCCAAAATTTGCTGTTGAGCACTTGATTAGTGCAAGCATTAGTCAAAACCACTTTTCAAAAACTAGTTAGCAAATCATATTTTCTATTGTGATACTTAAGCCAATCCCTGGCTTGGGCTTTACTTTTCTAACCACCTATGGAGAGTACATGGCTGCTATTGTTTAGCTGGCAAGACATGTGCTGCATTAATGGCAACCTGCACTAGGAGGTTCACACYGACTTTGGACTGCTCCTGAGTTATCAGAGCTCTTGCCCAAGGAAAACAAATACTTTCTGAAAAATATTTGAAAACTCGTTTCAAAACAACATCACAGCACTGTTTCGTGACCAAACCCACATTCACCCCATTAAGTTAATAAAGCTCTAAGTAAACACACTGTTTTCTAGATTAAATTTTGTTCCTTGGAACCAATTTCTCTCTAAACATTTTAAGAAATACTGASTAAAAGATGGTAGGCATTCATATTATGAACAGCCCACTGGAAAAAAAATCTCTATGCTACTTATTAAGTCTGCAGTGGAAGCAAATAAAACTGTTAAKAAATAAATTTCTGCAGCAGAAGAGACCTCACTCAGAGACTTCAAAGTCTACTCATCAGAAAGCACATGGAGCGCCGTGTTCCGAAGTTGATCATATTGCTCTGACACAGCAAAGTTTTCTGACAGTCTAGATCTGTATCACTTTACTGGCCTGCAGAAACCAAGCTGCAATGCAGATTGAGTTTCCTAGTCTAGCCACAGCAATGAAAAAAGTTCGCTTCTATGTTTCTGTGTAAATTAAAGAAGATATTCAAATTGTCAGACACTGGGTACTTTTGCAAGCAATTTTCTTGTAGATCAGAGCAAGTTTTCTTGTTTCCTAGGGTACTGGCATGTTTTAACACAGTTTTCAGCCAGCCAAATGGATCATTCCCCTGAGCTGAGAAACAGAAGAGGTGCACCTGCTTGAGAATCAAAACCATAAGCTGGAAGGCTTGGGTGTGCTCCTGATCTTGTTGATTTTACTGAAGGCTCTGAACAGTCCTGATGTACACTAGATAATAGGGGTCAATAACTTTTTTGCCCCAATTAACTGCTACTGAAGTTACAAAAAGATACAAGGAGCTGTCAGCTTCCTGGAGTTGGCTGTGTTGTGAGGGTGTACCTGGGCAGCCTCAGGGCAAGCTGCCTGGTGCTAGCAGTGCTTCCCAGAGAAATGGGCTGGAGGTTGCAGTCTGTAGAAAAGGTGTGGTAAAGAAAAATAGTACTGGCATCAACAGGTTGCTGAAGATGTGATGCAGACCCTCATGATGTAGCTCTTCTCTATACAAATTTTTGTAGGATCTCTGTCATAAGTTCCACATGGAAAAACTTCTGAAGAGGTTATTTTGCTGTTTTGGGTGCATAACATGGGAATGTTTTCCCCACGTTGGTCATGTGGTCTAGTGACTTTCTTGTCCATACCCTAAAAGCTCACAGTGCTGACTGGGATAGAAAAGGACTGCAAAAGAGGCATCAAGCTCCCGACTATTGTTTTCCCAGTACATGCTGCACATCTTGTTTAATAGACAGCAGTAGAGTGTTATTGATCAAGAATTAAAAACAAAAGTAAAATTCTTCCCCTAGTTGCAGGACAGGAATTATATTATCTGTGTCTAGAGAAAGAACAATTTACAACAACTCAGTTTCATTGGTGTTGTCTTTGTGGGGCACCAAAAAGATGGGGATGCAGAGCTAGACATGATTTCTGTGCTTGTGATGGGACCTTGTGTTAGTTCTCTAAGTTCAGAGATATAGCTTTTAGTGACAGTAGGAAAAGGCTGGCCAATAGGTCTCCTTTTCTGGCTTTTGAGTTAGGATTAATTAGCTCTTGATAATAATAAATTAGATGAGAATTTTAGAGAGTTGCCTATCTCAATTACTGATTATTTCTTTAAAAAATTCCACTAGCCAGTTTTCTCCTAGCTGAGAGTGCTCCTGTGAATTGTCAGTATAGTGTTTTGTTTCTCATTCCTTCTCTCCCTTGAAAGTGAAATGTTTCTCATTTATTGACTAATTCTTCATTAAGCTGTTACAAAACAAAAAGCTCTGAAATATTTTCTTTTAGTTTTCCCTTTTTTCTTTAAGTTAAAGATTGTTTTGAGTGGGCTCAGCCTTGTTTAAGGATCTGCAAACTGTAAAAGAATAACACTTTTCAAGTGTTATACTAGTGGATGGGCATATATTAAGGAATCACTTTAAAAATGTAATRATACACACTCAAAATCCACCTGAGATCTACTGCGTATTCCAGCTCATAAAAATGGGCCTAGAAAAAGTGATTCATCCTTTCAGTGCACCAGCCGATATAACTAGCCAAGTTATATTTTGTTGGCACTCTATTCCTAGGAAAATACTGTGATGATTCCATAGTACTAACCTGCTGAAGTTAAATTGACTTCCAATATTTAGATGGATGAGTGAAACAGGAACATTAAAGTTAAGCAGATGCCCATGCAAAAAGTGATCTAATTATGCTTGATGCTCTTCTGTTCTTAGAGCAAACTCTTTTCAGCTTTTCAGTCTAAACAGTGAAGAGGAGTTGCCATTTTATCAGACTATTGTTTGTATAAGTGGGCAAAAATAGATCATATGCAGTTAAACACTTTAGTGCTTTCCCAAATCTAGACTTAAATGCAAAAGCATTACCTGCTTGAGAACCCTGGGAAAAGCTTGAGAAGTGAATTGAAGATCCTGGAATTGCGGTGTTAGTGTTCTTTTCAAAAGTATTGATAAATTGCATTGCATGCTTTGAAGCATTACCAAAACCTTAATACAATCCCTTGAATTATTATTCTTTCATTATCTTCATCTATTTTTTGTCAAAAATTGAATCACTTCTCAAACCTCATGATTTATTTTCAAATCTATAAAAAGTCTATCTTGTGGTCCTCTCTTTTTTCTTTTAATCATAGGATTACAATCACTGCTTAGTATCAGAATAAAAACAGGTTGGTTTGTTTAGTTTTCAGTTATGTGATATTCCTCTCCTGATCAGGAAGGTAAAAACTTAATCTTTCAAAGATCTCTTTCTATCTTGTTTCCCTTATATTGCAGTCTTTGTGAGTGCATGTTGTTTTTTGCTTTGCTGCTGAGTTTCCTGTAGCTGAGTTGGGTTTTGGTCCCTACATGGCAAAGAATCCCCTTCTTGAGACTAAATCCAACAGTTCTGTGTGTGATATTTTCCCTTAGAAGAGAAAGATACTGAAAACTAAACCTACATAGAGAACTGTGCCTGCTCCTTATAACCATGGACTTCATCATATATGCTATGATTCCAGGAAGAATGAAATGGAAGGCTGGTCCCTAATGTGATAGTTTTTAATTATTTACAATACTAAGTGTTTTTTAATGGGACTTTGGTATCTCTGCTCCTGATCGTTTCTCCATCTCTTCCCTTCAAACCTCCACAAATAATGGGGTTACAGCATTGTTCAGCACTAGTATTCCTTCTTCCAGCTCTTAAACACTGAGGATACTTAATTGGAAGCTGTGATGGATATTCAGATTTTACACCTTTTAGTTTATTTTCTTTTTTTGTTTGATGGAAGTTTTGGTGACCAGTCAGAGATCTGTGATTCATTTGCACATCTCTGCAATGCTAACAGGCTTGAAAAGCAAAATCGTGCTTAATCATCTAGTAATGATGTATAACTTGGAAAATGAAGAGCACATCTGTTGTATATTTTACTTTGGCTTCAGCTGAATATACAATTCCATCCAAAGTGTCAGCCCTAATTTGTAAAGGGTACTGTTCTGCTGTTCAGGGCTTTACATACAAAAAGAAATATTCTCCTGTTTCTCAAATTCATAGATGTCCCTCTTATATAGATTCTTTTCTTTATTTTTTTTGATACTCAAAGCCCTATAAGGAGAGGAACAGTATCAGCCTCTTACAAATGAGGAGACTGAGTCACAGAGCATGGTAGAAACCCATTTAACAGGGTATGTACACAGCTGCAAGGAGACCAAAGTTTCCAGAGTCCCGTGCAAGGGATCTCAGTAGTGAACCACTCTGGGAATTCTTCTTAAGAAGAACATTCCAGGTTAGCTAGATTATTCCTATGCTTGCACTGGATTCAGCCGGTTTCTTAAAGTATTGTTTACGTGTGGGTGTTGCATAACACCTCTGCTTACTGGAAAATATACCATAGGACTTGATATGGTGTCTTCTGCCAGTTTTGGACAAACAGGAATTCATGCAAATATCTATGGAGAAAGCATATTAAGAAAAAAAAAAGGCAAAGTGATGTTTAATGTGTCTTTACATGTGGAAAATAGCATGTTCCCCATGCTGCTGCACAGTATACTTGTTGGCTTTGTTGTTTTAAAACAACATTTCATGAATGTTGGTTTTTTCCCTGACTCAATGATACTTGGTGAATGCAATTACAGTAATATATTTACTTTTTTTGGGAACTATAAAAGTGTGTCAAACACAAATATTTCACCTTGCTAATGTTCCAAACAGTAGGGAGTGCAGAACAGTCTTGACAAGAAATCTGTGCGGCTACTGTGAGATGAGCTGTATGGATCTGTGAAAATAAATAAATAAATCTCAGCAGAGCAAAACACATTAATAATTAAAAACAAATACTGCAACATAACTCAGGAGGTGTCACCATGTGCAGCTACTGTGACTCCTGCAATAAGCACCCCTTATTTGGCTGGCTCTGAGTGTGGTTCAGAAATCTCTGCTGGTTTCAGCATACCCTCACTTTTGTATATCCAAGTATGCCCTAGCCACTTGAAGTTAAGTCCAGCAATAGGAAATACTCCTCATTCCTTGCAACAAAAGCAGCACAAGTATGAATTTCCCTTCATAAAAGTCAATAATAAAATAATATAAATACAGATCTGGGAAGAGAATAAATAGAGCYCAGAGCAAGCAAGCTTATCTTTACAGCCAAACTGCAGGCACTAGGATACTCAACAGGCTATTATTTTGTAGAATATTTGAGAAGCAGAACTGAAAGTCAAGTGACTTATTCTCTTTCAAGACCATTATTTGGATAAGGAAATTTTCTCCTTGTGCAAATGCTAACGCCTGCATGCTTGAATTTAGTACCTGATTGACAAGTGTGATTCTTTCTGTTGTATTTTCTACATGTTAATTTAGCACTAGTATAAAGGAAAAGAATCTGTGTACAGTACAGCATTGTTATTTTGACTAGGCGAAAGCCTATAATTTTTCAGTTGTGTCTGTGCAGTACTTTCAAACACATACTCAAATGCTTTGTGGGGGAATACAAGCCCATGGTCTAAAATTTTAGTTCTTTTGAGACGTTTTGCTGAAAATGGGGATTGAGCTACTGTGAAGCAAAAAGAGTCATTGAATGAATAACACTTCAGTAAACTAAAGAGGTTGTGTCAGTATTCTAATTACTGTGGACAAACCTGATTAACTTAGTCTCACACTCTGAACACGTATTTATGCAAATTGCAAGGAGAGGAGAAAGGAATCCTCTGTCTGCAATGAACTCATCAGTGCAGGAAAGCTCTCAGTGGTAGATTAGTCTGGAAAAATTAGGAGTCAGACTTGGCTATATTCTTTAATGGAAAAATAATCAGCAATACATCTTGATGAAATGTGCACTGCCATCACATAATACCCACTTGGAGGTGAGGTAAGGGCTGGAGGCAGTAGTCCAAAATCATTAACATCCCCCAGGGTGAATATAATAGGATGATAAATGCTCACTGGGAAAGGATTCATTTCGGTTTTCAAATGATTTTGAAAGTRGAACAGAAAGTCAGTAATTTTATATCAAT
This sequence comes from Amblyornis subalaris, assembly GCA_018881555.1. Classification (NCBI taxonomy): domain Eukaryota; kingdom Metazoa; phylum Chordata; class Aves; order Passeriformes; family Ptilonorhynchidae; genus Amblyornis; species Amblyornis subalaris. The sequence continues at coordinate 761,482 of JACAXG010000078.1, forward strand.
TTAGTCAGCCCATACTTTAATTCAGTAACGAAAGACTTTACGTCCATCCAACMTCAGTGTATTTGTAATGCCTGAGTTAGGTGTTGGCATTATTTCTGTTATCTCAATTTCACCAAAGGAAGGTGGCAGGGTAGGAATCATTCAGGTGCACCTCTTGATTCGTGTGGTAAAGCCAAAGGTGGTGTTCTTCTATAGCACAGTATCAATCGGCTGGGTTTCTTTAATGGAACAGAATAAAAACGCCCAGTCCCTGGCTGGATATTTGGGTCGATAGACTTGCCCTGACAGCTTCCTTTCTCTTCATTTCTGCCAGGAGTGATAGGGGCTGGGATGGATTAGAAACAAACATTCATCCTGGATATTTTAAAACCCTTTTAGAGAAGGAAAAAAATGGCTTGACTATTTTGGTTTCTGTATGAGGAGGCAGTGCTTTATCAACCTGTTTTTCAATGAAAAAAATATTAATTGCRCAAGGTATTTGGAGGTTGTATAGATTTTGGGGTGTCTTTGTGCTTCAATTTATCTACTCTTGCCACAGCAATAGGCACCTTGTGGATGACAGCAGAACAAACATTTGATTTTAATTGGATCTCTAAAGTTTCATTAACCCCAAAGGATTAAATTTTCTAGAATATAGACTGTATAGGCCATAACATAGAGAACAATATAATTGTGTCATTTGATTTTAAACCTTCATACTTTTTAAATCATCCTTCCCATTTTAGGGGATATAAAAGCAGAGAAAGTACTGCTTCTCTACTTCTGAATGGATATAAGAAAATGTTATTGCTTTGTCTGAAGTATTGGGCTTTGAGAGAGATATTAAAAAGAAAATTACCTTCTCATGAGCTATTTTGCTAATAAATCGGAGTCTGGTGTCTAAACTATTCATAACTGGATAAATGGGGCATTTTCGACCTCTGCTTGACTCAGTAAAAATATGCTGCTGCAAATGGATGCAAATTGACAAATATTTATATGTATACAATTAATAATCTTAATTTCACCTTTCTTTCAGTGCCATATTTATTGAGGAGTTTAGTTTTGCTGGGCAAGTGCATCATGCACTTTGCAGTGTCTCAGCACATGTGCATCCTTATAGGAGCAGATGCATCTAGCACACTGTTAGTGACATAGCAGCAAACTGCCTGGGAGTTCTTACCTTTCACTTGGAACAAAATAGAGAAGATGCTTGAAGTTATGTACGGGAGATGGCACTTGCACTACTCTCTACCTCTTATTTTACTGCCACCCTGAAGATAATAAAATTGCTGGTGCATAATATTTGTATCTTACTGCTACTTAAAATAGGGTCATCTTATCAAAGGCACATTTAGGCACGACAGTTCCTGCATGCTCAAATTCTCTCTTAATGGTCTTCTCATGCATCTGGAAAACACTCAGCTGTTTGTCAGATATTTAGGAATGCTTTAGCTTCTGGCTAGGTGTGGCATGAACTAGAACTCTAAGAGAAGTAATGAAATCTCTTTGTGTTCAGAGTGGGCATCAAGTGTTGACTCCTAGTGTCTGTCATTATAGTATTGGAGAGAAATGCTAAAACAACATAGGATGAAAGCAAACAAGTGGGTTGAATATAGTAACTTTCTAGAGATACTTGAAATTTTTTGCATATGGATAAATGAGAATCCTTCTTAACGTTGTATGTATGAGCTGCTCATGCAGCCAAATGTTTTGCAGACTGTCAGGGGGTGGACAACACTGCATGGTCTGGAAAAGATCAGTGAACTGCAGCCAGTGTGCCAGGCAGGCATGAAACATCAGTGTCTGAGGCATGGAGAAAAAAGGCATGTGGTGTGTCTCATTTGTAGGAAAGGCAAGTCTTGCTGGTAGTAAAAGCCACAAAGTCAGACATTATCTGAAGGGCCACTATGCTGAACCCTAGCCAACTTCAGTTCACCTAAAACATAGAGATAATTGGGTTAGTTCTGGGATCTGAGAGCTGAGCCCAAGTAGCACAAGRACCAATGATCTGAGTGGTAAAGCCAAGTGTGCTGTATAGTTCTTTTATTTGTTTTGAGGTTGCATCTTTTGCTACTGACATTGTTGGCAGGGTGGTTTTGCTTTTGTAACTTTTGTACTCCCCTCTTGAGCTTTCAGAGATTTGAGGGAAAACAGCTGCAGAATAAAATGTATTATTATTCCTTCATGAGGAAGAAATTTTCTTTTTAGATATGTCTMTTCTAAAGCCTTTTCAGGGGAAACCTACTGATGAGATTCAGGATACTAGSTGGCATCCATTTCAGAGGATTTGCTTGGGCCCTGGATTCTGCTACAAGTATATAACATCYTTAAGTATTGCTACACCAGTTTCCAGACAACTGGACTAAATTCTAGTCTGTGACATGTCAGAGGTGTCTGACAGACTTCCACTGCYAAATTACTCAAGGCAGGTACCAACAATGACCATTATTTCTGTCCAATGATACAATGAACCTGTTATCCCTGGCTGAGAAAAATGTCAGATCTGTGAGAGAAGCAGACTCAATCGCCTACAGGTAACCTGCCTTTCATTAAAGRTGCTGTGAAAGGAACTGAGTCTCCCTTCAGAAATTCTCTACCATCATTTCCTATTAAGCTTATTGGGGTGATCTTAGAGACAATCCTTTGGGGGGTACTAATTGTGTGTGGATGTAATGGACTATAAATCATTCCTTTTTTTTTAAGAGAGATAGATGAGTTCTAAGTGTATATTAAGCTAGCATTTGTGCCTGCAAAAGACCAAACCATCCTCCTCCTGCCCACATTTCCCCAGTTTGGGATATCCAGAATTATGATTCAAATTTTTGGGAAGCGGTTGGTGCGTATGGTGATAGCATTTTGTTAATCACCTCAGGATTAATAGAGGTAACTCAGGGTCCTGTTAATAGATGCCTTGGGGCAGATTAAGGTAAAACGACAYGGAATGAGTGGTGTTTTTATATGTACATGTATTTTGGCTGCAATGGAAAGGAGTTATGTTGCAGCCATTTTGGTTATTATCTATAGAAATATAGTAATATCAAAGCATAAAAATAATACTTAAGAMAAYGTAGAAGGAATAGAAAGAAAAAGAAAGGAAGGATAAGAGTATTTAGTGAGAGGAAAGATACCACCACCTGTGAATTTAACTTGACTGTTGCAATTTCAGTGTCTGTTGGTTGAAGTGATAGTCCCACCTTGATTCTTCGGGGGTGAAGGACGCCTGCGAAACACAAAGCTCAGTGGGTTAATACATTTTCAGCGTTACATGGGAACACCCAGGTACCTCCCCTTGGGCAGCAGTTTTACACTGATGCAACACTGTGGATCTTGCACAGTCCTCTGGTGGAAGGCCCCAGAAATGAGCCTGGGGGCAGTTTGGGTGTCTTTCATGGTTTATGACCTTCTAAGACGTGAGAATCACATCAGCATCCTCGAGCGCGTTATGCCCCGTCAGAAGGGATGAATACTTTCAGGCCTATGTGTGAATGTCCTGGTACTTCCCTGGGGGGSAGTTTTACACCTGAGCCAGGTGTATAAGGGAGGACATTGGCATGAACCATCGTCCCACCTCACAGGATCTGCTTCTTACTCTCCCCTTATCTGGCTCAAAACCCAGCTTGTTTCTGAACAAAGGTTGGTTTGTCGAGATCCTATCTGGTAAGGGTGTTCACCCCCTCTGTCTTATGCAGATCAGAGGTTTTGCCACCACATATAAAAAACTCTCCTTCTGCCCTTTGTTTGGGGGTKGCAAACCTGCTCTCTGTAAAGCACCCACTGCTTTTGCAGATGACTGATTTTTTGAGTCATTAACCATTAAYATTCCAGTCTCTCACAGAGGTTTCCTCATTTGACGAGAGACTATAATAAGAATTGTGGGATAACCAGCAAGTAGAAGAGTGGCTGATGTGATTAACTGCTTTTTCAAGTGATTTAGAGCATAGAAGTTTGAGAAAGGCATTTTTGCTGCTGTKCTCTAGTTATAAAACCTCTTTCAAATTCTCCTTTATTAAAATAAATAAATTCTGAGGAAGAAATAGCTTAATATATCCTTAAGAGTGACAGTTTTGTGCTGATTTCCTCATAATGGCATTTTGAAGCTGTGGCTTTATGAAGCTGGAAATGAGAGCTGGCAGAACTGTGCTGAGGGTCAGGCTAAGGAAAATTAAAAGAATGAGATCTGAAGGTAAAACTCTCTAGGCAGGTTTCAGGTCTGGAAGTGCTTGTTAGCCTAGACCTTAGTATGGGAAGAAGAGAGAAAGTTTTCTTTCAACCRGAGGGACTCTGGTCTGCATCTCTCCAGCTTGATGGACTGGAGAAAAAAGCGAGATTACATATATTTTGTACAGCATCTTAGACTTTGCAATGGGAGTTAATTTTTTGGCTGTTCTGGTTTTAATGGTGACTTCTTAAAACTGAAGATAARCTATTAATCCAGCAAGGTAGCCCATTCAGTGGAAGGAGGGCTTTGAGGGAACAGTTGATCTTCTGGATTGCTGAAATCTGCATCACCAGTGCTATTGTAATTTTAARGTTTGAACCAGGCAAGATACCAAGGACTCCTGTCTGCTTTTTTCACASAGTTTAGGCTGAATTTAAATTCCTCAAAGCTCAAAAGTCCAAGAATTTTARTTAAAGACTCTTAATTTCTCCCTCATTGGTCTTTCTTAAATTCTGAGCTTTAAAAAGTAGAGAAATTTAAGGATATATATAATTTTTTAAATTATTTTCTTATTGGTGCTGTTAAACCTACAAGTAAACATTCTGTGTCTACAGATGCAGCGCTRAAGTATCACTCAGAGTAGGGAAGAAAGCTGAAGTCCATATGCACATGGTTATCACTTTTTGAATATTGAGGATTAATTAACTACCACTTGCCTTTGTGTTTTAGTCGAGCGCTCTATTTTATATAATAGACTGACGTGTCATTCTTAAAACAAGAAGCTGTGGAAAAGAGAAAAACATCTCTCAGATTAAGAGGAGAAAAGAGGTATGTGTCACCCCCAATTCACACTTAAGACTTCTGCAGCTCTCCTGTAGACATGGGTAGGAGTCTAAAATAGAAAAATGGCAACCCAGGAGGAACAAAATTTTGCCTTGATGACTCCCCCAAGGATCGTTTGAGCTTTAAGTCAGGGCAAAGARCACTGATTCAAATGCAAGGTGCCATATTTCTCTCCCTTTGTTGTATATTTCTCCTCTGAGGTTGCTCTGGCTTTCAGTTTCTGCAAGTGAGCTGCATTTCTTAGTAAAACTGGGGATAAAGACAAAAATAAAAGTTGAAGAGAGATGGTGAGGATTTTGCATTAAGGACCAAACTTTGAAGGGAGAAGACGGTTGGGAATGAAAACGTGGGGAGCTGGAGCTCATTTCACCCACTGTAGAGTACCTTCTGCAAGTTAATGATGAGAATGTTTTTAACTCTCAGGATGAGGCTGTAAGTCAGCTCAGCCCTCGTGTTTGTGACCTAACAGACTTTGGCTGCCAGCCAGCTGTTCCACACAGAAGGTGGTCTTTCTGCAAGGCCCAAATTTGTCCTTCTTTAGCAGCCGGCTGCAGCTTGCCACGCAGTGGTGACACGGTGTGAGTGAGGGGCCAGTGTGATGATGCAGAACAAATGAGTCCATCAGACTGTTTGGTTTATTTGCTTGGGGTTTTTTTTCCAAAGGACAGTCGCTTTAAAATGTGCTCAGTTTCCCATTATGTGGCCTAAAAGATTGAAGCCATGTAATCAAAATATTATCTTAATTACACTAATTACRGACCCATATATTGAGTGAAATCTCAGGATATTTCTAATGTGAGCAGCTAATTAAGGTCTAGTAGAATAATGACAACTTAATTGCTTATGTTTTTGTGCAGGTATCAATTTAGAAACAAACTTGCGTATAACCTGCTCTAATATGGTAAAAATAGTCATATTCTTAAGATAAAGCACTTAAGATAAAATTGCATGTTTTAATTTGGTTTTTTTTATCATCAGCCAGCAAGGAAAGTATCTTTAATTTAGGGTTCTTTATTGAGAACAACATGTGATATACTGTCCTACATCAATATGGTTACTTGATTTGTAACAGGATAGATAAATTTGGCTGTTTAATATAACAGGTGAATAATACCTCTTTGTCACTTGAAAAGTGACTTTAAAACTGCTTTGCAGTTTAAAGTTTTGGCTAAAACCCAATTTTGAAACCTTGGGAAGGCAGTCAGTGAAGACAGCTCAGATGACCTTTAACCTTTGGGGACTGAGTTAAGCACATCAGGTCTTTTGAGAGTAAAGTTTGCTAATGCTCTCTTTATGTTATGGGATGCACAAAAACGTAGGGATTCAACATAAACCTTGCTGGAAAGGACATATGAAAAGGAACATGTGACAGGGAGACTGGGACTTGGGCTTCCCTCAGAACTCTGCCTTAGCCTTCACAAAYTGATGAGAGGCAAGTTTCCTAAATTATAGGAGGAGCTCCTGGGTCATTGCCTGCTGGGACCGTTTGAGGCATCATGCCCAAAGATCCTGCTCTTGCTTGGATAAAGGAAGAATTAATTCAGAATTTTGGCTAACAGGCCACATCAAAAATTTGCTTTGGTTTAGAGGAGGAGAAGATTGCATTTTGTTCTAAWGAAATTCAATTCTTATCTAGCTTTAAGCTTCTTCCCAAATGTAAATGTGGTAAGAGRAGGAATGTAGAGAGTTTTGGTTAAAATAAGCTGTTTAAGACCTGACGGTGTCTGACTGAAATGGTCTGTGGCTCCTTTTAGTCACAGTGACAAACACGCAGTCATTGGAAACTTGGCTGACAGGAACCGTTGGGCTCTGGAGGCACTCAGAGGCTTTAATTCCCTAGTCCAGCCTCTCCTGGGAGGCCCAGGGATGACATTTTGGCTCATCCTCCCCTTAGCGGAGCCAGGGCCCCCAKCCCATCTCCCTTGGCTGGGTTCCCTGGGCACCCGCTTGGGATCCTCGAGGGCTGTGCCTGCCTGGGGGAGGCTCTGCCTGGATGCACCCCCAGGGCAGCCCTGCTCCCCATGCTCTGCACCCTCACAGCAGGGGTTGCAAACGTGTATTGAAAACATCTGCCTGCTTACGGCTTAGGGAGGGCACGTTGGAGCCCGTGGGGAGGAGTCCTCTGCTGACCAGACTTGGAGGGAAGCTCTTCAAAAACGGGCTGCACTGTCTCGGAACAAAAGTTTACACTGTGCCCTCAGCTACTCAGGCAGTAATCCTTGGCCTTTAAAAGAAAAAAAAAAAAAGGAAATAATTAAAAAGCTTAAAAGTCTATGCTGTGAAATAATCTGTTTTCTGGGAAGCTTAATAAGACACAGCCAAAGGCCTCTCCTGCCAGAAACTGAGAATGCTGCCTATCCAGCTCTACTTTCTTCTTATGTCTGCAGGAGATTCTGCTCATTTCCGTGATGAAGTTGTTTAACAAAACCATTTTGATAATTGGAAATTGGTGCTTACCATTACACTGTCTTAGCTGTGCAGTTCTTGCAGGTTAGTGGAAACCTTGAGAATATGTGCAGCAGCTTCTGGGTGCTGTATACGTGGATGAAAATCACCYACTGAAATCACAGAATCATAGAATGGTTTGAGTTGAAAGGGACCTTTAAAGGCTATCTAGTCCAAACCCCCTGCAATGAGCAGGCACACCTTCCACTAGATCAGGTTTTACAGAGCCTCATCCAACCTGACCTTGAATGTTTCCAGGAAAGGGGCATCTACACCTCTCTGGGCAACATGTTCCAGTGTTTCACCACTCTCTCTGTAAAAAATCGCTTCCTTATAACTAATCTAAATCAACCCTCCAGTTTCAAATCATCATCTCTTGTTCAATCACAACAGGCCCTGCTAAATTGTCTGTTCCCATCTTTTTTATAGGCCCCCTTCAAGTACTGGAAGGCCCCAATAAGGTCTCCCCAGAGCCGTCTCTTCTCTGGGCTGAACAAYCCCAACTGTCTCAGCCTTTTGTCATAGAAGAAGTGCTCCATCCCTATGAGGTGGAGAATCTCCAGAATTCTTGAGCATTGGTAAGAATAACTGGGTTTCCCTTTCAAGGGAAGCCCTGAAAATTATAGATAAATATGACAGATAAATACCTTTTTTGTGTAGGAACGAAGCGAGGAACTAAGAGGTTTTTCACGAATTTTTAAATAATATTTCAAGGAGGTCCACAATCTATTTTTTTCATAAACAAGCTTACCCCCATTTGTGATTGTGAGACTACTGTCCACTCATAATTTCTGAACTAATTTTAACAAACTTCACATGTTTTGGAATAAACATTGACTATGAAGCCCAGCTGAGCATGCAAACTTGCAGGYCAACAGCAGTAGATGATGAAGCCATTCAATTTCTGTTTGATGACTCAGGGCAACCATCATGCTAGGAAAGAGGGGGATCATCACTGTAAGGAGCTCTGTCCACCTATCCTTCCCAACGCTTTAGTCCCAGCTCCACCAGCACCAAAGAACTCTGTTCAACACTACATTTTCCAGGAACACTGTTGTCTTCTTTCCCTGAGTTTTGAGTGGATTCTGTTGTATTTCTGGCCTTGCAGTTGAACTAAACCAACTCACACACTACCATCAATTGTAACACTCCTTTTGAAAGAGTTGAGAGCCTGTTTTYGGGTTCAATTTCATGCCTCTTGGAATAGCCTTATCGAGAGTCATCTCTTCCACACTGAGAACAATTCAAAGCTCAATCCTTGACTTCAGCTTAAACCTTAGCATCATCTTTTTTCATTGTCTCCATGTGTGATGTCTCCCTTCCTTCCAACACCAACTTTCATTACTCCTTAAGATCAGAACTGTCTTAAGGGAAAACCATAGTCATTTTTCTTTGATTTCCTAGACTAACTAGCAATAAAAGCACAGGCTGTGAGCTGGATACTTTCAAGCTTGATTAGATTTCAAACATGAGATTTTTTTAGAATAGCAGCTGGAGGAAACAATAGAAGCTGCAGAGGTAAAGGAACAAATTGTTCTGATAACATATTTAAAAGTGCGGTGAAAGTGCCTATGAATGTAAAAGCAAACAAAGCCCTGCAGCCTTCTTTTACAATGTCTACATCAAGTCTTCTTTCTGAGATTGTGTCTTTCAACTRTTCTCAGTCTCTCTATTTATATACAAAACAATCAAAACTGTTCTTGTCAAGTATGGAGCTTACCTCTCTACATAGTGGTGTTTTTATTTTAGAACTTCATGGATTTTAGTATTCACAGAAACAATTTACTCTCTTCCAGCATCTTTCTAGGTGAGAAAGTGCAAGTGTAAAATTATCACTGGAACTTCAGCTGTGAGGTACCTTGAATTGACTTGGGTGCTGGGTTAAAATCCAGCCTTTCATGCATGATTCCACTTGTCTTGGTAGTGTGATGGTTCCATTGAGGCTGCATCCTTGTTTGTAGCTGACACATGCTGTTGTCACTCACATACTCAGCTTTTCATGTCAGAAATGCGATAGAACATTTTGGAAGTACTTTGGTGCTAATCTCCTCATCTTATCAAAGTTGCATTTTTTCCGTGACTGTAATGAAATGTCAGGAACGTGAAGAGAAGAATCATTAATTGAGAGTGTCCATGTAACCCTGTAGCCCCATTTGCTGTACACATCCCTCTGTTATGATTTGATGTGTCCAGTCTTGGTCTGATGACCAGCTTCTTGGGAAACAGGTCGTCAGGAACCAGATTGCCAGAATCATTCCTGCAGCCACAGCCCTATTGCTGTTCACATCTGAAGGACTGCAGAAGAGAGCTGTGATCTGAGCGAGCTTCTTTGCAGGYTGGATCCAGAACAGGTTCTGCGAGCATGCTTTTTGTAGAACAAATGGGAAACTTTTTCAGAGTCAGGTAGGATATTGTAGTGGCCATCTGGGATCCATGGGTCTGTTCTGTGGAGTGCTTCTGATAAAGTAAAACAGATGGTGATGCTTTCAGTGGACATTGCTGGTGATCTGAAACGTGRGCTCAGCCTGCAGTAAATCAGAGTTTCCATAGTGAGCCCCAAATAAAGATAGTTAGGACATAATTGTTGTTAGTCCTCTTTGAACGAGCCTTTCTCAYTTAATAGCATTTCAGTGAGAGGTTCAGCACTACAGGCAATATGCTTTAATACCTCGTCTTTCTGGCAAGTTTTTTCTCAATACTCTAAATTCATAATTATGACAACTGAAATTATTCATCCAATTTAATTTTGTCTGTTTTAATACACTGGAGATTTATTATTTGCTTGCCCTCACACTTGTCTAATTYCAAAGTTACAGATAACTGAATATTTCTGTGTTTATGGTCTCTAATAGCTGTGTGATGTCAGTTCTCACATTCTGTAAAATTTTAATAAAGGAATTTAGGATGAAGTTTGTTATTAAGTGTGGGATGAATCCTGCTATTAATATCAATATTATGTTACTTTTGCCAACAGCATTCAAGTCAACAAACCTGAAAAGAAGATAGGGAAACAACTAGCAGTTAGCATGKAGTTGCTGAAAAAAAAATTATGTCAAACCAATCTAATTTCCTTCTCAAATTCTCTGCAGGGTAAGAGGCCTCATGGCTAGAAAAGAGATGGTCGATGTCATGGACCCTTTCTTTGCTAAGGCTTTGTACACTGTCCTGTATGACAGCCTCATTAGCAGACTTAGGAAACATAAAGCGGAAGAAATTAATAAGGAGGGTGCAAGGCTGTTTTGAAAATTGTATTTAGAGCACTGTTGGTTTAGATCAACTGTCAAAATGAAAGAAAGAACTGACTGGGATTCTGCAAGCACCTGCCTAGGCTCTAATAYAACTCAACATATTTATTAATGCCCTGGATGATGGAATAGCCTGCATATTATTAGGTTTGAAGCTAGGATGGACTGCAAGAATGACAGGAGACAAGGTCAAAATTGAAAATGATCTCTGCAAAATGGAGAAACTGGYTATAACAAAAAAGATGCTATTCAGGAGGGAGGAATTTCTTTGTAGAAAAATGAATGATCAATTGCACAGCATGATCTTGGGGAGGTTCACAAGCTGTGAGGCCATTAAAGTTATGTTGATTAGGAGAAGTGAAACATCTCCAGTGGTGTATACTGAGAGTTGCATGTTGTCCRCTCAGCACTAGTAGGGTCCTGAAGTGCAGCAAGATTTCAGGTAGACATTGGGAAAACCATTTTTGCCACAGAGATGTTGTGCACTACATCAGATTTCCTGCACAAGTGATGGCACTCAGTAAGAAGCTGGGTAAGTAGGAAGCAGAAGGGGCCTGAGTGATGGTGGAGCCGCCAACAGGGAGGGAGGATGGACTTAATGAGGATCCTGTCATCTGCCCTGCCCTGCCCTCCTGSCTGTTTCTCTAAGGAAAGCCTGCAAAACTCAGTTAGCTGGATCAGGGCAAGGCTCATCGTGCTATCCATTAATCATAAGCTGGAAGAAACATGCCACAGTTGCCCCAAATGTATGTTCTACCACAGCCTGGTCATGGTGTTCCCAAGACTGGGGTAAAAAAGATCATGCAAAGCTATGTAGGAAATACCATATGCTCATAGTTCATATGTTTCATGGGGACTGTAGGACAGTCACAAAACATGACTGAAAAAACTCCCCAAAATGAATTCTGTAATGTATTGTTAATGTAGTGAAAACATAATTGGAGATTCAAGCATTAAAAAGTTGAATTCATGGGAAATTAGGTATGAGTTGTGTAGTCAAGCAGATATCTGATGCAAGAGGGGTCTTCTCTCCCTAATTATAAATTAAATACTCATATTACTGGACTATCTAATATCTTTCAATGATATACAGGGCCAATATATTACCCTTTGAATTTACTTTGTTTATTGAAAGTCCAGTCTATTTTACAGTGACTTTTTATTGTATTATTAAAACAACGCAAATCACATGTGTTTTCCACAAAAACATAATTGTAATTATCCTTACGAAAAAAAACCTAACAAAACACACATAAAGCTAAGTTTATGGACTCTGATTTCAGCTGTTGGCTTTGAAGTTGCCTTTGGTTGTAGAGTGATGTAAGCTACATGTTCTGGTGATGGGGGAGGCAATATAACCCAGCACCATTTTACCATAAATTATAAGAAAAAGAAACATCCCCTTCTTTCTCAAACTCAGAATGTCTCCTAGTCTGAAGTGCAAATCACCACATTAGTTTGGCTGTGTCCACCCTTGTGTTGGTGTCTAGGAGTGGATTGGGTTTTAGCCCTCTCCTCAAACACAAATAGCTCTYCATGACTGCAGTCAAGGGAGAATCAAAGGTATTTTAGTGAACTCATAACTAATAAAATCAGAAAGAAAACCAAGCTGTGCACTTGACAAGATGAAGGTGTAGTATAGCAAAATCATAGAACGTTCACTAAAGGTGAGAATAATGAGCAGAGAATGTTTAGTCCCATAGTGGAGTGTTTTAATAGTTGTGGAAAAGGAGAAAAGAATGGTGACATGATCTTTTTTTCTTTTGCTTTGGCAATGGGTAGATGAGGATTTTACGATTACTGTTTTAATTTAARATAGAAATAAGAGAATTTTTTGATAAGTTTTTAAGAGAATTCTGACATAAGAATCTGAAAAAAATAGCGAAGACAGCTAACTTGGAGAGGCTTCATGGATTTATTTATCCGGAAAGTTAAGTATATGAATTGATCAAAATCTACAATTCTTATGAACATTAGTGAAAGCTACTTAGTATAACATATTAAGGCCTAGCAAAACATGACACCCTTTTGGAAAAAGTCCTAGTGATTGCCTCACTTTCTAATACATTGAAGGCATAAGTTTAAGAACAGCACATGGAACATTTTGAGTGATACACTGGCTAACTGCGAAGACCACAGAAAAGCAGAGCATTTTTCATCACTTAAATCCTTCTAGCCCTTCCCCTTGTCTATGTGGATAAGCAGCACACCATGATCTTTTCTGGAAGGGGTAGGCAAAGCCCTGTTATGAACATGCTGCCAGCTAGGATTTGGCAGCTTCCCGAATGCGCCAAGGAGTTCAGCCTCCTGTGCTGGTGTTCAGCACAGGTACCTTGGCTCCCCTCTGGGAGACGGAGTCATCAGGGGCAATGTCAAGCTTTGCCAGAGCTATCATTAGTGCCAGAGCATTGTCAGGGAGCTGGAGACAGTGGTCCCAGGCAAATCTGCACCACCAATATAAAACCCTGTTGACTGTTCAGGTTAAAAAAATTAGCAGAAGAATTTCCTGCAGTTTCTGAGGACTGAAACATACAAAAAGGATATACCAACTCTAAGAATTGAAACTTTTTTCTCCAGAGTACCTTTAATGCCATCTCTTTTTAAGCATTTTTTTAATAGTAAATGCTGTATTCCTTGGGGGGAAAAAAGAGTTTTATTTTCAGTACCATCTGATGGGCCTGTCTCTGTCTGGCCTATAATGCAGTTAATTTTATATGTAACTAATGAACACCAGTTCTTTTCCTGAATAACTGTGACACATATATGGGGAAGACTCTCATGTCTTGATTGCTTGACCCCGAAATTAGCACAAGCAGATGGGCCTAAAGAGATAGTGAGTCTGACATGAGGCAAAAGAAGAGACCACCAAAGCAGTCAGTAGAATGTAGTATGCGAGAAACTATTTTCTTAATTGAAATAATTTATTTCTTTTTCCAGACAATTTCACTCTCTTTTAATATCTTGTGGTTGACTGATGTGAGGGATAGCAGGTTAGTTTTTGAACACCTGTAATTTGGTAAGTTCAACTGATAAGGCTCTAAGGTAAATTACTGTCTAGTATTGAGAACATAGAAAAAGATATCACTTAATTATAAACTGAAGTAGAAATCTTATTATAAACTTTCTGAGTAGTTATGGATAAACTGTTAATTGCCTATATCCACGAGTACTTGGRGGAGAAGATAGTATTTACTTTTAGTGTTGGAGTTTGAGTAAATTTTAAATTGTCTCTGTTTCAAAAATACCTTCTGTACAGGTTACATTGCCTTCAGCCAACCCAGACAAAATCAGCAGTTTCCAGGATTGTGTGCAAAGTAATTCAGCACCGTCTGTCATTTGCAGTCTATGTCATGTGAAGAAGAGGGAGCTGATTWGGGATTTGAGGGAGAGGAGGGAGTTCTGTAGTGGTTGTGGCTTTGCAGAGACTGTTATAGATGCTGACTGGCTGTTTGAGTGCTTCGTAGTTGCACCTTCTCCTGACAGTTCCTGCAGGAGGTGCGTCACAGGACGAAAAGCAGCCTGTTGTTGGCAAAGATGGTCTGACCTCATTACTGGGGCAGACAGGTGTGTTCTTTAATCACAGCCTTAAAGCCTCAGGAAACCCTGGACTTCTTCCAAGATCAGCTGGGATTAGCCTAGCCCTTTGATGTTGGTTTAGGCGTCCCATGGAGACACCAGTGGAAGAGGGTGAGGGAATGCTGACTGGCTACAGTCCTGGGTTTCTTAGGCGAGACATCTGTGAGAATGATTTGTGTGGGAGAAATTGGACCAAAAAAGAAAACTGTTTCATGCTAATTGCAATTTCCAATGGTAAACCTGGAGGTGAGCTGCCTCTGACAGGCTCTTAAACTAATTAACCAAACAGCCCAGTACCCCATGCTGTGTAATGTTACACAACTATGCATAAACAACTCTGCTGAAGATTTATTCCGACCCCAAACTTCCAACAGGCTCTGCTGAAGTTAAACAGGCTGTTTGAAGTGTCACGATGATCTGCCGTCCTCCTGTCTGATGCACTACATGCTTGACTCTAATTAACAGTAATCAAATAAGGAAAATCCTAATCAGTATTCAGCAGCTATTACCCTCAGCTTAGCAGAGAGAAAACATAATTTGAGAAGAGAAATAAACACGTGGTATGGTGTGGAACTACAATAAATCCTTTTAAGTGGCTTTGTGAAAAAAATGTATTGTTGTAAAATGCCATTAAACAGTGGACTAAGGCCTTAGGAAATAAAAAGAAGGGGTTGGGGAGGAAACAAATCCCATGGTATCCAGATTTGGTGTTTGCTTCCATTGAGTCCTGTTTTTGGAGCTTAAGCAGAATTTTTCATCTCTCGACTTTGGACATAGAAAGTGTCAGTTATCCTGTACCTTTAGAAAACACGGGCAAAATCTTATTTTCTGAATTGTATTTTATAGAGAAGTATCCTCCTCTCTCTTAAGATACTAATGTACCTCGCTCATTGTAGTCTGTAAGTATTCATGATTTTGTGCTGGGAAGTCAGAGGAGAGCTCCCACAGATATCGGTACCCACCCCATCGTGATTTGATCTACATGTTCTGCTTCTCACCGTTACAGGATCTTAATGAGCCTTTTAAAAATTTTTGGGACAGTAGAAAAGTGGCCTATTAGATAATGTTCATCGCTGGATATGAGTTTTGAGCCGTGAGTCCCTGCAGCTTTATGCTGCACTGCTTCTTGATGAATGAGGAGTGCCCAGAGAAGAGAGAGTTACACAGGAGAGGTCTATGGTCACTTCAGTTACCTGTGGTCTAGAAGATAAAGATGCTTTCAGGAAATAATTTTCTTCTTTGAACGACTACAGCTGATGAGTTTCCTGACCTACCCGGGCACCCAAAGAACCTGGCCCTTGGCTGTCAGTTGTTCATTCCTTGCCCACAGTTTTATTTTCCTTTTACTGTATCTGAAGAGTTGTTTTGCACAAAGTCCTTCGAACCCACTCTCAAAAAGTCATTGCATACACTTAGCTTCGTTCTCTTTCTCCTTTCCCTGTGTTCCCAAGGACACAAATGGATGCTCTGTGACTGAAGGCCTTTATTTCCTCTTAAGTACCATGGGTTTGTGCATAACTGTAAGCAATTTCTCTCCTGACTGTGCAATTTCCCTTGGTGATGTTTAAAGGAACATTTTTAAATTCTATTTTTAAACTGTTAGAAATAGCTCTCCAGAGCTTCCACTGCTGAATACTAATAACTTTTTATATTAACATAAAAGGATATCTTTATCAAAGATCACCGTTTTAGGGGAAAATGGTAGTATATGCATCTCAGGAGGCAAGGGAAAGCTGTTCATAGGCTTATGGAGGTTTTTGTCCTTTTCTTCAGCTTCCATAGTTTTGTTAATGTTAAATTAAATTAAATGTGCCAAAGGAGCTGTGGTGAGTGTTTGCTAATATGCATGCCAGCCTTATCAGAGGGTGTTAGAGAATGCTGATTTTTCCCAGATGCATGTAATTTTAACACCTGCTCATCCTGAAACTTAGATTACTTTCTCCTAGGACTATTTATAACTAAAGCTGTTGTTGGTTACTTTGGTATTTTTACGCAAGCCCATATGGCTGCAAGGAAATACAGAGAGATGTACATAATGGAACAAAGGGCAAATAATTGTCTGGAAAACCCAGACTGCTGTTCAATATGTCTGGAAATAGCATAGCAGCAGGCAGAGTTCAATTAAATTATCTTGGTTTTGTGTAGGAAAAGGATTTGCAACCGCTGACTTGCCCCTCAAAATCAGCTTTCTTGTTTACCTCAAGCATATAACTCATTGAATAAAACCAAAGGTGATCCTGGTAGGCCAATAKGTATCCTTCATCAATAAAAGCTAAGTAGTCCTGTCGTACAGGGGCACTGAAAGCTGTACCTGCTGTGGCCTTTTTCTACACCATGTTGCACAAGTGCTGTGAATCTCCAGCGAAACCCAAGTAGGACTGAGTAGGGAGAAAATGCATCTTCTGTCCTTCAATCCTGCCATTGCTTTCAGAAAATGCTAACAAATCAGATCAAACTGCAAAATGTCTATGATTTTCCATGACTCTTTGAAGGTTTCCCTTAGAAATGTGTTTTGTTCTGTGAGCGGCAGAACTTAGAGGAATGAATTAAAGCATATGCTAATATGCTTGGAATACTTGAAGAAATGTTTATTTCACAGGTATTTAACAGGCTGGATGTTGTCAAACACTGGATATTTCCAGCAATCTGTAGGACCAAAACACATTTGGTTTTGTTCCTCCTTCATCACACCGCTCAATATTTCAAGAATCTGAAGCTAAGTGAAAACTAGACCACAGATACAGCAATAATTTCAGCTTTTTAAATATCTCTTCCTGCAAGCCGGGTGCCTAATGCCAAGGCGTCCCTGTTTCCAGTCTGCAAGATTTCACTGTGATCTCAAACGTCTCTGATCTGTGGCGTGGTCCCAAGGAGGATCTGGGAGTGTCCTGTGAGTGCCATCTGCCCATCATCGGCGGAGTCTTACTGCCGAGTAGCAGAGCAGATTGCCGGTGTCCCCTCGTCTGTTGAGTTCCCATCCTGGTTGAAATGGATGGTATTTGAAGCTAACAGCACCCAGCTATGAAACGTGTTGGCACAGCAGTGGCTGCACTGCAGGGACTGCTGCGTTATCCAGTCGTGTGGCGTTGGGGTGGGACGGGGGAAGCAGCTGGATACAGCGACTTGTGCTGCCACCACTGACAAGCTGTCAAAAATCATGAGCCAACACACTGTGCTTCTGATCTGTGAATCCTTTGGCTTGAACAGAAAAATGTTCACTTTTTAGTACATCTCATCACAAATTTTTATGAAGCAGCATGAGGTTCTAGGCTGGACAGAACTCAGGAGTAAGAAATACTGCATTATGGGTTTTTTTCCTGTTTTTATCTTTTTTCCCCTTTATGCTGGAGTAATACATTTCCTCAGAGATGAATGATACAGTTACTCTTTGTGCAGACCTTTCAAAGCTGAGGTGTTGAAATTGGTATGTAAATATCATAGACTACTGTTGCATCAATCGATGGCTAAAAGGTGTAATTTTAGTCAAATTATAGTTTTAATTTTTATGAATGAGTCTTTAAGTGCCTTGTTCTGGGGAGCACTTGCCCATTACATCAGCCAGATGTGACGGTGTAATATTAGCCTTCTGATAATATTTTAGTGAATTAAAGTAAAGCCAAGACTTCTCTTCTAACATCTTAGCTTCCCTTACTTTTTCTGTAAGTATTTGATTTCATGGTTTTTCATATTCATAGATTAATATGGGAAAAGGCCTATCACTGAAACCTTTTAACATTAAAAATAAACATGTGTAACCATATTTCTAAAAAGTGCCCATTCTATTCTTTCTCTGTTTTTCTSTCTTTATTTTCGTTATTCCCTAGTTATTTTGCTACACGACAAACATTTAATTGGTTTTGAGAACTGGGAAAACACGGAAATATTTCTTTCCCCAGTGGAGAAAAGAGTGCATGTTTTAATTTTCACTCTTAATTTTACCTGTCTCTGCTGCTTTTGGCCACAAATAATTTTTCATTGTTATTTATTGTTGTTCGCTATGGCCAGTGATAATATGAATTGCTTCCTTCATTGATATTTTAACATGACTGCCTGAATCATTCAAGTTTTAAAAAAATTCAATGGCTTCCACTGTAATTTATATTTTCTTAGAGACATGAACTATATAAATACTCTGTTCTTAGCTGAATCCTGGTCATACAAGCCTTACTTTCTACTGCAGAAATTTTAGGATCATAGTCTCCCTAGTCTTTTTCCTYGGGTAATGCAGAGAAAGAAGCATCTTAAGAGGGTAAATCAACATTTCTGAAAGTTTGAACAATCTCCTGGAAATGTTTCTCCTAGCTGTATTATAAACCTGAAATATCTGCTTCAGAGAACCTCAGGTGCTTAAAGCTGGGCCAGTCCAGGCACCTGTGCCACTTCTCTCAGCTTTTGTGGGCATGCCTCTTGTGGTACCTCACCCTTCCAGTTTTGCTGCAGTCAGTGGGCACTCCTTCTTAGTGGGTGCTTTATACAGCTCTGAACCACTGAGTTTTCACTAAAGTAGGTTGATCAGACACTTTATCCTAGTAGCTGCAGTACTCTGGAGCACACCTCCATTTCTTTTAAGTCTGGTAAAGATCAGGTTAAAATAAATCTGCTGCATGGCTTGCTTCTTCCCCACATTATTCCACAGTGGTGGTGTCCTTCTGCRAAAGCAGTGGTCAAGTGTCCCTGGCCAATTGCTACAGAACACAATATTTTCCAGTGTAGTAGGGTTATTGTGCATGCAGTAAGTCTAAACTTCTACCATTTTTCTTACTTCCATTTTTTTATTATTCTGGAGAGACTGCCTCTGAGACTAGGGATGTTTTTTTCACTCTGTTTTCTGCTAAAGCTTGCCACAAGGGTAACAATACTGTGTATGATGAACTGTCTCGTCTTCCACAGAGGAGGAATAAACTTTCTCTTGTGTTTCATATGGGCCACTGACATGTTCTAAAATGAAACTGAAATACTGAATTAAAAAAGATTYCACTTAAACAGGTTTGAAACAGTTCTTTTACATTGCTCTTAAACACATTCCAGACTTTTTTTGAAGTTAGATTTGATTAAATAGTGATATTTCTCTTAATAACTGTTGTTTGATCTGATGTAAACACATTGAAGCCAGACAAATTCTATAACTGTTGGTAYGGTTGTATTTTGATTTTAAAAAATCCCAGAAGTTTAGATTCCTTGTTTATTTTGCTGGTTTTATTTCTCATTCAAGGTCTTTTATCCATAGTAACATCTGATCTCTTAAACTTGACCAGAAATTTTTCAGTGAAGGATAAATTCCTACTTTCAACATCATAAGGGAGATTAATTTTTCTTAGCATCACTCTTTAGTACCGCTAAAAGATGTCAAAATGTCTGCACTTCAGAATGAAAGTGTCTATTTTATTAGCATATCAGATAGTGTACATGCACTAGTGCTTTCAGATTTTTGAAATGTCACTGTATTTTTATTGTGAATTTTCATGGGCATTGACAGACTTGATCTCCAGGGTTAGAAACCGAGGTATTAGATGGGAGAATGTGTCTTAACGAGATGATGTAATCTTAAAATGTGAGTAATTACAGGGTAAATTGAGAAGACTCCAAGTAATTCAGTTCGAACTGAGACTCTTCTAAGCCGTGATTATTTGAACACTAAGCTAAATATTTTGTTCCCTTATTTTAAGTCATGTGTGTGTGACAGCCTGCCTGCATATATTACTCTGGGTTTTTGCAGAACAAAGAGCATCAACCATGTTGACACATAGGTACACTTGGGTCATCTAAAATCCCTCAAATGATTTTGCAGTTGTATATTGTGTCTGATTTCCAGCCACAGAATAAGGCACCCAAAATGTCATATGAGTGTCTCCAGCTGTCATGCTTCCAGAACCACAACAACAGGGTTGAGCACTGGGATGAAGACATGAACCAACCATTCTGTGATCTGCTTCCCTAGTCTTATTTTGCCAACTTGTCTGCTGACTMTTGAAATCAAAGCTTTTACCAGARATCCACTTTTTTTTGGTGAAAATATCTGTTGTTAAACAGTCCTTTTCTGCACAGTTCAGCTCTCCTTTCAATGCATCGTTTAAAAAGAAAAAAATATACTGTATGTTTCAGTTCTATGTGAAATATCGTTATAACAGGAAGGAAGACKTACCCACTTGGTTTTCAGTGTAAATTTTTTGTTTAAAGGCATGTTTGGATAGTGATCCAAATTGTGATCAGTGAGCTGGATGCTGAGGGTTCCAGACAGGACTGGTTGAAACAAATTAACACTCCACTGATTAATTTAGAAAACCTATTTTTTTTCTGGGCTTGTGGCATATTGTGACACAAAGATCCAGCTTTTGAGAAGACAACTGTTCAGGGAAGCAATGCAGAATGAAAACATAATTTGATTATTTGTTCACCAGAGTAGTCTGTTTTTTAAAAAAGCTATAATGGGGTACTGACAAATTTGTATATCAAACCAAGTACTAAGGATCAAGAGGGGAAAAAAAGGGGGGATGGAAGAAGGGAGGGAATTTTTAAAGCAGTCTGGGGATTCAAAATAGAAATGCTATTTTCTTCACAGAAGAGGAATCCCTGCAGAAAAGGGTTGATGGCATTTTGCAATTAAGCCTGTAGGGAACGGATGTTTAGTAGCATCTAATACACTTTAGTTGGCTGTAGCTAATGGCCCTCTAGGCTATAAGTTTCCCAAAACAATGAAACACAAAATTCTTCAAATAAAACATCCTGTGTGTCACTGGCAGTTTAAGCTCCCTTGTGGGAGCAGTTCTGAATGTAAAACTCTTCTCRTAGGATTCTTTGTGTGGCAGCTGTCACAGGTGCACCTCTAAAACACTAAAACACTGCACCAGATTTGTCTTTCCCAGAGTATCAGCACTTTTTCCTTTTCATCTCACCTACAGGTCAGAGAGCAGAGGTGCTTTTTTGTGCCAACTAGGTCTGCTGTACCCTGGGAAAATGGGTTCTTTCAGGGAATATGTCTCCCTGAGGTTTTGCTGGCACACAATGGAAATTTGAGAGAGGAGAACTGCAACTGTAAATTGTCTGAATGAGAAGTCTTACATAGGTTGCTGTGGGTAATATTTAGACATGTGACAAAGCTCTTAGACTTCCAAATAGTTCCAGAATTTCAGTGGCTTCTGTGAGACATGTGAGCCAAATTCAGAATCACTCTTTTCTGGACCAAAGGATTATTTCAAAATATGCTGCTGATAAAGAGAGAACTGCTAAAGTGACCTAACACAGAGATAGAATCATGTTTCTTTTCCTTACAGTTCTGCTAAACTCTGGTCTGGTTGAAATTTTACAAGTTTATTGAGTTTAAGGTCGTTTTATTGGGCTCCACATTTTTTCTGCAATAGGAATTTCTGTCCTCTGTCTTTTCATCAGGTGTTTATCGAAACTTAAAGCAGTTAATTCTGTTCAGGCAGTAAAACATTTAAAACATAGCAGTACTCACCATTTTAGTTGCTAAGCACAAGAGGACAAAATGCTACTGGAAGAAATCATAATCCTTAAAATGTTCTTTTCTTCTGGCCATAGGGAATTGGAGGTGTGTTTGTGTTTACCTAATTCTGTGTCTCTCCTCATCTCATAACAAGCACCTTGTAATAGGTGATTTTCCAACCTGTGGGATTTGTGCCTAAAGGTAGGTCACTGAGAGCCAGGAGGCTGAATCTGGTTGGGTAGGTTTGACTTAAACAGGCAGGGAGTTCACTTGGCTTGGCTTTATGGCTTTGCAGCTGCCCTGTCCTTGCCCTCCTCAGCAGAGCCCAGCCGAGCTCCTTGGCAGGGCTGTGTTGTTCCAGCCCTGCTGGGATACCAGAGCCCGGGAGCATCCTGCAGCTCCACMCAGCCTCATGTTTGTTCTCAAGGAATATCTACACATAGTTATCTGTACTCTTTTCAAACAGGAGACCTTGAAAAGTCACTGCAGCCCAGAGTATTTTTTTCCCACCAGCATATTCTGGATTCCAGGTGTGTTCTCAACACTAAATTCTCTTCTACCTGAGATGCAGTGCCACTGTGCCATCGGCCTGCCTGTCATACAGCCTGTTTCTGACTGCTACTCATAAGACCTCTCATTCATTGTGTGTATTTTTAGTTTGTTTAAAGTTCTTTAGCAATATAATTATTAAAAAAAAAAAAAAAAAGACCCAACTGAAAAGAAAAACCTGGTAAAGAAAAACCCAATAAATTTTCCTAGCACCTGCTACACTGATGTTTTGTTTCTGTCAGCCTCAGGTCCTGGAACTAACTCCTTGTGTTGATTAGAGCCTTAAAGACTTTCTGATTATTTTTTTTCTCTCCACTTCATAAAACATATGATTGATYACAGAAGACTGTGACACAAAGAAATAGTTGGAAAAAGTTTAAGTGCGGTTTTAGTGCCAACTCTAAAACTTAACATGTAACGCTGAGAGTCAGCAGGATTTTCCAGATTTGCAAACTGTAGGAATACCAGAAGGGAAAAAAAAAAATCTAATTTTTGCATGAAAGCAATTGCAGACATGTTGCAGCCCGTAAAATCAGTTTTCAGAGTTACTTTAAAGRAATCTGGAGTACATAAAATGGGTAGACTCTTCAAGGAAAAGCAATGTACCAGATGATTGGTGCCACATAACCATCGGTTGTTCCACAGCCATTTGAAGAATCACTTTGCTCCTTGAATATCATGGGAGTTAACTACTGTGCAACAGCTGTCAAAATGCATATTGATGAAAAAGCACACATTCTGCAACATTATCAGATCCCCTCTTGCTTTTTCTACAGGACGTTCGTCAATTTTTAATTGAAGGTTTTGAYTTTTAATAAATGTGGCACTTAATTATAAAAATGCCACACAGAGTTACCCAGATGCCATTTTTCATACTTGCTCCTTGGCTCTGTTAAACTCATGCTAGGATTGCACAGTGTGTATTTACAACTACTGTGATCGCAAAATGGGCATAATTTTTCATCAGCTTTTATATCAGTTCTCCCCAAGACAAATTACTTACCGAAATACAGACCTTGTAGTCTTGCATCCCTGTGAACACAATGACACGACTTACAAATGCTAACATGCAGAAATTATTCATGGAACAGTGTGTATTTATGTAAAGGTCTGATTTTCATAAAGTAGGATAGAAATCTAACTTTTTAAAAATAAATGAGCAAAAACGACTGAAAAACATCAGGGATACTTTATGTAAGTAGTGCTTGCGTACCAACGTAATAAGTTTTTGATAAATCCATCTTCTGCTTATTTTAAAAATCATGATATTAAATTTCAATGTTTTCTGCAACCACTATCTAAAAGAATTTGTTCTGTGTGGTTTTTACCACAGCAAAAAGGTGATCTTCCATGCTGGATGTCCTGTGTCAGGTTTCCATTGGAAGCTCTGTTGAGCTCATGATGATTTAAGGGCAATGACATGGATAAGCTATGCAGTTAGGGCTGATCACTTTTAAATATGACAAGCTTAAACCACTTAGGAAACAACATACAAGCTATGAGGTGCACGAGCTGCTTGCCAAATAGGAAAAGGTAGCAGCAAGCTCCAAAACCCAATACACATTGGGAACAATCTTTATGACTTTCACTAGGAAGGCAGTGAGATTGATTGAAACAGAGTAGTGTTTTATACCTGTAGAGTACAGAGTTGTTGGGAGAGGGGATGAAGTGGTTGTCTATATGGGAAGGAGAGAGTTATGATTTTAAATGCCCAGCAGAGATGTGATTTATCACTCAGGAACGAAAGACCAGGAAATGGAGGGGTTGTTTTGCGTTCCCTCATGGGCAAGTAGACACTTTTGTCTGTATGACTTTATTCTGATTTGAAATGGTTGCTCAGATTAAGACAGAAAATTCAGGGTGGGACCAGAGGCTTTTACTGAAGTTCTCACACAGTAATTTGGTGTTTCTTTCAAAATCTGACTTAATTCTTCAAATGGCTGCCCTGCTGTTTAATCATCCTCTTGGTTGTACAGGGGGTATGTTCTTCTCGGAGCAAAATGAAGTCTGAGAGTATAGTTATATAAAAAAGCTTTTCTTTGGGGATGTTTCAGATTTTTACTGGGTTTTTTATAGGGATAGATATGTTTACCTTTGGGGGTTTTTATTATTTATTTCTGTGTATATTGCTGCTTCTAAGCAACCATTTCAGTGGCTGATCACTCTACATGAGAAATTGATGGTGATAAGGGAGTATTCTAAATTTGCTCACTCAGGTGAGTTTCCAAATTTGTGGAATAAATTAGTGTTAGAAGGTGGGCTTTTTGTGAAGATAATCAGAATGACACCTCAGAGTCTTAGCTTTACTACCAAAACGATGCAAAACTTGTCTTCCAAAGCAGGTGATGAAAAGGTTGCTATAGTTTGGATCTTTCTTAGTACTTACTTCTGTGTCTTACTGTATCCAGCTCTATTTTTCTGCGGCATAAAGTAAATGGATTCTACCATTTTCTGTGCCAAAGAAAAGAATTGGAATGGTCCTCTCTGGGGAATAGGATGCAGTAATTCTGTGATCAATGAATTTACTTCCTTTTTAAGAGCACGTCTATGTACCAGTTTGCATTGAGATTGTGACTGACAGTGATGGTGGATGACAGAGATCAGCAAATATTATGAGCTCTTATTAGTTTCTCTTACCTTTTCAATCTTGTTCCAATGGCAAAACTTTCTGCCAAAGGAATGAGTACTTAACGTGATCATGGCATTTAGCATAATGGCTCAAAAGTGTGTTTCAGCTTGTTCATGTGCAGCCGAAGAGCTCACATAATATGTAGCTCAAAATTATCTCAAATGCATGCTCAAAAGTCTCCAGATTGCTGTTTGTCACCACCTGTCTTGAAATATATATTATATGTCTTTTAAAGGTAATCATACAGTGAAGAAGCATCATTGGAACAAGCAATCAGAACATGACATTGAGTCCCATCCATTTTCAGTTACGAGCTTCAAGAAAAATAAATGCAAATAGAGGAGGCAATGTATGTAGGCAGAGACAAAGCCAACTATAATCACACTTAACACTAAATAAGCTATGTCTGACTTATTCACAAAATTCCACTGGTGAAAAACGCTCTTTGCTTGAGTTTGTGGCTCCTCTGACATTAGATTAAAGCCAGAATTAGGCAGCCCTCGTTAGAACTTCAATGAAATGAATTATACTTAATAAATGTATAGTATGTGTACCTGATATGAATGCCAGCACCGTGCACCCTGTTATGAACAACAAATTATGYTGATGAGTAGCAACTTAAACTATAATTTCTTAGACCTATAAATTTTCAGTTTTAATGTGCTGCCACTTGTAAGTTTACTGTGKCTGAAAACCAAGGTAGTAATGTGACAACAAGGGCTCACTAGCAAACCTGTGACAGACCCAAAGACTGTGGTGTCTCTGGGGGTTGGTGAGAACACGAGAAATGGTGGAAGGGAAGAGGAAGCAAAAAAACATCAAGGCAACCTGTTTTAAGGACTTTCTGTGAATTAAGTTCTCCAACTAAAGCTGTTTGTGGTGTTGCAAGCTCTCAAGATGGATAAATTCTGGCAAAAATATAGTGCAGCTGGAAATACTTGCCACTGAGCTGTTTTTTGTGTGTTTGGCAGGAAGCATTGATTTAGGTTTCATCTTTACAAAACGTTTTTGTTTAGGGTTTCAAATTAAAGTCAGGAGTAAAATAAAAGTATACTGACTTTGATTAACTCCTGTCATTTCCTGAGTGCTCCTCTCTATCTTGAATCGTAGAACAAATTCTCCAAATATGAAGTGCCTGTATCAAGGCATTCACAACTCTTTTAGGTTTAGGACCATCATATTTTCATCAGTAGCATCCCATACCTATTTGGCAAATGTTTTCAGGTTTGTTGAGAAATGGACAGAGCCTTCCACCCAAAGCTGTTACTGTGGACTTCCCTCTGCACCTATGGGAAAAAATCCAGGGTGCTTGAATATGGGCTCTGGTTTTGTCAGTGAGTAGGTGTCATTGCACAAGGTAATAGGTGGCCCAAGAGGAGAGTTTGAGAGGCTGACTGATTTTCTTTTTTTTTATATTCCGTCCCTTTGTAAATGTGAGTGGTGAATATCGCTTGGAACTTAATCGGTTGAGAAGTAGATGGCACATTGCAGGAAAAAGTACCTGGCTGCTCCCAGGATGAGGGGCCTTACTGGGCATAGGGTGTTYTGAGTGCATTGTCAGTAACTTGAGCAAATGGGAATCTCTGGCTGACAGATTTTCTGTTGGAAATTAAATCTGGACTATAGAGAACACGATGATGAATAGCATCCCTGTTTTGTGAATTTCATTTAAGTCCTGAGCTTTTTTTTTTTAATTAAATGAAAAATGCTTTTTGGTCTTGTGACTAAATGTGTCCTGAGCAAAATAAAACTATGTGTTTTAGCTAAACTACTCAATAACAAATGTTACCCTGTCCTATGTGTGATGCTTATTGGAAGCTTACAGGATATGTATTGACTGGAATATAATTTGGTTGCATATCACATTCTCCTATATATTCATAACCAGGACTTCACCCATGGAAACTTGAAGGGCAGGTGAGAGGGAAAGGTGTTGTCTCTTGACACCCTAGAAATCAATGCTACCACTTGCTCTAGTGGAGGGATCACAGTTAAGCCCTGTGACCCATTGATTCGTGGATAAAAATAAACATCTGCAGAAAGATAATGTAAAAAATTAGTTTAGTTTTTTAAAGACTCACTATAGAAAGGGAGTATTTCCCAAGGAGTTCAGACAATTTTTGTTATGCCAGGATTTTTCTTTTAATAACAAAATGTAAATTATTTTAATGTAGGTTACTAACTTTAATCACTAAAATACTCTTATTTCCTTGAATAGTGTTTTATAAAGTGTGGAGAAAATGAGACCGTTTTGAGTTGCAAGTGAATCCCTTTTGATAATTGCTCAGCTTTAGAGGTAGAATATCTCTCAGGATACTTTAGAATTGAGAGTATGAGCTAAGAATGTTCTTTTTGCTAGACTGGAACTGGTCTACTGTCTTAACACTAACTCCTTGATTTCTGTCTAAATTGTAGCAAGGTCTAACTTCATGCTGCCCTTGCAGGCTTTTGCTTAATCTTAATAGGTTTCTCCTTGGAGATTTATACCCCAAAGGTATTATCATGTATTTTAGTATTGTACTCTAAAGGAAACAGTTGCAGTACTTGCATACAGCAGTATATTGAGGAAAGAGAGAAGTTTTACTATTTTTTTAGCCATAATGTGAAGCACAGAACAATGATATAATCAGGCCTCAGATTAGATCAGTAACTGTGATTCAAAGTCGGATCCTGCTGAATTTTATGAAATCCTGTGGGGTTTTAACTGTTGCTGAGTTGCTTTTTGACATGAGCGCTGTCAGTGACTCACTGCCAGTTTTTGTCATGAATCAAAGCATTGAGTATATTTGCCTTCAGTCTCAGCTAAGTGCACCAGGGGTCTCAGGTCTCMTTTAAAAACAAGGTTTTAGATCTGATGGGTCTTCACCCACACAACTTAGGGACACCAAACTTAAAGCTGTGAGTAAACAAAATCAAGCAGTTAACCGGAAATAAATTACTTATTTTTCTCTTTAATTTTCCTTGACAGATATTTTTGGAGATCTCTTGCTGCTATTATTAAGGTTTTTATTAACTTCAAAGTAGTTCTCAGTTTTAACTGCTCATTTACTTCTGATTACAGATTACAATCACCTAAAATTGGAGCATTTTAACATCTTGCATCAATCATTGCTGGCAACCCTCTTCAGAAAATGTTAGAATAAAGCATCAGCTGGAGCTGTGTGGGATTAAATGACATAGTTGCTGAAACAATTGTGATTCTACAATTCCAAACAATTTGGCAGAATGGCTGTGTTTTGTTGCATTTTGCCAATGTAGAAATTAAGTTTTTCATTACTCTCCTGTCCTCAGAAGTAGCTGCTCCTCCTCTGTCTGACGTAGCCGTCTGCTGTAGCTGTTGGTGGGGACAGTGTGAGTCCTGGTGTGTGATATTCTAACAGGTCTTGCAAATATTTTGGACTTTCTCCACCAGAGRGAGAATTTCAAAACTCAGTGAAAGTTCTTGACATTTTTGGGAAGGGATGGAGAGGCATTTCTCTAAAATACCAGGGCATTTACATTTATATGTACACATACACACACACACATACACACACACACACGTACAGATGTTTCCAAGCTCTTGCATAACTACAGCCTCGCCTAGAATTACCTCCTTGTTGCAGTCTGGTAATGTTTTCTGAAATTTGTATTTGAAAATACTTCCCCAGAAGGCTATCAAGATGTTGGATATCATCTGCTAGTGAGAAATTATTCCTCATTTTCCTTCCAGGGGGAGATCTTAGACTTGCATGGAAGTTTTAGATTTTTATTTTGAGGGCTTATAATTCACCTGAAACTGAGAAAACCTTTGTCATAAATTAAAAAGACAAATAAGCTCTCTACAAAATGTAGCAAAGGGTATAATTATACTCTCATCATTGTACAAGGGAGGCATTTATGAGTACTTTGTGGTTTAAGTGAGCTGCTATGCTTGCCTCTTTTAAGAGTAGTTACTTTATAGAACAGTTTTAAGYGTGGGTTTTGTTTTGTTTTTTAACAGCAAACTTATATTCCTGTAATTGTGCCTGTGAATAGTTGCAGCTCCTGTCATGGTCTTAAACTGAAAAGTCTAGGACCTGTCCTATCAAATCAACACAATACTTATGTTTACCAKCAGGACCTTCTAATTAGCTTTTTATTAAATATGACCTTCCTCTTCCCTTTCCAGTTTCTGAGGCACCCCTGAGGTCTGCTTCTTGTTGTTGAAAATCCAGCTGCTGTCCTTTGAGGCTGCTCATCCTATCCTCACTCTTCTCTGGCAGCCCATATTTTCAGTGTGCCATTAAGCTGCTGCTTTGCCCTGTCTAGATGTTCTGGAGCTACTGACTTCCTTTGCTCACTATTTATTCCAGTTAACAGAATGAAATAGAAGCTTCAGCTTTAAGTCTTTGGCTTAAAGTTTGTCCACTATTTTTTCTTCTAGTTTTTTTGCATCTCTACCTAGCTCTGTTTGAAATACAGCTGACCTTTTCTTATAACATAAAGTTATAAGAACACGTGGTTTTGCCGGTAAAACTGCATTATGTCTAAACATCTTCACTGGTACCTGAACAATAATATCGTCCTAAAGTGTCAGCAATGGGTTCTGAATTTGTAGAAAAATAGTTGTCCTGATTTCACACTGTACTGCTTGGACTGAGTACAGGATCTTCAGTTGCAATGTATTAAACTGCACARAAACAAAGCTGTACATGTCAGGCTTGCTATCTGTCATGGTGTAGGCAGCAGTGAACTACTCAGTGGTTAAAAGATTTGGTGTTAAGGAACAGTAAGGGAAGTAAAACATGCTTTTCATACTAAGTATTTCACAGTGRAAAAAAAAAAAAAGCAAAGAAACCATGTATTTTTGTTCATAAGCTCTTGACTTGAGTTCAACAGAAACAACAAGACCAAAATGTTGTGGCAATTTCTGTCACTGGTTGTTTTGATTCTCGAAGTGGAGTAGTTATTTAGAGAAGAAGTGTTGAAGAAAAGCAACTGCACACCCTAAGGCAAAGGGGCTGGGTTAAGTTGTTTGGGTTTAGGGGTTTAGATTTTATTTCTGCTTGGGATAAACGCAGACATGTAAACAACATTGGGGCATAGTATAGGGCAAGACAACTTAATACTGTTTTAAACACAGTGCAAAACTGCTTGAAGCTGGTGGACAGACTAGTTTTTTGCAATATGTCATCAGAAAACTTTTGATTTGTCTATTCCAAAAAGAAAGATGACACATAGGGTTGTTTTTGTGTGTAAATGGGATTGCATGAAGATTGCTTTGTAATTTGGATCTGGATTCAACCACTGGTACCTAAATAATACAAAACATGGTAGTGGCTTTCGCAAAGATCCTCAAGACCTTACTTGTCCCAGTGCTTACTGGAAGAAAAAGTTACATGCTTGAAAGCTTGTCAGCATTTCTGGTGTGGCTTTTCCTGTCTGTCTCTCTATATTTTGCATCTGTTAACTAGCAGGCTGCCAGAGGTCTGACAGTGTTCCTGCTCATTCTGAAGGGACAATTGTACTTCAACACCAAGCCATTGATCAAACTACTGTGTTTTTAACGCGTATTCCTATGACTGAAAAGAACCCCCTAACTAAACTTAATATAAACTTATTCAGTTGCCTGCATGTTTTTTTTCATAAGTAGTTCTAGGCAGCTGTGTGCTAGCACTTCTTGGTAAATCCCAAGTGCTGTAAATTCCAACTTGTTTGCAGGTACAGCTATGATTAAAAATAATGCTGTGACTTTTTATGCAGCTCTTCAAAATAGAAGAGAGAGAACTGCAGAGCCATGATTTAAGATAAAGAGTGTGACTGAGTATAAGTGCRTTTGAATGTGTTCCTGTGGCTGTTAAAGAAATATAGTGATTTGGGGGCTGCTTCATTTTAAGAATCCCTTTGCCTTGAAGTCAGTATCTACAGCAGATGCCATATTATCTAATTTGAAGTTGACATGTGCTACTCAGGGAAGACAGATCCCRGCAGCCACAGGTGTAGCTCCTCTGTTAAGTTTCCAAATTCCATGAGATGTGATAGGGGATGTAGCCCAACTCTGCAGCCTGCATTCAAACGGTGGTCTTTGTGTTGAGACTGACAAATGAGAAATGTTACATGCTCCAAGAAGTGAGCTGAGGCCACCAGTTCTTCCCATATGTCACTGAGCTGCTGCCAGAAGTTAATGACTTTTAGCCATTACTGTTCTGAGCTTGCTTTATAATGAGCAAATAGTGACAAGCTACCTATCTCATTAATCCTAGAGCTATGTCTTTTTGACTTCTCTCAGAATGATTCCATGCCTTCGGCAGAAGCATATTACTGCCTCCAGAAGGCTGAAGGATGTTTGGGAAGCAGACTTGTGCTCGGTGTGGGTTGGTTTTTTAATGTTATTCTATGCAACATAGCTACAAGCGAGGAAACATTAACCTCGGTCAGTGGGCTGGATGAGTAATTACTTATCTTTTCAGTTCTTACTTTTAGAAAGGAAGCTAAAATTGTTTAAAGTGGGATTAAAAACAGTCTTCTGGCAATGAGTAGTGGGACTCCTGGCATCATATGGGACAGATAGTGGAAAGGTGTACTTTCATATCACAGATATGCTTCAAAAGGCATCAAACTTGCAAACCTGCAAGTCATAGACAGGAAAGTATGTAACAGGGTACAGAAACTCATCCATAGTGAAATCAAAACCCAAAATCAAAACCCGAATCAAAACCCAAATCAAAACTGCTTCTTGCAAGGACTGGAGCTAGCTAATTTCCAGCTGTGTTTCTAGAGCCACTCCCCCTCCTTTCCCACCTTATTTTTCTTTCCTTTTGGATCTAATACGAGAGATCTCTTTCCTGTGTGGGAAAAACTGATCCGAGCTACTTGTTTGCTCTCGGAAGCTGTCCCAGAAGTCCATTTCCACCTGAATCTGTGGGGTGATAGTGGGAGACAGACTAGAGGACTACACCTTTTCACATCAGTTGATACATGCGATGGTCCAGGGCTCTTACATGTATTCCTCCTCTATTATAGAGTCTCGTGTGAATTTGGCCTCAAATACAAAAGGAATGATCAGTGGGAACACTTCAGGGCAACTGTTTAATCTCTATAGAAGTCTGTGATGTCATTTAATCAACACATGCTTGCACACTGTATTGCAAAGAAGGCAGAGAAACGACGTAAACTGTGCCAGTGTGAATCACCAGCAACAGAAACCCATAGCCTGTATCAATTATAGGATTTTAGTTGCCCCTCCTGGATTCTGCTGATTTTTTTTTTAATTGATTTTCATCCAACTAATTGATATTGCTTTTAAACACAGTGTTAGTAGCTGAACTTCAGTGCTCCCAGCCCGACTGTTTTAGGTCATGTTTGACTTCTGTAATAAGTGGGTCAAAACACAGTTCAGTGGAGACAAGTTAGTTTCTTACATCTGTTATTAATAGCTGACATTACTGAAGGTTTTAGACAAGCTCTCCTTCTCCTCCATGCTCTCATATGCTTGCTTTCTTGCTCACACTTGCCCTCACTGTTGCTCTTGTCATCACTCTTGCCTGCTCTCATGCACTTCCTTGCCCTCCATTATGTTCTTTCCCACTTGCTCTTTGCTCCCTCTTCTTGCCCTCTCCCCCTCTCGTCCTGTCTTGCTTACCCTCACTCCCTCTCATGCCCTCTTGCACGCCGCCTTGTACGCACACTCTCTCCAGTTCTGCATTAAGCTGTCAAAACCAGACTCCTGAATTCCAGCTGCCTAGAAAATCCTTTAAAATATCTCCCTTAATTCAYGAGCTTTTAGAGATGCAGAGTCATGCTAATTGTGTAGGCCTGTGTCTGATTGGCTCGATTGCCTTGTACATATTGTTACTGCAAAATGTTTTTTTGGAAAAGTGAGAACATTTAATTGGATTGTAGACTGACTCACATTTTACAATATAAGCACCGACATTTTATTCTGTAATTACAGCCCTGGAACACTTTCTATTTCTTCTTGCTTCTGCGAACTAAAGCCCAGTGTGGACTGTGCATGTGATTTTTGGTTTTAAGTAGTGCCAATAAACTTTTCTTCAGTTTCAGCTATCTGACACACATAAAATTGAAGATCGACTTTTTGAAACATTTTTTGGGATTTTAAATTCTGAAATTTATTTTCTTTATTTCTTGTAAGAAAAAAGAGTGAATTTATCTGGTTATTCATACTTTCTTCCCCACCTGTTTTTTTTCCACTCCAGTAAACAAAATGAAAGAAGACCAAAGACTGAATATTTTTCCATTTTGTCRTAAATATATTCGCTTCAAAACCAATCCATTCTTACTCATTAAAAGGGCCATACAGCTAGAAGTCACTTTTGTAGGTGTGTTTGGTTCAATTTGCTTCATAAAGGAGGCGGTGCCTAATTTGATTTGTTTTGTAGAATATGTTTTAGATGTGAAGCTCTGTTTGTTTTCTGAGAGACATGATACAAGTGACTTCTTACACATCTTTGTTGTTGAGAGAATACTCAGGACACACCCTTGGATGCCACACTTGTAAACTGTATTACCTTGTGGTGTCACATGAAGATAAACCACTTTATCAATGTATATCCATGATTTTTATTCCTCTGATTGTTCATTTAGTAAGTTAGTAAGGTTTTGTATGCAAGGGGCATACAAAGAAATGGGGAGGTTAAAAAAGGACTTGCAAAATATAAAGAGAATGCTTCTTCAGATGAGGTTAACAGTGTACTCAACCTCATGTCATTAAATTAATCTTAAAGATTCATTTACAAATGTCACTATTATAAGTTTATACATGAAGGTCACAAATTTTAATCCTTGTTCAAAATCTGGCTATACTCTATGCATGTATTTAATTTTAAAGTCTTAGTAATAAAGCTTTTGCCTGATTTTCATAGACTGTGGCTGCCTCACTAAGAGTACTAAAGGCAGTGTCTTGCAATAAGTACTGGAAAATACCTTTTTGTGATGGGCAAGAAAGCTAAACTTATTGTGTAATTTATTTTTTTCTCAGAAAAAAACAAGTAGCTAAAGGGATTTTATACTTTGCAGTTGAGTGCATAGCACTTAACGTTAAGACTGTCATAAGCTGAAAATGCCCCACTGTTCTGTTTTGCTTGCTGAATTCCTGAGCACACAGACTTTTTTTCTGCTGGAGAGCTGCAGGAGCACAGGATACACACCTCAGCAGGATGCACTGGCTCACAGTGAGAAGTAGATGGGATGAGGTTTTCTGAACATGACTGACTAGAAACATGTTGGTGCTGTTCCTAAATCCATATACGCAATTGCATACAAGGGAAAATAACTTTCCTTTCATGCAAACTGTCTCCAGAATGTCTATTGAGTTTGTGGTTAGCCAAAACATGTTTGACAAAACCATTTAGACCATTCTTAATGATTAAATGTGGCTAGTAACATAAAAGGGATTCACTAATTATATGCTATAGCACTTTATATGCAATTACCTTYCAGTGACACTGACCTTTTAGCCCAGGAATGTGTGAAAGGTGTCAGCAGAGTTGTTTTTATGGAAATGTTTAATAACTTGAAAAATTATTTTGTTACATTCCTGGGACCTGTGCACAAGTTTAAAAGAAGCACAAGAAAATGTGATGTGCTTTTATTTTATATTTTTTTCTGAAATGTGACAGTTGGATATTATCAGTATGTTGTCTGTTAACCAATATTTTAACACTCTCAACAATAAGTCATCTCGCGGAATTATTTTACTGAACTCGAAATTCTGGTTCTCAAAAGAATTTGAAGCTGCTGCTTTCTTTTTTCTTGTTTGTTTTATTTTTAAAAACTAACTATTGCAGTTCTTTGCTACTGTGGTAAACACAAATGGGTACCTTAAAAATGTTACAAACATAAAAGCTAAATTGTCTTGACATCAGATGTCCCAGGGTAGATTTTTGACAAAAATGGAATGTGGACTCTTTTGCCAACCCTAAAGGGATAATTTAATGAGTGTATTAGTTTCTGGTATAGTTTCTTCATTATTGTAAGCACGTAGATCTTATTTTTTTTTAATTACTTGATTGAAGTCAAGGTAAATCTTTCCAACCATTAAATAAGACTAATGYGCATGTCCCTTCTTCATGAAAGCAATGAAATCCTGTATTTTTTCATGTGATCAACTGTTTTGTTGTTTTGGTTTTTTTTAAATCAAAAAAAAMCAGACCAAAACAACCAACCAAACAAAACTTCTACCACGTGAAGAGGAATTTCCTACTGCCATCTGGGGGAAAGAGAAATCATATTTGAGAGTGATTTTTAATATCACTCTGATATAGTTGTCAGTCATACTGGTTTTTTGCCTTTTCTATCAAAAATGGTTGTGGAACCTTCTTGTTCTTAGAGAGCAGGAGATCATAAATGACCACATTTCTCTCAGTCTGACAACTGCATGTTTTTCATCCCCAGCTGACTTTGCTGTTCCTGAAGCAACTCCATGATATACAGCAATASTGTAGCACAGCAATGAATCTGCTTCCTAAACAAGGCAGCCCCCTGGCCCCCCTGTTTGGCTTTTGTTTTCAGCATAATCTTTACTCTAAGCAAATGTAGAATTCACCTGTAATAATGCAGTGTGTACTTAAGATACTACAAATATCAGTGAACAACCTTTAATAGGACATAACAGTTGTCAGGATGTGTTGGTAAAGGTTTCCCAGAAGAGACTATATTTCAGCTAGAAAAGGGCAAACMTGCCAACTTATTTTGAGATTAGAAGCACAATCAGTGGGAATGTTCCACCAACTGCACAAAGAGATATTGAAGATAATACTTCATCTTCAGATGAAGCATTGCCCTTTCTCCAAAGTAATATCTAATTATTAATGCTTGCCCAAGAATAGCTGTGCTGCTTCATGCATCTCACCTTTTTAATACCTGCACTTTTAGACTTGGTCTTTAAGATCGGTAACATCTAACATAACCTTTAGAGTTTAATTTTTGGTATAAATTAAGTAAAGAAAAATCATTTATTAGCCACTAACAATAGACCTAACAGGTCACCCTTGACAGTGACTAATAATCTTCAAAGAGAACTCCATGATGAAAAAACAGTTGCTGAGACATTAGTGACAGCAAATCAGAAACTTATTAGCACATATCATATTATCACAGTAAAAACAGCATGACCAAGTCTTTGTTCAGAGAGCAAAGGATTTAAGAATTATGGTGGAATGCATTCGCAAAGTTTGGCTATCTCACTGCAGGTGGGGACTATGGATGGAATGGTTACATGTGTCAAGGGAAAGAAAGGACRCAATGATCTGTCATAAACAAGCTTTAAGTGCTTTATCTTCACTTGGTGCTGATACTTTCTGCTGGTAACTTCAGCTGTGCACTGGGACTTGGATGAGCAAAGCACTGACATTTACAGCAGTTATGCAGAATAAGAGAAGAACACAGCTCGTTTCTGTGTTCCTGCAGAACTCTATGGCTCAGCAAGTGGGAGCAGGTGGCACTTCCAAGCATGTGAAGAGGTACCTCTCCCCCTGTAACACCAATGGTCAGAAAGACTTGGATTCTGAGAGTTTGTGTCCATGATTTTTGTTTATGGGAAAGCTTTTTTTTCTGCTCTTAAGAAGGTGCAGAAGAACTATAAATGCTTTCTCTTATCAGTATTGTCATGAGGTGTTCAGGTATTTCTAAGCATTAAATAGGTGCTGTATTTCTAAAAATTACAGGACTTGGCTAACCTTGAAAATTAGTAAATGGATGAACTCAAACTAGACATAAGTTTTCATTTGATGCCTCCATCCTATCTTTGCTAGTACTATAGAATTTTACCTCTTTCTATTTGGTGTTGCAAAAACATGCATATTGAAAGTTATTTAATGAAAATGCTCTGCTTCTTAGTTAAGCTACAGATGTGCAAGACTCCAGATGTTAGCTTAAGGCTCAGATTCACTGCAATTTCAAGTAGGAGCTCTCTGTTTTGTACAGCAGAAGAAAAAGGAGACTTTTTTCTTTTCCTCTTAAAGGTCATGTTGTTTTTCAGAAAATTTGCTCAGTATTTCTCCTTTCATCAYGTGGGGACATTATCTTTTGAGGACAGAAACACAGCGGGCTTCCTTCAACGGTGTAATTGCTCTTCATCCCTATTCAGTGTGATGTGCCATTTCCTACAGAACTGAGGAGCAAAATTGACAAGATTACTATGACCAGTCGTCTTGTTTTGGCACAGCCAATGCCTAAGCATTCGTGTTACAGTCTRCAAGGATTAGTTGCTTGATATTGCTAGAAACAGAGTTTAATAGAACCTGATCTTTCTGGAGATCCTGATCTCTAAAAAGTGGCCGAGAGTAGACAAGCTGGTGAAGTATTCCTTAGACAAGGGGACAGGGAGATGGAATGAGCAGTTGCTGAACTGGTGGCCTCAGCAGGCTGTGACAGTGKCATGAAGTCTGGCTGGAGGCAGTCACTAGTAGGATACCTACAGGCCAGCACTGAGGCCAATACTATTGTTCTTGACCGAGATGACAGAGCAGTGTGCATCCTTAGCAAGTTTRAAGAATATGGGGAACGGTGAGGAGTGGTTGATACACCACTGTCTGTGCTGCCATTCAAAGGCGGCATGCCAGGCTGGAGAAACAGGCCAGCAAGAACCTCAGGAAGTTCAACAAAGGCACGTGCAGGGTCCTGCATCTGGTGAAGAATAACCCCATGCACCAGCACAGASCAGGGGCTGAGCAGCAGCTTTGCAGAAAAGTTGTCGGGGATCCTGGTGGACCAAAACCATTGACCATGATCCAATAATACACCCTTGTGGTAAAGAAGGCTGTATTAGGGAGRACACTGCCAGCAGTCTGAGAGAGGTGACCTCAGGCTCTGCTCATGCCTGCCACATCTAAAGCTCCGTGTCCAGACCTGTCCTCCCCAGTACAAGAGAAGATGTGGACACATCGGAGCAAAGGGCACAGAGATGATTAGGGGAGTACATGTGGAGACACACTGAGAGAAGCTGAGAGCTGGGGTTGTTTACCCTTGAAGAGAAGGCTCAGCATAAGAAACCATTTTGCTACAGGGAGTCAGAATGCTGGAWTAGAGAAAGAGACTCTACTGCCTGAGAGGCTGAAGATTCTCCATGCTGTATGGAGATACTCAAAACCCAATGAGCATGATTCCGGACAACCTGCTGTAGCCCGAGCTGAGGGGTTTGGACTAGGCAATCACCAGAGATTCCTTCTGAGACGAGCTGTGATTCTGTAAACTTGCTACAATCCATGAATACCCAGTACAGTGCCAAATGGAAACCATTGCAGGCTTTTCATAAACATAAGGCCAGTGGTTATTTAGCCTGAAGGCAGACACGTTCTGCTTTTGACGAGACTGATCCAAACAAATAGGAAGACAACTGCAGTTTTATTGTGCCAGACCTTTTTTCTAGCTGCTTCCACAATATTGACCCACTTAAATGGAGATAGAAATTAAGTTTCGAGTGCTGAAAATATCCAATTAATAGAGATTGCTGAGTAACTCTTTTGCAAAGCTCCTAATCTGCAAACACTTTTCTAATCGATAGCTACTTCTGTTCAATATAACCCCAAGGTGACTGTATTCTGTCAGCTGAGAATGAGACATGGAGTTCTTGAAAACCTGGAAAGATTCATGTCTTCAGGAAAACATTAGATTTTTTTATTTCATTACACCCTATAAAGTAGCACAAAATTCAGCATTCCTCATTGTCTTCACTTATTGGTATACTCATCTCTCAGTTGCACAAGGTTTCCAAAGCACTCTTTTTCTACTGTTCAGGCTATGATTCAAGGGTCATTCCCTGATGGGACATCTGTTGGTGGGTAAATGCTTCACACTCTCACAAAATTCTTGGTGTGTTCTACTTCAGTTATTAACTAAGTTCAAGCCAAGAAGTCACATGTCTAGAGAATTTCCAATGGTGCTCTGTGTGAATTGAGATATATTGGCAAAATTCAGCCATGTGCATTACAATGTATTTTTCTGTAGTAAGTTTTAACCTGCATTTCATGATGAGGAAAGCCTCTTTGAACTCATCTGCAATGCACAGTGGTCTGATTAATGAATATTCCTACAGAGAAAATGGTGTCTGCTCTGACGGACAGAAGAACAGTAATTGGTTTCAGGATTGATGAATGTTTATGCTGCAGTCTACCCCAGACAGAGCGTGCTGGAAACATTAGCATCCTGTTTCCCTTGTCAAAGCTCAAAATGAGTGGAAACAATTTAATTTTTTTTTCCTCTGGAAATTGAGTAAGTGACAGTTGCTAATTTTACGCCATTTTTCTGCCAAGTCTCTCTCTAGGTGGCAGAAGATTGTTGCACGTGGTGAATCTCTTACTTAGTATTGTCTGGGGAAAAGTGTCACTGGTTCAGATGATGCTCCTGACTAGCATGGAATTGCTTTTATTTGACTTCAGAGTGCATCAGAAGTAGCTGGCTCTCCTCTATGACCCTGATTAGAGAGACACACCTGTGCTCAATACCTGTCACTCAGCCAGCACGAGCAGGAAAGCTTGTTCAGCACATTGCTCTGAAAGGAGCCATGGTCACATCAGATCCCCTGAAATCTCCATGCCCATAAGATGCAGATAATCAAACAGAAGAGGAGCACCAAGGAAATGGCCAGATTCACGGATCCTTGGAGAAAAAGGAAAAGGATAAATTTTATGCTTCCAAATAGCTTCTCTATTACATGTTTCACATCTTGAAGGGAGGTACCTGTTCAAATGGTATTGTAGAGAAAGGAATAAGTATTCAGGTGACAACAACGTGTTACAACYTACAAGACAGAGATATCTGTTACAGGAATGCAGTGGAATTTCACATTGAAAGACAAGATGAAYTCTTGCATTCCAAAACTGAAATGCTGTGTATGAAACTTGTTTATTTGCAACGTGTTTTTCCCCAAACTCATCAGTGTTTCAAGGGCACATACTAAATAAACCAGACGGATTTACAGATGGAACAAGGCTGTTATGGATTTGATATCATATTTTTGTTGTTTGAGAGAAAGTAGGAAAAATTACCATGATAGGTAAAATTGCTGATTAATATCTAAGCACTTACACATGACAATCATTGGGTAAATCACTTTATTTTAATGCAGGGATTTCACTGAGAAAATGTAATGCACAGAAAAATTTCTGTTAATTTATCCATGTAACAGTGGAGATATGAAATCTAAAAGGGTGAAGATAGACTGCGTAAGTCTGTACTTAGCTTATTCTAAAATATGGTGAGATCACATTTAAAACCAATTTTATCCCATTGATCAGGTGGAGGTTGAGAGATGAATGGATTCTTTTTGATCATTAGAGTAGCAGTCCTCTGTGTYTGGCACTTACCCAAAGGCATGCCCTGTGCCTTGTGAACATCATTTCATCAGTTGTTGCAGGGCAGCAAAGCTCTGTTATAAGATGCTGTTACTGATGGGCCAGAAAAAAAMCAAACTCTCAACAAAAGCATGTTTTGCAAGTTTATGTGAAACACAGCCTTTCTGAACCAGTTTACTTCTCTGAAGTCTGGAACTGAAATGTCTTCCTGCAACTTGGGAATACACATGCAAGTGCACATAGCTTAGGAGCAGACTGCACTCCTGCTTTCTGTGTRTGTATGCTTGCCTAGGTCTCTTATTCTAGCAAAAAGCCTTTTTCCTTTTCATGGCTACTGAGATTTATGCAATTGGCAGGGATCTCAAGTTGTAATTGTGAGTAGCTGGATGTTAACCCAAACACTTTCTTTCTTTGCACGCATGAAATAAGCAATAGGGGGGGAAAAACAAAAGGGCAAAACAGCTTGCTTGGTTATATAAACAAATTAAGTGACTACTGCTGCCCATCAAGTTTTTCACTGCAAYAGGGACTCCCTCCTCCTGGTGAGTTGCTGGTGCCAAAACTATTACATGTTGTACCTATCATCAAATCAGCATTCTATAGTAATTAAAGCTGTTGGAGCTCTCTCTTGGCATCTCTTATGCAGACTGGCTGTAGCTTTGGACATAGGCCGAAATACGTGGTTGTGTCAGTGTAAATGCTCAGTACCATTTATTTTGATTCCTGGAACATAAAAGAATAGAGCTTAATATTTTCAGCTTCTTTCTTCTGCTTTAATTAAAATCAATAACTGTCACTGTGATAACAGATGGTCTTCCTGGACAAGAGCTATTGACCTGTTCAGAGAGAATAGAGTGAAGGGAAAGGAGTTGTAAGATTGTSAATTGTCTTACCCACTAGATATGATGTCAAGATCTTTCAAAAACTAATTTTTTGCATTTGCTATTGAAAGAAAAAGMGAAAGGATAGATGGAAGTGGATAGTCCTTAAAAATACAAAACTGATCAGGASCTGTTTGCTTTTTAGTATTGTTTCAAAGCTGAATGTTGAGGTTCTGTTCTAAGCATTGACCCTGAGTTTTGCCCAATGCTGTATTTCCAATCTCAAGAAATTTTCAAACTAAATGGAAATCACATAAAGAACTCTGTCACTGCTTAGGCTCCATTTTGTCAAACAGTCTTCATTTTGGGTGCTCACCACTGTAGCTCCACTATTCAGTTAAAAGTTAAATTTTAAAAAGGGTATTTAAACTACAGGTCTCACTTGGGACTAAATGGAATTTTTATGTTAAGGTATCGTTTATACTGTTTGTTCTACACCAGGCAGATGCWGAGAGTCTTACTGCATATGGAATTGTTCAATGTGCAGAAGACATCCCTGGTATGATACATGTAAGAAATGAATATATCAAATATATCCTATAAACAAAGCAAGTTATTTTATTAGGCTGTGTCTTTCAGAAAGATAAAATACAGTTTGGCAGTGTCAGAAAACATTTCCTTTTCCTTCTCTTATACTACTCCTTTTTAGTTAGGCCAATCTTTATCCTATTTCATTTTTCCACAAAACTCAGCTCAGCAGAGTAACTTTTATGGCCACTTTCTTTAAGGCAGCAGAACTTCCATGAGTGAAGATTACCTGCTTTAGGATTTGGGACTGTTATGGGAGAATGGTCTAAAACCATAAAGTAATAAGTGGGTCTTGGAAGGGTACGAGTTTGCATTCATGGAAAACCAGAACACTGAAATTCCCAATAAAGCTGCCACAAAACAGCAGGTTTTAGCTTAAATAAGGATGCAGAAGCCAGAGAGCATAATTTGGATGCCAATTAAGAAAATCTAGTTAGATTCGTCTGAAGTTTATTTAAACTATTAGCCACAAAAAGGAAGCTATTGATTAAAAAGCGAGTTGTTATCAAGCAGTTCTTGAGCTGGAGGCTTGATTTCTCTTTCTGGCTTTCCTGTCGTAGTCTGCCTTCACTGTATTCCACAAAATTGTTTTCTATTCCTGCTAAGCCTGTTGGAACACTTAGTGAGGATTCAGTGTGTTCATACGGACATGTCTATCAATATTTTGTTTGATAGGCAGGGCAGCTTCTGAGGATGGTGCTATTGACAGAACCATAAACACAAAGAGGGTGAAAATAAGGAAAAAAATTGTGGGAGTGTTAGAATTAGAGCTGTCTGGAAATCCTAGTAGCATAACATTAGGGTTTTCCTTATTTGCTTGTTTAAAACCCGTCCCGACACCTTTGTCTGCAGGTATACAAAGCTGAGGGTAGATTGCTGTACCCAAATGGTTGGGGTGGGCTAGTTTTTTCTGCTCAGACTGTCCTCTGAAATGAAACAGCACAAATGAGTTCCTTTTTGTTACTGAGACAGCTATGCTTGAAGTCATGTTACCGATTCTCACGGGGCATGATGTTGGTGGATGAGATGGACAATCTAGTCTTATCTCAGAAATAATGTGAATGTGTAAAGAAACTTTAGTCAAATATGATAATAAAATACTAGATCTGCCCATGGATCTATGCTCCCCTTTYTAAATAGCAATGTTTTTTGCAATCAAGTGTTACAGAAGGTAGCATTTCATTTGTTAGGACACAGGTTAGTGAGATCTAGACTAACACTGAGGTGAATTATGKTAACATGCAACATGCTGCAACTACTAAAAGCTGAATCAAAAGTGTTCCTTTTAGATATATATTTCTGTGGTTGTATATATTTTAGCTTCTGCTGGACTATGTCTTGTGTCAGAATATCAAAGAAAAAAGTGAAAAACCTCTAACTCTGAAAATGCAGAGAAAAGAAAGGATCATGCAAGGCAAGACAATGTTCTGGGAATATGTCTTGGACTGGTAATTAATTAGATTTACTATAATGAGTCAGAATTAGCTGTTGCCTCAGGAAAGAGGTAAGAGAAGTGGTTTCTTGCTAGTGATCATCTAAAACATTGGAGATAAGAAGTGAGCAAAAGATAGAGTCTGGGATTCATTCTATTTTTTGCTTAAAAACGTGCAACTGCATTTTAAAAATTATGCATCTTTAAAAAAAAAAAAAAAATCTCTTCCAACTGATCTAGCACAACATGGTTTAGCTGAATCATGTATTACTGGATATATCTGACCATTACATGTGGAACAAGCATCTTGCCATTATGTTCTGGATCTTGATCTCTGTGTTCATGCTGAACTCCTGTCCCTGTGACTTTAGCTAGGTTCTGGCTGTAAGTCAGGAACCTTTTTGACTTTTGTGTTTTGTGTGACTGCCATTGAGGACAAGATGCAGATTTCAACAGTGATTTTAGCTTAGAACTCCAGGGTATGCTTCAGCCCCCACTCTCGGTCACTCATGCAGCAGAATTCATTGTCTTTCTCCAGCTGTCTCATCTTGTCCTGCAAAAACTGAGTGCTTGAACTTTTATAGTTGCCTTTAGCACAAGCATCTGGGGCCTCTCTACATAGTTTTTGTGAGGCCAGTGCAAAAACACATGAGGGGAAACTGGGATTAAGGGAATTCTTCATGTTTTTGCTGTTAGGAAATGGAGAAACTGCAGAGTGGCTTGGCACTTCCCTGGCTCTATCCAGACTTCTCCAACACAAAATTCTGTTATTATGTTGTACCTACATTGTTATTCGAGTGCTGCTTTAAGAAGCTACCCTGAAATTGGTAGAGATCAGAGTGGGAGCAATCACTGGATAGGATTAACACTG
This sequence comes from Amblyornis subalaris, assembly GCA_018881555.1. NCBI lineage: Eukaryota > Metazoa > Chordata > Aves > Passeriformes > Ptilonorhynchidae > Amblyornis > Amblyornis subalaris. Next base: position 805,341 of record JACAXG010000078.1, read on the forward strand.
CAGGCCACRTTAAAGTATTTTTCTGACTCGTATGGTGATTTGCATTTTATCCATCCAATATGTTAGTTATTTATAAACATTCTGTATTCTCGCTAGCAGAATGTGAAGAACAATGGAGATGATTTCATGCATCAGGGTGTCTGTGCACACAATAAAATCCCAGGAGAGGGAATAAATTTGGGGAGTCTGGGAAGTCTGGAGCAGAGTCTGGTGTGTAACTAGGGGTTACWTTATGAAAAAACCTCAATCAATCAAACAAACAAATATCTGAAGACTAAAGAATGAAATGGCCTTTTGGTTATATGGAGAGAGGGAATTTTGGCTGAGACTGGCTGCTTGCTGACCTGGCCAAATACCTCTAGACCATAATTTTAAAAATTATTACAAGTAATGTGTTTTATTTTCCACATATTATTTTTATGCCGGGATGCCATTTTGTCTCCTGTTAAACAGACACCAGGCAAAAACTGAGTTATTGCAGCCATGAAAATAGGATGGTTTATGCTTYTTAGCTGGTCCAAAAGGGAGTATATGATAATTACCTGACAGATTGAGCAATGGGTGTTTTATTTCTTAGCCTCTCTAATTTCATTATTAGAGAACATTCTTTTATAATGCAGTGAACAATGGAATTCATTGTTTTTTGTTAGAAATGTAGGAAAAAAGCCTGAAGAATTCAGCAAAGCCCCAGTTTTGAACTTTTGGGTGTTCTGGATGCTGCTATTTTTTCAGGGTTTTCCAATGAGGCTTCTTTTCAGTTTGTTATTATACATAGCTTTTTCCAGAATAAACCTTTGTGTTATATAGACCTTCCCTGACTGCATTCTGACTGTCTCTATTTAGTGCTCGTCTAAAGAAAGGCTCTAGGTCTCTGGTGATAAGGATTGGACCAAAAGTCCACCCCACCTGGAAGTGATATGCTAGATAGTTTTAGGGTTGTTTTGTGAGCTCATACTAATTATTTTTTATCATCTCCCCATGAATTGGAATAGAATAATGGTTGAATGTAAGTTAGTAAGGTCTTGTTTTGTTGACCCTAAGAGCAGCATGTTGCACCTTTCACAAGAAGCAGCAAACAGAACTCAAGACTCTTATGAAGTTCAACAGGTCCAAGTGCAAGGTACTGCAGCTGGGTCGAGGCARTCTAAGACATGAGAGTTGAACTCATTTGAGAGCAGCCCCACAGAGGAGGACTTGGGGATTCTCATGGATGAAGAGCTGGGCYGGAGCTGGCAACGTGCACTTGAAATCGTGGAGGCCAAACACATCCTGGGCTGCACCCAAAGCAGCGTGGGCAGCAGGGCAAGGGAGAGGGTTCTGTCCCTCTGCTCTGTTCTGGTGAGACCCCACCTGGAGAACTGCATCCAGCTCTGGGGTGCCCAGCACAGGAACAACATGGGCCTCTTGGAGCAAGTCCAGAGGAGGGCCGTGAAGATGATGAGAGGGCTGGAACATCTCTCCTATGAAGACAGGATGAGAGAGTTGTGACTGTTCAGCCTGGAGAAGAGAAGGCTCTGGGGAGACCTTATAGCAGCTTTCTGGTGCTTAAAGAGCTTTTACAAATAAGAGCGAGAGCAATATTTTTTATGGGCAGTGATAGGACAAGAGGGAAAGGTTTTAAACTAAGAGATTTAGATTAGATATTAGGAAGCAGCTCTTAACTGTGAGGGTGGTGAGACAGTGGAACAGGTTGTCCAGAGAAGCTGTGGGTGTCCCATCCCTGGAGACATTCAAGACCAGATTGGATGGGGCCCTGAGCAACCTGGTCTAGTGGGTGTCATCCCTGCCTGTGACAGGGAGTTTGGAGCTAGATGATCTTTAAGGTCTCTTCCAACCCAAGCCTTTCTATGATATGACTCTATAATTTCCTACATTCCAAATTCTAGCTGAAAAATGTTTAGCCTCAAACTAATAGTTTTTATGGGTCTTTCTCAAATCAGCAATAACTGTAATGCTTTCACAGGATTTCTGAGTTTCTGAGTGAATCTAGTTGTGGAGGTTCAACAAAAACTTTTTAGATACAGCAATTTCTGAAGCATTGTGACTCCACCTTCTGAATGAATAGCTTTAATGTGTCATAGCTGTCTTTCCCAGGTATCAGCTGCTTTGTAAATCATGGCAGTTGATAGCATATCGGGTTCCCAGAAGGCAATTAGACRAGACTTTTTTTTTCTTTCCCCTCATCTCTCATTCTATCTGAACCTGTCTCTTTTTYGTGTTAATTTTAACGTAAACCTTTTTTGTTTTGTTTTTTTTTTTTAAGGCTACGTAGTGTCTGCAGCTCAGTGCATTAGAGGTGCCCTGCAATCTGGGGCAGACAAGTTCTATATCAGTAATTTAATAAGTCATACATAAAACAAAACAGCATAGATTTATTTTGTTTTGAAATTGAATAGGGTCAGCTGTGTGAGCAATGTATCTGCCAACTACTGTCATTGTCCTGCCTCAGCAAGCTCATTTATCTTCGTTAGTAAACAACTTAAAAGGCAAAGAAGGTGGATGGCTTAAGGGAATGTTATTAGGACACAAAATCTCGGATGTCTTGCCTAAATCCAGGCTGAATAACTTATTAGACATCTACCACCAGTAGGCAGTTRGGGGATGCAGCTAAATATATGACTGTTATTAGCAGGTGACAGTGGAACAGGCAGTTGTCACAGCTGGGGGGTCAGCACAGTTAAATCAATCCCGTTCAGGATGTCTGCAGAGAAAACAATAAAGGTACAAGCTTGTAAATTCTGACAATCACCAGCATTTGAGGTGCATGCATTCAGTTGCAGAGTCTTAAAATTTAAGGGCCGGTGACTGGAAATCTTAGGCATAGCTGATGATSCTAAAACATTTTTTCCTTTTTCAAGTGTAAATTCTTTGGTATGTGGAATGYTTTATGTTCTTTGGTGGAAAACTATATGATTTCTGTTATGTGAAGCAGTTTAAATAAGCCACAACAGTAAAAATTAGTGAACAAGGCTGTTTCGATTTCCAGTCACTTAATTTCTTGTGCCATCAATTCACTAGTCTTATAGCAATGAATATCACACCAATTTGGAAATGTAGTTTAAGCATGGATACACAGAAATGCTGGACGGTGGGGAAGGGCATTCTTTACTGAAGAACCACAGTAAAACCACTATAAATTAAAAACATATAATCTGCCTGCATAAAAGCCAGCAGGAACTTGCAAAGTATTTCTGGTGCCATCAAAATGACTGCATTTCCCAGCAGAACTCATTACCCTAAGAGCATCCCTGTGGACTCCAAATACCCCAGTTATGTTTGAGAAGTATCTAGAGGGTAACTGCTTCCACTCTGTCTGGAAGGAGCTATTGCTTTGCTCTTTTTCTGAAGACAGCACATACTTGAAAGGATGCGTTTAAAGGAGAAAAGAAAATTATAGAATACACCAGGTGTTATGTCAACACCTGAAAAGCTACTTGTCATGTCAGCTGTAAAACCTGGACAATTCTATTGTGAAGAAGTTTGAAACTCTTGAATGATGGAAATTGATAATAGAAAACTCCTATTAGGGTCATGTACAGTACCCAGTATTCAGACTGCAATAAATCTTCCTAGTGCTATTGTCCCTTTTTTCATTGAAGCATATTTCCAACATACTTCTCTCTCTTACTCCAGAAGACTGCTTCACAATGCACTATGCCTTACTATTAACCTAATTTCTGAAAGTTTTCATTTTGTTGTATAAATGAGGAGAGATTAAGTTGTTTGGTTTTATTTTTTTTCTTCTATGAAAAGGGAAATGATGGGAATGCACGTTTCTCGGATGAAATTAAGTACCTGAGGTTGTGCAATCAGGCCTCAAGTCTGTTCTGTAGAAATGTTCTTCAGCTTTGCATATAAAGGAATGAGTGAGCCATAATGCTTCTGCTTTCTTGCTGTTCATTCTTTGCAACATGGAAAAAAATGTGAGGTAAAAAGTTGATGAAAAAGAGGTCAGCAAAGAAGTCTAGCAAGGCAGTGAGAGGCTTTCCTAGAAAGCTGTCAAAGCAAAGCGTTCAAAGTGTAGCATGGGCGGATGATACTAGTTTGCTGTCTTACTGAACTGCACATTTCTCATGAGCAGGACGTTTTTTCTCAGTGTTGAAGTCGTCAGAGTGCAGGAGTCTTTTCTGGAAGATGGTGGCATGGGTACACGAACGTATGGAGGCTACTGGCAGAAAACACTAGGGGACAGTCGGAGATGCACTAATCAGGTATTTGGAAATACAGAAGTAGCTGAATAGCTGTTTTGACTCTGTGCAGTGGACAACAGAGAGTTGCTTAGAACCTTTCTTAAATTTTCCAAGACTCCCTCTCTCACACACTTTAGAAAAGCATAGGAATGAGTGCTGCTCTGAGGTTGTTCTGTTCACGTCGAAGCATCGGGGTTTCTTGAAAGATAAGCGTGGTGACCATCGTAAGAATTGTGCTGTCACCTGGCCCACCAAAACAGCAGAGCAACACAGCCAAGTCTCTGCATGAAGAGACTGGACACAAATCAGTCTCAAAATTGTATGGTTTATATTCCACAAGACTTAAGAAACTAGGTAATAATTGCCAATAATCTTGCCAATAATTTGGCAAGAATTTCCGCTATTAAAGACAAGCGGACTTTGCACACACAGGARAGAAAAGAAACTGAAAAATATAGTTTGAAACTGCTTTTCCATGAGTTTCATGTTTTCTAACATTACATTTTACTTAGTTACTGTAGAAGACCATTTCTGTTTCAGCATTGAAGATGAAAGGCCAAAGATCAAATCTGCTGTAATGATTTTTTAAAACTATTTTTTAACAAGATAAAAATATTTATGAAATATTGAAATTATTCAAAGGTTGTAAGTGTCACTTCAGTACAGCTTTCTGAGATTACTACAAGTAATAATAGTTTTGAGTTTATTATTGGATGAGGATCTACATTAGCAATATCATCTGTTATTTTAAGAGGAAAAAGTAGAGGCATCAGTTTTTTAGTAATTGCTGCTGTTTCAGTATTTCTCATTTTGGCACCTTCACATCTTTGTATGAAAACCAAATGAATATGAAAGAACTGAAACAACAGGATGTTTCTGTTTCAATGGCTGATGGTATCTGTTAATAATTACTGTATCAGCAATAACACTGCCAATTTATGAAAAAAGCAGACTTCCTTCAAACAACAGTGAAAAGTTAAAGTCTTTATTAAGTAAGGGTTTATCTACCAAATTAAGAGGCAACTGTTGATGTTGCTGTAGAGTTAAAATAAATTATTAAAGCCATCGGTTGATAAAGTAGGAAACTGTATGAATGAAGGAAAAAAAATACAGGTTTTTTATGTTACCTGTTATCTCAAAACAAACTGTGAGTGCAATCAAAATTATGAAGGATTGAATAATAGTGTTCTCTAAATACTATCCTTTACTATGCTCTTGATAAGCAGTCACTCAAGGAGATTAAGTTGAATGTATACATATGTAGACTGTGTTAGGGGTTTGTAATAYGTCAGACAAAGGGGTCGAAATTTGCTAGTTGTATGCTATTTTCCTCTAGGGTTTTTTTGTTTGCTTTGGTTTGTTTTTTTTCTGGTGGTGTGTGGTGGGATTTTTTTAATTGTGAAAAGCAGTCAYTGGGAAGAACTAGTCAGAGTTTATCAGTTGCCTTACTACTGTGCTCTCTGAGAACAAACTGTTCACTGAGAGAAGTGTGTCTTTGTCTAGTTCTTTATAAAGTACTTAATAGAAAGAAGAAAAAGTTAGGCCTGCCATATAGGTAATTTTGTTTTCTCTTAATTCCTCACAAAAGTGAGCAGTGCAGTCTGAACAACTCCTAGTTCTTAATAATGATATAATTCTGTAATCCTCGTACATTCAGAGAGAAACTAACAAGRTACCATCCACTTTGAAACATTCTGMAGGTACGACTAACAACCTGAGCTAGAGTTAATCAACATTTTAGTGCTAAAAGTTTGATGATCACCTCAGAGCTAACTATAAAACTTCTCTCTTTTAGTTCTTAKGAGGTGCTGTTTTCCATCCCACCAGAATCCTATTAGTACAGGACCTATCACAGGATTCCCRATGAGCAGGAACCAGGCAATTTGTTTACTAAGAAAGTTCACATTTTTCAGGATTTCTACACACAGAGTATGTTTTAATGAGAAGTGCTATGGCAACAGCTATGGCTTTTTAAGCTAGAAACTTTTCTTCTACTTTTGCCTTATGAATTGGTAAGCTTGAATTCTGCAGCAAAGCGAAGGGGCTCCCTAATGGCCTGGGAGGGAGTCTGGGCTTGCTCTTTTGGAAAAAAAAATACTCTAGTGCTGCCTTCTCACTAAAGAACTTGCAGAGGGGTCCAGTTGAGAAAAGTGTACTAAGAATAACAGCAGGCTGGAAATAGAGAGGCTGCCAGACGACATGAGAGTTCTGTGGGCTTTCTTTAACCAGCCAGCAGACGTGAAGAAGCAACAAGTTTGGTCCAAAGAATGACGAAGGACTCCCAGTTTCTTTGCTTAATTACATGGGACTGTGCTTGCTCTCTTGGCATACCTAAAATAAACTGGCTTGAGACAGCAGCTAACCACAGCAATGGCAGAGTTTGTTTGCCTGAYCCAGAAAACAGGGAAACAATAGGACTCTTTTACTTCCATTCCTGACCAAAACAAAAACAATCCTCCCCACTCCTATGTTGGTTTTGCAGGGCCTGGTTTTTGGTAGCAGAGGGGCCACAGAGGCGGCCCAAAACCTGCAGGGTCTGATCACCCTCAGATTAAAACGTTAGACAAAATTGTAGATAATTTTCTTGTGATGAGTTGTCAAACTAYGCTATATTTTTTCTCAGATACTTGTAGACATGTGTGGCAGTGAAAGGCACCACAAGGATGTTCCATGGGTGCTACTGTGAGGTCAAGAAGGTCAGTCCAAGGCTGAAGTGGCTTTCAGSAGACCGTGACTATCTTCCTCAGACAGTGAGCCCTGAATAGAAATCAAATATCAGTCTTCCTTCAAGTGTTTTACCACGAGGGGGGGAAGGTACCCCTGCTCCCAAACCTTGAATTCTTAGGGCTTGCCAGTTTTGGTTTTTTGTGCCTTATTCCTTGGAAAGTGTCCAGATCTGCAGAGGTTTGTTAGTTCATTTATAGTTGAGTTTCATTGCCACTGGTAAAGGTGACTTAGAAAATACCCTGTTGCAACCGACAGCTTTGTGAATAGGTGACATTTGCAAACCATATASGCTGACATATCTGAGCTTTTTGCTTTTCTTTTTTATTCTTAGAAAAAGCAACTTTGGATACAGAAACCAACTGTGGAGCAAGTCAGTATGGCTTTAAGAGATGAAAAGATACTCTCTATACTACGTATACAGGGAAAATTTCTGTAGAAGTGGTCTAAAGTTGATCATTGCTAGCATTCCTCCCTCAGCTTCTACTGATTAAATCACCACCCATCAGGAAAACTAGAAATGTCGAGCTATCAATGATTCTTGATTGTGGGAACTATATAACTCACCAAGGTATATAGTTTTGTTTCCCAGTGATAATTTTKTTCATTTTTAATAGCCAGCTACCTTTTCTGAGGGTGAGTGAGGGGGCAGCAAGGAGGAGGTCTACTACATTTTTGATAATAGTAAACCAATCTGTGTTGTGTAACCATTAGCTGGCACAGAACTAGTAGCCAAATGTACTTGAACTTGTATGCAAGTATCCTTGGCACCAGACAACCCCACCATTCATGAGCTTGGGCCACCATCACGATGCTCTTTGTACAAAGCACTTAAAGTCAAGAGTAGAATACAAAAGAGACTTCTAAGGCAGCTGTTAAAGATAATAAACTGATTTAATTTCTTAATTGTATCACAGCTTCCTACTCCATTTGCTGTAGAACTCAGCTCCTCATGCCACTCCTGTGAGGGCATCTTCTGTTGTGCCAAGACAAAATCACACATACACCAYGTGGAGTATACAACAATTATCTTTTATTGATTCGTACAGTAACAAGCTGGGACTATCACATTTGGGTGGAGATTTGATGTTCACTGTTCCGCTGTTTTCCTTCCACAAGTGTGTACGGGCCAAAGAGACTCCAGTCAGATGTGGAAGAGTAAAACTCCATGGCATCTTGGGATGGAATGATCAACAATGTTGCTGAGCTGCCTTTGTTTTTTCTCTCAGGTTTTTTATTTTGTCACAATGGTGCCACAATCTTACTTGAAAACTTAGTAAAGTTTCAGCTCGCCCCTTTTTCTTCTGTGTTCTTTCTTTACTTATACTTTCTTCTCTTCCATGCCTTGGTAGCCTGCAGTCTCTCTTGCTTTCTGACTGAGGTGAGAGTACATCTATGGTTTCATCATTATGTTTTTTCATTAACTGGCCCAAGTCAAATATTTCCTCTGTCTTCTACTGCATATTTCAGAAAAAAGGCATTAGAAGTACTACTTATATTCATTGTGGATACACAAACAATGCTTGAAACTGAACAAAAACTTCTGATTTCTGAAATTTTATTTGGAAACTGGGATATCAATGGGCTTTTGCTTATATTTTTTACATTGCAACTGGGTATTCAGTCAAAATTTAGCAATAATAGGCTGTGTAGAGCTAAGAGATTGCTTCATCTTTTTGTCATCAGACTGAATTAATGTCTTCTTTCAAAGCTATCTGGATTCAACAGCCCTGGCTAATTTAGCAAATGCAGTTTGTCAGTGCCCTGTAAAAGTGGTCATTCTGCTCTCCAGCTATGATGTTACTAGGTCATGGAATGATGTGGATTTCAGTTGTGACATGCATTGGTTTAATACCTTTTCATTTTATCTCTGTTGAGTTTGTGGGGTTTTTTTTCTTTTTCTTCTTTTTGGCTTGGGTTTATTGTTGYTGTAAACTACAAAGTGTGGGAATATAATGTCACAGTAGAGAAGGAAAAAAAAAAGATGTTTGCAGGAAAAAGAAAAAATCTTCCCCTTGTTATCATTGTTGGCCAAAGACTAGTCCTTATAAATCAAGGAAGAAAAAAATCTTAAAACTTTTGCTACTGTGACATCTACGTCTATGGTTTTTGATTGTCTGTATTTTAATATTAAAAAGCATAAAGTTGTTACATAGGCCCTAGAACCCTGAGCTCAATTTAAAGAAGGAATGGCCAATTTCAATGCTATCTTCTCAAGCCATGAATTTCACAGATTATGAGTGTGAATAGCTGGAAGCAATGTTCTCGTTCTTTGGTTTTATATTCTACTGCTCTTCTTTTCATGGTGTCATTCTTGCACTTCTGAAAGGAGAAAAAGGAATACTGGCTGTCACAGGAAAACTCTGTAATGCCTCACAGAGGAAACATACATGCCTCTCTTGCTCATAGGATGTCTAATTTGAGGGCTTTAAACCCTTATTTTGTCATGCTGTTCTCATATATTTACACTTTCATGAGTGCCTTTGTGGGTGCCTTCCTTAAAATGTGATCTTTTTCTGATGATAGCATAAAAGCTTTTCAAAACACAGCACAATCCATCTGACTACTGGTTATCTGTTTGTTGTCTAATTTAATGTTCAAAGCACAGTAAATAGGACCCTGGTATGCAACACCTTGCTTAGAAATGTGGTGGAAGGGAGATTGCTTACCCTGAATGCTTTAAGCAAGGGAACACCGGAAAAATTATCTGTTAATTCCAGCAACTTTTTTGGAACCATTTTGTTCTTCAGTCTCTACATTCTGAATGCTGTTTAAGAGCATTGCAATAAATCTCTTACCTTGAAAAAGGCATGGTTTCAGCTTTGTCCATTATGCTCATGTTCTTCCTCAGTCTGAAAGTCTCATCATTCTYATCATCAGTCTCATCATCATCTGCTAAAGGGAGGATCTTAGGAGCACAATGATATTTTGCAGGGTGCTCATGAACAGGAAAATATTCTTTTATTTTTTGYTAAAGAAAAATTAATGTGATTCCTTAACAAATTCTCCCAAATTGCTCTTTCCTTTGTTGATCATACAGGAACAAAGCAGTTGTTGAGCTAATCCYACATGCACACCTGTGTCAGCTCTGAGTTCTCTGTTCACTTAACTCTGTCTCCCAGCCCACTTCAACCGTTTTTTTGTCTTAGTCTACATTATGATCTCCAAAATGGAAGTGTTTAAGTATCCAAAGTTTTTAAAACATGCTGGTTTGACTTCTCAGGAAGTCTGAACCAAAAGCACGAAAATGCGACCAGATCAAATCCTGTTTATATTGGTGCAGTACCTTAAAACATATATCAGTTTCTGCAGTAAAACTTTCATATTTTTACCAAATGATTTTGGACTTCATTATAAGAAATTAATGTCACGTTGCAGGCTTTACATAGTCAGAAATATCTGTGGTTTGTCACTTTGTCTTCACCTGCTATTTCATCCCTTTTTTCATTCAGACCGGACACATGAATAAACACCTTTCTAATTTAGCAGTTTATTATGCTTGAATTACTCAACTTGTTTTTTGTCTTCTTCCTGTAGAAAGACGAATCTTTGTGAATCCCTGGTTCCCCCCTAGGAGTTGTTGGCAACTAATGTCTTCCCTAGTTGTCTTTTCCTTGATGTGTATTGGGAGGGGACTTTATTTTTAAGACTACTGTCTTTTCCTCCTCTGTTCCTCAGTGGATTATTTCTCTTTCTTTTTCCCTCTCTCCTCAATATGGCTGTTTTAAGTATTTCTTTCATGACAGTTTTTTGCCCAAGCTTTATTTAAAATATGGGAATATTACTTTTAAATACTCTCCAAATTGCCATTCAAAGTGTACAAGATGTAGTATGTCTCCCTTTTGATAATTTTCTGATTGCTTTTCCTCATTTTATTGTCTTCTAGGGAGAAGTTGTGTTGCTTGTCTAAGTTTGAAAGAGTTTGAAAGAGTGTATTTATTTCCTGACCAGCTGCTGTTTTTGTTCCTAGGCCTGGGGAAGACTTGTTTGTTATCTGTGCGAATAAAAAAGCCTTGGTCCAGGTAACCTTCTGATACGTGGCTTTTGAACCTTAACATGTGGGCTACCATCAGGTGCAGGCTTATARAAGGAATGTATCAGGGATGTAGCTCAGGATCAAGTTTGTATTCAATTTCTAGGTATTAAACATCAGTGATTCCTCGTAACTTCATACCATGACTGCAGACTTAATTCCTTAACTTCGTACCATGACTGTAGAAACAYATGTCCTATTTGATATGTGTATTTATCTTTCTATTTGCTGGGTATATTTTGTAGTTTAAACTGTAGGGAGCACTAAATTGTTATGCTTGTTCTTTCTGTCTTTGTAGTTTTATAAAATGCAAACACCTGATTTCTCTTCTCTCCTTTTAAAACTGGGTGGTAGATTTGTGGCAACTGAGCTAACCAGGGCAAAAATTAACAGTTTTCGTTCATTAATTGGAATAGAAAACTTGTGCAAACTGCTTGTAATAGACTCTTCTGGTCTGCTTTCCCTAGCCAGATCTCTGAAAATTCCTTAATAATAATGYTATCTGCATCTGATGTTTTCAGTTATTTGGGGAAAAAGAAAAAAAAAAGTTTGCTTGGAGATTTAGTGTCCTCTTCTCTAGTAATGCAAAGCAGAGTAGTGGGATGCCATAACAAACCTATTTGCCTAAGTGCCCTTAATAGCCAACAGTAACATATTTAATGATCTGAAACGATTGTTGTTAGTGATGGTTCTTGTAAATTTTAGGGGATTATTTGTACTGTTCATATTTAAGGTAGTAGATGAAGCTTCCAGACTGGGTGGGATTCAGAAGAGAGCACAGAATGGATTCCTCCAGAAAACGAAAAGTGGCAGGACTGATTCCTGGTTTCCTGACAATAGAAGATGCCCAGGGGAAATATCCTCATRTTTTGGGTGCCTAAAGTAGATATCTAAAACCAAAGGAATAATTCCAATTTCGTCTTCATTTCCTCTTCTTTTCCTTTCCCCATCATTATATGCTTAATTCATAGTAAGTCAAATTTGTGGACACATATAGTGGCTTGTTAATTCAAGTACAGCTGGAAGCTTTTAGTGGTTATTTTTGGGCCATCTGGAACATGAACTTTAATCTTCCTGGGCTGTATTTTAAAAGGGCTGATGGACTCATTTGCCAAAGTTTAATTTGACAGAAGAGTGGTTTTATCTGTTCTATCAATTAAAGTGTAGTCTATTTGTTGTCAGTCAACAGTATGGTTTATGCTAAGTACTGTAACTGTTAAATGCATTATGTTGCCCATAAGGTGGCCATTCTGTCATTGCCTCTCTCTTCAAATATACCCTTTTATAATTTTTATTGGAGAACCTATTGCTTCTGCTTAGGGCATGTTAAACAGGAATATAACTCTGAAATGTAACCAGGAACTTGGCCCACAGAACTCAGATGAAKGTGCAGGCTTAATGTAGCAGAACAGAAAGCAAAATGGGAATGATGCTATCCTGTCAGAATCACTGAAAACCTTTTCTTTTTAAATTTAACTAAAGCRAAAGGGTTATTCCTGCTATTTTAAATCAATAGAAACATTGTGACCAGTGCGCATTCACTTATTGTGATAAATCCACTTCCAGAGAGCAAGCTCCTGCTTTGTATCACTGTTTTCCTCAAAAAAATAATTTAGAAGAAATGGAAAGAGTCTATTCTTTAGCATCTTTCATGGTAGGGGGAATATTGTATTTAAAGTATGTTTACRTTCTGTAGTTGGAAGATTTCCACAAACATATTGTGAAAGTTTGTTTTGGTGTCAGTACTACAGAAATGCTGAAGTATGGACTTGGACGTGTGAGTTTCCCAGTGCTACATATAAGTAAAAAGTAGTGCTGGGAACAGTAATATACCTTTTTCTCTCATTTTTCTGAGTTTTTCCTGAGCCTTAAGACTGAGTATTGATGACAGMAGCTATGAAGTCTTTGTAGGTGCTGTACTTTTTCATTTTTATTGTGGTAACAGTACTTGCTCCGTACTGACTATTCCTAAATGTCATGAGATTSAAACAAGAGTGACTGAGACTTGGCCACCAAAGAACAAAGTTCATGCCCACAGTCCAGGTCTCACACTTTCTGTCTGTAAAGTTGGTGCCAGTGAAAATATACCAAAAAGGAGAAGGGTGCAATTTTATTGCTCTTCCCTTCTTGAGAGATTCTGGGTTTTAATACATTTCATGAGACATGCAGCATGTGTCAGCTCTGTCTGCATTCGGGAAAATATGTGAGCACCCGATGGAAAATAGAATTTGCAATACTCAGCCTTGCAAAGGGATATGGGTAAGTCGGAGATTCTCAGGAATATTTCACCCTTTTAATTTAACTCCTATGTTTTCCTAAAGGTGATCAGTATCAGGGAAATTCCATCTGGCTTCAGTGTGCCAAGCAGTGCAACTTGTAACCACAGTGTCTCACAGAAAACTGTTAGGGGATTATACYCAAAAGTTCTAAATATTTGAAGGAGTAAGTTACTGACGAATTAAAATGAAATAGTAATTGTGGTGTTACCTTGATAGCAATTTCCTTCATAGTATATTTTTTCCTCAAGAAAATTKTATCAAAGCACTTTGAGGAAATGAAGGCTGCGTCAAGCTAACGCTTGTTTCAGGCCATGTGCCTGATTGTCCATCTGGAAWCTTATTTTCAGGCAGTCTGTCTGGACTTGACTCTCCAAGTTATTCAGGCAATGAGGTACAAAGACTTGCAAGCACAGCTTCTGCAGAAGTGGGGAACTGATAGCCCTGTCTGAGGTCGGACATGCTGCAGATGGGCGAGGACCTCCAGAGAGCTCTGCCACTCTACTTTATAGATGAGCTCCCTTCTGCCTTTGACRGTGTTTCAGAGACATATACTGGATTTTGCATATGCCAGGATATTTGCACCATCTGCAGCACAAGATTTTGTTGAGTGGAAGGAAGATGGGCACTTGGATAATTGATGTCATTCCTTCATTTGGGGAAGGAGCAGTTACTGAGGCAGAAAACTCAGGAAATTAAGATTTTGGCATTTTTGTAAACAAGACAATCACAACTGGTGATGTGCCMTGAGCCTCAGTAACTCTCATTTAAATGCTTGTACAAGGTGTAGAGTTTATAGGTAATTCCTATAAAATAGTAGTGGTGTCCATATGAGCACTGCAAGTATCAGTGCAAGGGGATCTACCGTACTGAGATAAGAAACAAATATATGAAAGAAAGCGTGTGCTGTATTGTCTCAGCTGCTGGGTGTTGGAATGAGTGGCTCATCTTTGCAGACTGAAGGGAGTAATTTATACACACATTTATCAAAATTTATCTTGCAGCTACTCCATCTTAAGGTGTTCGTTTTCAGATCCTGACAAGTGCAGTCCCCAGGGCAGGGTGAGGTGGCGGTGAAATGACTGACTGCAGTGCTTATCATCATGGCACAATAACAAATAGTTCAGGCTGGCAGCCGTCACTTTCATAAAGCCTTCTGTCAGCAAGTGTAAAATTCAGTAAAAAAACCCCAAAAGCCAAAACAACAACACAAAAAAACCCACMAGAAAATATATATTAAAGARAAAAAATAAGGAAGAAGAAAGAAAAAAGGTCGAGATAAAACAGTTCTGTGACAGTTGTATCGGTATGGCTTGACTCTAGACCCTAAACCTCTAACTCATGGGGCAAAGCATTCCCTCACAGATGCAGATGTGGTCCAGGCAATAAAAGGAAGCCTCAGACGCATATTCATAGTGCTCAAAATAGTCTAGTGTTGACATGGAGGGTCTAAATGGACACTACAGAGTAAATGAAGGCCAAAAAGTGTGTTCTTGCTCCCTGCAAGAAGCAGCARTGCTGTACAGTGCTAGTCCACAGCTCATTTTAAAGTGAGCCTAGCACTGTAAAATTTGACAATTGCCATGTCCATGGTCTTCATGGGTTAGGTGAAAGCATAAACTGAATTAGACCACCACCCAAGCTACACCATGTTATATTCACTGAACTATGATGCTCACTGTGAAGACATTGTGTTATTTCTGTCTTTTGTATAGGTCATAAGCTGTTTACAGAAACTTGCTGAATTAGGCTCAAGTAGAAAATTATCTTTTAGTGACAGTTTGRGGAGGAGGGGTGGTGGTATATTGTCCAAAAATTTTAGAAATACCTAATACTTTCTTGAATGATCCCATTAAATGTTACTAATTCTATACTGCGTGGGGAGCACAATTACCTCATTTTTAAGGTATTAAAATAAGCATTGTGATCACTGAAGCATCCAGATTCATAAAATCTCTCCTCTTACTGTGATTTTTTTGTAGTTTCTGTCAGACATGAGCAAAGCCTCAGCCCAGCAGGCCAATAGGCAGAGGCTGAGCAGAGAGGTCTGGAGCCCAGGCTGAGGGCATGGATGTGAGATCTCAGGGCTCAGTTGTGCAGCACTCAGAGCTGTAAGTGGTGGGTCCCTTAGGCCAAACACCAACAGGTTCCAGCTGTGGCTGTGTTGTCCCAGCAACAGGAAATAAACTTTATGTGRTTGTGCAATTCTTTGACTTATCAACTTCTTCAGCTGGCACTCCAGCTACATTGAAGAAAAAAGAAAATATATATTTATATACACAGAGATGCAATTATAAATTTCTCTGTACATATACATTTATTCATATATATACGTACAATCACGTATACACATGTAAATATGCATCATCAGAAAGTATGGATATCTTACATAATGATAAGAATAGACTACTTCAAATTTTCATCCACTCTGTTGTGGAGGAATGAAATAGAAATAAACTCAGAAAGAGGTGAAGAGTTCATGTTTAAATGAAAGATCCTGATATGATGGCAGTTTTCTGCATCACAGTGCTAGTCTGAGAACCTCTGTAAAATATCTTTCTATAGATTATCACAAGATTACATTAGTGTGTTCAAAATATCCTCGATGAATCCTGATTCTTTCTGTATGAAACCCAGGAGCATTTACAGATAGTTCTATCATATTGCACCCTGTGTTTTGGAAAGAAAAAGCTGAAAGTCAGCTGGCTAGCTTCTCCCAAGCTTGCTAAATTATCTATAATTTTGAGCATTTAGTTTGTGGGTGAGGTTGGATAATTAAAGCATATTCCATTAGCTGAAATGCATAAGCGTTGCTACCTGCACAGCTGCATTCCTGGGAAAACATTTTTTGACTTTTGTGTTGAATTCTTCCTTTTGCAGAGGAGTTTTTTTAAAAACAACAGCAGAGAAGAATATGAATATTTGAATATGCCTATAAATTGTTATTTACCCATCGCAGCTTTTTTCTTTTTTTCAAGTATCCCATCACTTTGCTGTGTTTTTAGTTCCACTTGCTTTCTGCCTTTACATAATTTTTTTCAAGGGTCCCTATTTGAGGAGCTAAGGACTTGTGAAAATGAGAAGAGGCACTCTGGCGTTGTGTTTCTAAACTGTTTATATAAGGAGTTTTCCTCTTTTTCATGACTCTAATCATTGTTGAAAATCTGTCTTGTACAACTACCGGCAGACTTCGACAGTTCCTTTAGCAGCTGTTTCTCAAAAGATGGTGTTGGAAAGCCTGTCCCTGTTATCTCCCAGTATGGATCAGTTTTTGGCCCCAACAAGAGCCAGTAAGATGCTGTATGCATTGCTTTCACCCTGAAAGGCTGTATCAGGTCTGATTAGCTCTATGGAGCTATATGGAAGAAGGTGAAATAACTTTGCTCTGGAACATTTCTCATTTCAGAAGGTAAGAATGCTTATTATCCTTGGAACTGGCTAACACCTTGTGGAAGTGTTCACTATGTAGGGCTAATCTATCCAAGCAAGTGCAAAACATTTGAACTATCTTGGCTCTTTTTCCCACCAAMCTATTCCTACATTTTTCCTGCTTTGTTTAGATATAGGGAGAGAGGGACTTTCTTTGCTCCCTAGTGTTCTACTCTCTCTTCTTGTGCCACCACTTCAGTCCCTTAAATGTCTCTAGACTGTAAAGTGCAGTAATATTCTTTCAATACAGTCCTGTGAGGATTTAAAAAGAAAATATAACTTAATGGCCGGTTCAGTCCTATGGCTTTTTAGTGATCCCTGGGCATCTCAACAACAGGTGAATGGGGACACTGATGGTCTCAGAAAGCTTTCCCATTCACAGCAGAAGGAAAGCAGAGTATTTACAAGGTTTSTCTCAGGAGACGGAGAAGCTATACCAGAAGACTTCACAGTTTAGTGGCTGCGTTACTCATTTAGGATGTGAGGTCTAGACTGCAGTCAGACACTGGGCTTACCTCATCCCACACAACTACCCCSATATGATCATAAGGTTCTTCTTCCCCACATTCAGGCCTTTGAAGCCTGAGCAGTTTTCTAAAGAAAACTTTTTTCTGGAAAGCTGTTGTGTTCCCATATGTGTTTAGGTTTGACAGAACGTTATTAAAAATAAAATCTTTCCCTCCTCCGATTTTTCACTTAAAAAAAGAAAGTAAGGGTTGAATATTTCCACTCATCTCGGCATACCAAATACTTGGAGGATCACACAGTTTGAAGGAGACTGAAGTCAACCCTCAAGATAACTAAAGTCATTGTTGTAGCTCAGGCCAGTGGGCAGCACTGGATCTATCTTTGCCCCGCACAGGGCGGAAAGGAGATGCAACATAGCCAGTTCAACATGTCACTGCATTTGGGGTGCTTGGTACAGCTCAGTCAGTGCCCCTCAGGGTGATGGCACTGCTCTGGGGGCCTCCTGCACCATCTGCTSCCTCCTGGGGCATCTCTAATCTCTCACCACACTGCTCATTAGAGAGAGGCCCATGATTGTTAGCTGTGTTAGTGAAAACACTTGAGCCTGGAGATTACTTGAGCATCAGAGCAGAACTGAGCAAAGCATGCYGAAGTGCTTACAGGTATCCTAGTTGTCATAAATTTTCCCTTGACCGAAATTACTTATTCTAGTCTCCTGTAATATTCAAAGSATGTAAAAGCGAGTATTTATAACACCACGGAATAGCTGCTAACACTTTGCCCTGCCTCAAAATTTATGGTAATGTATTTTTTGAACCACAGCAACTTGCCACCAACTTTTACAAGGATGTCGACTATAAAGCACATATTAAAAAGTGGGGCTAAATCAATCTCTGATGATTACAAAGTATTATGATAACTGTATAAAAGTGTACATTCATGTGAGACACTTAAAAATTATTAGCAAATTATGCCGGGAGGAGAAATGTCTGAATTCCAATGGCAGTGCAGGTCGAGGGAGCTTCCTCCCAGCCGAGACTTGGTCTAAAAAAAGGCTTTGTACTTCTGCCGGTAGTTGCTATTTACTAGGCCGTGGAAACCATAATTACTGCTGGTGTTTGACAAGAGGGAAATTCTAAGGCAAACTCCTAACCAGGCTGTTGGGGCAAAGCAGTGCTTTCCATTTTCCCTAGTGCAGCTACAGCAGGATCACTTCTGACAGCAGCCCATCYACCTTCCCGCATTTAGCCTGGCCTCTCTCCATGTTTCCCCAGTAGCTGGTGGGGAAGAAGCACGACAGCTTGTTTGTACATGTATGAGTGTGTTTAGCTGCCACATGCCACCTACTGTGTCTGTGACTGTTTGCCCCATGGCTTGGAGGAATCTTGTATCATTAGCTTCCATGATCTTTTGCTTTCCTGTGTTTGTCAATAGTGCTCTGAGTTCTTTTGCTTTATTGTAGAACACAAGGATGTTTTGGTGTTGTACCCTTGAGTAGTTGCAAGTGAATTTCTGATGAAAATGCCTTGCTCATTTGCACTTCTCACAGGGTTTTAATTCTCATGAAAAGCAATCAAAGAAAATGCTGTGTACAAAATACATCATAAAGAATAGGCAAGGAGCTTAGTTAAAATATTTGGCTCACTACAGCTAATCAAATAAACTTAAATACCATCTTCCTGATGCTACTAGGTGAATATTTTCCACCCCTCTTTCCTAATCCCCTTACCAGAGATGAGTTGTGATTTTGGTTTATCCTACTTTGCGGGGGGCAAGCTGGGGGGATTAGTCAGACTCTGTGACATCCTACACCCAAAAGCCAAAACTAGGCTTAGGAAAGGTGGGGCAAGGGTGCATATGTGCTCGTGTACACCCAAAGACACTCAGACTCTACTGCTACCTTAACAAAAAAAATACAAGTCTCTCAGCTGTGTTTATTCGCCATTCTCTTATTTAAATTTAAAAAAAAAAAAAGAGTAGCTCAGAAATCAAGAAACTTTCATATTGTAGATAACAATTGTTTAATCGTGAGCACTGCTTGGTCTGAGAAACTTAGTTTCTGATGAATATATCCACATTTATATATATCTGTCATTAATAAGAGGTGGTTTAGAAAGGTATTTATTTTAAGTTCATAGGCTTTACTGTGGACTTGGCAAGTCAGTGTCTGCTTTAGATTTATTTGAAGCAGATGTTAAGGAGAGAGAAGAGACTGACATGTCTGTAGTGGTTCCACAGCTGCCTGAATTATTGTTAAAATCCCAGCACTGGCACAGCTCTAATTTAATAGACGTTTCAGCAGTGGCCATGGTAATAAAATCTGAAATGCCTCGTTCTCCTTTCATTAAAGTCAGAAGGAGAAAAAAAGAGATCTGTATCAATATGAACAGAGGTATTCCTGGCCAGCACAAAAGCATCCTTTTATCTAACAAAAAAAGACTAATCTTGTTGTTCTAACAAGCCATTGCAGGCAGTGCTCTTTTCAAGCAAATGTGGTGTTCTGACATAATTCTTCATGCACTCCAATGGTTAATTGCCAAGATGGCTTTCCAAAGGACCATGCTTCGTTTCTGAACCGAACAGCTGAACTCACGAGAGAGAMAAAAGGTGAAAATGGCTTGGATCTGGAATTCAGGAAATTAATAAAAGCAGGACCAAAATCATGGGTTACAGACTGCAAAACCTGTCTGGTTTTCAAAGATACACAGGGCTGCCCTGCACTTCTGTGAGCCATGCCAGACATCCTGGCTGGCTGCGGGCAGGCAGCTGGGACTGGAGTGGGTGGGTAGGATCAGGGGGTGAGGCATGGAAAAGCCCCCCAGCATGGATTCTGCCTCAAATCGGGGCTGGTTCTGCTCTACACCTTGATGGCTGACATTGGGTTGCCTTTCCCACAGCTTACTTGCAGTTATAAAAAGGGCTAATACCACCTCACTGTGTTACTCTTATTTAACAAGTATCTCGGATTGTTCCAGCTGCTTGAGAGAGAAGCATTTTCATTTAGTTTAAAGGTACATCCTGAAACAATGGGGTTGGGCTGACTTTGACAGAAGACAGGTTTTTGAAATCAGTGGGAGATAGAGGCTCTTTGTAAGTCTGCAGAAGCTAAAAGTTAATTTTCTTCTCAATATCTCAAAAGGGATTATACCACTATGTTTATAGTAGAACCTTCAGTAGGGGGTCAAACATCTGCTCGATAAAGCAGCCCACCACCAGGAGTGTGTCTGATTAATCCTGCTGCTCTGGGAAGGGGCAGCAATCCTATCAACACCTTTGGGCAGTCTTTCACTTGTTTCAACAATTATCTGCTGCTAACGTACTGTAGTAAGAGTTGATAAAACAGTAGGGTTGAAAATAAATAGGTTTTTTTAGGTCATATATATTTGTGAATTTGCTACCTTAGCATTTAATTTTAGGATTCACCTAACTTCAGATTATGCTGCAGGATGGGAAATCATAATTTTGATGAGCTCTAATTACACGTGTAGATTAATGATGGTACAGTTATCCATTTATGAATGCTTTGATCACTTGACACATAATAATGCTCAGATTTAATGCTTTATGCAGTACAATAAAACTCCCTCTCTTGATATAAGAATACACATCTCAAGAAGGTTAAGTTAATTGCTTTCAGAAACAAAAGAAAATGTAAACTTTGGGGCTAATTAAATTCTCATCTGCAGTTGTAAATTATTTTAACTACACTATACAGAGTGTAGATACAGTTTATCTGCTTTTCATTAGGAAGTAGTATCATATAAGCATAGTAAAATCTTCTAATGAGACCTTTTCCCATTAACAATAAACATAATCCATTGAACTTTGTTATGTTTAAAATTATTTATTATAGTTGGAGCACGTGCATAAGTCAGAATTATAAATAATCACAACTATCCAAGCAAGGGATGACAGCATAGCTGGAGAAGTATTAATGGTTGTTTCTTTTTTCTTAAACACCTCCCTAAAAAAAGGGCTTCATCAAAAATTTGGGGGATTTATTATTGGCTTGACCCTGATAAGATTGACAAAATGATTAATTGTGTGTCACGTTCATCTGGGACAGTAAGGAAACATATTGCCTTAAAACCACTTGCTATAGTGCCTTTTAAGAGTTCTAAGTAATCCTGCCAATTTAGAGACCCAAACAGCTAAAAGCTGTCTTTTTTTCTGAGGAAGATAAAAGGAAAGAAACATCTATGATGACTCACATACACTAAACCTAATTTAAATAAAAATAAAACAAGTGGAAACAAATGCACAGCACACTCTGCCCTGTCCTGCTCTTTTGCAGTAGAAGATTAAGTCTCTCTCCAAATTTCTTTGACCCCTTCTAGAGGGAGAACACATGCACATATCAATGGTGAGTCACTTCCTATGGATAGGCTATATTCTCATCACATGGGTTGTCATTAGCTAGCAGAGTGGGAAAATCCCAACACTTTTGAGATATGACTGTGCAGTTTGGCTGCATGCAGAAATTTCAGGTCTGACTTTTCCACTTAGGTTGGAAGCAACTTGCACAGCTGTTTGACTTACAAAAGGAGTGTTTTCATTTCAGAAGAAGAATGGCTTACGTAAATGGTAGCTTATGGAAAGGCTTTGTCAGAAAGCACTTTAATAGAACACTAGAACTAGGTCTTTGGATCCAGAGAAGAATTACTCATTCATTACTGGTACTAGGGAATATTTGATGAGAAGGTTTTTTTTGCCCTTAGTTGTTGTTTACATTTTTTCCCTACACATTTTTTTGTTTTGGTTGGTTTGTTGTTTTTTTTTTTTTTGGTCAAATGTCCGAGAAGTTTCAGCATTCAAAAAGATTGGAAGCATTCAAAAAGATTGGAAGTATGTAGTTCTGAAGTTTTATCACAAGTATCCCATTGAGTTATCTTTTAAAATTTGCCCTCTTCAGCAACTAGCTTTATTAAATTTTTAGAAGAACACGTAATGAGAAAAAAAAAATTCTAGTCATCATAGTTGCAAAGGGAAGCTCTAAAATATCAATGAAAAACATTGCTAAAATTAAAATTCAGAATAAAGTAGAAATCTAATTTAAGGCAGTTTTGTAATTTGGAGATTTTGAATCGTGTTTTGAAGTTCTGCATTGTCAAAGCATCTTTTGTCAAATTATACTTATCAAGAAACAAAGCAAAACAAAAATGCTGGTAAAACATACTCGCTGGAACTTCGTGCAACTGTGCTCCTTCTGCTKCTGAAATTTCTGTTGAAGGGAGTTTTTTTATTCCACGCATTAAAATAATAGGTATAGAATAAATTTTCAACATTAGAAAGAGACAATTCTTGACACTCCTGGTGTTCTGGCATTCCAGTGGAGAACTCTCTCACCTGCAAGGACCTGTGGCTATAGTGGGAAGGGCTTCTTCCTGTATTCTTGAAATTCAAATGTTACATATAAAATTTTAAGGGTTTTTATAGGGAAGAAAGTTAACTTCTTTAATTTTTTTTTTTTTCGTTCTACAGACCATTATGTTGTAGTGGAACTGTCAGATTTTTAAATGTGTGTGGGCTTTGCCTTTTTCTAGACATGGCTTTTCAGGAGCCTTGGCTTTTTCATATTTTCGGGTTTAAAAAGCAAAGCTGCCACAAATGACAAACACATGGTGGGACAAAAATAATAAAAATATTGCCAAGACAACACACGTTTTTCATTGCAAAACATTAAAATTTTAGTATACTATAGAAACATTTGTTTTGTGATTATATTTTTATGTACACATTGTGAGATGAATTTAGCTACCTTTGCAAAGAGGAGCAGAACTGTGAGCACAAGAGTTGTCAGTGGCATTTGACTTGAATCTAGAATGGCTTTTAAGTTAGATTTACATTCCTGTAGAAATTTCTGTGTTCATCTTTTGCTCTAATATCTGAGAATATTCAAACATTTATGTATAAATCCYCACAGTAGCCTTCTGATGTAGGTGAATAGTATCATTTTGCCTGAAGAAGGGTAACTGGCAAATGGAAAGATCTAAGTGTTTGAATTAAGGGCCTCATCAAGATTAATGCTGCTTTTACCTATGAGGAATTGCTGGTGCAGATACAAATGTTTATTMGATTGAGTAAAGTTGTATAATTGACAGATCTCCTTGGATGAACATTTTCACAAGGGCCTGTCTGTGTAGATGAAGTACTGGTAAGGGATTGCAAGTAGCTGTGGTCAGCTGTGGACAGCCATTCATTACATAGGTATATTTTCAGGCTGGATACATATCACTGGAAATAATTCAACTTTATTAGCTTTTTTTATAAATTTTAACTTATTTGTGTTGATAAAACAATGTGTGGGTGCATTGAAATAGTTGGTGACCTGGAACTTGGTGACCTGGAACTTGGTGTCACATCAATGGCAAAAAGGCAATTACCTGCTGGTCTATAGATGGTCTATAGATTAAGCTAATGGTTTTGTCTAGCATTTTCCTTACTGACCTGCTTGGTGGCTATGGCCAAGCCACGTATCAGGAAAATGTGATATCCCTCACCTGTAGTTTGCAAAGGAATGTTCATACAAACGYGGTAGGCAATGGTGAAATTGGTGAAATCTGGTCTGTGACATGAACTTCCATAGGACTAAGCTCATCCTAACCCTTCTCTTGTTCAGTTTAGAGACTTTCCTTCACCAGCTTATTTTTCTCATTAAAATGCAACAGTAAGGACCTTTTTAAAACAAATCCTTACAGCTCTTCTTCTGGGAAGACAAGAAAAAAGATTACAAACTACATATGAYAGGTGTTATTTTAGTGTGTTGAAGATGGGTAGCAAAAGTTTCATAAAGAATATGATTCTTTTCCAAAGATTCTCCAAACTGGCACTTTTCTGTAATCTTGATGCTGTCTAATCCTTTCCTTTGCCCCCTATCCTATCCCTCAAAGGATCTGCTTTTAAAGTTAAAGCTCCTTTTCCCCCAATGCAGTGTTAAAAGCGTCTTCTTCTTTGAGTTATATGTATGTGGTTTAGAATGCCTGTCTGGTTAGCTGTTAAAATTCAGATCACATATTTCATGTGCAAGTAYCCCAGCAAACCCACTTGAGCAACTAGAATAAAAAAAAAGAGGGTAATACTCAAAGGGACAGGACTCTTTTCTCTGTTTGTCACARCCTGTAGCTTGGTGTTCACTCTGGGTTGACAGTGAGCAGTTAGATATTCTCATTTTCTCCTCCCCTTCTGTTTCACAGTTGAATGTGTTGGCTAGGAAGCCACAGTGAAAGGGCTGCCAACCTGATGAAAAGCTTTCAAAAATGTCCGCATGCTAAATCAGGAGGAAGTCAAGACCTTTCAGCTTGTTGTGAGAAATTGGAGGCAACAGCCTAGTGGAAGAAGCATCATCTGAGACTGGGAAGATGAAGAAGAGTTAAATTCATTGTTTAAGCATCAGGACTTGGCTAATGTCACCTGAGTGACAGTAAAGTAATAAAGAGTGATAAAATAATGCCCTTAGTACAGGGTCATTGGCTATCTGAGGACAGCACGCAGTGCCTGATTCATTCCTGGCTAYGCTTAAGATTTTTTTCAATGCAAATTTCCATCTAGAAACATCATAAACCCTTTTTTTGGCATAAAGTTTCCTCTGAAATATTCCAGTGAAAAGTCTGCATCTGTTATTGTTTGCTTTCTGTATAAAGCCTGTCCTAGTACAAGACCTTTTTCCCAAGCAAACTGGTTTTATTTTCATCTCAGGGGACTAGAATCCAGGCTTTTTCTTGTCCCTGGTTAGCTTGATGCACATTTTTTAATGTGTCCATTATTTGACTGATCTTGAACCAGTACAGAATGATTTGCCCATCACACAGATGTCCATGGAGGCTCAGTGGTGTGACTGTGGTCAGATACTGTAATATGTTACATCAGCTATAGACTGGGGACCATGGAGTTTCCCTTATACACTTACAAAATTAATTAAGCAAGAGGATGGAGGCAGCCTAATCTTTTAACAATAGTCCTCTTAGGCTCTGTTACAGGCAAACTCTATTAAGTAAGAAATGCTTCTGATGAGCATGAGGCATAATCTGATCAGAGACCGAAGTCTGTTCTCTGTGCTGAACCCTGGGTGTCCCAAGGCAGTGCAAAAGCTTCATGTCTCAGGGATGTGCGAGGGTCTTCTCTCAACTGTATTATGTTGAAACACTGTCTGCACTTGTGAATAGCATGTTTCCTTGTGATTACACTCTGGTTAGTTCTCTCTCTGCTTTTAATGTGTTTCTCTTGCTTACTTCTTACCTGTCTTTCAGATCTGATTCCCAGCTCAACTGGACCAGGTATAAGTTCACTTAACAGGTTAAATGTGCTTATAGACTTTTCATAAAGGTAATGCCTGACATGATATAGTCAAATACCCATGTCAGAATCAAAAATCAATTAATAATTTCCTTTTCACCTGAATCATAGTTTGATTAGTGTTACTAGCAGTGCCAATATTTTCCTGGGTTTATTTGAGCTTCTAAGGAGCAAGAGGTGAGGCAGAAATTAATTTTTTTTCAAAGTAAGAAAGAAAGGATTTTAGAATTGACAGACACTCCCTTTTTCTTTTCATCCATGCTTTTAAAAATTATTTTATCCCTAAGTTTTCTTCCCTTAAGTGTGGCACAGGAAAATCTCTATAATTACTGTATGTTCATAAATGCTTGCCCCCATGCACGCTACAGTTGCTGTTTAAAGCATGTTTAAAGTATATCTACCTGTAAATGCCAGATTCCTGCCTAAAGCTGACATCCTGCTGTAAATCCTGGCCCCCCTGTCCCTCTGAGGAGGACTCGTGACTCCAAGAGCACAGTCAGAGCAGACGAGGTGTCCCAGTCGGTGCGCTGGCAACGCGAGCGGGAGCAGCGGAGGACACAGGGAAGCCGGCAGCTCAGTCCCGGAGAGAGGCAGGGCAGAGTGAGAAGCTGCAGGAGAGCTGCCAGCAGCAGACTTGAGAGCAGAATACAGATATGTTTGTACATGCCTTCCCGACTTCTGTCTCCTGACCTTCCTTTCCCCATCCGCCCATGCTGGAATTACCATAACCCACTTTGAGGGCAGACAGTGCCTCTCTCCAACTGGCTAGTCATTTCAGAAGAGCTTCGTTGTATGAATACAAAGAAAAAGTTAGTCAAACTCTTTCTTATTTCCACTTCCCTCTCCTGCTGTCTCCCAGCTCCTTTTCTAAAACTTGGCAGCCCTAAAATAGTGACACCTTTTCCCTAGCCATGTTGTGCTCCCTTTCTTACAGCTCTCATTTCTGCTGTGCTGCTGCACTCAGCAAGCAAATAAATTTTTCTGAGAGCTTTTACTTCTAAAAGCTAAAATTATTGGCACCAGTTTATCAGGTCATGTCTTCAACAGCACCAGACTTCACGATTCACAGATGTTCACTTATAAGGAGGAAGTATATTGATAGTATAGAGCAATTATTTATTTATGGCAAGCATTGTAAGAGCTTGTGCGCTATGTGCCTCTATCTGTTTATGGATGCAAATCTCTTCTCTTGCTGTTTCCATAGTTCTTTCTATTTCATTAGCATCTAGAAGCCTCAGCAATGGCCTGGGACCCTTTAGTTGTATGTACTGAGGAAGAAAAAAATACCCTTTGAGTAAATGAACATGAGCCTAGTAGAAATTTGAAAGCTTTATACTTGTTACCAGTTGGTTTTCCAGATGTGTATTAAAGGAGTATGAATGTCAGCAGTTGTAAGTACATACGGGAATTTTTCATCTCGTAAGGCTTCTGATCTAATTTTTATTATTAGCCTTAATTCTGATGGAATGTACGTGTTTAGATGATGCAGACTGCATTCCTTTTTCCCTTAGCTGGATGTGTTTCTGAGGTAGCAGCTACTGTGCAGTTTTCTGCAGCAATATGCATGCAGAAATGTACAACACACTAACTAGACTGTTTCAGTTCACRCATGGCAGTACACAGGCTTTTTGCTGAAGACAGATTATTCTTATAATTTAAAATAAAATTATACTCACGCRCACATATGTATGTACATTTTTGTGCGTATGTATATATGTACACATAAAAAGAGTCTAAAAGGAAGAACAGTCATTGGATTCTCATTTACAAAGTAGAGTTAGACTCTACAAATAAATCAACCTGGCCTTATAGTTGGCCTCTGGAAGTACCTCAGCAACCTAGTAAGTTAGGAACAAGAGTGTAGAAAATGTAAGGAAATGAGACATACCTGCCCTGAAATTGAAAAAAAAAAACAACAACACTTTCTCTTTGGAGGGCAAGCACTGACCCTTAGGAGTAGCATCAACAATTTCGTAACATGCTCAGAACAGGCATCTCAGTGGCACAGCATCACAAGTAGCTGTGCACAATATGTTTGCCCTCCAGTAAATAAATCAATGAGAGGACAAATAGTGTGGCAGGAAAAAACAGAATGAGGCACATTTCCTCCCATGATGCAAGCTCATCCTTTACATAAATTAAGAGAGGGTTAGGGTAAGAGAAATAAGTGGAACATCCTACTACTAAACAAATACCTTGAATGTTTGTTATAAACAATGTTAAAACAATCACAGGGAAGCCTGTGCTTCAGATCAAGGTATACATCTCTCCAGATATATATCTAAGAGGAATTTTTATGAATTATATGGTTTTGTTTGGGTTTTAAGTCTAATGTAAAAAAAACTATATTGGCTTATCAAAAGTGGGCTGAGGTTTACCCTTAAAACAAACTACACACACAATAAAACTAAAGCTCTCATAAACTGCAGTTAACTTGAGGATTTTATCTGCTATTTGCTAGAGCATAAGCTGAGGGAAACAGCAGGTACTCAGTGTTTAATCAAAACCTAGGCATGGGATGTTAAGTTGGCACATCTGTTTTGAAATTAAACTAGACACACAGTCATCTGTCTTTTTGTTTATCCTTTGTTGATTTCTAGACATCTCCATCTGAATTTCTAGCCAGACTCACAGAGATGATGAATATATAAAAGTTGGTTGTCCTGTATCTCTGATAATGGCCTGAAGATGCAACAGCATCCCAACAAAGATACAGTCTTATTTAGGCCATGTGAGGGAAAAAAACCCACATCAGTTTTTGGTCTCTACAGAAAAGTAGTATAACTAAATCCAAAAACAGGTGAAGAGTGCCCATGTTTAACCTGTGTTTTGCTGGAAATTTTTAATTGTCAGATCTGCTGGCGAGTAGATCTGCTCAAGCCTGAAAGCATGCCTGTTTTTTCCAGCTGGTTCCATCAACATACACTATCTGTGGCTCACCAAGTTTGTCTCCTTAGATATAAATATTTAAAGGGCAAAGATATTTTCTCTGACATTTTATTAATAATCACAAAGCACTTGTATATTGTCCTCAAGATACTAGAAAAACATGAACCCTCTCAGCTGTCAACACTGCCTGCATTTAAGGCTGGAAAATGCAAACAAGGGGAAAAGTGTGCTAGCACAGGCTCAATGAATTGAATGTCATTGATTCTTGGTCCCAGTCTGTCCTTAGTTTACTGCACACAGCCCAAGTCAGTAACAGCGAAGAAACAGTTTCCTAAAAATAATTGCGTAGCCAAAAATACCCATGAACAAAATATGGTTGGACTACATACTTGAACAGGGTAAAAGAGTCTGTGTTACATCTATAGAATGAAATCTTGATCATCTTCCAAAGTTCATATAGGAGATTTAGATTCCTAATAAAGGCAGTTCTCTGCAAGCTTGCTTTATATAGTAAGCATCCCTCAAATCAGTAATGATAAACCTAAATCAGAAGAAGAAAAGCAAAAATCTAGTATCTGTGTTCAGCTAGTTAAAGTTTTATTCTGAGCCCATTATTTCAAATTATTTCATATGTTTCCTATTTTAATGAAATATAGATTATGAGGTGTGTTAACATTTGTCTGTTTTAACTTGCGTATCTACTAGGTGCTGATTTCTATCGCAAGGGTTCCCATTACTCTCTCAGCCTACCAAAAAATGCTTTTAAAAATGCTGAAATGCCCTGGCTAGGAAGCTGCTCAAGATGGTCTCTTGAGGAAGCAAATAGGTGCTCTTTAATCTCCCAGGAAAGAGTGGGGATAAGTCATTGAGATGAGCAGATGCTGCGGGGGGTTTTCTACCAGTTCTGATCATAAGATACTTAATATCTCGGTATTTTTAAATTATTATTTAAAAGTATTGTTTAACAACAAATGCAATTGGGGTTGATGTAGAACCTTATACTTCTCCCAAGCCGTGATGATTCTGGTAGCAGTGCTTTGAAACCGCCAGGCAGTGTTCAGTGAATGTGGTAAAGAAGTGATGAATCCAAGGAATGGTTCTCATTTGAGAGACAAGCCTGGAGTGAGACACTTCCCTCTTCAGACTGCGGGACAGCAATCAAGCATTACTGAGCAGAATATTCCTGGCTAGCCCCGGTCATTAGGCTGGCACCATGTTTCCTTAGACATCACAGTACAGTACTACTTTGGTCAGAGAGTAGATTCTACATGAACATAGGAAAGGAAATAATCCTAGAAGTCAGCAAGTAGCCTTCAGACTTATTTCAGTCATCTGAAACAAATGACAATAAAGAAGTGAACAATCTCAGTAACAAAGTAAAACTTCCCCAAGCCTTACAACCAGGCCACAGTACWAATGTTAGTTGGGTGTTCTCTAGTTTGTAACTATGCATTCAGGAACATTTTATTAAACATTGAGACAGCTACTCATTAAGCTCAGCTTTGGACTATCTTCAAGTGAATTGCACACATGTCTGTGGCTATTTGTTGTTTATCACAAGTTTTGTGCTCTCAAGTCATGTGACCATTTTTTTCATGCTTTTCATCTTTAAAGAAATTATACTGGGTCAGYGTGGGTAGATAGCAGATCAGCAGTCTTTTTTCTCAGCGAGTCTGATGAACTAGGAAAACATTCAGGATGGAGATGAGGGAGACCATGCTTACAACTGCGAGTTTGACAAAAGGATGAAAACTCTCTTAAAAATGAAATAATCCTTAGAACATACTGTGTGTCTATCTTCATCTAGAAATATTTGCTTTACTAAGATGTGTAAATAATTATAAAAGCACTTCCTACCTGCTAATAAAAAAACAACAACAAAAAAAAACCACAACAAGAATGACAACAACAACAACAAAAAAATAACAAACCCATAAAGGTTAAGGTCATGTGCCTCAAACAGTTGTCTCTGCATCGRAGTTGCCATGGGATAGTTCTAACCTCTTGGAGTGCGAAGCAGCTTCTTTACCTCATGCTTCTCTTTATGCATCAGCTTTTCATCAAATTTTCTTTCTTCCTTAATTCCTTACATACAGCTTTCCACCACTACTAGTAAACCTGATCATCTTCATCTGTTCAAATCCTCTTCTCTCTCTTTCTCCCTCAAAGAAAACCCCCAAAAGTCTGTTCTTTTTACTGGAAGTCCTCTTGCCAAAAGGGAAAGTCAGTCTTAAGAAACAGCACAAGTACTTTCTAGGAGTAAGAGAAAAGTGGCTACTGGTCCCTCTTAAATCTGTCAGAATGTAATAAATTCCATGTTGTAAAACAGGTTAAAAAGGTTTCATGTGCACATATTTACAGGCTAAAATGGTTTCAAGTGCACATATTTACATGTTTGAAGCCTTCTACTTTTACCACTTCTGCTTGCCTTGAATGTGTTTCTTTCTTAATTATTATTTTACCTATTAGATAGCACTGATGGTCCCTCAGCTCTAATATCTTATTTCTCACGAACATCTGTGCTTAGTGCTTAACAGAAAACTCTATAGTGCCTTTGAGAGGCTGAGATATACTCAAAGGGAACAGGCATTTGGCTTCAGGTGTCTGCAGTCTTCAGCCAGCTTCATAAAACATCAGTTGAGCTTTCTCTTGCCTTAGTAAAACTAATATGCATTAAAGGTACTGAGAGCAGTCTGTCACCTTGTAAATTCAGAGCAAGTTGGATGAAAGAAACAAAATCTAAACTGACTTTTAGAGGATGAAGGTGTAAAATGCCTTCATATTTCAAATCTGAATTCAATAAAAGCTGCGGCTCGTGGAGTTTACGAACTTATAGTTGATTTTTTTACTTTATATTATTTGTAAGTCCTCTCAAGTGCTGCAAATCTGTAATCTGTTTTCCTTAGTCTACAAAGAATTTGAAACACAACCTTTGTTTCATGAAGGATTTTCTAAGAGCTACATTTAACCTGTACTGTATTCAGAAATTCGCCAGCACAGTTAAGGGAGTTACTGCCTGTGGAGTTACGAGTATTTACTCTCTTGGTAAACACAAATTCATAATGAGTATCACATACAGAGAGAGTTTTGGGGGATATTTGAATATCAGAATTTGATGTAGCGTGATGTTCAGAGACACAGCACTATTACCTGGATTTTTTTTTTCATAGTAGAATATTATAAATAACATTAATTCTGAAATGATTTGGTAAAGTGCAGCATGGCTGCAGCAAAATCCASGGTTAGTACAAAAAATTGCTTTTGTTAGCTCTTGTTGCCCAGTGAACCTTTTCATACATAAATGTCTAAGTAAATTTGCCAAAAGCTTTATCTTGCRGATTTCAGGTTAGGGTACCCTGGTAGAGCAGTGTTAAGGAAGAAATGCTACCAGTATTTTTTTGTGTCTGCTCAAAAAACACATAGATGGTTTTAATGGCAGGAGGGGTTACCCAGTATACTTTACAAAGAAAATGAAAGTTATATGAATCTCTTTATTTTAGATGAACACTTTTTCAGTATGACACTCCTACATCAGATCAATGACAGGTCAGTGATAATGCTAACACTCTGCACTGAAAACTAACATCGCTTTAGTATTGATTTTCATTGAATGTGTAGCTGGGTGGTGAGTTAGCAGTATGCTGCTGGAGAACCCTCTAATGCTATAACCATATCAACCACTACACAAACTCCCAGAGATATTTGACCTCAGATAAAAGTTTACAGTGTATATTTATAGCTAGCACCAGAGTTAAATGGGTTTTAAAATGGAATCGTGCAGTCACGCTAGCCTGCTTCTGAGGTTATCAGTATAGCAGCTGAGCTTGTTTGCTTGTTATTATTGTGAGCAAGAGTTATGAGCTTTAGTTAAAGATAGAGCCAATCCACTCCTGGTCACAAACCAGGGTGGAGAAGCTCAGGCATTCATCAGACCTCATGTCCTTCCTCCACGCATTAATAATGGTTTCTTTGTGTTGAGCAGGCATGTTGTTTCCTAAGACTCCTATAGGAAAACAAGGATCAGACAATCAGAGGTTCTTAAGACAAGACGATTTCTTGTCGTGGCACAGACTGTCTTTTAAAAATACAGCAAAGTTGTTGCGTGTGTGTTGACACTTTCAAAGTATTGTTATATATTTTCCTCTTAAAATGGCATCTGTACTGAGAAAAAACATTTCATTCTGTAAAAAAACCTGATTTTTTGCCACCCTCAAATTCAGACACAGAGCTAAAACCTGTTTTATCTGAGAGGCAAGACCGAAGGTGTGTTCTGCCTTCCTGCATTTCCTGCTGCTCAGTCTCGGTCAGCCAACAAACGTGTGCTGGCATTCTGGTGCCTAATTCTTCTGCATCATGTGGTCAGCCTAGACACTCAATCACTCTTCTTTCATGGTTGCAGAGATCTCAGAAAGGCACAGAGCATGTACCAACATACAGACTGCATCTAAAACTATCACACAGACTCTATAGCACATGCAAGTAGCTTGAATCAACTGATCTCAGTGCGAACATTCTGCTGGTTGACTCCAGATGCTGTTTGACTGAAGCAAAAATGAGTGCCATGCCAGTGTGCTGGGCCTGCATTTACCTCTAGGTACATGGACCATTCAAGTCCTAGATTTTTATCACAATCCTTCTATTTATTTTCTTTACTGTTTGTTTTTTTTTTTTTTCCCAAAAAATATTTCTTTTATCAAAATCTACAATACCTGCTTCACATCTATTGCTTATTTATTTCCCTTTGAGCACATATCACTGAAAACCTCCATTGTGAAGTCTGAGATGCAAGCACACGCACAAAGCCAAAACATTTTTTGGGTGAGAACATCCTAGGAAAAACAATACTGATCAGAGATGGCTGCAGTGAAACGCTGATGAATGAGACCTTAATATTACAAGCTCTGGCTAGCGCATTGTGCTTGGCAAATTGTGATGTGCTGACCCAAGGGTCATGCAGACAAAAAGCTAAACTGCTCATTTCAATCAAAGTAATGGGAATAGGCATGTTACAAATAAAAGGATGCCATCAAGCTGGCTTCCTAGCACAATCTATATGTCAATAGAAGAGGTTTACCTTCTACAGAGTATGAGAGTAACCTTCAGAACATTATTCCTTTCCATTGGTATGTATATCATACATATACATAAATACAGAAATAGTTCAATCATAGCATTAAGAATTACTCGTACTAGTCACAAGATGAGAGCTAGATTTATATATGTTGAGATTTTTTTACCTGGCTACTCTTTGTAATGGGATGGAGTAGTTAGCTCTGAATATTTTTTTTTCCTTCAGAAAGTGTGGGGTATAGTCTAGAACAGGGAGTTGCTTCATGGTTAAGATTCCCTCCTTGGAGGCATGAGGTAAAGATTCATACTCTAGAATTACTCAAACACCTAGAAAAGCTGCTCTAACAATTGGCTGTTTGAGCCTTTCTCCTCTTTCTCCTCCTCTCTGCACCTCTGAATTTACTTTCAGAGTCTCTGAAATMATGATAAAAGTTTTACTGGAGCTGATAGGTCACCACTAAAAAAGAGGCTTATTTTTTTTTCCCTTTTGGTATGAAAAAAATTCTGGCCAAGTCTGTTGCATATGCATATAAACCTGATCTGTAATGTAACACAGTGATAACACTACGATGGTGTTCATTTATACCACTAAAAAGGGACAGAACAACTTACACAAAAATAGAGTAAAATATGTAAAATGAACCACAGTGCAAATTTGTGGCCATCATATCACATGGTGACAGCCCAATATGCCTTGTTTTGTCTAGTGACTTTCAGTACACATTGAAAACATTAGAGAGTAAAGCTACAAAATCTTAATTCATTGGTTACAAAACATCCTGCTACATGTCGATGTTGAAATATTTTGTGCCATGGATGTGCTAGTGGTCTTCATAATGCTATAAGGTATTCAATACAAATTGAGGTGTTTTTACAGAGGATGTTCGATATCTTTAAGGAAAAGTTTGGGGTTTTTTAGTCAGCAATTGCAATTATATTCTTTGCTAATGCCTTAGTGAAATGATAGTAAGTAATCCAACCATTCAGACCCAAAAAAAGAAGGGTTTGATACAGCTACTTATTTAGCTTTCTGTAACTGTGTATAAGACAGGAATGCTATTGCAAAAGAGATTATCAAGTAGCACCTATTTGTGGAATGTGGCAAATGCACTTGGTTGCTTGAAACAGTGAACTGAAATACAGTTTAGCTGACACACATCTAGAAATGGCACCACTCTATTGTTCAAATCCTAGAATCACGGAATAATGTGGGTTGGAAGGGACCTTTAAAGGCCATCTGATCCAACTCCTGCAATGAACAGGGACACCTTCCACTAGATCGGGATGCTCAGAGCCCCGTCCAACCTGACCTCAAGTGTTTCCAAGGATGGAGCATCTCCCACCTCTCTGGGCAACTTGTTATTTAATACACACTCTGGAAATGGGACAATTCAATGCCTGTGTACAGTGTTGCCTGTCATGTCCCGCCTTTGATATATTCTTATTGCAGCTTCTATATATTAGTTGTATGCATGTCTAGATGGAGGAGAGAAAAATACTTTGTTATCTGTGGTGTGAAAGAAGGAATCTGTGCAGGGAGCTGCTAACAGGATTAATTTAAGAAATGAAATTGCTGCCAAAATTAACAAACCAGATACATGTATATGAGTTTATTATAATATTGCTAGGGGGAGGTTGTTCTGTGCTATCCAATAGGCAATTCTGAATTTGAGGTTGTCCTCTTGCCTATGAATATCTCTCTCACCTTATTATCAACAAATTGCAAATAGTTATGCATGCATGGAAATAATATCATGAGTACCTAATGATTGGTATCAGCTTCTTCCTCCTCTTCAGTGTTTTTTCTCATCTCCTTGCATGCCCTAGCTGACATTTCTAGTTTGGGAGCCACAGTTTTTCAATGTATTCCTGCTAAATTGTAGAAGATGTTTCTATGCATAAAGACTTTTGGGGTGAAGGCTTTCCTAAATGGGTCTGATTGGCTGATCAGCTACTTCTGATCCAGATTGAGTGGCATAAAAGACTTCCAGCTGTTATTAATTCAAACTCAGCAGCCCCCAGAATCAGGCACAGTGTTTAATGTATGTTTTACAGCAGTACTCGTATAAAGCTATTAATTGAAACTATTTGTAGGATCTATTCAGAGTGAGACTTGGTACTGATGATGAATGGCTTCATTGTATCAGGTCATTATGGTCCTAAGTAATTTTGTTGGTTAGTACTTTTCATTTTATACCTAAAAATCAAATAAAAATGACGAATAGCAGAGAAATGAAAAAAAAGGTATAATTGGCAAAATAGATTATTACACCCTGTGATTGGAGGTAATGAATTGCAGCAGGAATTAAAGACAAAGCTTTACCAGTTAAACTGAATTTAATCTGCTTAAGTAGTGAAATAGATATTTCTCTAAGGCCATAATCTTCTCAGGTTATCTAAAGGTAATATGGAATTCACAGCCCATGCACCTTTAAAGTAGTAGTGTTCAAGGAACTTAACCTCACAGGTTTGATTCACAGCAAGTACTAGGTCATGACCAGTGTGGGTAAGTGCAAAATCAAACCAGAACCAAAGTCAGCCCTGCCCAAACCTGCTAAACAGCCTTTTGTCAATCTGTGTTTATGCACAGCCTACCTCCAAACACTCATCTGGCAAAAAAAAAGTCCTATTCAGAACAGAGAAATGGCCTGAAGATCAATGCTCAGCATGACTTAGTACTGTGATCAGAACTGCAAAAGCAGGAGTTAGTAAACTGGCCACAGTTTTTTTGACGTGGCCATAGTTCAGACCAAACTGAGTATAAAAGGAATGTGTATACTCTTCCTGCCCCTCAGCCCCTTCCTTTTTCAGTAAATGCGTTAAGGTTTGAGTCTGTGCTCTGTAAAATCCCTGATACATCTAGCTGGAGGAGGAGGACCCATTTGATATCTCATAACTTTGTGAATTGTTGTATCATTCAGTGATACAATAGTGTCTGAAACGGTTGGTTTGCATCCTTTTAATCTTTTCTCACATTCTTGTCAACATCTGTTTATAAGGAAAAGAGCTAAAGGATTCTAGAAGCAGATAAGGTAATTCAATTCTTTAAAAAATTAGTCACAAAAATAATTGATTTTTGTTTGTTGCCCAGGGAGGTGAATTTTACTTCCTGCATTAGTAGTTTGGAGAATTTGCTACATAGATTTCTCGAGTATGGATGCTTTATTCATTCTGACTTTCCCCTTGCAAATATATTCATCTGCATTCTAACAAAGATTTAAGAATGATCTTGTAGCTTGAAAATTTTTGTCTTTTAGCTCTCTAAATAGGCTTTAGAAATAATTCCATGCATTTCTTAGCAAGGAGCCTGTTAGCTACCTTTCATTTAGATTGTAAGTCTTTTACTTTTCAATTTCTTTTATCCATTAAAAATAATAAAAACACCCCAGCAATAGAGCACTCTGAATAAAATCATTCTAGGAGGTGTAAAAGTCTGAATTCACAGTACAAAAGGGAATGTTTCTCATGCAGGGATTGTGGAATGCTAATAAGCTTGGCACATCAACTTGCTGCAGCTCCTTACAAGCCCTCTAATTCAAAAAGTTCACCTTGAAGTTTGCATATAATTTTGCCATTCATTGTGCATGCAACTTTTATTGTTAATACTGGCATTCTTTTTCATACCAAGAATGAGACAATCAGGTTTCAGTAGCAACCTTGTCAACACATTAACTTTTTTTTTGGTTAATTTTTTTGTCCCTATGTCACTTTTCCCTCCTCTGGTTTCAGCTACTCTGATATAATTTTATTTTCTTTCTTCTGTAGCTCCTGCTATTGTCAACAGGTATTGATTTTCCAGTTAAACACATTGCTTTCTGAGCTTTCCGTTTTTCAGTCTAGTTTTGGGCCAATCTTTCTTTTACAGCACTTATAACACTACAAATTTATGGGCGGGGTTTTTGTTGGTGTTGTGGTTTTGGTTCGGTTTGGTTTGGTTTGTTGGTTGGGCTTTTCTACAGCCAGCAGGGCAAGGGAAGGGATTCTGCCTCTCTGCTCTGCTCTGGTGAGACCTCACCTGGAGAACTGTATCCAGCTCTAGGGTCCCCAGCACAGGAAGAACACGGACCTGTTGGAGCAAGTCCAGAGGAGGGCTGTGAAGATGATGAGCAGGAAGGAACCTTTCTCCTGTGAAAAGAGTTTGAGAGAGCAGGGGTTGGTCAGCCTGGAGAAGAGATGGATCCTGGGAGACCTTATAGCACTTTCCAGTAGCTAAAGGGAGCCTACAAGAGAGGTGGAGAGAGACTTGTTACAATGGCAGGTAGTGACAGGACAAGGGGCAATGGCTTCAGACTGAAAGAGGGCAGGTTTAGATGAGATGTTAGGAAGAAATTCTTTCCCATGAGGATGGTGAGGGTCTGGAACAGGTCGCCCAAAGAAATTGTGGATGCCCCATTCCTGGCCAGGTCAGGTGGGACTCTGAGCAACCTGATCTGGTGGAAAATGTTCCTGTCCATAGTAGGGGGCTTGTAACTGGATGGTCTTTAAGTTCCCTTCCAACTCAAACCATTCACTATTGCTAACCGCCCACTGTCTCCTCATCTCCTGTGCTAGGATCCTGAATGTTTCAGATCAATTACTATGCAGCTGAAGGTTTACGAAATCTTTGGGATGTTCTGTCTAGGCACTTGCCAATAAAAAAAAGAATGGAAGGAAAATTCACAGAAAATACAGCAAAGGGTTAAAATTAAGCATTAAAGTATTTTTGTGCCTCTTTTATTATATTTTTCTACTGAATGAGGAATGCATATATTATTTGAGAAAATAAACGAGGAAATTTGGAAAAGGGTTTCCTCGTGAATTTAAATTGAATGTGTGTAATATTTCTAGGGACCCCCAAGGAATAACCTTTACATTCATTTGTCCCTTCCTATGCAATTTAACTGTGTTAATGAAGAGGTAGAAAAGGAAAAACCATAGAATCATAGAATAAGCTGAACTGGAAGGGACCTACAAGCATCATCGAGTCCAACTCCTGGCCCTGCACAGGACACCCCAAGAGTCACACCATGTGCCTGAGAGCCGTGTCCAAATGCTTGTTGAACTCTGTCAGGCTGGTGTTGTGACTAATGCCCTGGGGAGCCTGTTTCAGTGCCCAGCCACCCTCTGAGTGGAGAACGTTTTCCTGATATCCAATCTAAACCTCCCCTGACTCAGCTCCATGCTGTTTCCTTGAGTCCAGTCACTGGTCACAAGACTCAAGAGATCAGTACCCGCCCCTCTGCTTCCCCTCACGAGGATGTTGAAGACCACAACGAGGGCTCCCCTCAGTCTTCTCTTTTCTAGGCATGATGAGCAAATGCTGAGCAAACAAAGAAATCAACCATTTAGACAAGGAAATATTAATTCAATCGGTATTTAAAGACACCTTCTGAGGCTAAGATATCTTAGTCTGGCTTGGAAATGAGTATGCATCCCAGTAAGGTATAATGACATGCACAAAATAATGTTTCATGAGTGTTAAAAGACTGGAAAGTAAATAATTGGGGACTAGCTTCCGTGGAAAGCTAAATGAGATTTCTGTAATCTTAGTTTCCTTCCTCCTCCTCCCCCCTGCCCTTGTCTGTTAGGCTGTCTTGCATGTAAATGGTAAAATTTTCACATGACACCTTCAACAACAGTCTTAAATTTTGAAAAATGTGTGTATCTCCCTGCAAACGTAGTCTGAGATATAAGCATATATAAAGAATTTGAAGCAAAATGAGTTCACCTGACTTACTTCTGTCTGAAAAGCATTTCATCTCTATTTGCTCCTCCCCAGAAGACAGCTGGGTACAGGGAAGGAAGATAAACATCCCTGTCTTTATTTCTCCGCAAAATACCTCAACCGTGACCAAGAGGGATTGCCTAGAGACATGAAACAAAAAACGTCTATTCAATCTTTGTCTTCTACCCTCACCACTTAGTGCAGATTTATAGCATGAAGCATTTCATGAAGCTGRCTTTTCAGGTGAGAACTGGTCTGAGACCGATTTGCCCTTCTCAGCCCACTGGACAGGCATCTGTCAGCAGGTAACGATATTTGTGGTTGTCGTGAACTACAGCAGTGTTGAATGGCATAATCTAACTTTTCATGACTCTATGCCCACTGTCATGACATTTAAGAACCACAGCATGCAAAAGCCATATTGTACCACAAATTACTCTCCTACTCCATCAATGCGTTTTTCTTAACCTGTATCAACCTAGGTGCTAAGAAAAATCTCCTCAGCCCCCATTAGCTGCAGCAGTTCCTCAGCTTTGGACACTTTCGAGCACAGACTTCTTTCTCTTACCTGTTCTGGGCTTTATCTTCTGGCTGTAGTCACAGCACACACCGAAGACACAGACAAGCCGTGTCCATGGAAAGGCCTCATGCATCAGGCAAAACACTTCTGAAGGACTGAGGGAGTCATAAATACCTTTCTACCTGGCTATGGAGAAGGCTACATTTGGGATACAGTATAAAGTCCTGATCATCTGCAATCATGGAAGGTGAGCTGTAAAACAAAAGAGGTGGAGAGGTGATTTGGGAGGAGGGCCTCTCTTTGAAAGGAGGCTGAAAGTCCTCTATTTATACCACTCGATGCAGGAGAAAAAGGAAAGAAAGGAGTGAGAGGAATAAACMCAAAGACCTGAGTGAAAGGATTATGTACAACAATCAGCAGATTTTTCAATGGCTCTGAGAACATTTGGGCTGGAGAGGAGAATATGGTGTAAGCTTCAGGTGTGCCTTTCAGTGGTAATGRGGGATTGAAAAAAAAAATCTATGTAAAACAAAATAGGACACATTTATGAGCCAGACTGTATGACAACCTTGTTTACAATAGCAGGAGACCAGATTTACTACATCTGAAAATCTCATATCAGCCATGTGTTTTTGAGCTGCCATTAATACAACCATCAAAAGTAAAAATTGGACAAAAATTTGTAATTGGACAAATCCTGAAAGGTGTATTTAACTACGACTGTCAAAATCACTGGGAATGTAAAAAGCTAGTTTGCTAGCTGCCCAGAAATTCATATAGTAGAAAAGTGTGTTTGATTATAGAGTATTATGCCCCTGTGGATGGGATAGCATTGAGCAGCTCACTTGTTAGGGTGCTCTATCTGACAGGGTTCAGGTATGCACACCTGGAAAGAAAGCTTGCAGGAGTGCAGATGCGTGTTCTTGTCTGCGGAAGATAGAGAATAATGTACATATATTGATATAATGGGAACGGCAAAACTGTTTAAAATATTCTCAGCAAGGCAGCTCTGCAGGAGCTTATTAAAAATGAGGTAAAATGAACAAATCTGTTCTACAATAGCTGCACATTGCTAGAGCTGAAGTTGTCGGAAGGAGGCTAGTGAAAGAAAAAGATAAAGCATCAAAAAAGTGAGGTAATTGTGTTGTGCCGATAACATGATTGTGTAAAGAGAGTGATAAATAACCATGTTTTAGGTGGATGATCTGGTGAAGGATAGAAATAGAGAAATTAGGAAAGGGAGAGAGGGACTTGTGCTTTAACTGAAGACAATCACAAATACTGATTTGTTTTTTAGTAAAATATACCACCTTCTCATTTTTTCTTTTTAAATAGGAAGAAATAACTCATTTGTCACATCAGATGATGAAATTAAGTTTTTTATTCCCTATCTAAACCTTCCATCTGGCAGCAGTGTAAGTACATCGTGATAATAAATACATTCTTTCTAAAAGGTCTCTGACATCTCTCTACAGGAACTCTCTGTCAGACAAAGTTCAAATTTTGATAATTTAGCTAAGTAAATCTTTTGGGTAGGATAAAAAAGCATAAGTTGTCATTCTTTCTTGCATAAATACTACTTAATTTCTGCAGTTATTTTTAGACTTTGAGCAGTTCAAAATATGTCTTGGATGGGTTAAGATAAAGTTGGCAGGACCACCACCAGGACCAGGAAGCCCAGCTGAAGACTGCTCACCACTGGAGCAGTGCTGAGGGCAGCAATCCTTCCCTGTTCTTTGGCGCTGGATAGACTATGCCTGGAGCACTGTACCCAGTCTGGGGCCCCCCAGTAGAAGAGATGGATGGATCCCAGCAGTGGGACACAGGCTG
Source organism: Amblyornis subalaris (assembly GCA_018881555.1). NCBI lineage: Eukaryota > Metazoa > Chordata > Aves > Passeriformes > Ptilonorhynchidae > Amblyornis > Amblyornis subalaris. The sequence goes on from JACAXG010000078.1 coordinate 846,766, forward strand.
GTCAGGGCAGGAGCACTGGCTGTACAAAGAGAGGCTGTGAGAGCTGGGATTGCTCAGCCTGGAGAAGGGAAGGTTGATGGGAGGGAGCTCTGATTGGTGCCTCATGGGAGCAGAGACAGATTGTTTTCCATAGTGACAGGATGAGAGAATGGATGCAAGATGCAATGCAAGAAATTCCCATTCGGAATTGAAGAAAATAAATGTTCATAAAGAATTAGAGCAAGTTCAAGTATCACCACTGGAGGTACTTGAAGCTTGACTGGGTAAGGCCCAGAGCAAACTGATTTCATTCTGAAGCTGGATCTGAGGGCTTCAAAGTAGGTCCTGCTCTAAGCAGAGAGATTAGACCGAATAAACTCCAAAAGTCCCTTCCATCATAAGCTATTCTACCCTCCTGGGAAAATTGTTCCTTCAGAAAAGGAGCCATTTTCTCGTACTTTTAATGGGTACGCGGAGGCAGCAGTTAAATAGGCTGCCTAAAGTAATAAAGCTATTTAGTAGCATCATATTTCAGTAAATGTTTGCTTTAAACCTTTCTTATCCCTCATGTGAAATATGCATTCATGTATTTTCATAGAACCTGTGTTTTTCCTAACTTACTGGGCCAACTTATTTTAGAAGACTACTGATCCATGAGGTATTAGCAATTCTGAGTATACAACTACTTACATGCCCCTCAGGCTTTATTTTTTTTTTTTTTAATTTGCCCTTGCACATTTTTGTTTATTGCAGTGGGCAGGTGATCATGTCAGGAAGGCATGACAGTTTCATTGCATGTGTGAATAAATGTACAAGGATAACCATTGTCTTTAAGCAGACATGTCAGTATGCATTCACTGATTCCAGATGACATCTAGATTTTACAAATTACTATTGTTCAAATAAACGAGGAAAAAAGTAAGCTGATATTATATACATACACACATAATTGTATATATAAACACACACAGGACCGATTTGTTAAAAAAACCCACCAGCATATAGGAACTGGAAAATGTTGGCTTTAGGGAGCTCCTGGAGGAATTTGCATTCACTGCTCCTCAGCCAGGCTGTGTGCTGACACAGAATTCCTGACATATTGGCCAGCTTCTGGGAAACAGGTGCCACCACCTGCTCTGTAGGTGCTGATTAGTGCCTTCTACTGCCTTGCAAGTGTATGAATATTACCTACACCAATTCAGTAAAGCAGTAGGTTAGAGCCTTCATGTTTATATTTAAAGGCTTTCTAAGGCCTTTAGTAATTGTAATTGATGGGTATGTTACTTAAATATAAACCAATAATCATTTTTCTCTGATTGTTGAAGATTTTGCTTAAGTTAATACCTAATGTGGCAGTGCTAAATATTTCAAAATTTAAAGATATTAACAGTGTATTTGGAAGTCACACACTCCCCCAAGTCTGTTAAACTGCAGGCCAGGGTCTCCCCATAAAACGTCAGTCAGTATCTATCTCACCCCGCTTCTATTTTTAATTGAAAAATTGTGGCTCAAAGCAGAGATGAAAGAGTCAAATTGCAGCCCATTTACAAGAAAGAAACTCGTGCTACTCATGACATTAAATTTTTCTTTAAAATACAAGAAAAACTTCCACTAAATGCCTGTACATAGCACAGCTGTAAATTCTCGTTTATCTGCTGTGCTGCAGTTTGTGTGTCTGTGTTTCTCGTCTTGTTGTGATTACTGAAGAATGCTTTTTTTTCTTTATTTTTCGGAGCTCCACAGTGCTGGCATTTATCAAGAGAAGACACACAGCACAGCCTTGCATAAATAATGGCACTGGGCCAAGTACAGCGAGGTGGTTGCCAGCACAACTCCATTGAAGTCGAAGGAATTGCACCACGGGTGAGTTTGGCCGTTGGCTCAGGTCACGGAGGACTTTAACATGACAATTTTCAGTAATCAGCTGTTTGAGGTAGTCAAGTCTGGGTTTGCTTTTTGGTTGAGTACTGTATTTTGTTTCAAACAAAGGAGCTGAACTTCTGCTCAATAGGGTGAATGGGGTTTTTGTTGGGGTTTTTGTTGTGGACTATTTTTGCAGTTTCTGTTCTCACTTAATCTGCTGTGAGTGCTAAATAACTCAGTTTCATAAGATGTCATGACAATAGTACTGGGGTCTAGTGAATTCCTGGGAAGATGCACTGTGCTGAATATTTTGTGGGGATTGTGTTCTAATCTTACACTTAATATATTGTATTTTAAGTGACAAGATGCTGCCTTTTGCCTGAATGCAAGTGCTCTTTTACACTGTCATTAGAAACCTGCAAACAACACTGATTTTTAATGGTGCCTGGTTTGGTTTGCCTTGTTGGCTGTCATATGTATCCACTTGTAGTAATCAGCCTTGTAAATAAAGAACAAATTAATAAACAACTTCTATTGTGCAAGGGTAGAATAAACTGTGCTAAGCTTTCAGTAGTAGGGCAGGCCTGTAAGTTTATAATAGACTTAAAAATGTACTAAAACACCAGAGGCTTACCAGAGGGAGCCAAAGAGATTTGGATGTTAAATTTGGAGGTGTATGAAAGAATGGCAACCTGATCCAGACCTCAGATTCATATTGCTAGGTACTGCTGAGTCAGTATCTCAGCATTAAATAGAGGTGCCTGTCACTTGAAATTCATTAGGATTCAGGCCTCTGTTTAATCGATCATTGCTAGACCATGATAACATCACATCTTTTTTAATAGTAGATGTTTTTCCTAGAGTCAGGTGTCAGGGTCATGTAGTGAAGAGAGAAATTGTGGCATATGTTTAAATCAAGTGACTACAGAGATACGTCTTTGGACTTGAAGAAGTTAAGTGCCCACAAAAAGAAGCTAGTGAGCAAATGGAAAGGATCCCAATGACATTTTGGGGTTTCTTTCTTTTTAAATATCAGAATTTATGCCAATATTTTCAAGCTTTGGTGGTGGAGTAGAGAAGACAGAACTAAGTTATCATGATAGTAAAAACAAATTATAGAAAACATTGCATGAAGGGAAATTTAAAAAGCAACCCAATGAATAGCTCAAGCTTGTGCAGTTTTGTGTCATATTCTACTCTTCATAAAATAATTTTGCCTACCTTGTTGGTGGAAAAAAACCAACACCTTTGGAAATGAAGTGTTATTTAAAACAATAAATCTGTTTACAAGTTTGTTAAGGTACATCTGAAATTTGTGTTTCAATGATTGTAAATTTTAAATATAATATTCTTGCTTGTCAGTAGGCAAGTGTTATATACTAACCTGAAGAAGAATATTTTCCTCTAAAGTGCAGATGGAACTAGTTCTTGTAGTCTAGTTAATTATTTGGGATCAATAGACAGCTCTAGAAGAAATGCATCTAATGGTAACACTGGAGAAAGTGAGGTAAAATTTTGAAGAAAAAGATTTACCTCTTTCATATAAACAACAAAAAAAATTTCAGAGCTGTGCTTTTTAAAGAGCATGTCATTAAATAAGAAAGACTTGTTTTATTTATTGTGTTAATAGTAGAATTTTCTCAAACTTTTGCTATGAATATGCTCAACAGAGGGGTTTTGGGGGAAAAAAACTCCAAACAACACAAAACAAAGCTTCATCTCCTTTTATGTAAACAGCAGTAAAACAGTGATTAAATAAATGTGTTATTCTATTAATGGATAAGAAAAGCATTAAGGATTAATCCTGGGGAAAACACATCCCTATACATGTTTATTTCCATAAATCAAATTGCCTTCACACTGTACAGTTCCACGCTAAGAGAAGGTCTGAGCAGCAGCCCCAGGGCTGTTCTGTCATGCAGGCTGTGTGTGTATTGTACAGGCTCCGAGGGTCCCACAGCAACATACGAATTTATTCAGCCTTCTTGTGAGCCATAGCCTGGAACTACTCTTTGCTCTCACCTACACTCTGTTCCATTAGCTGCTGTTAGCCAAACAGATCAGATTGCTGAATAAAACTGACCACCACCTCTGACTGCCTCTTCCTTAGAGGCAAGTTCCACGGCAAGCAATTGGTGTGTAAAGCATTCTTTCCACTTGGCTCCCAGATCTTCAGCAGTTACGTGCTAGGGACAACAGAGACACCTTTTAACCTCAGTGGCTGTGGTCTTGACTATGTCAGGGGTAAAAACCAATGCTGCTTCTAACTTCTGACTAAGAAGAAATGCACTACGTTCTGCAGTGACAATTTTTAATGAGGTTTGCCAAGTTATTTTGTTTCTGAGCAATCTAAATGTTTCGCTGGAAAATCAACCCTGCCTTTATTAATGGACAAATTAAAGGAAAAAAATGAACTGTATGAACAGTATATAATCTGTCTGTGACAAACTGTAGTAGGTAAGACCTCCAAACAGGAGAAACTAGGTGGTCCTTTCTTTGACTGAAGCTACTGTTGCCAATCCACTAAGCTAAACACACATTTCACAGCTTGTTGCTTCTTGAATACATTCAACTGAGCTCACTTTGTGTGCCAAGTACTTGTTCAGAATACACTGAACATAACATCTAGGTTTTCTGCCAAAATGGCCTCTGTCAAGCTTCCCTCCTGCATTTAGCCAGCTACAAAAGCTGTTCCTTGCTAGTGAATTCCAGTACCATCAGTGTTTTCCCTGAATTATTATAGTAAGTGCACTTCTTTCATTGCTTTATAATGTGAGTGTTCAGTTTTCCAGAGGAGACAACAAGGCCATTGCTGCCTTGGCAAACAAAGGGCTTGGAAAGGATGCACAGGCTAATACTTTGCTTGCCTTCTGTTGCCTCTCTTCTTTAATATACTCAGGTTTGTGTCAAACAATTCGTTAAAGCATGTCCTTAAAATCTTTCCAGGGAAGTGAGGAGATTCACTCTGTTTGTTTTACATGTGCCGCCTTAGAGCAGCTTCCTTTTCAGGGAGTCTGCACCTGCTTGTCTGTCATCTCCCTGGACAGTCTGGAATTATACTTGCAAATAGAATTGTCAACTTTTGCAGGAATTTGAACACAGTGACACGCATGCTAATTCTCCTGTTGCTTCTCAGCCTCAGGCTAAATAACATTAATTTTCCTTGAATTGATCAGAGGGACACTTGGTGCAGGGCGTAAAATTGGCTTTGGTCACTCAGGGTTAAAATAGTAAACACTTTTATTAATAACTTCCCAGAGTGCGGTTATTGCATGCAACATGAGACACTTTTGGGGCTTTTGGTATAAATGAGAAAGTGATGTAGTTCAGATAAGCCCTGTAAGACAAAATCTCAGACTAGATCAGGGCCCAACAACTATATTTAAGCTCTTTCATTGCAAATGTGAGGCAAGTGTGTATTTTGGCAGCAAGGAGCAATCTGAAATCACATGCTCATCCTTGCCAAAGCTGTATTTCTAAGGTCCCTTCATATTTAGGTGCCTAGCTACAAAATCAAACTGGCAATGCACTAACCTTGCAGTCATAAGCAGTTCCCATTAGTAAATTCCTTTTTAAATATGAAGTCTTGGCTTACATTCCAAATATGTGCAGTGTGGGTGTTCATTAGAAGAAGAAACCTTAAAGTTTCTCTTCCCTCAGCTCTGTACATTTCAGTTCCATTTTTCCTGATGAATGGTGGAACTTGGGACTGAGCCTTTTTCCATCACATATGTCCATACAGCTGGGGGTGGGGAGCAGGAGAAGTCCCTTCCTATGAGGCATAGCCAGGCAGTTCCTTTACTGAAATAGTCAGCAGAGGTTTGGCTCCCCAAAACAGCATTGCCACCTTGAAGACGACAACAGCTCCCCTGGATCCAGAGCCATTGTGGGAGGGTGGACGGCTGAGTGCACCCATATTGGCTCCAGTGAGCCCAAGGGCAGCATGATGGTGCCCTTGCACAGCCACTGAGCTCAAGGGGCTCTTCTGAAGAAACAAACTCATTCTCACCACCACCACACACTCAAGTTTCTTCCCTTGTGCTGGCCCTAATGGTCGGCTGGCCCTTGGGAAGATTGTTTAAGGAGTTAAAGCAGCAGAAAATTAACAAAATTAACCCTACCAAAAGAAATGAAATAGTTTTCTGTTTAGTAAGTGTTTGAGTCTGCAAGAAGAGTAGGTCATCACATCTCAAGGAGACCTTGCAGTTAAATCTCCTCAGCTGTATTGTAAAAAATGGTTGTCAAGTAATTTGTGATGAAATTACTGAGGTTGTGTCTGTCAGGTTCAAATTTATTGAGTTCCAAGTGTATAATCATCATAAAGAAAACATTAAGAAACACACAATGGGCCCTGCTTTGAGTGCTAGTAGTTACCTAGCCTGAGTTTTTGAGTCTGAGTGAGGCAAACAAGACAGATTTTGTTTATCAGCATGTACAGACGTCTAGCCGTGCTATAACTGTTGTCATTCTCCTGCATCATCCTGTCTTCTGTTTTCTGACGATGCTTAATTTCTCCAATTATTTATCTTAACCTTTGCTCCCCTGTTGGGGAAGCACACTTGAGTTATGACTTTTAGAGCATCTTTTCGGTAATACGTTTTGGTTAGAACAGCTCTGAAAACCCCTCGTGATGCTTCTGAGCAAGAGCACTGCACCTGACATCTTTGTACTTCAGTGGTGGCTTAGACATGGTACAATGGTGAACCTGTAATAAGCCAGATACAAATTGTGGAGGAATGGTACACATTAATTTCTAAAGTATGAAAGCATTGTTACAGAAGATATAAGGTGCCAAGTTTGCCTGGTTTTCTCCAGCTGCATCAGCTGTACTAATAGGATGTTACCTTGCCAATAGAGCTCTCCACAGGTTTTGCAAACAGTGGCTTCATAACCTTGTCAAGAGCTGGTGGACTAATTAACTGAGACCTTGCTTGTGGTGAATCAGGCAAATTTACTGATGAGCAGATTTAGAGAGCAGTTCTGCTTCAAGGAACTTCTTTTGTCTTCATATTTCAAATCAAGAAAAACCTTATCACAAATAAAACAAGTCAACATCTCATTTCACAGTAACTGTAGTTAAGCCTATTCTGTGAAAATACTACCAGAGGCATTCAATTAAAAGGAGGAAGGAGAGGATATTGCATGCTCAGGCATCCAGTTTTGCATATCCAGAAGGTGGGAGTCATCTCCTTGCTGGGTGAACAGTCTTGAATGCTGCAGTCTTCTCTGAGCATCAGAGCTGTTTACGACCCTGAAATAGAAGAGAGGTTAGTCAGATTTTTTAAAATATATTCCAAAAGGATTTTTTATCTCAATCAGAAAAAGTTCCACGAATTTATTGGGAGAACACCAGGAATGAAAACAGTGCAAGAGACTCACTGCTGTTTGCCTACCACAATGAATTCAGTTAAGCCACTATCAACAAGTTACGAAGACCTGAAGGCCTTTCCCACTCTGGGAATACAATTGTACTGGCTCAGCCTACCACAGAATGATGCTGTTGCTGCCTCAGCTCCACTGTCTGTCCCAACCACCATGTATAGATATTTTTATGAGCTRTTTTACACATGTATTTCAAAACACTGATATGAGTCTCAGCCATGGACACATAGGCCTTGTGTCACACAAGTGGTATGCACAGCATACTGCTTTCCTCATCTGTAAATTCTTTTTTCCCCTCGGGATTTTGCTCTGTGGGCTGCAAGAAGCTTGTGCTTTCACAGAGGAGGGTTTTTGTCTACCTCGATTTTATATTATTTGGGGAATTCAGATATTTATATCTATATACACATGTACATGGAAGACACATGCAAAAGTTACCAGCATGCATAAAAGCCTAAACTTCTCTTTTTTTTTCCCTTTTTAATATAAGCACTTATTTACCTTGGAAATTATATCACCGTAGAGTTCAGTGCCAGAGCACCTGACATAAGTTTTTGGTTGCCCCATATTATTTTCCTTTTTATATTTCATTTCCACATCTCACATTAACTGGTTCCAAGAGACTCTGATTGCCACCATCTTCTGCAGTGCAGCTCTGTTTGACAGCAGATGCTATGCATTGCCAGCTCTGTCTTCGAATTCAGGGCTCACTACCAGCTGTTTGAAATGTGTGTACATTAATACAGATATGTTCATGTCTTGTCTCTGTTATCTGGTTTGTTTCTTCAGGTGTTGCCTTCTGCCCCATGTTGCCCTTTGCCTTCAAGAGAACAAAGGGGTGTGTGTGTCAAAGAAGAGGGAGCAAATAACGAGTCCTGTTCCATCACAGGGAAGTAAAGAAAGCCACTGTTGTTGCATGTCCTGTACACTTTTTCTTTGACAAGTTATCAGATTTTCTTGATGTCATTACTTGCTCCTTGCAATGGAGATGTCTACTGGCTGCTTAATGAGGTTTTGAATGACAGTCTCTGCATCTAAAAGCAACAGATGTAAGTATTTACAGTATTTCAATCTATATTAAATAGATCAGGAAGTAACCTGGGGTGGAGAAAGGTGTTCTCTTTCTCTCCCCTGCACCCATACACAGTTAATCTCCTTTTGTCTGGGACCTAGAAATATGTTTATGCTTAGATTTTCATATTCTTCACTTCAAAGCATTTATTTTACCAGTCTTAAGAAGAAGTAAGGGAGTCTGGCTTGCAGTAACTTGACTGTGTAGCTCAGCCAGCAGTGACCTTTGAACACAGGAAATGTTATGGTGAATGTCGCTTTGAAAGCTACACACAGGTAGTGGAAACACTTGGAGATTTTGCTGTTTGCTACAGCAAGAGTAAGCCTGTGACAAAATTAAGTCTTTTATTTCTTCATCTTCTCTCCCTTCCTCTTGCATCTTTCCCTCATGCCCACCCCAATGAATTCGTACACGACAAGAAACAGTAATCTGAACTGCAAATTTTGCATCAATTACCGAATATAGGCCAATGTTGGTGTCATGATGTGAGTCTTGCTTGAGTCAAAGTTCTGCAGACTGAAAACAGATTTCTCTTAACCATATTAACTCTGTCATCCCCCAGCACCAACAACAAATGGCAGCAAAAAAGGAGGCTTAAGAGTGCTTTTTCACCCACTGGTTCCCAGTTCCAAGTAGTTGGGTATTGTGAACTTGACTGAAAGCATAACATTTTTTCCTGGTTTTTAGTCTTTCAGCCACTGACTATTAGTAAGCCTTCTTCACTGTCAAAGGGGAGGGAACTGATAAGATTGTGCCACATTGACCGATTCTCTTATTTCTAGCCCAAGAAGTTAGGTTTTTCAGCATGCCCTATACCTGTGCATTAGGATGGAACAGAGAAGGGTCAACCAGGTCATTGTCATCTTGGGGCAAAAACTAGTGTTTGCAGAAAGCTTGGATAATTTGATTCCTGTGGTGCTTGAAGGGCATTATTTCCCCAGGGCACCTAGAAATCAGCTGCTACGTGTCACTTTGACCTAATAACTCTGCTGGGCTTTCAGACAATTTTAAGAATTATGGTTATTCAGTATTTAAATGGCTTTTTTTTTTTGTATTGTATGGAGGATAGAGATTTTGATTTAAAAAAAGTTGAACAGGAGTTGAAACGAAACTGCGTCATTCAACCTTTTTTTGAGCATGAGATTTTCAAAGGGTGAGCAAGTAAGTTTTGAGTGGACAAAGAGCACCCTCCTGAAGCAGTGGCAGCTGCCCTGGAAAACAGGTGCTAGAGCCAAGGGAGAGTGAAAATTCCCTTATGCTCACAAGGCAAATGATTTACCAGTGACGTAGATTGCAGCATGGGCAGGCTAAATATTTTTACTACTAAGTAAAACCCTCTTTTTTCCAGAAAATTGGGGCAAATGTGGAAAAGAGGTATATAAGCCCATTGTGTCTTAGGTTCCCAGGATCAAATGCCCCCCTGCATGAACCTCTGTGTGTTTATGAAATGGTATTTTTCTTTGACGAGGCACAAATAAAGTCAGCAGCTCAGTTGTTACTATGCCAGAGCTTTACAATGTGCTTTACGCGCTTCTCAATACGACTGTGTGTTTTGTGTCCCTATATGTGTAAGTATCAAAAACCTCATTCTTCTGCTTTTGCGGCCAATATCAGCTGGAGTTTTGTCATTTGCTTTGAGGAAGGGAGGACAAAGTAGTATTTGTAACTGAGAAATGCTTCAGCACGTAATGTGAGACCCTATGCATCACTCAGTGCTCCTGTGAAGGAAGAAGTGTCCCCCAAATCACATGTAGTCAAAGGCAATTGAAAGAAACTCACTTTGTAAGGTTATGGTCTTTTCTACACCCCACAGTGGATCTTGATGTCTTTTCTGCTCTGATATGATGTTGCTAAAGGACACATGTGAGACAGCAGGTCAAATTGGAAGAAATTCACCATTTAGATCTGAAAAGAGCCTTCAGCTACGATGGGGTCAACACCTCAGAATACRAGGAACATTTTTATAACAACACTGAATACAATTTATCATTTCTTTGCAATTCAAACCAGAACAAGCCCAGAAGTAAYGGGTGGAAGGGAAAATAGAGTAATAAATGTGAGACGGAAAGAAGCATCAGGAAAGCTACAGAGCACACAGGTGAAATAGTGTTGCACAGAAAAAACAAATATGCTGCTCTGCAATAAATACAACAAAAAGCCTAACAAAAAAAACCCACAAAAGCTTTAATGAGAATGGCTGCAGTACAGGGACTGTGCAGGATAAAGTGTGATGGGACAAGTAGAGATGATACAAAGACTCAAAAGGTTACTACATATTCTTAAGCTTTCTAGTATTTCTCTTCTGGACATGTTATATTCAGAATTTTGATCTGAAATGGTTTCTTTTTCCTGTCTATTTCAGTTTGAGAGTTTTGCTTTACCAATTGTAAGAGGTGTTCGTAGTGGTGATTTTATTAGTATTAGCCCAATTTTGTTGTAGTGGTAATGCTGTTAAGAGCATCCCCAGGTTTTGGGGTCATCATGTGGCTCCTTCCAAGGAACAGCACAGTGGAGGTTGGAGGAGGTTATATATTGAACCATGCACTAAATGGGAGTGAAGCAAATAGTCCCATGTGCCTTATTCCCTTCCTGCAGGTCTACCAGAGCCAGGCAGGCCAGCTGGAGGGATTCTTTCACCTTTTCTATGCCTCATTTTATCCATCAGTTAAATACTTCCCTTACAGCTAAAATGATTTTAAAATCCTCGGGTAGTAAATGTAACATATTCACATGCTAAACATAATTGAAGGCCATAGTTGGCACCATTGTAAAAAACCACCCCACTCAATGACCCCTTTTTCCAAATGCACAGCCATTCTTACTGGATTCGCCCCAGCAAGGTGCTGTTAGAGTGGGATTTTCCAGAAATAGGTCCAATTGGYTGGTAACTGCCTGGGATGCTGAGTGCTCCCTGCAGCCACTTAATACTGATGTTAGGGGCAAGATGCTTAAAAATGCATGGCAGATGGCTCACAGCAATGATGTGAGAGGATTTATCCTCCAGGAGACAACAGTTTATTCCTGTTCTTTTGCTGGTGACTTTTGTCATATTGAGCAAGACAGCAAAAGCTAGGGCAGAATGAAATATGATGTCTTTCCCATGAACATTTCAAAACACACTTGAAAAGGTTTTTGTTTTGAAAATGAATTATTCAGCTTTGCAATGTAAGATGGAGGGATTTTATTCATTTGGATTGGAAATGGGAAGCATTAATTTTATTTTTTTTACTTTTCTGGATTGGCTTTTGAGTTACTTGAAAAAATTAACTGGKGAGTAGCTGTAGTCTGCCTAAAACCTACTGAATTGAAATGTGCATGTATATAGATGTATATATGGTGTGCGTAAATATATATATATAAATTTATACAAATATATATATATAGTGTGTAGATATATATATGTATTTTCCTATATATAAATATAGGAATATGAGTGCATGTAGATATAAGAATCTGTTTGAAAACAAGTGGGAATGACCCCAAGTTCAGCCTCTCTTTTCTGAGAGATTCTGAAGTGCTAGAGAGAACGTGGATTTATCAAGTGTGATAACCTTGCCTTGCCATATATAAAGTTTGCCTGTGTATCAGTGTCTCCTGTGACCTTTGATTAAGAATGTTACAAGAGTTCACATGGGAAGAAAAGATGTGAGAAGTCAAGTGGATAAATTGGAGAGGGCTCCTGTACACCATGGCAGTCTCTCACCCAAATATCAAGGCAGTAACTGCTAAAGTAGAACTGTGCAAACAGTCTTTCTGGTGGCATTATTCTAGTTCAGCTTAAATTTTCAGCTGAGGGTAATAATTTTTCCTTCTGAGCTCTCTGGTGACAAAGGACAATTGTCGTCTGTGGAGGCTGAACTTTCCACCTCACCTTAAAAGCTGTCAGTGCTTTAATAGATTGTACCTTAAAGCCCTTTCTTTCTGCAGACCTAGTTCGGAGACCCAAAACGCAAAYAACTTCTTCCCTGTTTGCACCGTTTAGTTGATTTTTATTAAGGTTAAGAAAACGGCTGCTCTCTTTGCAGTGTGGCTTTCCATGCAGATGCCTGAGTGGTCCCTTCCTGCTTTTTCCTGAAGCAGCAGTCCCATGCCGTGCGTGCAGCCACTCCTCTTCCACACACGTGTCGCTGAGGCACTCCATGATAGAGTCACCAGGTTCCACTTCTTGCAGGTTTGGAAAATTTGAGACACTTAGAAAATGAGTTCTCAGAGTGCTTTATGGTTGTGTAGTACCCCGTTTGCTGGGAGTAGATTCACCTTTAATGTCAGCAGGACTTTGAAGTCCTCAACAGTTTTAAATATCAAACCTGAGGTATCCAGACAAGGGGTTATTTCAAATTTATTGAGTGTCAATGCAAAGCTGTGCTTTAGGCAAATAATGTACCATTATTAAACTCATGTTAGCAGAGCCATGGTGCTGCAATATAACARGGTAACCCACAATGCTGGTCCTTCTGCTGCTTTGGAGTTCACCCAACCAACATGTCATTCAGGGAAAACATCCTCGTCCTGATATAACACTGTATGGAGCGGCCTGAGACTGATTCACCCGTTTGTTGACATCTGCATCTTCCTGTTTCAGTTACAGACTGAACAAAGTTTGCCTCTCTAGGCAATTCCACACAGGATTACAAAAGGCAAATGCCAGTTTGGAATGACCTCTTCAGCTGTGATATATGGTCTCACAGTGAAATAGAAAGTCTGAGTGTGRCTTAAACTAGAAGACAAATCCACTGAGTTTAGAACTGAAAGGTGTAAAACAAGTAAATTCACCCGGAATTAACATGATTCTTTTATATTAAAGACCAAAAGATCAAAACAAATGGAAATTTTGCCACTCAAAAGAACTGGGAAACTGATTTCTGAGAAACAACAAAACCTCAACTGCCTAGTTTTTTAGCACAAATAGCATATGAATAAGAACATCAAAAAGAACTGTGTATTCTTTGCAGTTCAAATACACAGTAAGCATAATGAAGTAAATGTGTTAAGACTTGCAAGTGGACTAGGGAAATGTGAAAAAGGCGTGTCTTTCTTATGTTTTTTTTAGTTTTTTACTCATGGTCTCAGGTTGCTTCACATCCTTCTGACATATTCCTGGTGAAATTCAGTTGTTCTCAGGTCAAGAACGGGACTCTCCAAATTTAACAGAGTACCTTGTGTTTACTGGAATCTTTAGCAYATGACTTCAGTAGGAAAGGATCTTTCTGGATGGAAGATTTGCCACTGGGTGATTACACTGGAAATGGATTGTGCACTTATAGCAAACAACTAATTAAAACCCTGAAGWCAATGTGCAGGGGTCTCTGACAGCCAGCTGGCAAACCAGGGGAGTGTTTGATCTTTGCCCAGAGCCAAGGGGAGCTGTGTACGGCCAAAGCATTTGTGGGAATGGGAAAGGTGGGTGTCTGCAGGTGTGTGGCACCAGCCTGTGCCAGAGGCTGATGTCCCACTGGCAGGGCCTGTGAACAGAACTTGGCATCTCAGTGTCAAAGGCCTGGTGGGAAAGGAGGAGCAGGRCTTGGGTGCTTGGGTGTCTGAAGAAAGCTCTGGGATTTTCTTAGTYCAGTTTTGGTGATGGAGTGGTGAAAAGCAGCATGAGGCAGGAACAGTAACATCTTAAAACAGCAGAGCTCTTGGGGAGGGCAACCAGTGAACATCTCATGGTTTGGCCCATCAGCATAAGGACAGTGAAAAGAGGGAAGAGCACAGGAAAAAGGATTTGGCCCAAGCCTTTTATGGCTACGTATAAATGTGGAAAAACGTGTTTTTCAAAAAAACATGAAGGTTTTTTTAGAAATACATTTTTTATGTTTAAACTGTTTTCTATTTTGGGCTATCCATGTTATTAAACTTCCATTTTCTAATTCTGAAAACAAAACCCTAACTGACTCTGTACCCCGGAAGCAGACTGCAAGGCTCTGTCTCCTCATATAAGGCAATAATTTAGGATGCCAGATTTGCATYCTTTTAGCACTTGGGAGCATTAGAACCTGCATTAATATAAAGGSTTATCAATGAATAAAATTGGTCTGTACTCGGTTCCATAGACTGATAGTGCCCAAATCTGCAAACCTGTATATACCATGTATGTGATATCTCTTCATCAGAGTCCAGTGTGAGAAGTTTTGAATGCAACATCTGAATGATCCCAAGCATTCAGAGGAAGCTGAAGGGTTTGTAGGTTCCTCATTTGGGAGAAACAAGAAAACAGAGAAGAGGTTGGTAGTTGTTATAAATARTGATCACATATACAGCTTAATAATTCTCAGCCTTCCAGAAAATGCCTTATCACCTCTACATAAATTAGAAATTAACAATTCCTAAAATTATATCTCTTTATATTTCTTTTTAATTTGCTTTTGATTTCTACTCCACTAGCAAGGACAGCTGCAAAACTTTCCTCAGCTACTTCTTCCCCAGCAGAGCAGGAACTGCTTTGGGGGATCTGAAGGAAAACTTTCTGGTTTTAGCTAGCCAAGCCTTTGTCTTTYTTTCATTGATATGTTTCCCTGGGACACCAATCTGTCTTAAGACTTTTGGGAAGTGAAGCAATTAAGGGACACTATAATAAAGAGGACAAAAAAGCAAAAACCAAACTGTCTTTCAACTCTACACCCCATTAAACTTCTAGCAATTACATGTTCAAGGCCATTGTCCCCTTGTTCCCATTTTTCTTCCCATAYGTGGCCACATGTGGGTGTAGGCTGCAAAGTGCTGTACTCCACAGCCAGTATCATTTTCACAGACTCTCATGGTCTGTGCTTCTGACTGCCCAGAGATACTTTTGAAAGTGAAAACTACTCTGTTGCAGTGAAAATTAATGATATTCTAAAGAACAAGACTGACCTGTCCGAGTTGAAGTTAAATGGTAGGTAGGCCAGGACAAAAGGAGTGGAAAGCTGAGGAGAGATCTAAAGAAGAACCTATTACTGTGCTCAGGGGCCCACTGACCCCAGTGGAGCTGTGGGTCAAGGCAGGATAGCTCACTTTTGCCTAGCTTAGAAATTAAGTATAAAACCTTATTTAAAAGCAATGCCTTCTGTAAGCCTGGAGACCATGGGCTATGCTGGGCAGAGGGGACTCCAGAGATGAGAATGATTTTGGACATCGAATCAAGAGGAAGAGAGAGATTTCAAATTAAGCATTGAGCAGGCCTGAAGTATAATTATTTTGAAATTTTTTTGTTAGTTTTAATAGATATTTCCAAAAGAAAAAAAAAGCAAGAGGACAAATAGATGAGAGAAATAGTTGGCCATATTGGCTAGCAGAGGAAGGAGGAGCAGAGCATGAAGGGCAGCCAGTGGGGGGTAAGGGAGAGAGTGGAAGCAAGGGATGGGGAGGGAGTGGAAGGGGCAGGGAGCAGCTCACCTGCAGGGCTGGCAGCACCTGGACCTGCACTAGCAAATCCTTCTGCCCAGCAGATCCTGCCAGCTCTGCCAGGAAGGAGAGCATTGCTGTGCCATCCTGTCACTGCAAGAGAAGGCAGGCAACCTCCTCCTGCCTCAGCACTGGCTTCACCAGAAAAACAAAGGTCTTGAAAAATTTTGATGATTAGGCACTGCAACTTGATCATATGCCATTCTTGAGTATTTCTACTTTTTGTAAAATCCCGGTTCTTGACTGATGCCTGCATGCAGCTAAAAATGAGCTGATTAAGCAGCAGAAAGGACAGTGTAATTTTCATCTGTTTCTGGTTGAGGCTGGGGCTGGTGTTTTATAGGGACCTCTTTCCATCCAAACCCAGTCCTTGAAACTGCAGTTCATTCCCGGCAGAATATCTTCACTCATGTCTTAAAAATAGTTGAAATGTTTAAGTTTATGTAGCAAGCTGACAAGAGTGCTGGACCCTGTGTCTTTGCACTATCACACTTACTTGTACTACTGAAAAATTTAGCAGGTTACAGTTGAAATATCTCACTGAGCCTTCACCAAAAGCTTCTATAGCCTTCCTGCTGTGACTCTTGCTGAGAGGGTAAGGATCTAAGCTGGTGTACTTTCTTAGTTTGAACAGTTTTTAGATTTCTTCTGAATATCATATTTGTCCTACTGGGTAAACTGAGGCATGGGTCTGGGAAAGCCTTTTACACAAAAGGTCATTTTCTGCCTGTTAGAAAAGATTGCTGGAGAGTGTGTCACGTTCTCCCAGCAGGTACTGTCAAAGGACGATGTCTGCCTCTTCACAGGAGGCACAGAACACAGTGTTAGATCAAAGCTGCCTGAAAGCTTCGGCAAAGGAAAGGGAAAATAATCACAAGGTACCTTTTTAAATGCTACATCGGCACTTGCTGGAAAGCAAAGAACAACCCTATCCTGCAGAGCTGACATTTGAGGGGGATGTTTTGGCTTACAGTGGATTTTATGGTAAGAAAATGCCTTCCTCTGCCCTGCCGGTGTGTTTTCTACCTACCTGTCAATTTCCAGGGTACCTGCACCCTGCCTGCCTTCTTCTGAGGCTTCTTCCACTGAGAGCTCCTATTTTTAAACACATTTGGGTATCTAGCTTGAGGAATCTTTTAAAGTGGCCTGCAATTTAAGATGCTTTTGGAAAGCCAGAGACCTCCAATGCTTGCCTTTTCAATTTGGCAAGACTCGTTTGACTACAGGATGCCAGTACCTCTTGAAATGAATTTTCTTCTCCAACCTCCACCACCTTGTTTTAAATTCTGCCACCCGAATGTCTCTCACCCTTTTCCCTTGAGTGTCCATATTTCAATATGCAGTGGTGCCATGTAAGCAGTGTATTGGCTAGGTAGAAATTTCTTGCCTGGGCTGTATTTGGAGATATAGTAAGCYGGCTTGGGAGAGCCCAACTTATTTCCTTGTTGCCCAAAATAATGAATCTGAAGCACTCTGCACTGCAAATGATGCTTCACTTCAAAAGTTAGAGCAACTTGAGAGTAAAAGTAACATCTGAAAGAAAGAAACAGGGAGGTAACATCCCCAGTCAGCAGCCAGTGCTGCTGTTACCTCCACTTCCCTGGTGTAGTTTATGCCCATCATTGATGCAATACCTGCCTGCTCTGCAAGTGCAACAATTGCACTTTTGTTAATCACAGAGAATGTGTGAAGACCTCGTTTTCCTGCTGACTCAACAACGTATGCAGGTACTGAGCTCACATCCATTTGTTTGCTAGCACCGAGTGGGTTTGGAGACATGACCACCTCCTGACACACCTCTGCATGGCCCTTGGAATGCCAGGGAGAGGGGCTGCACGGCAAAGAGCAGGGTGAGTTTAGTTAGCCCCTGCATCATTACTGGAATGCCAACGCCTGTACATGTAGAGTTGGCATTCTGATTTCAGTAGTTAAACATGTATTTTTGCTCATTTCCTTTATGTTATGTTTTAATGGTTTTTTTATGTTTACATTTTTTATTTATTTTATTTTACATTGGGAGATACTACAATGCTTACAGGACTGCACGGCTAATAAATAAGTAGATAAAAATTGGGTGAAAAATACTGGTCTCTTCCACGGCTTTATTTTGTTTTCATTAGTAATGCTAGCTGAGGTGCAGTCATTGAGATACACATATACATGTGTTGAGTATAAACCAGGTGTGTGGGAGAGAACTTTGGAAAGGACTTGACATTTGTGCAGTTGTTTTCATGAATATCAATGGCAAAGCTTTTGACTTTTGTGGGAGCAGAGTTTGGCTGCTGTTAAGTTCTTTTTTTTTTTAATCCTTTAAAAGAGAATGGAACCAATTTTGTGCTGACTGTTCTCAAATGCACCAAAATAGCTAATGTTTAGGGCCTTTTCACTCTTTGACCTCCATGCTGAGAGCACCAATGTCTGCCTGCCCGTTYGGGACTACTTTGAAATCACCAATGTATTAAGTGAGACTTGAGAAAAATCTTCATTATTTTAGAGAACCTTGTGCTTAATAAGTGTCTGGCTGTACAGAAAAACAAGTCTTATTTCTGAAGAGCTCACAGCCTAAGCAGACATGGCAGCAAGTGGAGCTGACAAAGTGAAAAGCTAAGTGACAAAGGAGGGAAGTGGTATAGCAGTGATTTGCTAAGACGATTGGTGAAAACGTGCTCCTGTCGAATTAGTCTTCGTATTTTATGGAAAAACCCTATAGCTGCACACACAATTGATGTCCTTCGTGGACTGGTTTTGTGGTGATTAATGGAGAAAATGTCACAGCAGCAAGGAACAGCTGAGGAGGGAGGGATGAGGAAGGGTAAATGCAAAAATGTTTGCAGGATGGATAAGTTAAGTACTGTCAGCAGAGGGGAGGAAAACTGGGGGACAGTGCATGGAAAGGAGAAAAGGGGCAGTCACAGAGAACTCCAGGGTGAAGAGACTGGTACTGCAAAACCTGGCACACTGAAAATGGCCAGACTGACTGGGACCGGGTTATCTCCTTTATATAACCTCCACTGTAGATATTTCCACTAGGACAGTATTTGTCATCTGGTTTTGTGATTCTCTGAAGTGGCTGTTACTGTTACCAGACAGATAARGGGAAGCTCTGCATGTGATTATTGTATTTGCTGCAGCAAAAATTCCTAAAATTCCTTTTCTGGTATCTAAGTATTGATGTGACCTGACGATGTCTGACTGCCCTCAGGATTGCAGTGATATCACTGACGTATTTTTACTAAATATCAGCCAGGAGCTGTAGCTGAGGAGCCTAAGCTGTCTGGGTAGGCTCCTGTCAACCACAAAATTCATTTCCCTAGTCTCAGGAAAGCACAAATTAGAAAATGTGGTGCATGGCTCATGGCTTCCAGCCCTTGCCTGAATATTAAGAGTTAGTCATTTATAGATCTGTGATTAGTTTCAGATTTGCTTTCTCTTTGTTTTGCTGGCACAACCTCTTTCCTGCTAGAGTACATGCACACTTCATCCTTTAACATGCATGGTCCCAGGGCACCTTTGCTAGGCAAAAAAAATCTTGTTACCATTACACAGATGGGAAATGAATGTACAGAAAACCTTCAGCAATTTGCCCATACTCACAGAGGAAATCTGTGCCCAAGTACTGCATTGAAAACAGATCACTGTAAGTGCAGTGACCAGATGTGGAAGGCTGTTTATGTGTGAAGAGGTCGATGGCAAGTATGTTCTTGCAGGCTGTGCTACTGATTGCTACTGGACTCAGCACAGGTGCTTGTAAAGCAGAATTCCTAGAACTGGGTAGACCAGAACAGTAGAATTATTTATTTTGCACATTCAGGTTCACTTAGGCATGGATGTCAGCTCTTCTTGGGTTTTCAGTACATAACAATATACTGACAGATATGAGAAGAGAGACTCTGTTTTTATAAAAAGCAGAGTCCTTTATACACTTATTTGCCTAAAAATGTTGAGTTTGCATCACAATTTGTCACGAAAGTCTCCAGTGCCCTATTAAAATCTGACAGATAAATGATAAATGATAAATGATTTAGATGTCTTACATTTTCTGCTCTAGCACATAGAAATTTTTTTAATTTGAACAAAGTTTGTCAAACTGAATTTTCAAGGAGGCAAAATTCAGAGTTTCTGACTAACATTGTTTCAACTATTCTTTTTTTTTACCTTCTGCTCTATTATTGTTTTAGGTTTTTTGTCTTTTTTAGATCCTTGTTTGTCAGAAAACTTTCTCGAGAGCTTCACTTTGTGAACAGGCATTCTATTAAATGTATCACTGGATTCAATGAGATATACTTGCACTTTGGGAAGAGTTTTTCTGTTTTGTCTGTAGCTCTAAACTGTCTCTATTTCAGTGATCAGGCCTAATCATGGCAGATGGGGTAGTTCAGGGCAATGTGTACCTGGAAGGTGTTCCTTGTGCATGGCTGAGGCAGTCGGGGCATCCTCAGGTGGAGCACTGAAGCTGAATGATTTTTAGCTTTACAGTGCTTGACTTCAGAACCAGAGCTAATCTATTTTGCTAAAGAAACAAGTGGGTATAGAGACTCTCAGAGTGACCAGAAAGACAAACTTCAGATCTCTGAAATTATTCTTAAACAGACTGTGTGTTTGCATGTATTTTGAGGGGAGAAAAGGATGTGGCTTGATCGGCCAAAAGTGGTATTACAATAACCTTTAGTACTTTCAGTTATTTTTCCACCATTTACACTTTCTTTTCAGATTTACATTGCTAATGTCTTAATCATTTTTTACTTTAGGTCTGGAAAATTTGATATATATACCTTCAGTAAAAATATATGCACAGGCATATGGTCCCTTGGCTATGAAAGCTTTGTTTTGAAGAAGTCTATTTATCACAAGCTTTCTGACCAGCTCTACTTCCCCCTCCTTCCTATATGCATTCAGCTAGCCCAAAATGCATTTCTGAGGCAAGGGATTTTTCTTGATGCTTCTTTTAATTTAATGTTGATGTCTTTCAGCAAAATAAACTCCAGCAAAGGGGCAGAAACTGTAGAGTGAGATTGGAAATTTCTTCAGTTGGTCAGATGTGAAAGCAGTGTCTCTCTGACTCGGGAGAATTTTGTGGAAGTGACTTGAACGTGCTAGTTTGTTCTGAATTTAACAAAACCCCTAGCCAAGCAATGGACTCTGTGCAAAAACACTCCAAACACTACCACACCAACCATCTTGAATGCAGAAGAGACTGAACCAGACAGCAATGTACAGCTGCCCATATCCAGATTTAGCAAAGTGGTACCTTCTCTGCTCCCATCACAGCTATATTGGCCCCGGGAAGAGCCATTCTCTTACTGAAAACATAGCAGTACTGCATAAAATCAGTCTGAAAAAAATATGCCCTTATCAAAATAAAGCCTGCTATTAGAGATTAAATTTTAATGGGACTCTCGTTTTTTCAAGCAAACCAGATCAAGCATTTGCCCTTTTAATATAGCGCTAACTGCAATTATAAGAGCTGTAATTAAAGGCATGTCTGTGGCCCAAATAGAGCTCATTTAGAAGATTATCTAGACCTTTTGCTAATGGGCTGACAGTAAAATACCTTGCTAAGGTATCTCTCCTCTCGTCTCCCTCCCAGCACGAGCTGACTTTGCTCTCAATCAAAGTGGTTCTTGTGGTGTTTATCAAAGGTTTTTCATCCTGTATACCCACACATGCTGGAATGGGAGGGCCAATATCCATAGTCAGGTGAGGAGAGGAATCAGCACAAGAGCTGTGACTGTGTGGGTCTTGCCTTTCAAATGCCCTGTACGTTTTCACCATTGGCTGGATTGGAGTTGGTGCAAAGGTTTGATGCAGTGAAAGTTGCTCCCTCAGGTAACTCTTATTAGAGAGAGGGAGAACCCCGTAACAACACGCAGAGATGAGGGTGGATAGTCTTGATGTTGTGCCTGGAACAATTTACAAAGGGTAGAAGTTTTAAATTATTTCATTGCTGGGGAAGGATTTGCGCACGATGGAGGAAAATCTTCCGTTGCTCATTTTGGGTTGTGGTGGCCTAATTGTGGCTGATTACTGGGGGGGTTCTAAATAAAAATCTTCACATTTCTTTGTCTTCTCCCATTTGATTTCTTGATTATCTTTGATTCAAAATTTGGTTCTAGCACACAAACTGGTTTCCTACTATATTCTCTTTCCTCAAATGTAGTATTAAATACTATCACATAACCACTTAGACCATCTTTTCATTAAGGCAAAATTGTGTGATGTCATCTTAGGCTTTCTTATCCAATTCTCTCCCAAAATCATGCTGATGTCCCATGTTCTCTTCTTGGCTTGTAATAAACTGTCATATTTTAAATGGGAGTCATCAGGGAAGTGTCTCAGCAAACAATGTTGCCAACTCAGTAGCTGATGTGCTCGAAACAAATATTTCTGGAGTTACCAAAACTGACAAGAATTATGTGAATGCTGAAGCAGCAGGCAAAGAATTTCAGGGAAACTTGAGCAATTYTGTTTCATTCTTTAAGGATTTGTTTCTGTCGTGATTTAGAAGGTAATTTTATTTTCCCTGCAGTGATAGTTAAAGTGAGATCTTTGCCACAAAAAGGTCTCTCATCTGTCAGGTCTTGGAGTGTGCAACACTCGGAGTGGAAGGTTGAGAATTCCTTGGATAAAGATATCTCACAAATCCCTGTGTTGTGTCTGTGTAGGTAGCTTGCCAGACTCCCTTAGCAGCCAATGCTGTTTAAAGACTAATCTTTCACTAATTCAGAGCAATATTTTAAAAAAATTAAGAAGCATCTTCCAGCTACTTAGTAGGTTGACTATAATACAGTTAATGGGAAAAATATTTGGCATTTTAAGAGCCTTTAAGGACTCAAGAGAGAGATGGGTTTAATTCTTCCCAAGCCATATTGATTCTTACATCACGCTCAGTTTGGATTGATCTGTTTAGAATGAAGGTTTGGCACTACAGACAATTTAAAAATGTCAGAGAACCGGTGAAAAAAAGAGTGAGAAAATGCACATAGAGAAAACTGTCATCAGTATTGAAAAACGTTGCCTTTCTCTTTTGTACTGACTAGGCTTTATTTGGTATTTTTAAAAAATGGTTATCCTCATTTGTTTGGAAAAACATTTCACGAGCAGCAGAGGGAAATGATTCCCAGTTATCGCAACCAAGTAAGGATTTTGTGGCAGCTGCTGAAAGATCACTTTAATCCAGATGCAGGAAAAGTGACTTACTCCCTTTATTAGGGGAATAAACCCTCAATATGTTCAGCTCATGACCTACAGCAATCTTACAGGTCTGGAATGGTGCACTCCACTAGAGAGGGCTACAGTAGTTTCTTTTTAAAGGTTGTCTCTTTGGCAACATGGGTTTTATGCTGCCAAGTTACTGGGATTTGTAGGCTGAAGTGGCTGCCTTGATATTTCTCTGTGGCCCTTTAGGACAAAGGGATAAGTTTTGCAAAGTCTTTTCTTCTCTCCCTTTCATTCCCAACAACACACACAATGTGTGTTGTTTTCTTACATGCTTACATAGATAGAGCTGGTTGCTATTAACCTCCCAACATTTCTGAACTGGCCAGTAAATCTTTCTGTGTATCTGCTTGCAAGACTGACTAAGTGTGACTTTGGCCATTCTCCTGAGGAGAGCTGTCTTCTGACTGATTTGAATCAGGAGAGGGATGCACACCACATAAGGATTAGGAGAGAAGTTCCTTCCTGCAAGAGTGCCCGACGAGCTGTGCCAGTGAAACAGGTAGCAAAAGAAAACAGCCTCTGACCAGTGCAGAGCAAGGGGAGGATCGAGAGTAATTTCACCAAGGGGGTTTGCAGATGGGCCTAGAAAAGCATTTACAGCTTTCTTGCAAAAGTATTTGTAAAGCAAAAACAAAGAGGGGGAGAATGTGAAGAGATGAAGAGGGTAGGAGAGAAACCACAAGCAGAGACTGGGACATGCAGCAGTTGCTTCAGGTGCATACACCAGCATGCAAAACAAAGGAACTATCCAGAACATCTGCAGCTGGATGGAGGAAATGGGGTGAGTGGATGTGCACACACACAGTCTGAAGGAACTGATGCGCATCTCATCCTTCAAAGGGCTCTTTTAAACCACAGAGAACTGCCATCACCATCAGGCTGAGGTCACTTGTGTGCTAATTATGCAGAGTTCCTAGCTGAAAAAATAGTAAGTCGAACGCACAAGCTCTCTGTGTTTTAAACAAATGAACACACTGGCAAACATCTCTGAAAAAATCGCCTGAAGATGCATCACTGGTCTGGTGATGGGTGATGTTCCATAGCACAATCTCGTCTTTCCACGACTTCAGCCTGAGCTTGCGGCAGTCGTTTCCAGAAGAGCTGCTGCTGCCCAGCAGAACCTGGAGATGGTATTGGATCATTTGGCTGTGCAATTGTTTATACCAGAAACTCTCAGCAATACAGGATTAGGAAAATAAACTGATGAAAGATGAGAGGGAAATCAAGTCTTCGTTTCACAGTCTGTCAGGATTCCCTTGTTTCTCTTTTTTTCCTCAGACCATATGGTAATGAGATTATTTTATTATCCCAGTGCAAATGTTGAAAGTGGAAAGGGTTGGAAAAACTACCTTTGTGTTTCTGGGAAGGGAGATGGGATTTATTCATTAACAAGTTCATCTTTTTATTAGTATTGTATTTTTCCCGTCAGAACAATCAGGCTTGGTTCTAAAACCAAATTTCTTTAAAGGAAAACCCTCCCTAGGAAATTGGAATGGTGATTTTTATGTCTATTCATTAGGATTTATTATTTTCATTTCGCTTTTAGCAGTTGAGGGGATGAAAACCCGAGGCGTGCTCCTCGAGCAGGTCGCGGTGCCGGTGCCGGGAGGCAGCGGTGTGTGTGCTCCCTCTAGTGAGCTCTGCCCGGGGAGGAGAACCGGGATCAGCCTGCCTGGGGCCTCTGGGCAACTCCCAGGGCTGCAGCCACGAAGTGTTTTCTTCCACAGGTAACATCCATACTGGCTCAGCTGTTCAGTCCGCGGAGCCTGGTTACACAGGCTGAGTGGCTGCTGGAGCAGGGCAAGGCGGAGGTGTCTCCTAGGTTGGGCCCTGGTTTGTCGAGCAGGTCAGGTGTGCTCTGACTTTTCTACATTTGTGTACAGTGTTTCTGAAAATCCTGTTCATCTTACCTTGACAGCTCTTTAAACCTTCTTTCAACGAACAGCAAGTTTAAAATAAGGAGGAAGAGAGCACTGACTGACTTCACGCCTGTGTAACACCTTAAGATGCTCAGGTAGAAGGAAATCTGAGTGGAAAACGGTCCCTTGAAGGAATCTAGTCAGTGATAGAGCACACTGCCAGTGCAGTGTAACTCTGATCTGATGGCAAATTGCTCACACGTAACCTACAGCTCTACCCATTTGATTATGCTAACTCTATAGTAACATTTGCTTAATATATTAATATTGAAGGGGGAGGGAAAGGAGTACAAAAATCTAGTTTTTACTGGGCATTTCTGTATTTGAGTGGTGTAGAGATAAGTATATCCTCTTAAGGAGAGCCTAGGATATAAATATCACATATCAAGTAAGAATGCAATGAGGAGTAATAAAACCTACAYACTATATTTCAGACATGGTTCTCATTTCATGGTCAGTAGGAAGGGTATTAATGAGAAGAAAGGAAAACAAATGTTGGTTTTTTCCTAGTTTATCCTCCAGCCTTTAAAACTTGAAACATAAAAGCAGAAGATCAAATTATTTAAGAGCCACATGTGATTATTCACAGGGCTAGAGATAACGGGGTCTGGGGTTGCAATGGAAAGATAAGGGTTCTGCTAAAACGGTTTCTCAGACAGAAAGATACCTTCTGGTTGTTCTCATAGCAAACGCCAGTCTTGAACAGGATAGCATGGGAAATACAGGCGTAAGAGAAAAAGCAGTGAAATATTTGTTTGGAATGTTGCACAAAAGGCCCTGGGAAATCTGGATTTGGATAATCAAGTTATGAGTTAGGGAAGTAGAACATGACTTTTATTTAAAACATATCAGTGACAAAGCTGTTCCATAATGCACACAAATCATTAAACTCCCAATGCATCTTGAGCTCTGAGCTGGAGGCAAACCAATAGATATCAGTGCCTTCCCTTTTGGCTTCTGAAAAGGGCAAAATTGTGTAGCCTGCAGGGGAAACATCAGCCTTGGCAGCTCTGCATCACCTATTTCTGTTCAAGCTGTAGTGAATGGAAAAGATGTTGACCTCTAGGCAGAAATTGCCCATTCATCATGATGCAATAGAAATACCTGAAGGTAGGTTAATAGTCACTAGAGTGTGATTTGTCTAAATATGTATATATGCTTATATCTCTATTTAAAGTCTATGAAGCACTTTGGTTATGGGCATATTTTCAAATCTTTTTACTGGAGACCAGACAGAACCCTTAATTGCTTTTGGATATTGGAGATCATGAAATTGTTATGATCAGTGGACCATTTTTTTGTTAAGGGTAAAATATGTGTAAAGCTCTATTAGTTTTTTTACACCTGTTGTTTATTTACAGAAATTCTGCTGCCATTTATGGCTTCATACAAAAATCAAGCATTTAATAAACTCTCAAGTCTTCTGCACTATCTTTATTCAGAAATAATTTACAAAGAAGGGAAGTGTAAAAAGAAAGCCAAAAGACTTACTGGGCAATACTTTTCCCAATCTCAGTAGACATTTCATTCATGTGCTAGATAACTTGACTCTGAGAAAACTTATTTTCCTCCCACCCCATTTTTACTGGCATGAAGTTTCGCAAAACAAGGTTGAAACTCATTAAATGTTCCACTCCCAGAAATCTTTACTAAAAGGCACAATATACGTATGAATAGCATCAGAGTATAAAGACTTCATGATTCTGATCACTGACAGTACTTCCATAGAAGAAACTAGGTTTATCCATGGAAACCAAATACTCTCCAGAAGAACTCCCTCCTTCCCCACCCCCTTTTGGCCATACAAGGCCTAATTGTGGTGCCAGCTGCCACAGGAATGCAAGGCATGTGTCTGGTATATCAAAAGAATAGCAACTGCTGTCAGCAGCATTCCTGTTCCTCATCCACGATTGATGGAACAGGGAGCAGTTTACACAATCTTTGTCCCGCTTACAAGAGGAGGGAGGGAAAAAACTACTTTTTGTTCCAAAAGCTTTCTTTCAAATACATATATGTACGCATATATATATGGCAAATACAATTTTTCGAAGAAATATAGTCTTTGTGTTTACCTACTGCTGGGTACATTCTCTAAGCATGTCAGAAACTGAAGATATTTGGGGTTCCAACAGTGCTATTTCCTTTTTACTAACAGTAGCTCAAATTTTCTTCTTGGTAATGATGTGAGAGTTCTGGTCCACTAAACAAAGATGACTACTGTGTTTGGAGTAGGAATATTTTCACTGCTCTCTTAGCTGAAGTGCCACTCTTTGAAGCGTAATAAGCAAGGCACTAGTCCAGCATTTTATCTCAATTCTCATACCTAACTATGCAGTAACTTGTAAGAGAGTTGCACATCTGGAAGGCCACCAAAATTGGGCCCTAAAACTTCAAGCCAGGTGCAAAACAAGACAGTGGTATAAATTCACTCTTGCAGTTCAGGTACTCTAAACAGAGCCATCTAATAGGTAGAAAAGAAAGTCTGCCATTGTGGAATATAGAGCTCCTGTTACCTCCATCTCTGTTTCATGCAAGGTATGCATAAATTGAAAGGAGACCAAGTTAGTAAATAACATTAGGCATGAAGAAATGAGTCCCTAATATTCTACATGGTACATTTTGATAGACTGTGGCTAAAAAAAACCCACAAAAACAAAGACGATAGTTTTTTTTCTTATTTCCTCACAGAGCTGAATTTTAGTGCCTTGTGCAGATAGATCACCATGAAAGAGCATCCTTCTTGCCGTTCCAGCAGGCTAGAACTGGTTCAAGAAGACAAGAGAAGCCACCAAATAAWTTTTTTTTTTTTAAGTTGTGATATTTATTTTTATGAAGATTTTTTTTAACTGCTAAGTCTTACTTGACTATGTTGTACAAGTGAATGCACTCAGAGCTGTGGATAAGGCAACTGAGTGCAAATATATATCCTCACAGAATAGCTTGTAAGAACATACCTTTTCGTTTCTCTTTCCCTGACTCAGGCAACTGAGATATCTGTTCCTACAAGCAGTTCAAGAGCCTCAACAGTCTTTCAGACAATTGCTCAGAATTTGAAGCTAAGAAAGTAGCTTATGCTATAATTTTGCTTACATACACGCAGCATGATGGATTTCATTCTGAGGATGTGGTTCTTCAGTAGACAAGACTCCAGGAGTCTTGTCCTACCTTGTTTGCGTATAGGCTGCCTCCATTTCCTCTGTCTGAGGCAGAAAAATATTTGTGTGGTGATGGGGTAGTAATTTTTACACACAGGCATTTTGACAGCTAATTTTGTAAAATATCGAGGTCACAGACCGAAGTTTTTCTGACAATTTTCAGCCCTGTGATTCAGCATCTCAAAGTTCAAGAGGTGACCATTCAGTCACGTAGGAATGGAATTAATGTTCCTCTAAACCCTATCCAAGTACTTTTTCAGTAGTCATTCTAGGTTCACAGCATTATAAATCAGAATAGCACGTTTTTGTTTCCTAAGCTGGGACCCGCTTTTTCACAAGTTGCTATCTGAGCTGAAGATACACGCCCATCTGTCACATGAAGCCAGAGGTCTTACTGCAAAAGAAAAAACCACAACAAAACATAAAACAAAACCAACAAACACACACCACCACCATCAGTCCTCAGAGCAAAGCCCTGTTCCACTGCAAATAGTCTATAAGGTTGCTGCTTAGATGACAGGTGCAGGTTACATTCTTAACGGTCAAGAAACCAGAAGGATAAATAAATACACTCTGGCCACTAAGCTTTGCATGACTGTTGGCACCATCCTGGGGCTACTTAACAAAATTTATAGTAGTAACAGTTGATTCATTGTGTTACTTTAATGAGGTAAAAGAAGCATCAGAAATTGGAGAGCCTAGTAAAACTTTTGAAAATTAATAATTAAATATAGACATAAAATAAGTGTACTTTAAGGACTGCTATCGTGTAGTCCATAACCCTTATGGGTTTTAGCACAGGTTTCAGTTTCTGGAAAACAGAAACACTCTTTATAACCTACACCTAACCTTGAACAGGATGTTTCAAAAATATTATTGAGACTAAGAAGCATAGTATTTCCTTGATGATTATAATATTTAAGGTATGTGGTATGAACAATTTAATTCTGACATAACAATATATATAGAGAGATGTTTTCATTAATCTCCAAATCAGATCATGTTGCCTCAGAATGCAGCATGAGGGAAAACATTCTCAAGTCTAAATTTTACCAGGTTTGTGTCAAAGTACTGAGGTATGAGCTATAAAAATTATCTTGATAGTTTTTAAGTTTCTTGTTGTACATAATAAAAGTGATAATTAAATGTGTAAATCTAAATTAATATTTAAAATTTATTTCTCTTGCAGGGCAACAGTGAAATAATGTGTGAAACACTGTGTGCGGTGCTAGTCATCCAGGCCCAAGGAAGCTGAACTCTAATTATAGCAGGAGAGGAGAGACTGCTGGAAAAAGTTGTGTGGAAAGAGATTCTCCTTCTAAATGAAAAATTAAAAAGGTTAACTTGTTTATCTAGCAAAAATCATGACTGCAAGAAGATATCAGCTAGAACCCATGCAGCAAAGGAGAAAAAGAGCCATTAAAAAAAAAAAAAACGGCAGTGTTGTTATGAGGCTAAATCGGCTATGAATTACTTTGGGGTAAATATTACACAAATTTCCATCAAGGTGCAGAGCAGTGGGGTCACAAATCTTTGACCTTACTTGATGAGTGAAGCAGGGAATTTTTATGAGACTGCATGAAATTAAAAGAGCCGATAACAACTTTATTCCTGTCTTCCTGTAAGCAGAAGGAAAACCACCTGTGGATTTATTCTGAATTTAAGGATTCTTAAATCAGTTCACTCTCCCTACTTTAAATTGGGTTAAGACTGTTTGACTTCTGAAAGAGACTTTCCAGGTGGGAGTTTTAGCGCAGTGGAGCCAAGCCACACCACTCTYGGTGGTTTCATTGTCTGTTGTTCCAGGCTCCCCTGTGTCAGCAGAGCCAGTGGTGTCCGCAGGAACAGCTTGGGAGCTCTTCTCTCATCTAGATGGTTGCCCTAATAATTCAGTTATGCTACCATCCTGTAGCATAATTGTTTCCCTTTTTGCTGTGAAAACCTTAAGATAAATCTCAATCTGAATTGCCCTGAATGCTGAATTGCAGCTTTTTTACCATTTGAATGCATGCTCTCTTCTAGGCTGTCTCTGGTGGGGCTTCTGAGTGCTTTAACACGGGTGGGCGAGGGGTTCCTGCTGCTGAGACACATTTCTCTATGAGCAGTCACAAGTGTGAGCTCTTGGTAAACGTGGCAAGGTCAGTTCAAGTACTTTCTGCCCTCTTTTAATACCCGGAAAATCTTCTACGAATTTCTATTTCTATTCTGCCTGACCTCCCTGCACCTTTTTCCTTTCTGGAGAGGAAGAGACCGAAATGTAGGAAGTTTTTCTGGTTTGTTTTTTACCCTGGTAACTTCAGCAGTCTCACTGAGAGCACAGCGCCTCCGAGAGTCATGATGATGAGAGTGAAGCTGAAGCAAAAGCTGGACCAGGTGGCAGAGGAACTTGGTGATCCAGCTTTGCTGCCAGAAAAGTGTTTGTGTAACAACACCATTAACATGGGGTTTAACCCCATGTTGTGCAATACCTATTGGATAGCTGACAGGTAATAGCTGATAGGTAATAAAAGAAAGCTGCTTAAAAGACTGGGGATTGGGCACGTTTCCCAAATCCAGATAGGGCTATTCTGGGAACTTGCTAGAAGGATAGAATCTACCTCCAATGGATATATCCATCTATTAAAAAACTGCTGTGTGTATTTACATGGTTTTGCTTTGTTCTTGTAGCTCAAATGGAGGTTCCCTAGGTACAATTTAGCAATATCCAAGATTGATGAAATGGGTGTGACTGTAACTCCATTAATTCTCACTGGCACTAACAACCTTCTGAGAATGACCTGAGAGCAGGAGACTGGTGACAGGCAAGGCATCTGTCTCGTTCCTGGTGTTTCTCACATGCTGCTGACAGGCTGGATGRGATCACTCAGATTTGGCTCTGAAAATTAAGGAGAACCTTTCAACGTGTTTGCACTTGATGTTATTGGAAGATCCCAGTGGAAGACAGACCTGAGCCCTGTTTGAGATTACTTTCTCCACTGATGGGAGTTATTTTCACAGCTGTTAAGCTGTGATTAGGCAGGACTTTCAGGCTATTGCATACAGCAAGCCTTGAGCACAGTGTCTGTAGATGTTTTCTTGTCTAGTACAGCTCCTGGGTGGTGGTTTCATGGCAGCCCACAGACCCACATTAGTGCTGGCACGGCTCTGCCCTGGGAGGGTGTGCATGCTCCTTGAACGCCAGAACATGATTCTGCCTTTGATGGACAGGATGGCCATATGGTATTCTCATACATCTGCACTTTCCTCTTCAGATATTCAAACTAGGTAAAGAAGTAAGGACAGTTTCCAGGAATCTGGCTTAAACCAAATAAAGGGCTGAGTGAGCCACGCAGACAGTGGGACCTTGTCCCTACACTTGGAGACAGGTGGACCTTAGACACCCGATGAGATGTCACAAGTCCATGCTGGTGCTGGGAGAAGACTTACACTGAGCTTCACACTGAGCTTCACCCATGTCCCAGTTCAGCACAAGAGGAGGGATTTCCTTAGATGAAAATGTCTGGATGGTCCCCAGCAGGAACATCATACATAACACCATATAGGAAGACAAAGAGGCAGCTAAAACTGTCTCCTCCAGTCCTGCCATGGGAGCAGAAAATGTCCGACGCATTTTCAATGAAGGAAATGTTACATCAGTAAAACACTGAATAATTGAAATATTTTGAAAAATACAATTTAGTGAGAAGTTATTAGTGAAGGAAGATGCTCCTAAAGGGAAGCTATGCAGAGGTCAGCACTGAATTCACTATTTAACATATTCAGCAGTGAATGCTAAATTCCTATTCCTAACATTTGCAAGTGTGTTGGAGAGGTGCTCTGCCAGACTGAAGAAGCAGTGCTTCAGAGAGATCAGGAATACTAAACGACAGAGYCCATTTAAATGAAATTCATTTTAATATGAGAAGAAACCAAATGATGTGTCTAGCAACATAGAACAACATAAACAGAACAGGGGGGAAAGGAAAGCAGTGACTCTGAAAAAGAGATTAGAAGGGGAATTGTATCAATGTGAGAGACCCTGCAATGTCAGGAAAGTTAGCATGTACCTTGGAGTATGAAAAGCAAAATATATAGAAGAAGCAAYGTCATTTTCTGTGTGAGTACAAGTTAGAACCCGAAAATTGTTTAATTTCATACTTTTTAAAAGGATATTAAAAATTGTAGGGTATGAAGAAAGCAATACTAACCACTAAAGGGGAAGAGGAAAAGCTGCATAATGAGACACTTGCAGATCAAGTCGTTCTTTATACTAGAGCAGACTGAGAAATTACTTGATTTGTATATAAATGTTTCATGGGAAGAACAAATGATTACAAAAGTGCTCCTAATTTAGCAGAGAAATACACAAAGAGAACTAATAGCTGAAAACTGAATGAGACAAGCTCAAAATTAAGTATTAGGCAGGGAGCTTTTATTATTATTACACTTATTTAGCTGTTATTAACCACCGGCAAAGTGAACACAAATCAACAAAAGCAAGGGTGCGATATCTTCAAATTAAGAGCCAACTGTGAGCTAGTCTGCTTTATACAGGTAAAGTACAAATACAGGCTACAGACCCTTTCTGTCCAAAACTTTGTCTTAAGAATTGTGTTATATTTAAAATAGTGTAAGCAGTGGGGAAATACTCTTTCACTCCTTTGGCAATATCCTGGAACACATTACCTGCACTTTTTTTTCGATTGTTTTCCATGTGTTTAGCATGGCTGCGTCTAGTTACAAGTTATTTTAATCTGAGTGTGGGTTGTTTATTATTATTGATGTTAATCGAACAGGTATCAGGCTTTTTTATCACCTCATGTAGTACATTGACCTTCCTCTGAGCCAGACTCTTCCTAATTCAGTAGTGTATGGAAGAGAATCACAGCCCACCCTGTTTTGCGGCTGTTTTTTACAAGGTAGTGGAAGTAAATGTGAAAGATGCCAGAAAAAAAGGAACATATTAGTATTTTTTGTAACAAATGACAAAATAAATCCATAGATACTTGTTCCTCAGGACCTGAGACAGACACAGAATTGCTAAGGACTTTGGAGCTGCCCAAAAGTTGTGTCATCTCTCTGTTTCTAAAGAGTAGTGTAAACAAAAGTTCTACGTAAAAGACTCAGAGGACTGCAGTCTGTGATGATTTTGGCTGGGATAGAGTTAATTTTCTTCCCGGTGGCTCCCGTGGTTCTGTGTTTCGGATCTGTGCTGATAACAGGGAGATATTTTCATTATTGCTGAGAAGCATTTGCACAGGGTCAAGGCCCTTTCTGTTTCTCTCACCACCCCACTAGGGCTTGGGCTGGGGGTAAAAGGAGCTGTGAGGGGACGGAACCAGGACAGCTGACCCTGGGATGTCCTACACCATCTGGCATCATGCTCTGCATAGAAAGCCGGGGTAAGAAGGAGGAAAGGTGAGACATTCCCATTTGTCACGGGATCCATGATCCCAATATATCATGGATCCCAGCTTTCATGGAGATGGCTGAACGACTGCCTGCCCATGGAAAGCGGTGAATGAATTCCTTRGTTTGCTTTCTTTGCGTGTGGGGCTTTTGCTGTACCTATTAAACAGTCTTTATCTCAATCCACTGCTTTTTTAACTTTTATTCTTCCCATTSTCTCCCCAGTCCCACTGAGGGGGAGTGAGCAAGCTGCTGTGTGAGGCTTAGTTGTTGACTGGGGTTAATCCACAATACGGGCTTAATTATAGTAAGAAAACTGTCCAATATTTGTGCCCATAGGCAAAATTATGTGGTAGTGGATAAGCACAGTTGCATCTGGTCTTAGAGATGGGTAAAATTCAAAGCCTGGTATATGACAAACAGCTCAGTTACTCAGCCTTCTTGGTCTCCTTTAAGGGCTGTAGTCTGGAATGCATTAATTATTTTTCTRTCTTTACATTAGCAGGCCCAGTTCTCCACCATATCCATCATTTTGACTTGAACAGTCTCTGTGTTTGAGGGTTTGTTGCTTTCCTCTGGTTCTATCTGTGGTTTGAGCATTTGTCTGGACAGCTTTGGATCAAAAGTAGTTACACATCCTGTGACTTGTCACATTTCAGGTCCTTTGAAAAGGCACACATGTGCTACTTAAAACTTTCATTTAGCTCATTAGTAACTTAAGTGTAGCTTAATGGTATGCCAGATGCTCTCCAGTTCAGAGAAATATGCCCATCYGAGTGTGACTCTCTCCTGTGAAATCTGCTCTCTGCAGCAGATTTCCTCAGACAGATCAATTTCATGGCCCTGAAGGACTGATTCAACATCCACTTTTGTCCAGTTTGCACAGCTTAATTGCTGCTTTGYGCTCTGCTCCCAGCCTCGGCCCGAAAGACATGCCGGAGGGTGAGTACTGGGGCAAGTTGATGGGGCCACGGAGAACRGGTTGCTACAGAGGTCCCTGGAGGGTCTTGGGAGCTTTGGGGGAGATGGGTGAAGTACAGCTGTGAAGCACCCTGTTGCAAGGGAGAGTCTTTTAGCTTTAAAGCACATGGACAGGACCAGCTGTCCTAGATGCTGATTTCACCGAACATTTCTTTGTCCTTGGCAACGTCACCGTTCTGATACACCAAGTCTGCTATTTGTGAATAGCATATTTGGTGCTATTTTTCCTTCAGCCCTTAACCGATATAGTGGCTTTCTCCATACGCTTTCCCAACCAGGTAGGAAAAATCTTGTCTTTGTCGATTGATCTTCTTAAGGAAAAGTGTGCTGCTTCTTGCTTAAGATTCAGAGCTCTCCTAGATTGTCTCTTTTGTGTAAATTTCTGGGGGAATGAGTGAGAAAGAGAAATGGAGGACAGAAAGGATATTGTAGGCAGCTGTTCAGCAATCTGTGGAATAATCTGAGGTCTAGCCCCAYGGATGTCTGTGTGATATACTCTCCATCACTGTTTATAACCTCTTTGGCTTTACAAGCAAAGAGGGCAGGAATGTGCAGAGAGATGAAGACAACTATTTTCCCACGCCTAGATATGATACTCCAGCTGATGGGCAAAGATACAGGGAAAGAATATTATGAAGGCTGAGCATGGGGAGCTGGTGCTCTCACGTCCCTACACTGCACCCAGTTTTTGAGAGAACAGTGGGGAAAGGACTTTCAGAGTTCAGACTGGTCGCTGCAGAGCCTTTCATGAGACCTGTAATAAATTCTGAAAATTCTCCTTTCCAAATTCCTTCGGAGATCTTTTTCTTTCATCATATAGAACAATAAAATGAATGTAAGAAGAGTTCATATGTGGGGTTTCATATTGAATTTTAAAGCTAAAGCAGAGTCAGGCTTGGTGTGAAAGTAATTTAATTAATTTTATTCAGCAGATGATCAGTTAGAGCTTTTATATCAATTAGTGAATTACAAACCTATGTGGTAAATTGGTGAGGTAGTACCTTTTAAATTATGAAAAAACCAACATTAGCTGCAGTGTCCACTATGAGTCTACTCATTGTGCATAGCTGAGTAACACTGCATTTTCAACCAGGTGACTATGCTGAACAGATGACTGCACTTTGTTCACATGGAAATTTGCCAATTTGTTTAGCTATTTACAGGATGTATTGCTGATGGGAACCATCATGACCTGTGTGACCAAAATTGGGAAATATAACAGTGGTGCTTGGGATACATATGTTTTTGATAGCTATTTTCTGTTTACAGCACTTTTATTTTTTTCTCTACGTGGGCTGTCATTTTGAAACCCAGAGTCCACTGCCCACCCTGACAGATTGCTCTTCCTTGACTCCTTTGGCCTCTATGTCAAAAGAAGTAGTTTATAACTAAAAACAGGGCAGACATCTCAGTTCCAGGGAATAGTATTCCAGGAGGATATGTAAATTCTATTCCGGGCTGAACTCTGTGAGAAGGCCAGGTAAAACTTGTGTGACTGTGGTGTCTTATGAGCAAGAGAAAAGCTCAGAGACAAAGGTGGGAATAAAAAGGCACTCATCTCTAATAAAACAGCTTTTAAGCCCTCCTCTCACTTCCTCTTCAGATGAAGGTATGCAYAGCAAGGAGAACTGACAATGGGTTTTGAATGATTCTGCCTTAAATATTCCTTCCCTGTGACTTGTGACTACCTCCTAGTTACTTAAATGCTGTAGAGAAGAGTCACTGCAGAAACCAACTGCATTGACTGGCTCAGGTGGTTTGTAACCAGGGCTTAGATAAGTATAGTACTTGTTCCAGATCAGCCCATGCGAAAAAATGTTCCTCTTCTAGGTAAGAAAGTCCCCTTGCTCAATGGAAACCAAGTCCTTTTGTTTTTTTCTCAGGAGTTGCCTAGGTCTTGCTTGGAGAAGATTGCCTGTCCCCAGTGATGGAGAGTGCCACTGCAATCTGCCGTGACAGTGACAGTCTTTCCTCTCTCCCAGGCTACAAGATCATCATGATGCTGTTCTGGTGCGTGTTTCATTGGGCTGGCTGGGGTCTGTGGAGCCTTGGAAGGGAAAGGTTCTCAGTGAGAGGAGGGATCTCTGCTCRCTTTTGCAGAAAGTAGAAGCTGGTTAATTTTCCTTCTTTTCCCCTTCAAATATGGGACTTCCTTGCAGGTGGCAGTTCCCTCCAAGAGCTGGGCTGGCTCTTCCAACCAGCAGCTGTGCTGTGCCTACACAAATTCAGCATGTGGGCACTTCATAGAAAGGAGGAGAGGAAAGGTGAGAACTTGGTGCGTCTCAAGCACCCCCCCCACACTCCCTTGGAAAAGAAAGGCTGTGCAGTGCTAATGCCCATGTGCCAGCAGAGTGGAAGCAAAGACAAAGCATGCAGGACTGATACTACTGTCACCATCACGGCAGAAATCATGGCCATGCAGCACATGGATGACTGTAAGTGCACCATTATCCTTGTTCTGCTACACTGACCTTGTGTCCCTGTATAGCAACACACAGAACACCCACATTAGCATTTTGGTTTGGATCAGGTGTTCACTTTAAGGTGAATGACTTTATCATCCCTGACTGCCAGGCTTTGCTTCCCCTTGCCAAGTGGTGTGCCAGCACACGAGCTGAACTCCTGCCAGCTGAAACCTAACTGGAAGATGCTCTCCAGCAGTTAGTGGGTGCTTCATCCACAGCAGCAAACTAGAGCGAATTAAAATCTCACAAAACATGCAGAAGCTGAGTTTTGAATCTTTAGCAGCAGATATTTCCCTTCTTATGTTCTCTCCTTTTAGGACACTTTACATGCAGTTGTCAGGAGCATGCACTAGAAATTAACTGTGTTTACCCAGTTTTCCTCAGAGAACTGATTTATGATTTACTGATCAGCTTTCTGTTGTTTCCACCTTGCTTTTTCCCTTCTCATTGTCTTCCACTTACTACTTGTACTAAGGAAGTCCAGTCAAGATAGGAATTAAAAAAATTCTGGTCATTGTGTGGCTGTATGCAAGTGAAAGTTAAGTCTTCTTAAAAGGTTAGTCAGTAAAAATAATCAATTGCTTCTCCAGAGATAATGTGATTTTCTCTGGACTTGCAAAATCTGTGCATACTTCCTGACTTGATGCACCTTGTATTTTATGCCTCAGTGTGCAATGATCATTTGATTCTAACAATTAAGCTGGAGATAATGTCTATCAATCTTCATAATAATCTTCTCTTGTATCTGAACGAATGAGATGAGAAATAAAACACCCTTACTCTTGTATTAGTTCTGTGCAGATGTCCTTTTAAAGTTCTAAATTGCACAATGCAGCCTAATAACTATTAACTACCTACAAGTGCATATTAAGGAACAAGTATATGAAAGCAGAATGCATTTGTTTCAGCTCACAAGTGTTTTGAAACAGGAGGAAAGAAAGCCCTTATGTTAAAGTGTGGAAAATCAGCTTGCTGAAGTGTTATAATCTTTCCATAGAAGGATTGGGAAGGATGATTTACTTGAGTCCTCTGTAGAGGCATATTGTAGTCCTTACCAACTGCTATCAAATTTACCATTGCAATGAGAAATGGTTACAGCCCAGGCAACACAGATAAGGCCAGAACACAAAGAGATAGGCTTCCTCTGAAGAGATGATAATGCTATAGCCACGGTTACATTGTTCTCTAACTTCTGTCAAGCTGCCTCAAGAGTGGGGGAGTCAATAAAACATTCCTGTCATAGACAAAAGGCTCATTTGTATTACCCAACAAAATCAATCAAAACTGAAATTTCATTTTCTCGTCGTCCTGACGTAGGTTCTTCAATCATTTTCTCATTAGATATTTCTTGGATAACTTGTGATGTTCACTGGGGAATGATTAAAACGTTTTACACACCATGTTAAAAGATTTTCTCCTTGTACTATCAGGGAGCATTAGGAATTTCTAGGCTTTGAAACATGGAAGCTATTAAAGCTCCAGGAATCTGGAGATCCTATCTTTGGCAGTGTGGTAAATATACTGATACCAAAATGCCGTGTCTAATACTGAAGTCATTAAAAAGCAAGAATGATTTCTTCAGTGAAAGCACACATTCCTAGGTAACAAATTGCCTTCTGAAAAGAAATGCCTGTCAAACTTATGAAAGTTTTCCATTACTCTGTGATCTTTCAGAAAGTGCTTGATAAATATTTTCAACTTCATTTCCCATTGCACCATTTAATGAACTCGCTTGTGCTTGGTTGCTCCCCATTAAGTTTTGTAGGAGTGTGTCACCTGATTAGGTTCTTTTTTTACTTAGATGGTTCCAAATATGTAGCCAAATTAAAGGTTTATGGATGGCTAAACTTAGCCACTTGCCAGTTTTAGTATCTCACTTATATGTTGTTTAAAGAAGCCAGTGTGTTTCTCCCACATCGTGAAACAGTGAGGATAAGTAGATAAAATTGCTTCCTCTTCACACTGCACAAGAGACTTGATTCTAATAGGGCCTGTAAAATTAACTCAGAAGGCTTTAGGGAGACTTGAGGATGTGGTGGTTACACTTAGGGTCAAAGCTGAAGTAGAAATTTCATTCTTCCTAGCCCATTACCTCTCAGAAGGAAGCTCTGTGAAGATGGTACTTGGGAGGGTTACTTTGTAAGTGAGAAAAAGAGCATCCCAGGAAAGACTGGGATTGAAGAGCTGTCAGGAAGACCTTTAATGTCAAAACTGGATTCTTGGKCTGGCACTGGTGTGAGCCCCTGCCTATTCCATGGGCTTCCAGAGCAAATTGGGGGCAAGGGCCTTATGCCTCTGGTAGTAGCAGACAATGGGAAATTATAGAAAAAGGAGATAATCTGGGTAGAGGGTCTCTGGGAAATTGATCTTCACTGAGCACCTTGGTAGTGGGAACCGAGCCAGTTTCCTGAGGCTGCCTCATCACTGGACCAAGAGCAGGGTAAGGGAAGATCTAAGATCCCAGACAGACTATTCCGCTGGACTTAGCTCCAGACACGTACTACGTATAGTACTGCCCCTGCCCCTGTACCCTGAGCCTCAAAAAGTGGCAACAGGAACATGCTGCACCTCATGGGCTGCTCGTACAAATGCCAGAGGACGAGCTGCTGATGGGGACAGCTGAAATCGTGACAGTGAGCTCTGATCTGCCATAACTGAAAAGCAGACAGGTCTTCAGAAGGATGGGGTCAGGAACAGTCTTGGCTATGGTGCAGCTGACTGAGAGGCTTTTGGGGACACTCAAGCGTTTGTTCGCGACCAGAATGGGATCATTTTAGTAACGAGCCTTTAAAAACATTTCTTGCCAATTTTCCCCTTTAATCCACTGAAAGGATTCTGTACTCATCCGCATGCACCTCCTTGTTAAAGGCTTTCTCTGTTTAATGGCTATGTTCCACTTCATCCAAAGATTAATAGCAGCACAATTATTAATCGCGAATCTACAGCCTTTTGCCAAGGTAGGGAGAGTGTAACTACTCATAAACATTAGCTCCAGATGAAATGCCACGTTCAAGGTCTCAGCTGTGAAGCTGTGCTTTTAATTAATTTTCAGATTTTTCATTCATTCTCAGAGATATCACAAGAATCTGCAAACACTCATCTAATCTCCCTGGGCTGAATCCTGCTTTCATCCTCCTGGTGACTGTGGTGAGGGTTTGTTTGCATAGATGACTGCATTCTCGAGCCCATTGGCACGACAGTGTCAAAGGTTTTGAAAACTCTAGGAGCCTTTTCCACAAAAGCAGAGGTCAGAGGGACCCGCTACCCAGCAGGAGGATCTGACTGCAGACTCCCAGCCAAAGGAGCTGCAGTGAGAAAAGTGGCTCAGAAAAAAACCAAACCAACATCTAGACACGTTCATGCTGAGAGCATCCTTCAGCCCATACAGTTAGCTGTTCCATTGTTTTTATCTTCTTGCTAGAAATTGTTACAGAATAAAAATCTGCCAACTACCAGATCACTTTTGCATAGTGATCAACATTTTTGAGTTGATCAACAAATTGAGATGAGTTTTCGACACCAAATGTTGCARGGTTTTCTTTTCCAGCCCCAGAATTTTCTTTTTTTTGGCAGTACTCCCATCTATTGGAATTGCTCCAGTTTTCCATGATTGATTATAATATAAATAATTTATAAATGTTAATGAATTGGAGAACCCTTCAGCTAAGCAATTTTAGGCATTGTAGGGGTGCAAGTAAGTTGCCCAGACTTGTTGATTACTTATGCCCATGTTTAATCTTGGCAGATGTGGCCTTTTTAAACTATTTTGCAATGTTTTGTATTGTATAAAATAGATGCATTCTCATTCTATAATTCTCTTTATAGAATGTGAATATCTACGGAACATTTTAACTTTCCTCTGGTGTTATTCATGATATCKCTCTCTGTCTTGAAATGTATTTAATCCTTGGTCAGGCGCTTCTTCCTATTAAAAATTCCATCTTATTGTTCTTAATTATTTTGCCTGTTGAGATTTCACTGAGTTTTTAAATTGCTGTACGTTGCTCACATGTCTTAGCTACTTCTTCAATTTTTCCGTCYTTTAAATATTCATTTCCTCTATATTCTTGCAACTAGGTCTCGTTATCAGTAGGATTTTCTTAATGCTTTTTTCTTTTCTTACCCCTTCATATATAAAATGGTGAGGTTTGGAGGTTTCCAGTAGCATATCAGTAATTCCAAGTTTATTGAAATTTTTTAGTAGTTCTGGTAGCAACTATTCTAAGTGAGGAAGAAATGGCTTTTTAAGTTTTTCCCCAGGGTGTATACTATGATTGACTGTATATTCTGGATGCACAGTGTAGATATATGTTGACTATGATTTTCTTTCATGGGTGAAGACTGGTTTTGGTTAATGCTTATTTCCTTTTTGCCCCTTAAGGTGAAATTCAGTTTTGAGTCAACTTACATTAAACAATACAGGTCCCTTTAATACGAAATTTGTCTGTTCCTTTCTCCCTTTTCTTTTTTCAAACTTGAACACTGAATTCTAGCTTTTTGAGATGTGCAATACAATCTTTCACTTTATAATCAGCTATGACTTGTTCAATCTGCACACTGTAATTGGAAGTTTAAGGAATAGTTTGTTTAGTTTTCCAGTGGGATTTTCTCATCTGGGATAAAGCACATCCATCTCTTAATTTTATTTTAATCAGTTACAACTTCAATCCTCAAATGTTTTAAATTTATTAATCTGATTTGAATTAAACAGATAAGTGCTAAGTATGGTGGGCCCCAGCTTGCAATGTTACATTGGAAAATGGAGATATTATGCGCCAACTTAGTAATATGTATTGTTGGTTTATTTTAAAGTGTGTGGTCTTTGTGGAAACACAGCATCTTAATGATAATGGTTTCTCTGACATATTTATAAATTGTAATCAGGCTATGAAAAATGCAACAACGAAAGTCATGGTGCCTGGGACATGGAAAATCAGGCAAATTCCAGCTCAGTTCTCTCTCCACTGTAGCGTGAGAAATCAGTATGTCAAGTTTTTGTGTAAGCCCCAGACAGGCCTGAAAACGATTTCTGTTTACATATTTACAGGCTCATCACAATTGGTATTATATTCCCATAAAATTAAATAGTAACATGAACGTGCTCGAAAATTAATGCATCTGTGTTGATATTTTGGTCATACTCAGATGATGCTGGAGAAAAGGTCCCTCCCTGACTGACCCCAGTCTGATGTGGAGGTCTGCATCTCACAGCTGCCTCTGTGGCGCCAGTCTGGGCTGCCTTCAGCATGCCACAGTTCTCTAAGCCTTGGTAGCAGACAGGAGTTAAGGAGAGCCTAGTAATTTGTACTTCCCTGCCTTTTTTTTTCCCTTTGTGTGTAACTATTTCAGCATAACCCCTTTGTTTTGTTGAGATTAACTTATTTTGCATTTTTAAGCGTCTCTAAATGAAGCCTAACAGGCACCAGGGCCCCCTATTTTCTTCAAAACAATAGATTTAAATAAATTAGAGTTTCAAACAAACCCATCAGGGTGTCGGCAGTCCCAGCTGAATCTGGGCATCCCAGAAGCTGGAATGTGTTTCCTTGACACGTTTCAAGAACCAGAGGACGACATGCCAAAGGGCTGCGGAGGTGAGGTTGCATAGCTCACTCCCTGGCACACAGCAGAGCATGGCAACTGCAAAAATAACCTCCTCATTGTGGCAGGGATTAGGAGTAATCAGGATGCTGTAACAGGTAAAAGACCAAGACCCTTCCCTCTTGTTATATACTACGCATGAGCCATTCATTTTAATCTTCCCATAATTCCAGCAACTTTTTATTAAATCTAAACACTTTTTTGCATTATATGTGGACACTGGTAGCCCCTTTATTTTATTGTCTGGTCCCAAGCCTACGTATACATTTGTGTGTATATATGTACATACATATCCATACACACGTATACACATGCAAGAATATATATGTGTATGCACACACACATTAGAAAAACTTGTTCCTTTGTGCTTAAAGTTACTGCATATGTAATGTTGTGGGTCTGACATGTTTTGTGCTGCTGTAGCTGCGTCTTCTCCTTTTATCTGAATGAGGTTAAGCAATTGCTTCTGGGACTAGGCAGCCATATGCCCTTTACAGTCCCCCAAACAGCTGAGCCACCTTACCACCTCCCTAGATTTGTGTCAATTGTTCTCACATGTTAGATGATTTCTTATAAACTGTGGCAAAAGTGGGCACAAATTCTGCTTTCCTTCTCATTGCAGTCAGAGCCCAACAGCCTTCTGAGGCTTTAAGAGGTCATTTTGCCCTGTGTAATGCCAGGTAAGTGAAGTGATTTTCAGTTAGGGTTTAGGGAAGGGTGGCAGTAACTGTCAAGATTTTTCCACAGTTTGCAGGGACAAAGATAAGGTTGAAAAAAAGCACAGTATGGGTATTCCTTTGTTGCTCTCTCAGTCCTAGAAAAGCTCTTAGGAGGGAAAACAGATTTAAAAGGGAGTGCTAAGATGTTGCTTCTGAGCCYAGACAATGATGTATATAAGCAAGCTTTTGCTCCTGCAAAGGGAAGCAAATTTCGAGGGTTTAGTACTTTTACAGGTGGTAACTGAGATCCTGTCCTTGCACCGTCAGTAGCAGATAAGCTCTTGATGATTGATTTAAGGTTCGTATTGCACCCTGTTCTGCAAGCACACAATTCTTTTATTGAAGATGAGGGATACGAGGAAGGGCTTTCTGAAAGGACTGACAGCACCTGCTGGTG
Organism: Amblyornis subalaris; assembly: GCA_018881555.1. NCBI lineage: Eukaryota > Metazoa > Chordata > Aves > Passeriformes > Ptilonorhynchidae > Amblyornis > Amblyornis subalaris. Next base: position 890,282 of record JACAXG010000078.1, read on the forward strand.
TTAAACTGAATCTTTTCCCTTTTGGACAGTGAGGTTGGGGGTGCATTTAGTGGCGGCAGCTTGACGTTAAAACCCAGTCGTGTGTCTGTGCAATCACTTTAATATCCATGCAGTGTTTGGCACAGGCTCTTGCTCTCTCTCTGTGCTAGGAAGGCAGTGAATACCAGCAAGGGGGAAACCAAAACTGTGGGCATTTGAGTCTGCTCAGCCAGCACATTCGCCTGGCCCTGCGTACTGGAGCCACTGGTGTAGGGATGGTGTACTGCTTTCCAGAGCTCTTTCTCATCTTTTCTTAACACAAGCCCTGCGTGGGCACCCACTAAGCCAGGAGATGAAGGAGGTGGTGATTTTCTTGCGAGAAATTAAAGAATACATTAAATCAATCAGATCGCTCTCCACTGAGGAAGTATTTTTTTCACAGAGCTGTCAGCAGAAAGCAAGAGTGTTACATTCAGTTTATGAGCAGTGAGCCTATAGTATCAATTATCCCATGGTTTTGGTAGTGTTGTGCCAAGATTATGCATCTTGGTTTGCATGGGCGTGACCAACCTCCCTGTCTGTGCCACCCTGAGCTTTGGACTTGTTTTGCTTCAAAATTTGAGTTCACTTTAGGCCACCCTGAGCAAGAAAGATGACAGCTGCATCGGTGTCTGTCATTAAAATCTGAGAAGTTCAGTAGTTTGTTGATGGCAGCGGGGTTATTTTCTATTTTTCAACAATGTGAAAGAAAAGTCTGATCAATTATGCATCTCACTCCTACACTACTAATGGATGGACAGACAAGGGGTCTTTTCCGCTGACATCTAGTATGCTAAGTAAAGAGATTATTCCCCTCAGTTTGATTCCTTCATGTAATGAATGATAAGTAGATAAATCAGTGAGGTAAAATGTGTGACAGCTAACAAATAAGTTACACACTTTGTAGTTTTGTGTGGATGCCCTGACACAGGGGAATAGGCTTGTGCTGTTGTGCAGACCTGCAATCACTTCTGATTGTGCCTTGACGTTTAAAAGTTTGTACTTTCAACTGATTTCCCAGATGCTCCCAAGCTTTTAGGATTTTTCAGGTCACAGAAATCCCTTGATAAAGTTTCTTAATGAGTTTTAGAACTAAATTTAACGTTGTTTTGGTTTGGTTTTTTTTTTCCCCAAGGAACAACACTCTATTACAAATTGTGATATTTTTAATTATCTCCTAAACTCCCAAACTCTGCTTTGGCTTTTGGGAACTGCTCTCAGGTGGCACAGAGAACAGGCAGGTGTCATGCAAACCAGCCCCTTGGTCACTTGCTGTAACAACGAGAAAACAGCAGAGGCAAGGCCTTCCCTCATTGCAAATTAGCAAGGCCTTCCTTCATTGCAAATTAACATCACACTCATATTAATAAAGGACCTGGCCTTTTATTTACACCATGAGTGCTGAGGAGGAAAGGTAACTTTCTTTTTTTTCTCGTGGAGTCCATGAGCCCATGATGTTCTGTGGTATGGATTAATAGGCAAGGAGTATCAAAGCCCTTTTTATTTCTTTCTTTGTAAATGGCCCCTTCTCGAAGCATTGGTAGATTGATTCTGACCAGTACAAGACCTTCTSCTCCATTTTCTTGTTCTCTTAAATTGTTCTCTGGTAGGATGGTCAATAACTGCCAATTAGTCCCTCCACTGACTCTCTTTAGTGGTACAAAAACCATAGTAGTATAATTTTTAAAAATCACTTTATATGTGGTTGGGGTTTTTTTTACTAATCCAGAAAATAATAGCTTATAGTCATGGCATGTAATTTTTAATTTCTTTTTTTAAGTCTATGGATTTCAAAGGAATCTTTAAAAAAAAAAAGTTAATAATGCCCGTAAGTAACTGCTGTCTTTAAAAATAAGTGGTTGTCTGATATCAAAACACAGTGCTAAACACTTTTACGTTTCCCACTTGACTGTGCTGGCCAGGGAATTTGAAAGCTGGCTTCCTGCACTCATAAATTGTAATTTAACACATACATTGCTTCTGGTGTCCACTTTCTGTGAATAACTCCTGAAGGATAAAAAAAAATGGCACAGCAAAATAATACTTGCAGCAAAGTATGGACTTAGAACATCTACCAAGCTTAAAAGGGGAACTGTCTTCTACTGGTAACTCTAATGTTTTGAATTCTGGAAATATTATCAAGGTTGGCTCAAAGTTTTATTTTATCATTACCATGTCATAGTGTATTATGAGATATGTGTTATTTTTCATGCAGTAAACTGTAACATGCCTATATACAAAAGGATACTGTCCATAAAGAAAATTATGGGATTAAGTTATGTTATTCTTTTATTTTCCATTTGAATTATATTTGCAAATGTTCACTTGTTTTGAAAGATCAAAAATGTAGCAAAAGTTCATTATGACTGTAGTGAAAGTCATTAATCCTGTCATTGAAGTTATGTGGAAAAAATTTTTATTACTGAGTAGCTGAAAAAATTATTAAAAGCAAAAATAAGTACCAGTGTTCTTAAAAAAAAATGCACAGATCTTACAAGCTCTGAGTCCCACAGGACAAACTTCTGAGATTGAAAAGGATTTTTAGGTCAGAAGTATGTTTTCTTTTGTCTGCTCTCTAGCAGATAATGTAATTTTCYAAATTTATTTTTATTATCTCACTTGTTTTCATCATTTTTGTACCTATTAGCCCAACAACCAGGTCCTACTGGAGAAGTACCTATGAGCAGCAACCCTTTACGTCATGGCTGTCTTTGGCATTGAGAAGGGGAAAGTTATTCTCAGTTTGAGGTCCCCTCCTTGGGCACCTTGTCCTCAGGTAGCATTTGTTTAGAATATTTCAGAGATACTTTGGCTTTTTTCTGAATCCAAGCAAGAGGAAGCCTGAAGGAGCCCTTCCCCTCATACAGATTTCTTAGATTAGATTGAATTTTCTTAACATCAAGTGCCATTTAGGTTGCCCCAAGGCTTCCCAGATAACCACAAAACATTGTTTGATGTGACACAGAGCCTAGAGGAGACTCTTGCTTTCCTGGATCAGCAGGTGGACCAGCCACAGGGTTTAGACATAGGCCATGTCCAGTGTTCTCCATATTGATTATTTCTGATCCCACCACTACATGTTGATCCACTTTGCTGTTTTGTTGAATAGGGTCTCATCGTGTCTCATATTTTATTTAACTCGGTGTGCTTTACTTACTGCATTCTCTCAACCTGCCAACTTCAGAAATATTTGTAAAGGAGGTGTGGCTGTGGGTTTTTTAGCAACAGTTTTCTAAAGACAACAGGTAGAACCAGATGTGTACATGGAGATAGCATCTTTTATTTAAAGATTTATTTTCTGGCCTTCCTCAGGTCTGAAACAGAATTAGCAGACTTCAGAGCTAAGCACAAAATGAAAGCGATTGCTCAGGTATGTACCAAGCAAACTACATCTGAAAGAAAACATGGTTAGTATGTGCAGAGTAGAGACAGTTGAGAAGGCAGTTACCTCACTAAGGGAAAGAAAGAAAAGATAATTTGTAGCCTGTGGAACATGGAAAGGTTAGTGGAAGGGAAGGGAAATTATGCTGTGCCATGAAATCAATATCTCCATTGAATCCCTGTCTTCTAGTGACCAGTAGCTTAAACTTAGCTCTAGGCTTGCCTTTGGAAGGCATTTTGGAGATCTTTAAAGATCAGGACAGAGAGATCAAAGGTGGCATGGTTGTGAAAAGTGCTCTTTGTAAAATGAGGATATTAAATCTGCGTCAAGAGTCTATCACAGAGCTGAATCTCAGAAATATTTCATTCAGCACTTCTAGTCCTTTGAGTGTGCCATTCTGAGTCCCACAGGATGAACTTTTGAGATTGGAAAGGATCTTTTAGGTCAGATGTATGTTTGCTTTTGTCTGCACTCTAGCAGATAGTGTAATGTATCTTGTTAAATGGGATTTACTCTGGCTAAGTCTATTGACATCTCCCTTTCATCTGCAAGATAGCTGTACCTAAGTGCTACTGCTGCTGTGTTCAAATCCTCAAGTCTATACTAAGTTTTTATTGACTCATTTCTGAAATTCCATGTTGTTTTTAAAACCTAAATTAATCTGCTTCACTGTGACAGTACATCACAGTTGGGCAGGAGAGTCACCTCCCTTGTCCTGCTGCCCAGGCTGCTTTGGATGCAGTCCAGGGTACAGTTGGCTTTGCTGGGTCATGCTAAGCTTTTTGTCATTCAACACCCCCAAATTCTTCTTGGCAGGGCTGCTCTCAATTCATTCTCCTCCCAGCTTGTATCTGTCCTTAATGGGACCTTCTTGTTGCTCAAGTGAGTCCTTGGCTCTTCTCCCTTCCAGAGGCCCCACTGCTTCTGTGACAGGTCTGTTGTCACCACACCTTTCCATACATGCAGTGAACAGTGGGGGAAGCAGCCACAGCATCTGTGATACCACATACATGACCTCACGTATGTCATTACAGTTGGGTGGAAGATCTGGATACCTTTTCTTCACCAGCACTGTTTCAGGAATTAGCTGTTAGGAGGGTGGGATGACGATTCCTATATTTCTTCTTTTCTTCTCCCTAAGAATCTTCTTGGCCTGTACTATTATTTAAGAAGGTGTGCTCACCTTTAACCAACATCTTCTCTTTGTCAGCAGCTGCTGTGGGGTGTTTCAGAGGGATGCATGGCCCTCCAAGGGCAGATATTTCAGCATGGTTCTGCTGCTGCCGTGTGGGATGTGGGACGGGTGATTCACTGAGACAACAGCCGAGGAGCAGTGGCAGGGTGCTTCCCCAAGCAATGGTGAAATGAGACTACTGAAGTAATTAAAAAGTTGTTTTATCCTGCTGGTGACCCCTAGAGAGTCTATTGCCATTTTCACATTAAATAATGCACAGTTATGTCTGACATATTGTCTTTTCTTCAGAGCTCCTACCTGAGCTGATAACAGGGAACAAATTAATCCCAGTTTGATCCAGTTTAATTAATCCATCTCAAAGGTGTTGCATTGCTTTGGATGTTTTGATCTTGTTATTATTTTTGGGTTTTGCAGCAGTATACCATTCTTGGTAGGATTATTTAGTTAAAGTTTATATTCCCAAATAAGAGCCTGTGATACTTTAATGGAACAGTATGATTGTGTATAGATGGTATAACTGAGGCTAGTAGAGATACTTCCAATCTAGGTTTGCAAACATTTTCAATCAGGCTCTTACTGTTCTATTCCTTGGGAAGCTGTACTTGTGACAAGAATGCCACACTTGAAGCTTTTCTGGATCCTTTTTTCCAGACTTTGTGAGCATACCTGATTATTTTTTCATTACTGCATAACTACTGTTATTACCTATTCTTTAATAAGTTAGATGGAAGGTACAAAATTATTTTATTGAAATATTTTATACAGTTTTGCAAAGATGGAAACCTTAATAATGAACTAATCATTTTGGCACACTCGTACAGGTTAATAATTCAACAGTGCATTAGTTATGCCATGTTAAAATAATTCCTTTTCTTTCATTTAGCAGAAAAGGCCTACTCTGGCCAACTTAGTACCTTTATTCATATGGTTATTATAGAGCCTGTGGTTATCATAGAGCTTTAAGTAGTTACTATAGTGCCTTGAAATCAATACTGCATGTTTACTTTGATAAAGCTCAATTGGTTTTATTTTCCTCTTTGTAGACTGGAAAGTGAAAAATTACAAACCTGTAACTCTGAGGTGGCCCAGCCTCTGTCCATGCATTTTTACCAATATTGATCTGTGTCTTTGGACTACTCTTGGTGCTACAGGATGGAGAAGTTGAAACAGCTTTTTATTTTATTTAATCCTACTTACATGTTGACATGCACAGCAAGTGTCCTCACTGTGTGAGTCAGGCAAGTTACTCACTTGCTGTTCAAGTCAGGAGCAGAACTCCATCATCTCTGAAGACACTGGTTCCTTCCTCAGGCTAATGAAGGTGCAGACAGCAAAGCTGTACACCAAAGGTATCCCTGTACCTCAGTTTTGGAGAAGTACATGAGCAGTTTCCTTAATCCTGCTTGCAGAGTTTTCCCAGGGGCTGTTGCAACTCTGTAGTCTGCCTTTCCTCACTTGGAGCAACACAAGACTCTGAAGCTCATTCCGGTTTGTTTTGTTTCAGTTATTTTCAATCAGTGTATTTCACAACTAAATTTGGTTTGCAAGTGCAAAGAAAGGTAAGGCTGAATTCTTAAAACAAGTCCAAACATACTGTTTGACTAGAAACCAAGTGTTTTGCTCTATATTAAAATTCTATGGTTAATGTTATTTATCCTATTTTCCAAAAATATTATTTGACCTCAACAACAAAATTGAAAAATCTAATTTTTAAACACAAAATTGCCAATCATAGCACTTAATTCAAACCAGTAATTTTTAAATATACATATTTTTAAAATTTTTTTTGAACCCCAGTTATCCTGTTTCAAAAATATTCTTTGGAATTTAGTTAAGATCATGCAATATTTTGGTCTGCTCAAAACTGCATATTCCAAAAGATTTTATTTGCCAGAAACACGTCATTCAGCTCAAGTTAGGAGTCTGCATATCTTTTTCTTTAGCCTAGTCCGAACCCAGTAAGTGAATTAGTTTACCTCTTTTGGTACCAGTGATGAAAAAAGTGATAGCAATAATGCACACCTCTGTGATGGGAGGGCAGTGGCTGATTTCTACAGCCAGYGTACCACCTTTTGCTGAAGCTGTCATCTGCATGCAGGTGATCTCTAAATCCACCTGTGCTGTTTGTTTCAAGCTGTTCAGTAACTTCTTCACAGCCTGTGCTGCTTTTTTATGGTCCCACCACAGTAACCTAATAAATCCTCTCTTCCTGCACAAAACCAGAGGATGCTTAAGTTTTGGATGTTGCTACCAACTTACATATTTTCTCATGGCTTTTAATTTTTTTTATTTTTTCTTTTCTGAATTTGACAGGTTTTCAACTCCAGTAGCTGGTAAGTATTCACTGAAAGCGTTATAGTTCTGTCTTCATTTTTCTGTACTTTCCTAATTCTCATTCTCTTCTGATTTTCTGTTTGAAAAATCAAGTCACTTTTGCAATTTCTTTGTAATGTATTCTGTCCAACCCTTGTTCTCCAGCATTTCTAGGAACTCATGCTGCCTTCTTAATTGACCTGTCATTTATGGACTGTATCTGTAATTCTTGGGTGATACTTGGTAACAATTCTGAATTCTGATGAACAAAGCAGGAAATTTCAAATCTGCAGTACTTCGGAGACAATGCGCTGTCTGCAGGCAAGATGCAATTATTACTATTCAGAATGGTTACTAAGCTGTCCTTGCTTATCAAACATGCACACATAAGGAACTATGTGTTTTGAGTGTGAGTTTGATTTGGTCAGCTCAATCTATTACATCAATGCTAGAGTTAAATTAATCTCTTGACATAGACAACTGCAATTTGAGATAAATTGAAACTGTATTAGTCAAAGGCAAGATGCTAGCATAAAATCCTCGCCTGTCTCACTGCTTAATCAGTTTTATAAATATGTATTTTTACAAAATTAAGACAATAGTATTGAAGATCTTAGTTCTTTTTCACTCCTATGAAGTTGTAATCCAAGCTTATCTCTCTTTTCCTTCCATTTTCTCATGCACACGTACTTCTTCAACTCAAGGTTTATAAGCAGATCATTCTAAATGACTGGACTTTAAAAGCAGATATGTAGGTGGGAGTAATTGCTTCTCAGAAGCTGAGATGATTTACGAAAACATGTGGTTTAGTTTGCTTTTTTTTACTGTGTGTGTTACTGACGTGTCATTTCTGTTTGGTACATGACTGTGACAAGTTTTCTGACACACTCATTTGTATCTGAATGTTGCCTATAGCATTCACAGTTATGGCATTCCTTGCCTGACTAAAGTTTTCGATAGTAAATAGGGCTGAAAGAGTTAACATGTTAGGTTGCAGGCCCAGCTGTTTTACTAAAAGCAAAGCTGGATGAAGAATCAACATTTCCCTGGCATTCCTTTTCCACAGTCATTGCACGTGATCTGTTAATAATAACCTTTGTTAGATCGATCTCTACCAGAATTCTCATTATTTGTCCTTCTCTCTGCCCCCAACAAGAATATGGTAATATCTGTGCACAGAGCAGCCTGTACAAGGTTGTGGGAGGCACAGTCAGATATCCCTTGGAGGCCCTCAAGAAATAGTTTGCTTGCTAGTGTTCAGATATTCCCGTTTACAGGATCATCACAATGCTATAAGGAGTGTCTTGCTGTTAAACAGAAAGCCAGGAGTTATCCTTAAGTCAGATCAAACTCAGATGGATGTTTACTATGATCAGAATAGACAGCATCATTTAAAATATTGACAAAAGATGCATATGTAGTAAAAAAGGAAGCTCTTCTGTTAATCTGTTAATCAAAAAGAAGACATCTTCTTCTGTATTAGCCAACCTGTTCACACAGGGGTTTTTTGCTCAAATTCACAGGAAGGCATTATTTTCCTGTGCTCATGAGTACTAGTAAACGCAAGACCTTCCAAGTCAATTGCATTAGACTTTGTACCTATTTCCTTGGAGTCTCTTGGGTTTCCATTTATATTCAAATCTGCCTCTCCCTTCCTTCCCCACTAAGTCTACACTAATGCAGTACTGAAAGAATCTAGCCCTTTTTCCAAGAAATGATTACTGAGCATCTACCCCCTTTAGAAAGACTAAAGCAACTTTTGACAGATCAGGTGCTATCTTCTGAACATGACTGCCTCTATTAAACTCATTAAAGGCATAATACCTTTCCCTGGCTCCCCTGCTCTCACAGCCTCTCAGCAAGTGCATTTCACTGTGAAATGTCTCAGGCCATTGAATTTTGCATTTTATTATCAACTGCTAAATGGACAGACATACTCCAGGCAAATAATACCCATTAAATGAGCACATGCCTTCCATTACTAGTTGTTGATTTAGAACAGATCTGTAAATCAGCCACTTTAGAATGACACTCAGTGGGTTTCAGGCAGGCAGTCTCACAGCTGAGAGAAACCATAGCTGAGGGTTTTGTGCAAAAGGAATTATAATGCCAAAAGACAACTGTTGAGAGAACTTTGGTGCTCTTAAATTCCTCTGTCTTCCCTTAACTGGGAGATTGGTCAACAGACAGAATTGGAGCATCACAGCAAACCATTCAGATTTATGCAGTTGCAGAGACCTTAAGTGCAACGCCCCATTGGATGGTTGAGGTAGAAATGCCTGTGACTTTAGGGTCCCCTTCACTCCGCAAACCTGGAATCATATTGGCTGACAGAAACAAATGAAAACAAAAGGATCATTCCCGCAAAGCATGCTCTTGAAAAAGTCAACAAAATGAAATACCGGTCTTATCTTCACGCAAAAACCTGAAAGATTTCCAGGTCCTCCCGTCCGTGAATTGAAGTCTTTGTTCTGTGTCTGACTCTGTATTTGCACAAGAATGCTTCTAGCAGATGATTTCACTGTAATTCCTAAATCAAAACAAACTGGGAAATACACTGCTGTTTGTGTCACTGTCTAACACTACACAGCATGTGTGAGTGCACAACATTATTTTACATGCTGGCACTAGCAATGGATCAGACTAGAGAACAATTACCTTTACTCTAAAATTGCGCTTTCTATTATAGTGTCTCCAGTTTTAATGAAGATCAACTGTGACAAAGCCACACGGAGTAATGGAAGTACCAGAGTGAAATTGCTTTTTGAAAACAAAAAGCTTTTTAAAAAGTCAGAAAAGGGCTGGGGGAGCCATGAGAGAATTTTCTACCCTAACATTTTGGCATTACTCTGTGGAACCTTGTGCTATTAGCAAGGAATGAAAAATTGCAGTTGACATCTACACCTGGCATTTGTCTCCATTAACGATTAATGCAGAGACTCTGTTCTCTTGGCTTAGTCTCCACCTGTCAGCTACTCTTTAGGAGAAAAGAGAGTAGGGGGAAACCAAATAGATTTAGGCTTCTTTATTCTGAACCAGGGTTTCCAGTGAAATCTATAGGCAAGGGTTATATTTGCATCCTTAAGGAAAATTTCATTGTGGCATTGCTTGTCTCCTCTCCTTCAGATCTGCTGTTCTATCCGCTTATCTACTATGGAAATTTTTTGCCTGTCTTTTCATATAAGGAGCTAGAAATCAATTTTTAAACTTGGCCTATCATTCAAAGATCATGGAGAGCCTGTGGCATAGATGTGTTTTGCACACTTCTATGTCTCTGACACAGGGGTAAAACACTGCTGGAAAGACAGAGCCTGAAGAGTCCTTCAGTCCCTCACCTGCTGTGGAACAGCAGCTCCTTGGTGGACACTCAATGAAGGAGGAAAGCAGGGAGATGTTTCCTCTGCATGCTGTTTCACCCTCAGAGAAACATCCCACAGGCTGCAGGAAGTGGGCCTGGTATGGCTGTAATTGGTTTCAGATTCCCCATCTCCTCCTAACCCAGAGGATAGCGTTCAAGAGCTTTGTCCTGAAAGCTGCAGGTTTTTTCTTGCATTGAGCAGGAATGACTGCAACTTAAGAAGGCAAAGCAGAAGTATCACAGCAACTAGCTTTTAAACACGTTGATGTTAGAGGTTACCCATATCATCTTTCTGGCATGTTACGGGCACAGACTCAATGTCTGCTTGTTGTAGCTCCCAGGAGTACTCCTCAACTCCAAGAACTGGATGTACCCTACACCAGTAACCCAGCTCTGCAGTATTTTTGTGCAATTATCCCCACCATACAATGTAAACCGGGGCAAATTTTCTCCAAGGGTGTTGGGGCATGCTCTGGTCCTTTTCCATGGCTGAGAGTTATAGTTGTCCAATGAAAGGTGATAGTTTGCTGTTTCAACATGGCCAGTTGAAATATCTCTGAAAGACAGCAGAGAATGCAATAAAAGAAATAACAAGGCTAAAGTCTGGGCCAAGGCTATTGCTGAGTAGAAAAGCAAGAGAGTTGTTATAGCAACAGATGAAAGAGATTTTTTTGTTGTTGCTGTTAACAAATGCGTGTACCTGAACCTTAGAAAGCTAACATAGCTGTAACTGTGAGAAAGTCTAAATGGTGCCTCTCAGGCTTATGTGTGTTTGCTGTATTTGCACTTCGGGCTCACCAAAGCTGAGTGTCTGTATTACTGTTGTTGCCAGCCCAAGCTTTTAAGACGTGTTGAGGATCCAGGCTTTGGATATATCAGGCCAGCCCATGGTCTGCTCTCACTGGGACATGCGACTTTTGGGCCACAGCCCTTTGCACAAAGCTCTGGAGCATGTGTGGCCCAAGCTCTCACCAGCCCATGAGATGCTGTGCAGGCACACCCTGGCTGAGTTTGCTTTGTTTTGCTGTGGGCAGCAGCGCTCCAAAAATCACACGGATTTAAAGCGGAGTGGCAGCTGCTGTGCCACCTCTCACCTGGCACAGGGCAAGTCTAGTCCACTCACTAACAACCAAATATCATCCACATGAGCCCGGATTTGAACTAGCATTCCTGCCTCTAGTCATCCTAAAATAGTAACTATGACAAGAGKAGGAGTTTTGCTCCCACATAAAACCAGGAGAAGAGATTAGGAACAGCCGCAAGCAAGGCGTAGATTACTACACGTGCCACTAGAAGCCAACCAGTTATTTGACCTCAGGTTCATATTTCTGTAAACATGTATCTTGGCAACATATAATTCAGTTCCTCAATATGCTGCAATGAAAGCCCTTTCTCATTTATCTCAGCTGTCTTGTTGTGTTATGTTACAAATGATTGCTGTTAATTCTGTGTTTAATTGTGCTTAGCATAATTTATTTGCTATCCAGCGATCTTAACTGTTGGACATAGCAAAATATGGTTGTTTTCTCTTCTGCTTCCTTCTGCTTCTCATTTGTGGATGCTGAAAGCAGTTGGGCCTGTTCCATGTGAATGGAAATAATCATGGGCATGTACAACAAATTCATTAATCTCAAGAAGGCTCTTGTGTGGAGCTACTCTTGGAGTACTCCTCATGAATTGTCCTTCTCTTTTCTGCCCCTACAAAATTCCTTTCTTTTAATTTTCCACCACAAACCTGTTCTCTGAGGATCTACCTCCTTTCTCTTGCTAATGGGGTTTGGAAGCAAAATGCATTTCAACTAAAATTGGCAATAATGGCCTGTTTATTAAACTAAGGTGCCTGTCCCAAAGAAAAGGAAAGCCCTGAATCTTTCAAATGCAATTGGAACACTGGGATCATTTTGTACAATGGGAGCCCAAAAGAGAGTAATTTTGCTCCATGTCATCGTCCCTTACCTTTTAGATACATTTACTCTGGGCTCTGAATGCAGAGCAGTCAGGACCCAAATATTTTATTTTGTGACGTTTAATAGTCTGAAAATAATCCATGTTTTTTCTGCTAGGCTCACTTTCAGTTTCCTCTTGATTTTGCATTTTTAATCCTTGTGAGCAATTTGTCAGTCCTTTATCAGACTGGCGGTAAACATTGTTCCATTGGTGCTTGCCCTTGAAGTCACTGTCTGATGACTCTGCTCAAATCTTCCCCTCCAAAGCTCCCAAAGTGCTTGAGTAGGAGTTCACATGTACAACCCAGCACAGGCCAGAGTGCTGAAGTCAGGCAGTGGCTGTGAAGTGCAGCACAATGACTTTCAAAGAGGATAAGAACCATGCATCCAGCACAGCAGCAGATGTGTACGTGTTTCATTACACACACATTAGTGTACATATTTCAACAGATTGGTTATCCAGGCCCTTTCAAATCCGAGCACAGGGACTTTTGCGCATAACCCTGTGGTACAGCTAATGAGCTTCCCAAGATACGCAGATGAAAGTTGCTCCTCCATCTCAGAATCAGAGTGGTAATGCCTGAATCATTGCCTTTTAAATATACTGGCTTTGATCATACCAGGGAATATTTCCAGCTTATCCATATTCAATCTTTGTTACTTCYATTTCTTATTTACCACTTGTCCATGTGGAAAAAATGAACTCAGCACTTAACAGAAGGAAGCTTTTGAGGATGTCTCAGCCATTCTTCRCTGTTATCTGCCAACAGAATTGTGGCAAAGTAGAAGGCATTGCGTGCATTGTATCTATGTGATTGGTCTTCTAATGCTGAGGATGTAGAGAAGAACACAGTCATCAGGCACAATACACCTCTGGGTAAATATACAGAGTGCAAGGCTACTCAGAAATACAGAAACCATACAAAATAAGCAGTTTTTTCAGCTGTAGATCCTGGGTTTATATATAGTACTTATTTACCTTGAGGATGAACTGCAGTGAGATTACATGGAGCTGGAGTGTTGGGAGAAGGAATGCAACTTTGGTATGGTAAGTTATCATTGAATCTTTACACCAATTAGATTTTGCAAAAGTGCACTTCAGCTAGTAATCAGAATTATGAGAGGTGAATGGCAGTAGAAACTCAAGAATGTTTTTATCTTATAATGCACTGTAGACCTATCTGCACGACTGTTGTGGTTTAAGCACAGCTGGAAATTGAACACCACACAGCAGCTCACTGGGGAAAACTAATGCAGCCACAGCAAAAGTGAACTCAGTTAAGAGCTGAGTTATATCTGCTACCCAGTGTTGAAGGAGGATTCAGTATTTTCTCTGAATTCTGAGTCCTTGCCCATTTTCCTGTGAAGGGTTTGATGGTGGAACATAGAGCTTTCTGTTAGTTTTAGTGAGTGTACCTCTAATCTACACAGTGAAGCTCATTAGATGGTTAGTGCTTTCACACGCATGCCCGGGAACTGGATTTCAGGATCCAGCAGCTCTATCTGAGGTCTATAAAAGTAAAATAAACCAAATCATGATCTATTTACATATGCAGGTTGCTCTTCATATCTTCTGTTTCCCAGAGGATAGTTCTTGTATTTTAAATTTGTCACTAAAACTAGGGCTGGTCAGAAACATCTCAATTTTTAAATTATTATAGATTGCTGGTAAGGCTTGTTTTTAAACCCTCACTTAATTTGGTTTTTTTTCTGAACTACTCCAGTATTAGTGCTATTGATAATTATCAGCCCATAATGGAATTTTCACTTGAAAAAGAGACAAGCACAATAGTAGATGTACCCTGGAAAATCAGCAGACTTGAGGCTTGGCAGAGAGGGGCTTTACACTCTGTGCTATGTATTGCTAGTGATTGGCCCAGGCACCTGCAAGTTGACTCTTTTGAGCCGTGCATACCCATAATCCCTATTCCTCCCAGTGCCCCCCATCAAACTGAAAAGTTGTGCAAAGTCTTATGTTCATATGAATTAAAAACGCTGCCCAGCTTACAAACATTTGAGGACATAAAAATTCTTGTTTGTTAGCAAACTTCAGCTGCCCTTTCCTGATTTATAATCCTACTACTGCTTACAATTTGTCACTGTAACATTATTTTAATTTGAAAAACTTGTTTATTAATTGAGTAGCTTTTCTAGTGTCGTGGTCCTTTAATATACCCCAGTTTTGGAACTGTGGAACTAATTTCCCCCACTGCCTTCAAAACCACATGGACAAAATTTCACAGTTGTGTTCTCAACATTTTGAACTTTTCTGGTGTCTTTTGTGAGTAGAGCTCACTGCAAGATCATACATAAGTTTTGTAGAAACATTTGAATTCTTCATTCAACATTCTCTGTTTTCAGCCTGATCCAAAGAGAAGATTTGATTCACAGAGAACAGAGTGAGGTTGACATAATTTCTAAACAAAACCTGGCAATAGCAAACTGCATGTGTGTGCACAGATTCACACCGGGAATTAGAGCAATAGACTATCTTGTAAGTGGTCCCTCATCAAGTATCATTTTCTTAAAAATATGCTTTCTTTCCATAACTCTGGTGCCTTTGGCTAGGTAATATCTTGCAAGCAAGGGGCAAAAATCAGCTATTTCAATAGGGACACACATTTAATCGCTGTTGCTGCATATTTCCATATCAGCAAAGTACAATCTGCATTATTTTTCTAGTGTTGTAATATTCTTTCCAGTTCAATAGCATTCTTCAAGGTGAAAATCTCAGCTGTTTTCTGGTAGTCTCCCACCTAGGAAGAAGATTTAAAATCAGTTGTATCAGCAGTTTGTTCTTGCTGGCATTGAGATTATATTTTCTTTCCCCTCCCTGTGCATCCTAATGCCTTTTTCTGTTCCCCGCCACCACTACACTCATGAACCAGCCAAGCAAAATTAAAGCTTCCAGGCTTTCTAGCAACAGGAATCTCACAGGCAAAGGAGATTGGGTATCCAAACAGCTACATGTTAACAAAAAAATCTTACTGTCTGATTATGGAGACCTTTGCACAAATTTGTTTATGGCAGGATTTTGCTTTAACTGACCCATAGTGAAAAAGTTATGTGAGAAAAAAAGAGTGAGTAATTGTTGATGTGAATGTAGCAGATTTTGTTCTGTTTCTTCACTGACTTTATGACTTGAGAGTGTAGAACTTCATATTGTCCTAATTAGGATGCCAGGGGAAAGAAATTATTTAGATCTTGGTTTAGTATTCTGTAGAAGTGGTAAGTCCTACAAGAGTGTCAGTTAGATCCATGGACCTCTCCAGGGAAGGAGGAGAGCTAAGCAAGCATGATGATTATTTAATGCATACCAACGCTGGACAAGAATAGTTATATCTAATGAAAATGCTGCTGGGGTGATAGGCACTGTTTTCATTTGTCTTCAATTGCAGATGATATGTCCTGTATTTTCCCTCTTTGTGGATGTCTTCTGTGGAGTTGTAAATGTATAATTAATGCGGCATAGAAATGTGCACTAGCCATAATATTAAAATTTAGCATGGCATTAGCTTTCAAAAATAGGTAGCAAGTTGAACTTAAAGCTGTAAAAAAAATTATTCTTCTGTGAGAAGCTCCATCATACAAAGCATTGAAATTTATCTCAACATTATTCTATTAGAGCTTTTTAATTACTATGGCAGATAAGCAGGTCTGTCCATTATCTTTTCAGAACATTTGTGTTAATAATGTCACGCAATTTGCAATGATTGCTACAGAATATTCTGTCCCCATCAGGAGCTTAGTTTAAGCTGATATGGGAAAGCCAATCTTCTACAGGCCAGAAGGTTCCCCATTCTTTTCCACTGGGCTCCCAAGTCAGCTACTTTTCTCAACTGAACAACAGCCCTCCCTTAAGCAGTACAGCCAAAAGAAATATATAAAATCCCTCCCTGAGCACATCAGTAATAGCAAGTTCTGAATGCATGCATGGTAGACAGAACATTAGTCACCTTTTTTGTTTTAAGGTTATTCTGCTGTTTATAAAATGTGAAACAAGGTCATTTTGTAATGCAAAACTGTACTTTCAATCACTTACCAGGTACTTTTTTGGGTTAGGTTTTCTTTCTTTTTTCTTTCTAGATCAATAATATGAAGCCCATAATTTATTTCAAAGCATACCTTTGATACTTTGCTTCTTAGTGGGATATTTGTAGCTATGATAAGGGATGAAAGAAGAAGATATATTCTAGTTTACCCACCCTCTTCCAAAAAAATTAAGTGTCAAGTTCTAACACTGCATTTGAATTTGAAGCAGCAACCGTCTTCTTGTAATGCTGTAGAACTCACCAAAGCCCTACATGTAATGTTCCTGGTTTGGAGTGATATCCAGATTTAAATATTTCCAGGAGGAGTGATATTTTTAGTGAACAAACTAACCAAATAATTATTTATGGATATCATTTATACTTCATCATTCTTTATTTTATCTGTGGGAGATCCTATCTCTGTATTCAGAACACACATAATGAAACAATGAAGAAATTCAGAGTTTGCAGTAGCACCACAAGAAATAGCCATTTCAGCTTGTAATGAGATTTTTAAAGAACTGCTGAGAAGATTTCAAATATCTATATTGGCTGCAAACAAGTTTTTGTCCTTGAATTATCTTGGCTTCATTTAATTCAGGACAGTTCAATGTTTGCATTATAACTCCGCAGCACTTGGAATCAAACATAGAAAAAGGCCATTAAGATCCATTGCACTCCCTCTTCTTTGCTGGTCAAGGCAGTATTGTTCCTCAAATTGCATTTTTCTGTCATTTGCCCTGCCTTGATAAAGATTTGTTAGGCTGAATTTAAAAAAGGACAGCTACAGGAAACGAGCCACACAAAATGAAGATGAGAAGGCTTCCAGTTTTGGAAGCTGATAAAATTGCATCCTCATATTCATGCCAAAATGTGGCAGGAGTGTCATGAAAAGTACCCTGGGAGTGGCTACTGCTGCTAAGTGTAGAATTGCGAGTAAGGATGTCCACTTGTGTCTCCAGAGCATGAAAATACAAGCAGTTTATGAGACAATCAAGTTTATGACCTTAAGATGCTGCAGTTGTGCACTGTGAGGAATGAACAATCTTTTAGGATGCTGGTACAAAAGTGAGAGAATATTAGACTGAACTTTTAGATGCCTTTGTTCAGATTTTTTTCCCTTGAACTCTTATGTACTATTCATACAGTTGAAAAAAAATGCAAGATATTTTTCTCCTAATTTTAAAAGTAAAATAGATTGTGGTTTCTATATGGAAACTTATAAGGTTTAATTTTTGTCGGCTGACTAAAGGGAAGTGCTTTATTAGAGGGAGAAGTTAGGAATTGCATGGCCAGCAGTATAATGGTGGAAAATTGGGTTTATGCAACTGGAGATACCCTTACTTTCTAATTCTAGCACAATTATTACCAAAATATTAAATATGAGGTTAATTTAGCATTTACTAGAAATAACTAATATAATAAGTGGTTTCCTGAAATATCTCTTTAAAAAAGCTTTTGTACAGCTCTTTCTGGTAACAGCCTGTGGGTTTTATAAATAGTTTGCTGATCAATGTGGAAATGGCACGGTTGAAAAAAGAAGAAATAACAGATATAAGTTGCAGAGTTTGGTGAGATTAGATGGTTTACTATGATATATGACTCAGGTTGGATAGTTTCTGGTAAGACTGTCTTTACCTAAAATTCCCTTCCATTACTACTACTACTACTACTATTATTAATAATAATAATAATAATAATAATAATAATTTTATTAGCTAGTTTGGGAATATTAGCAATACTCTCCATGCTGCTCTCCAAACTTTCAAAGCCACATCACCAGCGAATTATTAACCATTGAAATCTCCTTTCTCGTGAGCATTTTATTTTAGTCTCATCCTGTCTTTAAAACCTTTTTCTCCTTGATTTATACATCCTTTGTCTTCCTCTTCTCTGTAAATCAAGTGCCCCGTGGGTCTTCATGGTCATCTTTTAGTCCTTTGATAAGCACTATGAAAGGGAAAAACACTTCAAATACTGTCTAAAATCATCACAGATGGCATGTGAGGTAGCACTCCTTGAGATGAGCAGGGCTGCTCATGGCTGAGAGTTCTGGTCTCTCGTCAAAATCCCAAGGAAAGCTCTCCACAGCTGAAATCCCTGTGTGCAACTGGAGCAGTTATGGACAGTGGGTTATCGTGCTGAGGTGACTGCCCTTGTGCTTACACACAGCACATGTGAAGTAGTGCCACTTATTTTGAGCTTTTGTCATCTGGAGAATCCTGGGTACATGTTTACTGAGTTCCTTTGTTTTGCTTTTTTTCTTAACAGAGGGATTGGCTTCCGAGGACGGGATTCGCACCAGTCTGTTAGCACAGCACAACATTCCATATGGCCACACATCCCTCCCCACTGTTTACAAAAGATTGCCACGAGTGAGTTGATTTAATCCATTTCCTCTGAAATGCTGAGGAGAAGAGAAGCCCTCACTTGGGTAGGACAGGCTGGAGATAGAGCTCCATGACGTGAAGCTTCTGGGAAAGGGGGTAGAGCAGGGGCAAGGGGTGAAATGGGACCTTGAAATAGAGGTATTGTCCCAAATCCGAACCTCAGCACAGTGTGGGCTGCTATGAAGGAAATTGACTCCATCCTAGCTAGACCTAGCACACACACCAGGGATGTTCAGTTCTCAAAGACAATAAATACATAGCTCATTCCACTGACCTTGAGGCTATCTGCAGCCAGCTCTACAAATGCCCCTGTGACATCCCAAGCCAACTTGTCACTTTTCTCCAGCATGTAGGGCTGGACATTTTCTGCAGGACAAACTCTGCCCTAATTGGTGACACTTGTACRAACACCATTGGCAGGGGGATTTGGGTGGGACTGATTTCCTCCTGATGTTTACTTAGGGTCATGAATGACCTAAGCAGCAACAGCATCCTTCCCTCTGCAGTGTGGCCTCAGTTAATTGGAAAACTAGAAAAAAATTAGGGAGAAATTTCTAGTCATGGCAGTCTGCTACTATGATGGTTAACAGGGTATGGATCTGCACAGTAAAAATAAAGATCTTAAAGCAGCTCTTTAGAGAGCCAATCTAATTCAAATCATTTTTTCCTTTTTTTTTCTCTGTCTCCACAGAATGCCTTCTGTGAAGAAGCACAAAAATCCTAAACACATGTAAACTTGTGAGCTAGTGTTCTCTGGCTGCAGATAGATATATAAGTCAGACCTGAAAATAAACCATTTAAAAAATAAATCCTGGGGGCAAGATAAAACAAAAGTAGAGTGGCCACTGCCAGAGCAGATAGTTTGCCTGTTGTTCATATACTTGAACTCCTGCTATATCCTGTGAGTTTCCTGGGTTTCCACCAGGCCTGCTTTCCATGTGGGCCTACTCTCCAATAGACTTCAATGTAAGGGACCAGAAAGASGAACTATATAACACAAGTGCTGCTGGCTGTGAGTAGAAGGATGCTCCGTACTTTTTCTTCCCCAACATTTGAGAGAGAGCAAGCAGTAGCAAATATCCTGGAGCTCTTCCTTCAATTAATTACTACTCAGCTTAATAAAAAAATGTCCATGACTGGAAAAGAGAACAGGGTTGTGAAGACCATGTTTGGCCCAGTGGCTTATAATGAGCCTTTTTTATTTTGTTGTTTTGATCTTTTATAGTTACCAGTATAGCACCAGTAGCTTCATTATACCTGAATTTCCAGCTGCTCTCGATTCTACTGTTTTCTGTAACTCTAGAGGTGATGTTTGCACAGGGCAGGATGAAGAATGTTACTCACAGGGTTAATTATCTTTTTATATGCTTCAATGAGTTCACTGCAGGGAGATGAGGCAAGGCTGGAGGGACTGCAAAACAAAACCGAGTGATGATTGATCCCCATTGCCTCTTTCCTGCTTTGTCTCATGCTCTACAGGTATTCAGCCGTGTCAAAGCATCTTCTTAACTTCTCCAAAGCCAAGGGTAAGCCTGTATTGAGAAAAGTATTGCTTCTCTTTCTTCACCTGTAGCTTTAGTATACAGGTGTGTCTACGCACATATTGTTGAAGTCAAATCCCTGACATGTTATGGTTTAGGGAAATGCCTCCTCCAGCCTCTTGTGGACTTGTGTCTGCTGCTGCAAAGATTCTCAGAGCTGGGAAACAAATGTAAGGGCTGGATGGGGGTTAGAGGGTGAAGTGACTTTTCAGAAGAAGCAGAACACCATGAATTACAGTCTGGAAAGTGAATAATTTGAGGTTAGCTTTCTGTATGTTCCTCTGCTCTTGCTTGAGACCATCTTTGTGTGAGGAGACATGAAGAAGGATTGCCGTTTCCCTGGGATGGAAATGTGGTTTATTGAAGGAATCCTGCATCGGAAGTTTCCATTGTGACAGCAGAGACACAGGGTGGAGTGAAGAAGTTCTTTGAGTTTGGTGGGGTTTTTATTTTCCTTTGATCAATTGATCCCTTCAAAACAGTATGGGCTGATTTATTTGTCTGAAATTATATCACTGCCATTTTATTTATCTACAGAAAAGTGCAGCTGAAGCTGCCACAGCTTTAAGAAAAGGTTTTATATTTTAAGCACCTATCCATCAAGTGTCTTACCGTAAATTCATTTCAAGTAGGGAGATCACTAAGTGGCACCTTTTCATCACTATCAAATTAGATTTGGACAAAAGGTGTTGACATAAGACTCACTGACTTTGCCATCACTTTTAAAGCGCAGGCCTTTCCTATCTCTGCTCATAATTTAAGGCAATACAATTGTGCTCTCAAATATGAAATGTTTTGCTTTTTTAAAAAAAGAAATATCTGAAGGTTTGGATGTCAGCTGCTCTTTCTTCTGTCTGTGAGAAATCTGCCTTTCAGCTGGAGGAAATAGTTTAAGCAGCTCTTGCAGGATGGTGATACTGATCTATGGTGTCTTTTTATAACTGCTTTTAAAAAAGGCTGGTAAGCCTGACTAGTCTATTGATGAGCAATTGGTGATGTGCAGGATTCTTTCTTCACCTCAGACTTTTTTTTTTTGACAAAATGATGATGGGACTGTACATAATAACACTTGAACTGCAGAAAAAACTCTATAATTTCCTAAATAGGGCATAGGGAATATAAATGGCTGTCCAGAATAATGAGCAGGGATTAGCTAATTAAATTTTACCTGTGCATGTTATATTCTGACTCTTGTTCCTGTTTTAGGTAAAAGACTAAGACATGGGTGAGTAATTTAAGATTAAAATAAAAAACGTAGTGCTCTCATCTTCAAACCCAATTAAAAGTAATTACCATTTTTAAAAAACTTTTTCAAGGCAGGGAACTGCAAGATTACACTTTTGCATGTTCTTACAAGTTCCTTTCTCTTGGCATGGAAGCAAGTTGCCAGTCATCGTAGAAAATGTTTTGGCAGTACCTTCGTGACATTTCTGTGTGGGAGGTGTAAGAAGAAATAGGGAGTTTGCTCTTTGCTGTAACCGTTCTTACAAGAAGTGATTTTTGAGATAGAGTTGCTTTCTGAGAGCTAAGCAATGGGGGTTGTCAAAGAATTCCAAAGGAGAGAATAGCAAGAGTTATAAAATGGACTTAAAAAATATATTTATTCAAAATTTTTACTACATGAGCAATAGCCTGCTGTGAACAGACTTATGTGCTGTGTGTGATCCCTCTTCCACCCAGTTCCAGCTTTCTAGGATCCAAGACCACAAGGAGGCTTTCCTGACTTGTGCATGGGTCCCTGGAGCCATTTGGGTGGGGGACCACAGGGAAGATAGGAGCAGAAAGGAGGAGTGATGCCTCCATCACAACTCTCTCCTCCACAATGACACCTAAAAGCCCTGATAAGACAGTTTCTTTGGACTCTGCACAAATCCTGCAAGTTCAAGTGAAGAGTGAATGGTCTCCACTTCCTCCGACCTCGTGGGGTCCCCCAGCTGTGGCTGAGCTGCCTCTCCAGAGCGCCATCAGGCTTCACCCTCCCATGTCCAGGCCAGTGGTGACATACACCAGGTGATCATAAACATTCTGCCCCTTGTTTGAAACACACAAACCCTGATTTGACCCCAGCCCAGTCTCCTCTGTCCAAGCTGGTGTGACACCTCTTTCCACCCCATCCCAGCCCTGCCCTAGTTCCATGACCAAGCACAGCTTTAGCACAGGGTGATGCCACTTCCGATTTCATGGTATGATTTTTGGAATTATCCTGTGCAGGGCCGGATGTTGGACTTGATGATCCTTGTGGGTCTCTTCCAACACAGGATTTCCTGTGATTCTATGATTTCTTCTTGATTCCTCCTTCCAGGAAGGCAGATATCTACAGTAATGGTTGCAGCCATGCATGTAATCCCAGAGCATGACCTGAGCCCTTTCTGGAGAAAGGCTGGAGTCTCCTCTGTGATCTCTTTTCAGCAGGCTTGCCTCCTTACATTAACCCTTAGCAAGGAAGGAAGCAGCACAGTGCCACACAGTTATCATTGCTTGTGTGTTGGTAAACACTCTGCTGGGTGACTAAATTGTTTGGTCTTTCACATGTTGGCCTTAAGCCAAAAAAAATAGTTAAAAATAAAAAAATAATGGAAGTCTTAAGAGGCAGCTAAAAAGACGGCTTTTAGAGGGACAGCGTGCAAGCTGATTTCCTGGAAAAGAGTGCTCTGTGCTCAAGATCTTGAAAGTGTGAAGGTTTTAAAGGGCACAGTGACAGCTCTGCCATTGAGGAGCTGTTGGACTCCRGCAAGAGGCAAAGGAAACTTTGAGTCTCACTCCAAGCTGATATGAAATTAAAAGCCAAAGGCCAGGGCTGCTTCACTGTCTTGAAAAGGAATAAATGAAGAAGAGTTTGAATGCAAGAAAGTCAAATATTTATTAAACAGTTGGGATGAAAAAGGGATTCATCCAAAATACAGCCATTTTTTTGAAAGAGAAATATTTTCCAAGCCTATTAGTTCATTCGTTTTTCCTGTTTAGTTTCTTCTGTTGGGTCATTATCAAATGACAGTACAAGAATAGATTATTAAGGCAGCTGGGGGGGGAGGCACTGGGTTTTTTTGTGTATGCGTGTGGGGTTTTTTTACTGCAAGCTAAGCATTGGTCTAAGGAGATAGAAGGAGAGTCAACCTGGGTCTGTCTTCCATTTACTTTAGAATCAAAGCAGAGAGTTGAAGACTAACATCTGTCTTCAGACTCTTGGACTTAGAAATGAGTTAACACCTGGGAAGGGCTCATCTTTGTCACCTCACTGCCCTCCTCTTGTTGCAAAGTGAAGGTGTTTCTGTAATTTGCCCTGTAGCACTATCACAGGCAGGCAAGCACCGGGGTCAGTTGTTGCCCTGTTTGGCTGATGCTGTAACACCTGGACTTGGTACTGCTGGTAGCTCAGAAGCAAATGCTGCTCATCTGGTTTTATTGGGGCAAAGATGGAGGTGACTAAAAGCAAGCAGGCATATGACAGGCATTCACAGGCATGTGAATCTCTGTGAGGGAAAGCAAGAAAGCTGGAATTAGTTCATTCTGCTCAGCCTTCATTCTGCTCATCTGGGCAGATGTTAGACATAGTATCGAACTTATATTCTCATGGTAGGCAGGACTTCTTTGTTTCTCATTATTTTTTCCTGAACAGCAGCTTGGTGCGGTCATGTGGTACACACCATGCTTTTGCCAAGAAAGGTTGGACCAGATGATCCTTGAGGTCCGTTTTCAAACTGATATCCTATGATTCACTGTTTAAGCTATAACTTTACAGCTTTTAACACCTTGCAGCTGCTAATGAACCTTAAAAAGTTAATTTATTCTATTTTTTAAGACCTTCATTAGCCTTTGGTCACCCTCTCTCTTACACCTGGGAGGTGTTTGAGCTTTTCCCAGCTGCAGAAAGGCTTCTTTCTTTACCATGGTGTGTCTTGAGGCCATGTGAGTTTCCAGTTCCCAGGAAGGAGGATTAGAACCACAGTCTTTGCTGTGACCCACATTCCTCTCCATCTGCACATGCCACATTTCATCTTTTCTCCTTGCTGCCCTCTTGCTCACTGTACCTTTTGCACGAACTACCTGAACACTTGGTAGCTATCTCGCAATCAATTTTCCACACAAACAGCGTTTTAATTAGAGAGAAGTCTGAATGAAAGGATTCATACACAGCACCCAAAAGGGGGAACATTGGCACAATTGTTCATAAAAGTCAGTTCCAAGGAAATGCAAGGAAAAGGCTGCAGTTCTATTCAAACCAAATCTAAAAGATCACCCTGTGCTTTACTATTTCCAGCTGCTTCATGCTGGAAAGACACTTCCCCTCCTTGGCAGTTCTGTGCTTATATGTGCCCCAGCTCCAGGCTGCATCTGCCAGACATGAGCTCTTCCCAGCCAAACCCACTCACTCCCATGGACGATCTTCTCTCCTGGAGGGAGGCAGGCTTATTTTTCAATTCAGTTTTTACTCTCCCAAGCCATATTTCCTTCCAATGTGCTCAGGAAGATGTGTTTCCACTAAATAAAGACTCACTCTCCTTTTTGGAGGAGAAGCTCAGAGAGTATGTCTGTAGCAAAATATGTCCCATATTTGGAGCTTAACTATCTTATTTAACTATTTCTAGAGTTACCAAGGAGTTACACCTTCATTTTCCTCTGCTTCTTTCCCAGACATATGAACATTAACCTTTCAATGTGAAATGTGTTTATCTGCTGAAGTTTCTAGTGGATACCAGCTCAAAAATTGACTAAAACACTTGTCCAAACCCCTAAATCAGAAAAATAGTGTTCATTAATAGCTCTTGAGACTAGGAATGATGGTAATAAACTGATTTAGCCTGACTATTGGCTGATTTGAGAGGTGTTTTGGACTTTACGGAAGGTGTTAATATTGGGTTTTATCATAAAATGTGTAGAATTACTTTCAGGACTGACATCATCTTGCAAGAAGAAATTCTTGAGTCCTCCCATGTAGTTTTTAAAATTTGAGGCTCTTTTGGGAAGAATATTTCTATCTCACAGTTATGAGAATACTATGCAGAGGAAGAAAAAGTCAGTAAATTTAATTAAAACAATCTGGAGTTTTATAGGACAAAACAAAAGTCTGTCCAGAAGTTCTAGCCTAGAGAATCACTGGTGGTGGCTGTCCTTTTAATAAAGCTGTTTCAATAAGCCATTCTGCAGATTTAAGTCAATTGCATAGCCTTTTGACAAACCTGATCTCTTTTGAAAGCTCTCAAAGAAAGTATTTACTGTGCAAGTGTGCCAAGCGCGGCCACAAGGCTGAGGGTTATTACTAAAAAGCATCTCTGCTAGAACATTGAAGGGAATTCAGGGAATTCAGATGTTTATCTAAACATATATAAGTAAAAATTCAAGTAGCCTATCTTCATTCTCAAATTTCAACCGGAGTTCAAATGGCATGAGTGTCCATGCATAAATATTTGTGGCCTGAAATTTTTAATTGTTTTTGCGCTGGTCAATAAAGTGAATGCCCAGTAGGACCTGTGCTCATTCCACATAGAAA
This sequence comes from Amblyornis subalaris, assembly GCA_018881555.1. Classification (NCBI taxonomy): domain Eukaryota; kingdom Metazoa; phylum Chordata; class Aves; order Passeriformes; family Ptilonorhynchidae; genus Amblyornis; species Amblyornis subalaris. Next base: position 915,944 of record JACAXG010000078.1, read on the forward strand.
CAGAGACAGCACAATAGAATCTGCTGTAAAAATTGCAGCTAGGCACTCAAGAGTAAGATATGATTCTGTAATTTCTAAAAACTGTAATATAAAAAAAATAATAAAGCTTTAAAAATAAAGATATAAAACCAACTGACAAAAATCTTTAACCCCTATTTTCTTGAAATTATTCAAACCTTCCTCAGTGACATTGAGCCCAGGAAAGAGATGAAGTTGAAAAACTGAGCTTCACACTCCAAGGAAACACTGCTAGCCTATTCATGTATTTCTCCATCGTAGTGATCGTTCTGTTCTACCTGTGCAATCTTTGCATGGATTCATCACCCTCCAATGTTTCTACCAATGAAGTATCTGTGCAACTGCTATTGTTAATTATTTCTGGAGGCATAGTCTGGCACTGCCATACCAAATTAGCAGGACATCCATACATGCTGGAAAAACCTCAGACCTCATTATCGCCTTGTAATTCGATGACACTTTCCAACCCTTTCTGGAAATCCATGTTCCCACTGTGAACAGTTATGCCATCTTAGCAGCCAACTTTTCTGGGTTTGAAAAGAATCTGTGGTATATATATATTTACTTGTGTTAATGCAAGCTTGGAGAACTCTAAAGCCCACAGTTTAGCAATCACTGATAGGTCCATTCCATCTAGGATGCTTCCTATGCAATCTAAGCAGTGGAGGAAAAAAGAAGGAAATTAATCAGGCATATATATACATATATATATATATATAGCCTGTCCTTGAGGACACTTTCTATAAAACTGTTGTTTAGTCACAAGTTGATGACAATCCTGTCACAAGATTATGAGACAGAAACACTTACAATCCATTATTCGCATTGGACATAATGATTGGTAGTGCTGTTGCACATCGTGTGATCTTGTACCAGAAAGGTAATGAATTCATACCTGTCCTCTTCAGTGCTGTGAACCATTTTCTGTGAGCCTGAAACATACACCTTTTAGGATGTCCAGTTTTAGAGGATGGTGAAATCAACTCTTTAACTTGATTGAGTCCTGATGCTGCAGGAGACACATCACTTGTATCAGGGTCAAATGCAAAGGACAGATCCAGTCTTTGCCAGCCAATTTATTGACACAGATGAGCTCCTTTCAATCTTTGCTCAGAACCAGAACTGACAATTTCAAAGCATTTCTCTGAGAGTTCCCTTTCTGGACTAATAGTAACAACAGTTTCAAGCTATCAGATTTCAGGGCAGATTAGTTCAACTTGAAAAAGATTCAGAAAAAACTTGGCTTGCCCAGGCTGTCCAGTGAGCTTCTGAGACAAATACAGTTATCTACTCCTGGTTCTCCTGAGACTCGTTTCTTCTAATCTAAGGGCTACCATGCAGATGATGCAGTGTTTTTCTGTGTTAATCTCTGCTTACTCATTTGTTCTTCCAGAAGCTGATTTTAAGAGGATGTGCCTAAAATTTCCAGCATGCCTTGGTGACTGCCCCCTCATTTCCAGCATGCAACTTTATATGTTAGTAAAGACCAGGAAAGCAAGGCTCTATCAAATAAGTTCCTGTCGTCTGTTGTAACTGCTCCCACTAATAATGTAACTTCGAAGCTTTCACTGTGGGAAAGAGGGATCTGGCAGACAAGCAATTCTCTGAAAATCCTTCAGCTTCCATTTCTGGTTTCAGACTAGCATGCCTTAATTACAAAGTCTGTCATTTCAAGAGAAGGGGCTTTTTTATAATTCTCTTATTTCATAATTGCTGCTGCATATGCTGTTCCTGATACAGTTGACTTGATAGATCAAGGCAGCCTGAACATTTTAGTGAGGCACAGAGTAATCTTTGTTTGCTATAAACAGTACCTGTAGCTGTACTCTAGCTAGATCTAATCCTTTGCCAATTATTAAGGGAATGAAAATAGACGTTAGCCTCGGGCAGAGAGGATGAGAAAAGAGTAGGGAAATGTGTAATCTTGAATAACAAAAAGGGTTTGTTATTTTCTTTAAAAATTTTCTTATTTTATTTGTGGAAAAATTATTTCTGTAGTACTCATAGTATCTCTGATTGAATTGTTTGTACACTTAGCAAAAGATAATTGTTCCAAATGATGTATGAGTAAAAGCATGGGGGTTTTTTAATTTTTGTTCCTCTTAGATTCACTGTGGTAAATGTTTATAAACAGGGTTTTCCTCATTACTACAAGGTCTTCTAAATTAAAACCCAAAAATCAGTACATGTAGCTTTGCTACAACGTAGTGGTAGTTGCTTTATGAGTTTACCATAGCAAAAATCAGACTGCACCCTTCCCACAGTGTAATCTGGGGATGTATAGGTCCCAGTCCACCAGGAAGCTTCTGCTAGATCCCTCGGCACTGAGCCTCCCACCTGAACTCCACGACAAGGGTAGCATCTTAAATACTTCAACAGAGACACCAAGAGGAAGCAGCACTTTAAAGTTCTCAGTGCTAGGTTCAACCAAAGCCAGTTTGAAATTACAGACAAGGTGTTTTTTAAGTTGTTCTTCTAAATAACTACCAAATCAGTCATTATTTTTCAGCACTAAGAAGCCATCAGCAACATCCATGGTTGTGTTTTTAGTCTCTTTCTGAGGCTGTTTTCTTGCCCTCAGATAGAGCACCTTCATTTTGAGGATGCCAGACTAACTGCTTTCTCATCACACCTTGCACAGTTGGGCCTTGGATTTATGATAATAATATTGACAGCAGCTGTAAGGATGTTTTTTAAGCCTTCCTCGAATGAGCTCCCTGCTGCACAGCAGCTTTCAATCACAAGCAGGACATAGTTGAATTATTCAGGCAGGATTTCACACGCTTATTCAGTTCTGCCAAGGAGGCAGTGACTGGCATGAAATCACCTTAGCAGTGGCTGCTATGGCCAGGAGTAAGGAGCTGAATAAGAAGTGTCACTCCAAGCTAACTATCTTGTAACACCTCACAGAGAAAGAAGCTTTTAGGATTTGATCCTAGAGGGCTGAAATTCATCAGTCTGTCCCTGCTTCCTTCCCTACCCCTGTCTGGATTGACAATGGCATAGGGAAAGCTCACTCCCGTCGGGAGGTGATGGTTAAATTCGCATTACGAATCTCAGTGAGTATTTGTTTCATCTCCAAGGCAGTCAGCCACAGCACTCAGCCTGCCTGGTGCTGTGGTTGGATGTGATTTGGGCCTGGGCTCGAAGGGAACAGATGTTTGCCGTGTCACCTGATGTTGATCACCTTTACAGATATCCAGCTTGATACCACCTGTCTCTCATAGAAAGAATAGTTCCTCTTTTTTCCAGCTGGTGGAAAGTAGACTCTGCAGGTTTGATGTCAGATTGTTTGAAATACATATCTTTTCAACAGTCTTTGAGGCAGAACAGTGATTATTGATGTTTGTTTACTTAACATAATAATCACATACAAATACTGCTTATTTTCTGGCTGAACTTGTTATATTTTGGATAACTTTCTGTCTTTATCTGAGCTAACTATCTAGCTTTATCTGAGCTCATTGCTTCCTATGGATAATACAAAACACTAATAATTTATTTTCCACTCTACATGAAGTGGTTATGGCAATGTACCTACCTCACGTGGGTGGTTTATATACTTAATCAACCAAAATAAAATTGCTTTGAACACAGCTCACTCTTGCTGGCAGTCAGCAGCAGGTATAGATTAGATGAGAATTTTATCTCAGCTGCTCTGGTTTAAATTAAGACAACAGAAGATCAAATGTAAAGCAAGGCACAACAGTAGTGTAATGCAAGCTCAAAAGTGTATGCATTAAAATCATTTGGGACCAGATTCAATCCCATGAATTACAACAGTGATGACGTAGTGTGTAGAACTTTCATTGACTATCAGTTGCCACTGTTCTGTTTGAAGAAACCRTTTCAGATCATAAAATAAATGGTTCTTTCTCATTACCTCATTACCTGTTCTTATGAGCTTATAGAAAACAGTGTATCTTAGTACTTATCCCATATTCAGCATTTGTAAAGTAGGTTACTTGGATTCTACAGCTTTCCCTATTTGTTGTGTTCAGAATTACTTGCTTTTCTCATTAAAAGAAAGCCCATGGAGTATTAATCTTTTTCTTCAATTATTATTGGAGAGATTTGATTTCTTACATCTCCTGTCACATCAGGCTACATGTGAATCCTTCCTCTGTTTCTCTAATGAAGCAAGGCCCCTACAATCATGCTGTCTCAGTAGGTAGGTTTATCCTTTATCCCATAATTTTGTAACCTGTGGTCTGTTTCCAGTTCAATTTGATAGAGCAGGAGAGATTACAAAGGCGGTTTGATCCTTCTAATATTGGGAAAATTAGGGATAGAAGAATCTGGGGGAATAGGCAAGTGATCTGAGGAAGGGGCTGTAGCATGATTCAGATCTGACTTGGCGCTTCCTTGGGAGGGACACCCTGTAAAGGCCTTGCCTGGCAAAAAGGTTCTGCTGGAGCTAGAAGTCAACCATGAGATACTTCGACATCCTGTTTTCCATTGTTCTGTTGATCTTAATCACCCTGTTCACATGACTCAGAGAGCTGGAAATTCAGGCTGCCTGGCGGATGATCTGCATCCACCCAGTTAATGTCTGTACAGAGACAAACCCGACTCCAGTTTCCTGTGACTCCTCTTCCTCTCTGCCCATTCCCCCACTCTCTCAGGAACTCTGTCCTCTCTGGCCTCATGGAGCTCTGGTGTTTGTATGGTTTAGGTTTTTTCCTCAAAAATGTTGCAGTATTCAGAAACTAGTTACAGGTACTGCTCTCCATGGCACTAAAAGCAAAGGTCCTGTGCCCTGAGGCCTGTACTTCCCACCCGCATGACCAGCACAGATGAACTGGAAGTTCTGTTTAGTTTAGCACTCTTCTTTGGTTTTGTCACTGATAAGGTATTGCCTGTGCGTCTGTGCTGTGTGGAAAAAGCAAGGAGATAAAACCTGTAGGTGGCAACATGAAGATGTGTTGGAAAAGGAGGTAAAGAAGGGTCCAAAGCTACTTGCGTTAAAGTGCTGAAACAATATGTGAAGATAAATAGGGGGAGCAAATTCACAGGGTAAATATTTTTCCCAGTTATTAATGAATGCAGATGAAGGTGTTTAATATTCAAATACTGTGAAAGCCATTTGCTCATTGTCATGAGTGGTGTGTATTTGGTAACACAAAATAAGCACCTCATCCTCCACTGCTACTCATGCGTGCACAATTCTTCCCGTTTAATTCAGCAAGACTAATTATCTGAATTAGTGACATTAGCTTGAAGCTATGGATTTGCAGATTGAGCATTGAGTCCCTGGCTTTCAGAACAACTTCTTTAAAGGAATTAGTCATGTCTAAGTACAACAAATCTTTCAAATTGCATCCCCTGGCTTTGTCTGACGTTGTGGTTGCAAAGCCAGCCTTGTGCAAGACTGTCCTCGTGGCAGTAGACAGTGGTTATTCTCATTTTATGGCTCTGACAACCCTAAAATGGCTCATAAAGGTTGGGCAGTTACCTCACTACCTGATAGCAGACGATAGCTGATAGCACTTCGTTTTCCCTTCCACCTCACTGATGGACTTTGTCATCCACACTCCAGGGATGTCTGCTGTCTGTCTGCAAACCAGCTCCTGAACCACCCCCGTTTTGGTTTAACTTACCATGCAGGCATGAAAACTGAGGCTAACTCACAGACAGATCGAAAATCCCTGCCTTGGCAGCACCAGCATCAGAGTGGCAGGGCAGAAAAGAGCAGTGCTTCAGGAACGGGTGCACAAGTGGTGTGGGCATCACTGCCCGCAGAGCTGCAACTTCTCTGGGGCCAGCAAGAAGCACAGCTGGAGGAGGTGAATCCTGTGAGTTTTACTGTATATCCATTTGAAATATATCCCAATGAAAGGCGATGCTTATCCTTACAGCCCTGAATTTTGCTATAAATTGAAGAGTTTCAGTAACTCTGTCATGCCTGTACTGTTACTGAGAGAAATAGTGGAAGGTTTAGGGTCTGGAGCATTAACTTATCCAAGGTTGAGCAGCACAGGGAAGGGGGACAGAAGGGACAGGCCATGAATGTGTTTAACCAGTGAGGTCTTTAGTCTATACATCACTTGTCACCCCTTATCTTTGAATGAACTGTTCATAATTAAGTAGTGTGACTAAAGATGTGAAATCCTACATGGCAAATACTGAACTTGCACCTCATTTATCTCTTTCAAGTGTTTAATGAATTTTCAGCTTGAGCTAATGAATAATGGCAATTTCAGGCCCATTGTCCTACGCAAGGAAATTAATAATGGCCTAAGGATAGTTTCATACCTAGGAGCATGGTAGAGATTACCAAAAACCCAGAAAATATGGATTTCTTTCTAGAAGATCCAACATTATCTTCAAATTTATTCCAGTCAGTGTACAGTCCATATTCACAAAGAATACTGAAAGCACAACATGCAGAATCTGCTCTTTGGGGATAAAAATTGAACAAAAATTGCCTTCCTTCACCTACCCTGCTATTGAGGTTACCATATATTTTGTTTTCCTCAACAAGTCCTCTTTGTTCAGGCGGAAATTTTGGCCAAGGCTGAAAGAGTTTTTAACTGTTAGTATTATATTTATAACACATAATAGAATTATGGGAGCCCAATCCTTTCTTCAAAGATATTCTGAAAAAAGGTACATCAATGAATAGGAACCTGGAAACTTCCAAGTTCAAGAACTTGACATAAAAAACATTTATCATCACCATTTTTTTTAGAAAAGGAACCATGAATGTTTCCACCATTTTATATCTCCATGGAGTAAGAAAAAACAACCCACAGTAGTAGCTGTGGGTTCAGTTGGTTTTGACATTCAAGACCAAGTACAGAATTTTAAGTGAGGAAAGCAAAGCATAGATGTGAATGGTTGTACACTACACCACCTACTACTAATTTGACTCCAGTACTTGAAAAAACAGAAATACAGAAATATACCTGAAATACAGAAATATACTTGAAATACAGAAATATACCTGAAGCAAATGTGCTCTGCTCCTCTTATCCATCCAAAGTGACTGATTTTAATTTCTTACTTGCCTCTCAAAAATGTAGCTAAAGGAAAATACTGAGAAATAAAAATGTGGTTTTCAGTCACAGAAGCAAGAATGTACATCTTAAAACAATTGTTTAGTMAAAAAAATGTTTTACCTGAAAACACTAGATTTTTTTACCCCCAGTCTGCTAAAAGTTCATGGTTGCTTTTCTTCAACTTCTTATTCAATTTACCATGACCTACATCTCAGTTCTGCTTATGAATATAAAATATGCAGTATTTATGCAGAGAATTAGTGTATTAATTTTGGGTTTAGACAGTGGGGTGAGATAAAGTCATCTTATCAAATACATAATGGCAAATACATAACACGCCATATCCTAACATGGCCAGATACGAGATGTGTAGGGTTTAATAGCTTGTTGCTGGAGGTGAGTCCCAGACTGCTGCAGCAGCTCCATGTAAGATCTGATGTTGTTGCTAGAAAAGATGGAATAAATTGCTTTTAGACAAAAAATTCATAAAATTAATTTAAAATTCCTGTCAACAGCTGCAGTCTTCAGATTTGCAAGCTTTTGCTAATGTTTTCTTCTGGAAGCACAGGCCCTGAACCAGATTCCCACATATGCTATCTAGCCTTGCCATTTCAAAATGATCACTAATCAGGAACAATAAGGTTGAAAATAATTGTTCTACTTTATCCATAAAGGGTTTTGTAACTTCTAGCTTGATGCTTCTCTGCTACTTTATGCCTTCACAAAAACTGGATGTTGATTCCTGTCACATTAGCATTGGGAAGTTTATTTCAGTCTGGAAGTTAACTGGGCTTGCTTTGAAATTGCAAACATACTTCAGTGGGAGTGCCTGTAAATGTGTTTATGGAAGTGGCTTTAATCCCGTCATACGACAATCATTAGGATTATCATTCTGGAGGCATAACTCATCCTGGAGTGTGCCTGGCAGCTGCTGTGATCCCAGCCGTCAGGCACATGGATCATACAGCCACTAATTAGACGCAGTTAGGGGTTTCTGTGTGAGGAATTTTTCTGATGGAAAAGATGGTGGGTTTTTTTCAGAAAACTGAGGAAAGTGTCTTCAGGTAAATTTGTCATAAGGCAGAAGTGACTGCTGCTGTCCAAGAGAGCTGCCACCCACATCAGTATTAGAAATTGTGAGAGAATAGGTGCTTCCTTTCAGTTGCCCAAGGGCACCAGTCAAAGGCTCAGCAGGAGGGAAGGGAAATCATGGCTTTTAGCTATTCTCTCCTACTTTGCTTCTGCTCAGAGTGAGTGAAACTGGTGTCACCTTTCAGTCCTGGAAAGCTCACTCTGAGACTCTCCAGGTTAAATTCTTGTCTCATAAGAAAAAGGTCTTTTCAAAAGCTGCATTTCAAAATGAAACTCATTTTCAAAAAGAAAGGTAGTTTTAAGTTAATAAAATTCAAAGCGTATTCAATTCAAAGTATATTATGAGAAGTTTACCCATTTTGCTATTGGTGGTTTCAGTCAGACTGACAGATTGCTGTCTTAGTAACTATTTTAAGCACTGAAACTGTATGAGTTTCGTTCTACCCACTCTTGTCCATTTTAAAGGACTGCAGTATCTCCACACAAAAAGTGTTCCACAGGAATAATGTGTATTCTGCCTTGTGCTTGTCCAGCTGAATCATTTAATAATTGTTTCCTAAATTTGACAAAATTTTGTCCCAAAAATGTGTCCAATTCTAGCACAGTCCTAAACAATTTCTCTGTGACAGTTTACGACACTCCATTTCATGTACTCCTGTTCTGATCTATAAATACTGCTTTTACCAACTGCTATGTCTCACTCTCTGTTTTGTTCTGCTGAGGTTTTATTCCACGCTGAACACAATTTTGTTACTGAAATAGATGGAGTTTTATCTTTTAGTTTTCTCCTCAGGAATTGCTTTCTGGCTGCTTTTTAAATCAACTATATAGGTAGGAGTTTAGCTTCTGTGGACTTTTAAAAGGATATATATTCTTTATGCTTTTAATGAGTTCCTCCAAAGTATACTTTAAAAAAAACCTGCAACAATTAAACGACCACATTTAAATAACTATTAAACTCTGACAGTAAAAACAAATCTTCGTCGATTTTTGAAGACATAATCAGGTTTTTTAGTGTGCCAAGTTATGACACTACAAACCAACTGGCAGCACTGTTGTATGGGTTTTACTTACTTTACTTACTTAGGTACACACAGGTGGTCCGAGTCTACGAAATGCTCTGTTGAGAAACCCCATCATGCATGGCTATCGAGGGACTGAAGGCAAAAGGGTTCAAGTCCATGTAGTATTGTGCTGTTTCTCTCAAAGCTGCCCAAGATTCACTAATCTGAAGAAGACCAAAACAGAAAAGAATATTCTGAGCTTTGATACTGAATAAATACAATATGTGACTACTGAGCAGCCTTTCCCATGTTGATTAACCAGAAAAATTTCCTCCCTTGCCCCAGAGGGTTTATGTTACATGTTGATTCCAGACCTGTGCTTTCTTTTTCTCCATAGATGCTGCAAGATGAAGGAAGAAAATACCTTTTGAGCCACCGTGTATGCCCAGGTATTCTGGCTGCTGCTGGAGTCCCAGTAGCTTGGGGAATATGGTATGTTTCGTTTGAGCCGTATGAATTGATTTGCTGATTCTTCTGTCAGAAAGGGCACTCCGAGGACACTTGAAACAGAAGCTGAGAAATATATGTAATACCAGAAAAATATTTTAGAATGTGCACCTCAAAAACCACGCTTATATCCAAGGAATATGCTTTTGGATCTGTAGTTTATTTGATAGAAATCAAAGATGGTCCTACCTCAGATTCTCAGAAAGAAACTTTTCTTTTTTAGGCCTAAAGTTAATAAAACAGATGCTCTAAATCATTATTTTGCTGTTGAATCCAAAGTAAATAAAGTTACAATTTAATTAAGAAACTCATTTATTTTTAATACAAAATTTTGTGACAAAAATCCTCTTAGACTATAATTACACAAAGTCTCAGCTGTGCTGAGAGCCTAAAGTTTTTTAAAAGAACCTCAAACCTACCTATGAATTTAACTATGGTTTCCAAACCTCCTGGCTTATACATAATGTTTTTTCTCATTAGTATCAGCATAGAAATTGCATGCATGAAAATTACTTTATGAACAGAAGATACTGCACTTCTAATCTTGTTATTGTACTGCTTCAGATAGCTTCTGAGGTCATCACAAGTGCACAGATGCGGATGTAGTTCTTGCAGATCTCCTTGAAATAACCATTGTTCCCAAGAAAATGGTCAGAATTTGTCTTTACCTTCATATGAAAGGCCCTGATACATGAAAAATCTTTTCTTTATCATCTCAAGTGTTTGAGACATAAATTAATTTGGGACTAAACTAGTCCGAAATAGCATGTCAATCTGAATCACACAATTTTTAATGAACTGCTGATTAAGTTGGAGCTCAGATATATCAGCCAAGCTGAGGCCAGTGTCTGTAAACAGCTGTGTTCCAATTTAGTGAAGTGGGTTTAAATGGACAGCTGGGGGTGACCTGTACATACTTGGTACAGATGGGCCAAGAACTTGAACTCTTGTCTGTTATGTCTCACAATAGAAGCTCAGCAGGGCAAGCTATAATCTCACAGCTCTCCAATGCCCTTATTCCTGAATTTCTAGGGGGAAAAATCTAACTAAGAATATCAAATGTTTGCTTCCATGTGCAATGTTCAGCTGAATCCAGTTCACTTGTAATTATTACTGGTTTTCCTGATCATCTGCAAAATTGTTGCTCTTTAGTTTTTTAAATAGAAGAAAATGTGTGCTGAATGCATATAGGTACAAGATATGTGAACTAGAGTGTTTACTGCTCCCTTTCACTTTGTTTCTTTTCAATGCCAAAAATGCTTAAAGACAAGAAAAATTTGGTTATACAGTAATGAACAAAATATAGAAGTGATGGTGGATGTCATCTTCATTCTTAACAAAGACGTCAAATGGTACTTCAGAAAATTTACTTAGCAAGCAATGACAGTGCCAGTAGTTCCTTCCTACTTCAATTTCTTCATATCCCAAGTTACTATAATCATAAACTGGAGGTAGAAGTTTTAGGGTAGGGAGTTTTCAAGGAATACCATCTTCAGAAATGTTACCAACTCCTTGGAAAAAAGTAAGTTCAGACATTTGGTGTGAAGATTCATGTGAGCTGCTCCCTCCCTTAGGGAACAGAGGAATAGCTATTTCTGTACTTCAGAAAACAAGATTTTGGCCTGGAGAAGAAGAAAATATATTTTATGCATATGTCTATTAAGCTGCTATACTTCTATTCCAGAGCCGCACAAGAGAAAACTAAGCTTGTGCCAAATTTCAATATTTCTCTGGCAATTTACTATTTTCTGGTAGAAAATCTATGAGCTGTTCATTTCTCTTAAGTGAATTTTGGGATTTTTCTCTTATATTAAATATTTTGTAAGCTCATGATTACATTTCATGACTGAGATAAATGAACTGGGATCAGGAATTGGTTCATTAACAGCCTTCACTTTTGTTTAAATGAATATATAGTTATTAAAGGCCATTAAACATTAAATTTGATCACCAATATGTGCTCTAGCCTTCCAGATTTAGAGTAAGCTGCAAAAAAAAAAAAAAGGAGATCATTAAGCAGCTCTGCTTCTTGTGTTTCTTTTCCTCGCTGCCACCACATTCAGAAAATGAGGTTGTCATTCCACTGGTGGAACAGTGAGGTGTTGTCTTGGCTACTCAGGGGCAGGGTGCTGTATCTTCAGGGTATTAGCTTTCAGTTTTCGATATACAAACTGCTCTGGCTGCATCTGTATCAATGAGAAATGCCATCCCTACCTATGCTAAGTATTCACTTTGATTAAAGTGCACTTGCCCACTCTGGGGAGAGGCAGGTATGCCAGCTCTGCTCCTGACTTCTCTTGTCACTGCTGACACCCAGTTCTTATTCTTTTCTAGCTGCTATTTCATCTCCTGGGAGCTGTCTCTGCGGAAGATTAGCACACAAACCAGGAGAATGGAATTTCAGGGCATCCGATGTGAGACTAGAGGGAGCTAGGAGCAGGCAGGTAATGTTAATAAAATGTCTCACAGTGCATAAAGTTGAGCTGCAAAAAGATGAAGAATTTCAAGTTGTACTGAAACAGTTAACTTGCTGTGAAGAGCAATCAGACATATCATATGTTAATGTTTTTATTCAATACTGTTTTCCTCTCTTAGATGAATATGCTATTTGAAAAGCACATTTAGGTATAAATAGCCCAGTGGGAAAATAGGAGGAACCTGTGTGAAGGGTGAACTATTGCCAAGGTTGTATCAGCTGTTCCCAGTGTTTCCTTTCCTCATCTCTTGAAAATTCCCTCAGTGTTCTTGTATGAAAAGCAAATTATAAAAAAAAAAATTGGCTGGTTTTAACAAGCAGATGCTTAGCTCACGTAATTATTGCCTTCAGCAGATAGTTGTGTCTATCCTGTACACCTAAAGAGATTGTCCAGAGGGAAAACTATTAGAAATCATTATTGCTGCAGTGTCTTCTGAGCATCTAATTTTGGATTAGATGACCTGATATAGTAATCATATATTGAGAGAGGGGAGATGGTGGTACAACCTTGTCATCTTTGTCAAGAAAAGTAAATGTGTACTTAATCCAGCACCGAGTATAAAAAAAAATAAATCTGATTATGAAAAGGCATATCAAATATATTGGAATGTCAAAATAATAATAGAAAAGTACTACAGTAAAGTAAGCAAACTGCACTTAAAATAGAAAACCAACCTGGATTGATCTTAAAATAAGTGTGCTTTAAAATATCTTTGTACTAGACTTGAATAGAAGTATAACTCTCTTGTACAAGGATAGATTTCTAGAAAGGGAGATATTTAGCTGGGTGCAACCACAAAATCTTCCCAGGAAGACATCTTGTTTTATCAGCTGAATGTGCAATGATCCAGTCCATCACACAGGCAAAAAGGTGAGTATGGGATTAAATTTTGACACATTTGCCTGCTTAGGGATCTATTCCATTGATACACTTTTTTAAAAGCTAAGCAGCATTAGCCATTGTGTGCTTAGTAGTCTGGGGAGGGCAGGCAGGCCACCCTATTTATGCCTAATGGCAGAGTTAAATGATAAGAAGACAAAACTTTAAACTTGCTTTAGAATAGGATATGCTTCTCCTTCTTCCACTCCCTACCCCAAAGCCTTTTTTTAATCTAGATCATCAGTATTGTAGGAGTGGTGAGGAGCTATTTCTAGGCTTGGGACCAAAATTTATCCCTGGTGTGCATCTGCCACTTGGAACAGTGGTTTATCTCTGATTTGTTGTGATATTTGAAAAAAAATGGTCAATTATTTAGCAGCTCTTCAATCACTCTCTGTGCACATTGTTGTTTGTTCCTAGTTTCTGAAGGCTACTGCAAATTTCTGACAACCTGAAAACCTATTGCTTAAATTAATATCAATGGAATTTAAAAATCAAAAGTTGGAAATTGCTCTGGCTCCTTTCCTTTTAGTCTAATAACTCTTCTTATTATTGGCTTTGATCACTCTCTGGTCAAAATGTCAGCTCAAGGCTGCCAGTCTTATCAGCTCTTCAGGACAGATCTTGGACAGAGGCTAAACTTGGACAGAGCTAAACTTCAACCTTGGTGAGGTGGTAGGTGTGACATGCTGGGAACTTTGAAAAAGTCAATCAAGTGCTGCAGCTCAGGGGTGTTTCCTAAGGCTAGAAACGAGGCAGAATGGACAACCTCCCCACCGTGCTTCAGCTATCTAACATTCCAAATCTAAAATTCACCAAGTCAGACCACAGGACTTGGTCTGAGGGCTCAGAATACCACAGTGCAACAGTGCAAGTGCTCACAAAAAGTGTGGCAGCAGCTGCTTCTTTCCTTGCTCAAGTATTTTTCCAGGTTATGTGGCATTCCATGGACATCAAGATGTGGTTATCTGTCAGTACACTGCATACGTGGCTAGATTGCAGCAGGGATAGACCTTGGCATTCTGCAGGCCACCTCTGGCCCAGATATCACCTTTTTTTTGGTTGAAAAGTGCAATTACAATAGTTTAAAACCCGCATACTGCTTTTTCTCAAAATATTTAAAAAAAAAACTGTATGTCTCTACGTTGGCTTTGTATCCCAAAGTGTTTGGATGGTAGCAGGACTTAGAATAGAACTAAATTAGATTTTCTAATACCTGTTAACAGCAAGATTTAAAGTCACTGATTGTTAAGTGCTTCATCACTGTATCACTCATTCTTTGAAATATTGGTCTCATCTATTTATTTTAAAGCTTGAGGTAAAGTACTTTTTATTCTCTGACAATTCTTAATTTTACATCACAGGACACAAGAGCTCTCTGGTTCAAGAGATGAGAGCTCAGTCATTAGCAATTATTAGAGCTACAGCATCAGCCTCATTCCCTCATCGGCAAAGGCAGACATGTTACAGACACTTAATGCGGAATTAGCTAATGAACAGATTACTGGTGTGATGCCAGGGCTCAGGAAAGTTGTCAGGTATGGGTAAATAGCAAGGCAATGTCACAAAAATCCTAGATAGTCCTACGGAAGGAACTACTTCCATTGCGGTGAAGTATTAGAAGCAGCATTGGTCCATTGGTCCACTCAGTAAGTCCTGTTGAAATTTCCTTTCTACATCCATATGTGGCTACCAGTCCAACCTTGAGTGAAAGGGCAAGACACCCCCAACAGACATGTGAGAGACTTCAGCAATTATCCCCGTGCCAAGACATCACACTCATACCCCATCCCTTGCTGCTGCACTCTCCAGAGGCTAAAGGAAAAGGTCCAGAAAGCCTATTCCCAGAGTGTGACTGTTGTTTACTATGAGGAGTTATTTATGGCAGCTGAGTTGAGGGCATGATGAAGAATCAGGTTCTCGTTAGAGAGTCTTACTGTTTCTGTTTTACTTCACCACCACCTTCATTGCTCCTGAAAGGATCCACAATTAATGAAAAACTGAACTGATTGTGATCAATCAAATATTTAAGAGCTTATTAAAAATTAGTAGGAAGTAGTTCTTCCTCCCTTTTGAAGAATAGGAACCTGGGAAAGAGGGTAAACAAGACAAGAGACATAAATGAGGTGAAAGTAAAGTCTTCCAAAAGGAGGTGCAGCAAGCTGCTGAGCTTCCAGCTTGGCTTCAGGTGACACAGTTTGTGTCATAATGGCCTTCAATGGAAAGGAGGTGAAGTTCAAGAAGATAGACAAGGAATGGTCCCAGTTCAGGTGCACAGCAAATCAGGAAGCACAAATAAGGGGAAATGAAGGTTTATAGGTGAGCTCTATCTTGCAGAAGAGACAAAGTCCCTTTCTATCCCCTTACCTCCCTACAGAGCCTCACTGCAGCCAAAACTCAAGTTCATATGACGAGGAAGGAAAGTCAGCCCATACGAGAGCTTACACCTGACTGTGGTCCCAATTCACAAAACACCTTTTTCATTAATTCATGATTAATCATTGGCTAATTATGTCTCCCTCATTTTGCCTTAGCTATTCGCATCACGTATTTACTGCACGTGTATTGGAGCACTCAGATGTAAGAAATGCTTCTAATGTATGCATGTAGATGGACCATCTTTCCAAGATGCAGGCAATCACTTGGGAAGTCAGCTGCCACTTTACTGCCCGCCTGGTTTGTTTTAATTTTGTGAGAAATAAATTAATCTTGCGGCATGTGCATCACTGATCATTGACTGTACCAGTGCATGCTGCTTTCGAAAGAGCATGTGGCAGCCCTGCTCCATCCATTTTCACTCTGGTCCAAGTTTACAGGTTGAGTCTTGATTGTAGGTGCCCTGGTTACACGGTGCTGTGAAGGATCATTGTTCAGACAGCCTGAAAGCTTTAAAACAATCAGTCTCCTTAAGAAATTCAAGTCAAGCATCCCAGAATCACTTGTGAAATAGATTATTTTGGGTCCTTATAAATGCCTGTGAAATTGTTTCCTACAAACAATAAATGTTGAAGTCAGAGTAATGTTTAGGGAAGATTTCATAGAAAACAGCAATAAGCTCTTTTTACAATTTTAACAGTTCAGGAAATCATCCTGTAAGAATGCCTTTCAGTCAGAAATGCATCCTCTCTTCTCATACATGAGCAGTAAAAGGCTCAAAAGTAGTCACGAGGAGCAGAATCAAACTGTATTTCACAGAATTTGCCATGCAATCTTGTGCTCACCCACTCTTCTGTATGTCCCTGCTGCAGTGATTTCCAGTGAATTCTCTTCCATCAGAGCCGTTCTGGTGGTAACACAAGGGTTTTGCCAGCTGACTATTTAACAAGCCTGAAGGGAATGACAGGAGACAGGATGCCAGGCACTTACCTGTAAACAGCAGAGCAGACACCAAAATTTGAAACGTTTTCAGAGACATGGCAAATTATTCAGAAAGGGTTTCCTTTGCAAAGCGAAGACAGCGATACAGTTTTATACTTTGTTATCTTCAGGTTCGTAAATCATTTACCAGATACGTGTAAAGGGTTGGTGCAGGCAGAGGGCAGGGTACAGTGCTTAGTTCAGATTTGTCCTATATGCCTCTGTTTGTACACTTTGGACTTTGCAAGCTGAGTCTCTAATGAGCCATAATGGCTCATTGTTGAGTGGATGCATTTACTTCTCCATAAGTTTTGTAATGCAAAACAGCACATTGGGCTTGTTCTATGAGCGCTGAACAGGCAAGCCTCAGTGAATCAGTCTTCTGCAGGATTATTTCCTCCTCATCCTGGTGATAGGCATGAGCAGTTTATATTTTGGTGTGAAAATGAATGGTGTTTGAATCCACCTGCTCTGAGAGCAGTGCCAGAGTATTCCATCCATTTCAGCTGCATACGGCTTGGATTAGGGAAATAAACCTATGATAAAACTGACTGAAAAAGCACTAAGCAGGGAAGGAGAGAGCGAATTTGATTTCTGACCTGAACCAGGCAGAGGTCCCAGGGTCTCTTGTTGCCTTCTGCTGGCGTTAGGACTCCGTAATATAGGACACTGAGTTCATGCTGTCTTACCTTTCCCACCCCTCCAGTTAGCTGTTGCCTTTTTACATACAACTCACCTGTTGGCAGCAGTTGTTGCACTGCAGACCAGTTTATCTGCATAAGTTCACCTACGCCGACGATAAGAGGGCACAGAAGGGCTGAGCTCTCTCACACGTTGGCATGGGTGGGTCTGCAGTCCATCAGCACGGGCATGTGTGTACGCCAAGGCCTTTACGTCAGGAAATCAGACCCTGCTGACGTTACAGGTCAGGGACCAGGCTCCATGCTGATGGGCAGTACTTCTGCATTCTTGTATTCACGGCGACAACCATCCGGTCTAGACAGTGGATGGAGTAAAGATTTGTTGGGAAGCGAAAGAGCATTTAGTTATGTAGTTGCAAAGCTTTATGGTTTTTTGTTATTACACGTTGGTGGGAAGGAGGGGAGACTATTGAACAGCAGGTCTAGCAGTGTAATCGTTAACCTTCCTGTAGGTCATGTCACAACTTGAGTATTATTTTAGCATTGTTCTAAAAAAAAAAAGAAAATCAATCTACCCACCCCACAGGCAGTGAATTAAACATAGAGGCAGGTGCTCCACATTCTGGTACCATATTAATGACAAATATTAATTATCCAAACTTACAATCAGTCTCCTCGCCTCTGAGCTACTACATTAAATGTTAGATGTCAGCATTTTTGTTCGCTAACAAAAAAGGTGTAAGGACTGGGATATTCACTAATAGGTGACACAGACGGCTGCAACAGACAAGCTCTCAGGACATGTAGATTCTCCAGAAATAAGTTCCAGGAAAGCATACAAATTATCCTTTCATCTCACAAACTTTGTGGGCCATTGTCTCCAGCCTCTTCCACACTTCTCTCTTAAATGGATCTGCCTTTCTATTGCAGTTTCCCTCCCACAGGTTCTTCCTCACAGTTCCTGGGAGAACATGTTGGTGTGTCATTTTATGTTTATTGCAGTCATGTCTTCTTTAATGTGCAGCCCACTCATAGAGAACACTGCTAGGGATGTGGCACAGGTGGAGAGACAAGAGCAGCCAGTAAGACTTCACTGCTACCTGGGAGCAGATCACAGGGAGTTGTGCTGGACTGGCAAAAAAGACCCAAGTCACCTACTCCTCCTATTTCATCTTAGGAAGCAAGAGAAAGAGATGAGAAAGTTTTTTTCAGGACCAGGAATTGAAAAAATGGTAAAACAGTTAGAGGCCACAGATCCCCCAACTGATCCTGAGTAACGTAAGTCCAGGCTCCCAGAACCTAAAAACAGCCTTGCTCTTGCAACTTCCAAATAAAACCTGTCATGTGATGGAGAATATGGCTTGTCTATATCCTTTACTGATGAATTCTTGACTTTGTTGTAGGAAAAGTCCTCTCTGAGAGAGATGTCTTCAGGTGGGGTCACAAAATATGGTGGGGATGTTGCAATGCCTCGACTTAGGCTCTGAGTTCAGAAGAACCCAGTGCTGCTGCAGAGTGGAACAGTAGTCAGCCAGCTTAGGCTATGATACAAGGTCTGGGAAGCAGCTAAATTACAGACAGCAAGTCCCCTAGAATGTATAGATCCACGACACCTGAACACTCCTCTTGTTTTCCTTTGTTTCATCCCACATCCCGTCATGTTTGCTTCCTTGTCTGATCCAGGCCTTGCTCTTGGTCCATACTCATTCTTATCTAGGCCCAACTCTGCGCTCGTCCCCTGAGGCATGTCTTCCCTCTTGTTGCGTGCTCTGCCATTCCACATAAAATGACGTTATGCCCGTAAAACCCAGCATCTTTAGATTGAAGAATTTATAGGTCTCTTATGAGGAGAGGGGCTTTCCAGTGCGATTTCCCTTTCCTGCCTTCATTAGTGTCCTGTTTCCCATATCCCCGCGGGTGTACGGCCCTGAGGTTCACTCCCTCCTTGCCCTGTTGCCGAGTCTCCTTTCTGCTCACCATAGCCAGTGGTTTTCCTGAAGCCCTGTAATGTATATGTAGTTTGGGGCTTGCATATGCCCTACTGGCTCACATACAAAAATTTTCAGAAGACAGATGAGTTCTTAGCTGTTCTTTGAGGGCATTATATAGGCAATCTGGATATCACTAAAACCCATGAAAAGCATGAATTTATTCATTGAATGTAGAGTTTTAGCTGTTAATCACAAACAGATATGCAGGCTGCAGTTTTTTGGAAGATTTGTAACTTGGCCCAATGGCCTAAATTTTCATATGGTGGAATGAATCATCGCATCGTTCTCATATGATGCCCTCCCTCTCCTGTCAAGTTTCTACTCCCTACTTTAAAGCACAGAGCGCTTAGTCAAAGGAGTTGTCTCAGAATATTCAGTGCAAATTAAACTTCTCCCACATGTCCTTGTCTCATTTGCAGAAATTATTGAGTTATTGGCTAAAATGGTTCAAAAAATTTCAGCTTGATGCAGACACCTGACACTCACACATCTTGGAGTAGAGATGAGACAAGTGCTAGGTAATATTTAAAGGAAAATAAAATACATGGAGGATGCGAAAAACTTGTCAAAAGAAAGGACTGGGTAGATGGAGAAGAAAATAGTGAGTATTGCTGCTGTCACCAGTGCAACTCTGTACAACCACCATGTTTCGGCTAAAGACTTGAAGTCAGAGGCAGTAACTTAGTGTTTAGTGGTTCTTGACTGATTCTCAACACCTTAGTTTTGAACCACTTTTAAAGTCTGTAGATGAACTAGGTGCTTTGTTGAATCCTGCCCCTGACAATTATTTGGGCAACATTTCTTCTGTTCCTTTTGTCTCACAGGAAGAGCCTAGCTACATAATTCTGCATCCTATTTCTTGCATGATGGAAAGCTAAAGTTTGAACTGTTTGCAGTGTGAGTGCTGCTGCAGTTCAGTAGAAAAGACAATCCTTGGCAGGAGTGTTGAGAATGTACTGGGGGATTTTCAGCGTTTTGGGTCAGTCACTGATTCCGGTTACTCTTTTCTGTATTCTGTCCCACTGCCTCTGAGCACCRCAAGTCTCGAAAGACAAGCGCTATCAGCCTGGCACTGAAGGCGTGCATCCACACTGGAACTTGGGGCAGCACTTTGGTTCCAGCCATGGCAAGTAATGCAGGAGAGGATGCCTCTCCTGAGTCATCACTGCTGACTGACCTGCCTTTACAAAATTTTCTCCCTTACAGGAATTCATTATCTCCTATTTTTTCCAAGGTGATGGTGTAAAGGCAGTTTGTGTAAATCTGTGTGCAGTGGAATTGAACTAAGACCTACAGGGAGGTCTAATGTGAGCAAGTTAGCAGATTTTTATTGACCACTACTTCAAATACATGTCATGTTTTGAAGTAAGCCTACTGGCATGTGGTGAAGTATTTAGCACAGCAGGACTGTGCACTTTACAGTTTCTGACTTGGAGGGGTGCTTTAATTCAGTTTTTCATTCCAACCAGCTACAGCTCTTGATAAGCTCATGTCTGCCTGAACAGT
Organism: Amblyornis subalaris; assembly: GCA_018881555.1. Lineage (NCBI taxonomy): Eukaryota > Metazoa > Chordata > Aves > Passeriformes > Ptilonorhynchidae > Amblyornis > Amblyornis subalaris. The sequence goes on from JACAXG010000078.1 coordinate 936,417, forward strand.
ACCACCAGCCCCATCCTGCTGCTCTTGCGCTTGAGCACGTTTGTTCTTTTTACATTTATGACTCCTGAGGGCACAAGGAACTCTCTCTTCATGGTGGGAGAAGGTATGAATGCTTTACCATGACCTGTTTTCCCAGAATTGCAGTGTGTAAAGCTCATGCCTTTCAATGGCACGTACTCCTCAGTTTGTCAGTTCTAGGAGCAGATTGTGCCCTGGTATTTTTGCAGCATGGCCGCGTCTCAGGCAGTCCCCACTCTGGTCTGCACTCCCTCTGGGTTTCTGTGGGTAGATGGTACTCTGAAGTTCTGTTCCTTCCATGGCCACAGGCATTTCGTCAAGTCCCCTACAAGTCACACCCACAGGCTCAAATCTTGTAGTCCTTCTTTTAACAAGAGTCAAGTGACCAGCATAACCAATGATTGTGATTTCGTTCCTATTTATTGGTACAAAGTTTAAGATGGTCATCTAGTTCACAAAGTCATGACCTTCATACCTGATTGTAATGCCTAAGAAGTACATTTCTTGTTGCTGAGATTGTAATAACTGAATTTCTAACATCCTTCACAGAACATTTGCTATGGTACAATGTTTTTCTAGAATTTCAGCAACTTCATTATGCTTTACAATATGTCTGATTTGGTATCTATTGAGTGCCTTATTTTCATGGGATAATGGGTGTCTTCAACGCACAGTGAAGTTAGAGGAGCAACAAGCATCCGATTGCCTAGATTTTTTTAATCATTGAACTCAAGTACAGGTCCCAAGGTGTAACCGAGTGACCTGCTTAGTCACTCTCACTGATAAATCAAATGCTGGCCTTGTTCTCAGTTCACCTGAATGCAGCTGTTCCAAGGTAACAAGAAAATACAGTGCCATCAGACTGTCCAAGAAGACAGAGCAGTATGCAAAAAATGTCCAAGAGACTGTCAGTGCTTTGTCTTCTGAGTGCTTGTTTCCTATTCTGCAGAAGATTATTCAGTCTGGAAGCCTTTTTTTATTTAAACTTCAGGTTTCTACTTTAAAACCTCTCATGGTAGCATGACCTGCAGTTCTCATGGCAGCAGCCAGAAATTGTCACAGCATTCCAGAGAGGTTGCTTCTGTCTGATCTTTCTGCAGTGTAGATATTAGCTGACAGCTCTTGGAGCCATTCTAATCCATCACTCCTGATCCACAATAGAGCAACTCTGGCTTGCAAAGATGCAACACACACACCATGATACTCTTGATGTAGCATAAAGCCACATCCAGAATCTCGTGTATGTTTTTCTTGCCTTTCTGCCAGCAGTGATGTAGGAGCTGTGGTAGTTGCAACTTCAAACAATTTTAAATGCAGCCCCCCCCCCCCCTTCTGAAAATTAATATATATTGCTTCCCCTGCACAGATTTGGGATGGTGTTTATGAAGTAAGAATGATCTAAGCAGGGCAGGACCTGATGGTTCTGCTCCCTCTAACATGATCCCTTGGAGGCAGGCCATGTGGATACCATTTCTCAGCTAAAACTATAAAGCTGTTGGGAGTGTCTTGTACAGTCACTCCCTTTTTACTTACGTATTGCAGCAATTTCTAACAGCTATAAACAAACAAATGTTTTCGCTTGTCGTGGAGTCAATTTTTATTACTTCCTCTTAAAAGCTGACTAACATGCAGCCAGAAGAATTGACTTTGATGTACAGGACTGGGCACCAAACCGTAGCCCGCATTCTCGTAGTCCTGTCATACAACTGGAAAAATTAGTGTCCCGATGAGAAATATGAAAAATTCTATAGCTAGAGCAATATGAGGAGCATTTTAGCACTGTCACAGACTGCAGTGGGAATTAACTGCTATTGGTGTGACTTATGCCATAGGTGTATTTAACACAGTCAAGTTAAATCCTTGTTCTGTGAAGTCCGTCTGTTAATCTGGCTTCGATCCTCCTGTCACCTGCTGTTGCTGAATGTGGGATGAACTGATCCTTATGTGCACTTGGAAGATAAGACCTGGGTTTAATTCTCATTATACTGGTAAAACAGGGATAGATTCGCTAAGAATGGAGCTACACAGGTATGAAACATGGTTAGATCTCCCTAATTATAATAACTCAAGTCCACATGGCTCTGGCTCTTCATAGATCATTCTGTCACACTATCACAAAAGGATGGCGGTATTGTACTCGATTCAAAAAATATATATTAGCCTTACAACTCAGTAGAGAACAGCCCTGGTAATTGCAGCACCACTTAAAGCGTTGTAAAGGAATGTACAGAGTGCAATATAGAAAAAAAGGTCAAAACATAGTTTGAGAAAGGGGGTTACATGCCCTGGTCAGCATTTTGCTGTTTAGAAATCCTTAACAGAACCCTTCAAAATTACATGTTTGAATCAACACACAAAACGGCTTTCACCTGACTAGGTATGTCTAAAACTGAGGATACTGATAGTTATTTAGTACTGCTAATTCTAATTCTTAAAAACATTCAAATTTATTTATTTTAGCTCTACTCATTACTTCCTTGCTGACTGCAGCGATGTTCAATAACGCCTAGCAGTTATTATGGTTTTTAGGATGAAGTATTTTTCATTTTTGTGGAATCTGCAGTGACCATCTGAGTGAGGAAGATATTAACCGTCAGCTAGTTGGTAAAAGCTTTGACAAAATCAGCCATGCCTTACAAAAGTGGTACAGGAAATGGTAAACGACACATGATCTGAATGAAGTACTGCAAATCACAAATTTTGGGTTTCAGGTTTGCTTTTTTTCTTCATTGTTTCCTAATGAAAAAAAGTATTTTATTGGGCCAAAACCTACAGGACTGTGTTTCGTTTGCTACTTCAGCAATGGCTGCTGTCTGTGGCTACTTCATCTCAAGAAAATACTGGAGACATTCTCTGTATCTCATATGAAAACAGGGCTTGGAAAAGTAAGCGCCGCTGTGTTATTATGAATTGTCTGATTGGTTGAAATTACAGTAATTATCAGCACTAAATCCGGCAAGCTATAACCCACACTGGCATGGTGGAGACATAGGTAGAATTCTCTGAGCCTCATATCTTGATTTTCGTGTTCCTGTTTATTGTGTATGTGTGGGAAATTAAGGTTTGTCTATAATCTGTCGCAATTGTTTCACTAAGAAGTTCCCACCAGCCATTTCAAGTAGTGTACAGGAGACCCAGATTTTAGTTGCTAGTTAATGTTGACTTAACTTGTCCTTTAAGCACAGTTCCTCAAAGAAGCAGTTCTGGCTGACTGTGTATTTCCCATCTCAAAGGACCAAACAGCACGCACCTCTAAAACTCCTTTATTGCGTGTGCTTATTTATTGTTTTCCATTTTGTTATTATATGAGATGAATTCTTTAAAGTAAGTACCAAGAATAAATGAGAAATCACACAGTGGGCAAGTTACTAGCTGAAGTTATTTCATAGCATGGGAACGCAATAGCTCAGTAGCAGTACAGGAGGAAATAGTAATTTTTAGATAATTTTTAATGTAAGTTTAAAAACTACAAAAATAGTTGCCAAATTAATTATATAAATTTTCTTCTTAATCAAAAAATGAGGTATCTTTTTCAAGAAGTAAAACGATATTTTGTAAGTCATAAGGTCTAGGAAGTTACTCTTTATAAGTCAAGCATTTTAAAAGTGCAAATTGCCTTAATGCAAAACTGAAATAGCATGTCAAGATAAAAGTGGTAAGCATTATTTAATTTTTGCAGTAAAGTATCTGTACTTAAAGAGGAGGTGGGAGAGAAATTTCTTATAACTGAGTATTTCCAGAAAGTCATTAAGTAAAACATGCCATGAAAAAACAGTAAACAGAAACAGTATGTTGACAAGGTGTTAATTCATCAGTGTGCTCCAAGAGCTCAAAGATGCAAAATATATTGTCCAAGTTTCTTAATGCCTTCCCAGTAGGCTGGAGGCAGGGGAGGGAAACAAGGTTCATTTCAGATGTACTTGTGAAATAAAGGATAATGTAAGTAATGTTATACTGAAATATCCCTCTACTTTGCAAGAAACCAGTATTCTTTGAGTTGCCCATTGTCAGGCCATGTCTTGAAGTTTATAAGTGAGATTATTGTAGTGTAGAATGAAGCAATTGCAGAGAGATTCCCGCTGTGCCTTGCCTCTGGCCACTGACAAGGCTACAGAAAACACCTGGTCTTACCTCTACCTTGTTCCTTTGCTACCAAATAAATGTAATGCCTTGTAAAATTCTTCCACTATCCACTTTTTCCCCCAGACTACATGGTCTTGACGGTGATGAGATGGAAGAGAAAAGATCTGTTAAACTGGATCAGGATCAGGTAGGAAGAGGTAACATCAAAAGTCTGTCTTTGTGAAATCTCTTCCCAGTTTGGATCTCACCAGACTCTTGCGGCTGGAAACATGAAACTCCACCCACATCAGTAGCATTCAGGTGTTAATAAAAATGATCAATAAAATGAGAAAATATCAGCCTCCAGAGGCACTCTCAAATGTCACATTATTCCTGTGATGCTGTGGATGCGTCCTGAAATTCCCTTGGCAAGAGCTGTGTGTCACTGATGCACATTTAGTGAAGCACTTGCCTTGGTATGAAAATCAGATTGAAATATTGGGATCCCAAAAGCTTCATAGCAGCATCTGGAAGGCCTAATGGCTATTTTATTATTTCTTAAGCGTCCCTGAGACGTTTAAGCTTTCTGACCTTCCCCTTGCATCAGTGGAACTCTCTCCTTCATTTCTTGTGAAATATTCAGTAGCTTGCCTTCTAAAGCTTTCCACCTCTTAATCCTCTCATTGTCTCTCTTGATATCAACCTTAGCTGCTGATGTGACAGCTTTTTCTAATATATATGTGAACTAAATGGTTTGGATAAAAGCCAAGAAACATCTTGCCTCTTGGAGAATTGTAGTAAATAGATATTGCATTAAGACCTTGCTACCTAGAGTTAAAAAAAAAATTTAAAAAAAACCCTAGCAAACTACTGCCTGAACAACAACTTAATTCTACAAAGCTTGTGAAAGACACACAATGCTCACTGCTCTTGTTCAGTCTCACTTGCTGAGGAGTGGTCAGCACCCCTGAGCTTCCCACAGATGGATAGTAGTGGCTTTGAAGTTTAAATTACATCTCTTCCATGGAGTGGCTTTATTCCATTCCTGCAGATGACTTGCTAAAGTGAAAGCTAAAACTTTTTGTCTTTTCTAATTTTTTACACTTTTTTCTTTCAACAAGGGCTATTATTCAGAATTCCCTCCCCTCCTGGAAGGGTCAGCCACAGAGCTTTCTGGCACTGCTGGCCTCAGACAGCAGCCCCCGGGTGCTGGCAGTGCCTTGCTGGAAGGTGGTTTGATGTGCCAGACATCCACGTGCATCCCGAGACTCAGCTGCTCCCTCCTGCCGCTGCCCCTGCACGAAGCTGGGCCAGTCCCCGCTTGTATGAGCAGTGCCATCAATTTGCTGAGGACAGGCCCAAGATGGCGCATTTGGAAGGAAGCCCAACCTGTCTTCACTGCTGCTTCCCGCTTCCTGAAAGGGGAGCGATCCAATCATCACTATTGGGCTTTCTAGGAAGAAATAGCTTTCTTTCCCCCATGGTTTGCATCTCAGGAGGAGGGAGTAAAGCGGAAAGGAGTTTGTTCTGATTACTCCCGTGTGGGAGAGGCCTTCAGCTCCAACTCCCCTTGCTAACGCTTTGCTAGCGTTGACATTTACACAACTCCTCAGAGGTGATGTTTTTCGTAAGTCATAGAGGGATTTCTAAATAAAAATAATTTTAAATAGTTCTGTGGATTGCTGAGAATTTTAAGACCTTTGAAGCCGTGTACCAGTGCATTTATGTACTGCAGCACTGGCTAACAGCTCCCCCAAGCAGCCTGATGTGGTCCTCAGGCACTCTGGGGGCTGTAGTGAGGAAGGGATAAATTCCTGGCATCCTGCTGGCTTGGGCGTTGGGTTGTTGCTTTCAGATTCCTCAGGGGAGGCGTCTATGGCACAGTGCCCGTGTGTTTGCAGGAAGGGGAAAGCTTCTGCCCCTGCGTCAAGAATCCAGCTGTGCAACAGGAAAGGAGGGGATAGATTACACAGACCAAAAGCTGTCTTGAGACAGGTTTTTGGTTGAATATGTTCTGCTTCTCTTCTCCAGGGATGTCAAAAGGGAGAGCAGAGAACTTTCTTTCAAAGGACTGTTCAATTAAACTCCATTTTTTTTGAGGCCGTATAAGGTAGAAGGATTCATTTTTCAACCTAAAGGTCCTGTCAGTGACTTTGTAGTGTTTATTTTCAGAGTCACCAGACTTGACATATTCACTGGTAAGCACAGTGAGCCCCTTCATAGGGGAAGTGACACTAATTGCCCCAGGGAAACATATGGAGAGTGTACTGGTCTGTGACCAGCTCTTCTATTTAACACTCCTGCCGGCACTCTGTCTCAGGAGCTGAAAGCTCAGCTTCAGAAATGTCAGGTGATGACATTTCCATTTCCCTTTGAAAACTATCCCACAGTCAAATGGATCTTGCCTTTTAGGAAGCCTTTTTTTTACCTTTTTTTTCCTCTAAACTGCTTTTATGCTTCAAATAGAAAGCATGCAAAACTGCATGTTTTGCATTTGTGTGCGAGAGCCTACTTCTTGATATTATGGGCACCAATAAGCCTGTTAAAGTACTGTTTCCAGGTGAGCTGTTTTCAACTGACCTTTCTACTCTTTGTCATTCATAGAAAGGAATGTCTGCTCCACAGAGCTGAGCATTCTCAAGCTTGCTCTGTCAGTTGATCTTGCTAGAAACTGGAGTTGAGCTGATCTGATTCCCCTAACAGCACCAGTTCCTGACAATAAAGATCCAACCCTATTTTATATTATTATTAKTAGTAGTAGTAGTAGTAGCAGTATTAGTATTATTATTATTACTGCTACATGGGAGACTTCTAAAATAACTCTTTTTATAGTGCTGTGATGTGTCAGAAGCTAGCCTTCACTTGTGCTACTCCCTTCTTCCTCCATGTGTGTCATTTCCTTCACCTGCTGCCAGGAGCATCAGATGTGGCCTTGAACGAAGGCCAGCACTTGCACAGCTCTCATCAGGTTCCAAAGGGATGCCATGACAAGTTTCCTTTCTGCACAGCTTGGAACGAAATGCAACATGCCCATATGTAAAACACAACTGCAGTAAATGGCAAAAAATGGAACTAGAATAGCACAGCAGAACATTTTATCAGCTCTCTTCTGTGGGTGTGAAGGAAAACTTTTAACCAAAAGGCTGTTAATTTCCTGACTTTTTTTTTTTTTAATTTTTTCCAGTGGATAAAGACAAGCTAAAAGCAAAATGCCTACTGTGCTTTTTGGATAATAGATATCGTGTGACCACAACTAAGGTAGTTATATAAGTGCTGAGCTGCATAGTTAGAGGTAAATTTCTTTAAATTAATGGAATGCCATACACATAGAGTAATTTATTATAAAAGAAAAAATATGTCTAGATCAGAAACACTTGTACATTATTTTAGCAGAAGAAAAAATTATATGAGGCTGGGGGTTTGATTTTTTTTATTTCTAAGATGACTGTGCATTTTTTTTAAAGGAACAAAATGTCAAATTGATCTTTAGAGAAGCCTATCTGACTTGCTTTAAGCAGTAGCACCACCACATGTCAGGAAGCAGCCAGAGGTCCAAAACACTGTATTCACTCTTAATCTTGTAATTAGGAAAAAAAAAAAAAAAAAAAAAAAAAATAGGCTATAAGGAAAATATTCAGTAGTTTTTGTTAATTCTATAAAATTAGAATATTAGTCACTATTTGCAAGCCAGAATAATTTCCCAGCCAAATATCCTTCCTACCACTCTTCTTCCTTCTTTGCTCAGTTTTAAGTAATTTCTGATACTGTGGCTAAATTGTGTAAGGTCGCAGAGCTCTCCCTGACTGCTGCATTGCCCTCTCTCCAGAATTCACATTTCACTGCTTGTCTGCTGCAGCCCTCACTGCCTTGTCCTTTAGATTCATCTGCGCGTGTTGAGATCCTCTGGCAGGAGAGGTAAGGTGAAATTGTAGCCAGAAAAAACAGGTGTGTAAGAATTAAGTCTGGGACTCTCCTGCTCTCTTAGAGAGACAGCCACAGTGAGAAAGAGCACTTGAGAGTGCTTTTTGCTCTGAATTCTCCAACCCCCTCGTGGTGTACAGTTAGCGCCCTGGAAAGCTGACCTGCAGAAGTGCAGTTAAAGGATCAAAAGTAATAATGGCACAAATGAATGTATATGACCTTTTGCTTTGAAGCTAATGAGGCAAGAAGCTTGCAAGGGATTCTCATTCATTTCTGAAAAATATGTAGAACTTTAATTGAAGCTTGATTTAAGCATTAATTAATGTGCTTTAATTGTTACTGAGGTGTGGCTGGCATCTGCATTCCCAGTCCTTGTATCGTGCTTAAACCAGGTACAGTGTAACCATCGAAGGTCAGTTATCTGGACAAGGCCATATATCCTCTAAATCCAATACCTTAAAGAAAACTGCTATCAATGCCATCGGCCCGCAAGAAAAGAGTCAACATAAACTTGGATCACTGCAGATTATCATTTTCTACGTGGTCCCACACAGTTTCCTAAAAATTCTTTATTACAAATGGCTGTCGTGGTGGTAACTTTCATTGGTTTGGAGGCTCTGCGGTCAAAATGCATAATTTTGCCATTGTGTTTGGCAAGCTCACATACAGATACCATCAAAGAGTTCTGGTATGCCAATGCTCTCATTCATAGCTCCTCTCCGGGGAAAAAGCTACGTGCTGTTGTAGTGGGGAGTCCTTAGCTGTCTAAAAAGTGTTTTCTGGCTTTCTCTAGCTGTGTCTTTATTTATATATCTCTGTTTAAGACAGCATTTTCCCTTTTTCAAGTAGCCAAACAGCATTGTAACCAAAAAAAAGGGTTTTGTAATTTGATATCTCTGTTGTTTCATAGCACTGTCAAATAGATAATGCAAAATCTGTCTCCTGGTATCTTTAAGTTTGACACAGGCTGCAAATAAGTTGTTCCCAAAATGGTGCTGCCAGGTATTCTTGCAAGCCAGCTCTTCGTATTTAAGCCTTTGAAAGACATTGAGTATGTGGATTTTCCTGAGAAACAGAGCTCTTCATTAGCTTCTGTAGCTATCGGTGCCTACCAGAGCTCCTGAATCTGCATGTTTGTGTGCCCCTTGCCATGGGACAGCGAGTCAGGCTGGTCTCTGCATGGCCACTCAGCTGTCTCATCTCAAGTATAAGAAAACACTTGCTGTAGACAGTGTTTCTCCTTATGTTAGAAATGGGAATACCGCCCTTACCTCTTCTGAATACTGAAGATCAAGATATTTGTGCTCCTGAAGTAACCAGAGSATTGTGTCAAATATGATGCAAATATTAGCTAACTTGTAAATAAAGCTTAATATTTGTAGCTTTATGTGAGTAGAGAGTGGACCAGGCCAATGGAATTTGGCCTCTTGTCTCTGAAATTCATTTCTGGCTTTTGTCAGTGAGTTGGGACAGGTGGAGGGGTCCATGTGTTGTCTGTACCGAGTTTGCTGAGCAGGGGGAAAACGTGTTAGATGCGTACCAAGCTGAGCAGATAATATACACTTGAGTTCTGATAACTGCTTTGTTCTGAAGTATCATGAATGATAATAGCACCAAGAAAATTACTTCATGTTTTTGAAACTGTGTATTGCACAATCTSATGAATGCCTCATAGGCACAACTCAGTAAAAGAAAAGCCTGTTCGCGTTTCAGGGGAAGCAAATTATTTCATTTATCCTGGAAGGCTTTCTAAATGGACTTGAGGCTCCAAGATTATTAGCTGCAATTGTCTCGGAAATTCCAAAAATCAGGCAGAATTAAGTATATGACTGTGAGTAGTGAAAAACTAATGAGTTATCTAACTCAGTGTTTAGATTACAGTCATCGCTAATAGAGCAGATGAAGCTCTAGAGTACTTATTTTGTGGTTATCTCTAAGGAATATTGCAGAAATTTATTTTTTTAAATCATCCTGCTTCCAATTGTCTCACAGGCGTTCAGAATAATGATGTCAATTGTTACTCATATTCTTGCTGTGTATGGATGTAGTTTCTAACTGATCTAGCTAGTAAAAACAAACAACAGCTTCCTTGGTACACAAATTCCCAAGGGCAGCCTGGGATTAAAATGGTTGTTCCCTTCTCCAGAAACTTTGGTTATCCTTGAGTTATGATGAACACAACAGCACTAGTACTGTAAATTTAACCTGGACATGTTAAAGTAAGRGCATAAGATGTGTTTCCACCTTTATAAAAATAGAGTAACATCTTGATAACCACGTTTTGAGAGTAATCATCTCTTTCCTATTTTTATTTCATGTGAATATTATTCTCTGAAAAAGAAGAGGCAATTACATAAACGCTACCCTTAAATGTTTTCTCAGAAAGGAGATCTTAATGAGGCAGTTTGATTTTCTTTAGTTGCCACATAAGCAGTTTGGGTAAAGCTTTAAGTTAACTGTCTCTTCAACCTGATCAAATTTAACACTCCTGGGTTTTTAAGTGAGTGATGTTTCCAAATCAACAGTTTATATTGTTTTAAATTGTGCTCTCACTAATAACCCTTCTTGCTCAAAGGTTGGCTGACTCTCTGCTGTTTGAGGAGGGAAAAACAAGTGGAGTTAACAGGCTGTGCCTGTCCTGTGTGCACAAGAAAAGAGAGAGAAAGGTAGATTTATGCTACAGTAGTACAAAGTCTTATACTTTTGCAAGAGGTCTTTTATGTCTCTGGCAAGGATGGGAGAGAGGGGCTCGGTGTCCCTCTGAAAACACTCGGGGAGCAGAAGTCTGACAAATAATTCAACCTCTCCATAGATGAGACTCAACATCCTAGCAGTTCATATGTTGGTGTGTTTAAATGCTTGTGAATAAGTAGTGGCCACCATAAGTGTTGGATACTTTCTCATACACCCAAGGCCTCAAGTAAGAGACCCTAGAAATTTTCAGCATGTGCTTTCCATCTGTAAATGCAACTTTGCATCTGTTGAGGAGAGAAGTGATCCCAGCACAACATTAAAAAAAAAAAGGGCAAACATCTTCATGCCATAAGAATAAAAAAAAAATAAAAACCTCAAAAACATTTCAGGTGTGTTAGGGAAAAAAAATAACAAGCCAGAAACCCTGAAATGAACATCGTATTTCTGTAAAACAGTTACCAGGGGTCGGAAACTGTGGCTGCAGAACAATTTCTTTTTAGATATTCTGTTTCTGCCCTGATGCATGTCACACCAAAGCACGGACTTGAATTTCAGATGTGCTTTTTACGTGGTTTTGTGTTGCCTTTGGTAACTTTCCCATTCCAAATATATAACCCAGTAAAAAGGTTATTGACAAACTCTAATGACAAAGGACCGTGGATAGCAGCAAGTGTGATCTAGGGTGTTCCACAAAATTTTGTTTTATTAATATTTGTAATAGCAGTTCATGATGACAGCACTGAGAGCCAAATAAAGAAAAGGAATGTTGTACGAGTTCCATTTGTGGTTGATCTTTTCCTGGAAGCATGCTGTAGTTTTCTTCAGTGGTTTTTTGTTGTTATTGATTTGGTTTTGGTTTAGGTTTTTTTTGTAAGAGAAAAAGGTTTCTTTTGTTGGAAAAGTACGTTATCTCTCTCAGCTGTTTGTTTAGTCATTTTTCCTTGAGGTAATGAAGTAGTGCAGCTGCTCCAAGCATTCCAGATCTCCTTGTCCTAGTTAATGTTYTACTTATTTTGAGAATTTGGTAGTGAAGGCAAAAAAGAGCTTTGAGAGCATCRAAAATTTTAGTAGAACCTTCCAAGACAGCATCCCTGGGAGAAGTACAGTGCTGTCAGCTGATCTCTACTCAAGCACTTGATTTGTTATTGACAGTCATTCAATGAATGTGTGGTAGAGAATGGATCTGAATCCAGTTCTTTAGGCTGCAAGGTTACAATAACAAAGCAGTTCAGGCATTCCGCTGTAGGGTTACAGCTGATTTCCACAGGTTGGTGTCTGGGTGATCAGCCAATTTTGCTACCTTTTTCAGGTGTAGTCCTTGAAAAGATCTCCCCAGAAAAAGTAGTCAGCAGCATACATTCCTGAACTATTGATCTCATGTCTTGAAAATAAAATGAAGACTGTTAGCAGATTCTTCTGTGTTTTYATTTTCCGTAACAAAAACTCATTACAATTGCCACTCTCCTCATCTTTTCTTTTGTGAGGTTAATTCTCTTGAGAATAATTCTTTCATTTATGATTTCTCAAAGAAATAAAAAGTTCAAGAGTAAGAACATTTCTTTCCTATTCTTGAAAAACTATGCAAAGAGTATAGCTTTTATTATTCCAGACAGTYGTCCCAATGCTTTCAGAGTGACCAAATACCGAAGAACCTGTCACTGATTATGATCTTTCTTCATGTGGTGGAGGTGCCACTCAAAACAGTCTTTTCAATACTGAGGCTGAATTAATGCAATGGTTTGGTGCCTTGCGTGGKGTAAAAAGTACACAAAGCTACAATTTTAATGGTGATAGCTTTATAATGACCTGAAAATATCATTTCTGTGCAGCCATGTTAATGTGCAGTAACAATGAAGTATCATTTGGGACACCATGTAGTCATTGCTTTTTATACTGTCCAGTTGTTTAATTTTCTTTTTGACCAGGTTTAACATTGCTAAAATACATCCAGGAAAAGCCATGCTAAGTGACTCAGGCAAGCAACAGAAGTCAGCCAGACCTACCGTATCTTGACAAGAATTCATGTAGATGCTATGTAGACAATTTTTTTGTCCTTCACCTGCCTTTGCGGCTTGGTTTTTGTAATGATGTCTTTACACAGGATGCAAGAACCTTTGTTTATAGCTTGTGCTTACACACGACAGAAGTGCTTGGTTTGTTTCCCCCACTTTAGAGTTCTGATTTTACAAACACTTTRAAGTTCTCCATAATTTTTCTCAATTCCTCCTCGCGTTGCCTTGGCCTGAATCAGCACAGGATGTTATCCTACTCATGGTTTTTCCAAGCATCTAAAAGAGGCAAGATTTGGAAAGAGAGATTGGAGTGCATCCTCCCCCCAGCTCTACTTCTGCAGCAGTAAACAGGTGTTTACACCACTRGTGGCTTTCCTAGCAGGACTGGAACCTAAAACTATGAGCTTTCCTCCTACAATATTGTCTGAACTGAAGTAGACCTTAGAAAATAATAACGCTCTTTACATGTGTTTGAAAAATGGATATTTCTCCCTAGGAACTTTAATTTTTTTATTGTTTAAACTTTAGGGCAAAGGAAAACCTAGCTATATACAGAAATACTTTGAATGCTGGGCTGCTGGGCAGGTGGCATGGCTTCATTCGGCTACTGGGATCATTTTTTAGCAGACACAGCAGGAGCATGGTCTGTTATTACAGCAAGTTAATAACACCTCTGGAGGTGAAAAATAGCATGGAAATCGTGCTATTTTTTTAATAAAAAGGAATATGGAGGCTTGGTTGTGAAAATGAAATGAAATGTGAAGGCAGTAACAWGGCTTTGTTGTGGAAATTAAATGGSACAGCGTTATGGCAATACTCAGTCATTTTTCAATGAGGTTGGATGAACACTAGAGAAAATGTTGAAAAAAAAATTAATCTRCTGCATGTGGTAGGCAAGAATTTTTGACAAGAACTACCTAGAGTATAAAAAAAGGGCAAGTTCAGCTCTCAAAAAGAAGGAAGCCACACTGGAAATAGGGAATGCTCTATTTAGTGATTAATCTTTGTATTTATCTTGGTGGTGTTTTCATGTCTTCAGACCCTAAGTGTAGTTTCAGATAGTCTTTGTAAAGCACCATCACCCAGTGATGCTTTTAGAAGAAAGTTCAAAATTGCTGGGATTCTTTTTTCTCTTTCTTAACATTTAGCTAGAGAGAACGTCAGATAYGACAATAAATCCTGATTCTGAATTTTTTGAAGGAATTTCTTAGAAATCTTGATCCTACAGGGAGCRGAAATAGACTAAACACAAAGGCTGTACCTGGTGACCAACGGAAGCTGGGAAAAAATAAAAAGAATTGAGGTTACAAAAGACAAATCTGTGAAAAATCTACAGAAAATCTGTGGCAACTGCTGGTGTTCCCGTGCAGTCTCCACTGCCAATCTCCCACRCTTTGGTGGAGGTTTCAGCAGGGAGCACCAGTGAGCACAAAGACAAGAAAAAAAGGGGGCTGAATCTTTCTTTGGTCCTGCAGCAGAGCTCCCTGAAAACGGGAGCAGAGCTCACAAGCAGGGCAGAGGAGCGAATCTGCCTCTGTCTCTCCCCCAAGCTCATGCTTGTTTCGAACTTGCTTTGCATGACGACYCTTTTCACCCAGGACAGCAGCTCCTGCTCCGTGATTTAGTAACTCTGCAGGACAGCCATGCCCTGGACCTGCCCATCTGTCATTAGACCCCTCTGACTGGTAAATTTTCATTCYGCATGGCCCCAGTATTCTGTTATAAATCTTGTTTCTAGCCAAGTATAGTGAGTGTTTATTTCTGTTAGATTCAACTCTAGTGAAAATGCTCAACTGAAGCTSTCTTGCAAGGATCTGGCAAACTTACTGCAAGGAAAATTTATGAAATCCTCTAATTTTCCACAAAGCATGTGGAGGTCATCCAGGACACTTCTGTCTAATAACTCTGGGATGATTGTGTCTTCTTTGCTTATTATGCACTTCATATTCTCTATATAATAGAGTTTTCACTTTGTGATCTGCAAGTAAACTTATTTACATRTTAAATATTTCAGCCTTCCAGGATGACAATCACTGGAAGACTATGTAGCTATTATTGTGTTTTGACCCACAGATGAGAACATTTCTTCAAGCTGAGAAGGCAGTGGAAAATCACTTGCCTTTTTTTTTTCCTCTGGACTCAGGTGAGCAGATTTGCATTATTGTTGCACTCTTAGATATTTTAATTTTCAAACCAATGCACTTGAAAGCTTAAATAACCTTTTTTGTCATGGTGGGAAATGACTTAGGTGGCAGGGTGACTTATAATTTAAGTAAAGTTCAAATCACATTGGCAGGCAAGTCTGTTTAAGCACAACCATCTGTGACAAAAAAAAAGCTTGGCAGTCACTGCAACCTAAGGCAGCAAACATGGTACAAAATATAATCACCTTAAGATGGGCCTTTTTGTTCCCTTGTCTCCAAAGTGTATAAAATTTGCCATATAAGATTATAGGTCACTTATGCCGGTCTTTTAAAGGGACCTTTAATCTTTTAACACATCATTTACACAGAATTGCTCCTGAAGTAAATCTTTCCATGCCTAATTAGTGGACAGATTCCCACTCCTGCTGGGACCTGATCCAGCTCTCTCAGATATCAGCACAGAGAAACTCTGACTAAGTATACAAGCTGATGCAATCTATTATTTAGCAGCTAAATTGTTAACACGGGTCCTTAATGGAAAGACTGATCATCGGCCCTATCAGTCTGTACCACAGGTGATAATATATAAAATGGTCGGCCCTATCAGTCTGTGCCACAGGTGATAACATGTAAAATGTTGCTGAGTCTTGTTGTAGATGAGGTCTGGGTAAAAGGCCTCTGCTAAAGCTTCTGCTAATACTGCCAGTGTGTGAAATGCAGCTCATCCATATGAAGATATTAGAATTTCAAAACCCAGACAGATACCACAGTGTGGTCCTGTGTTTTCTGGGTGTTCAACCTATGTCAGACAGATTCAGGTCTAACACACAAAAAGCTTTATCTGGRTTTATCTTGTGTTACAGCCTGTGGCACGTAGATGCTGGTGCCACAGCTTCTGTAAGAGCTTTGAGCTTAGGAAGACTTGCTTCCAGCCCTTTTTGTTTGCGATAAATTACAAGTGTTGACATGCTGTTCCCTGTGTGATGCTCCTTGTATGAACAGACTTGATTTTTATATTGATCTGGTTGTTCATTTTTGTCAGGATTAAGTTTACTGCTGTTTAGGTGCACATTTTCTTGCATGCTTTGTAGCTGTGGAGTCCAGAAGTAAATTTTTCAGAGTGTTTAACCTTGACCTTATTTCTGTCTTCTCCAGTTAATGGTGTTTGGCCAGTGGAGTGCTCTTTCCCTGCCTGCTGCTTGTAATCTGCCTGTTTGCTGCAAGGTGAGGTGCAGATTGTACCTGTCATATACACAGCTGGATTTCATAAATGATTCACACCTATTTTCAAACAAGTGCACTTTTCATAAAAGGCCTTGTAGTAGGTATTTTATAAACTCAGCAAGCCAATGAGTCCGACAACATAAATCGGAAAAGACCAAGGGTCTGCTATTTGCTTTGGATGATGACCTTGCTTGCCCTTAAAGCAAGATTTTAATCACAAAACCTGCTTTTTCAGCTCAAACTTCTGAAACTGGATCACAAACTTGCAGCTTTCCTCTTTTTTGTCTCAGGTTTGCCCAGTGGATTTACTGCCACAAGTAATTCTTTCTCTCTGCTTGTATTTTTGTATCCTGCTGAGCTTGACTAAGAGCTCTTTTAAGGAATTCTCCTGCTTTAGATATCTATATTGAAACATTTGGGTCCATGATAATGATTTTCTATCTAGCACTGTTAGCATTTCTCCTAATTCTTTTTCTAATTGTGATAACTGCTCATTTGTAATACTTGTTTAAGAATTGTAAAGTAACTCTTCCTGCTAGGCAAAGTTTTCCAATCCAAGCTGCAAACAATTAGTTCAGTTGCTATCATTYTTTGGGTAAATTCACAACTTATCCAAGTATTTGTGTGAATTTTGTAAGCATTTAAGCTGAAAATAGAATCTAAAGTTGACTGCTGAGCCCAGTAGAAAGCAGCATACATAAAACTTGAAAGGTACTCTTGGTAGGGGGAGTGATATCAAAGTGTGGGTGACATTTTGGAAAATGCTGAGCACAAACTTGTAGGGATAAAGAGGTATGCTAAAGACTGCTCGCTTGAAGAAAGTCAATGTTCAAGAGCTGTGGTATTAACATAGCAAAATCTTTAGGTCCTGCCCTGAAGAGTTGCTTTTCATTGCTTGAATTCTCAAGGTGGCTGCCTGTTAAGTAGTGTCAAAAAATGAGTCGCTGCAGGCTTCCTGCTTTGAATTGGAAAGCACTCTGGATCAGAAAGGATTGCAGGAACCTAAGCCTTTCAGTTTCTTCAGCAAAAAGCAAGTTAACTGGTGTCTTCTAGATGACCTCTGAAAGTCACTTGTAATTCTTCAGCAGGCTGGAGCCCCCGCTGCAATGCCACCGCAGCTCGCGCCACGTTCTGATCAGAGTCTCCTGGAACACTGATCGTCCAGAGCCGCCCTCGCTGCAGATGCTGGGTAAATATTGAAATAATTTTTGAGAGACGAAAAAATCATTCCTTCTGAAAATAAACTGACTATTCTTTTGCTCTAAATGTGTGGTATAGTGACAATATTCACTTTTCCCATCATTTTTGGAGTCTTATCAGTTTCTAGGGTTGTATTCATTTCATTTGCATGTTCCTTCTTTGTTCAATCACTTTTTAAATATTAAGCCCATTATCTTGGTTCTCAGTCATATTTAATGGACTTTTCTGTGATTTGCTCTATTTTAAGTACCTATTGCCAGTTCTCTTTTTTAATGTATCGTATTCGATTTCCCCCTTTTTCTTATGAAAGCAGAATCTCTTCAGATCTTATAATGTGCTGCTACATTCTTACATTTGTTACAAATTGAGAAAGCGATATTAGAATGAAATTAAGTTTAATCAACTCCATATATTACCTCTCTCACCCAAGAGATCAGAGATTTTTTCAGTTAGTCTTTACCTGCTCTTTTTTGTTCCCTGCACCAATGTGTGCTATTTCAAAATCTTTTTATTTAGTAGGAAGAGGCAGCTGTAAGGCAAAAAAAATTCAACTGATTCTTGATTACCTTTTTTTCACAAACTGTTTTCATAACTTGTTCAGTAGTGGAAATGCCACAARGAGTCATGGTTTTTGTTCATGTCAGCTAAAACCAGTCTCCTCTCCATGTTCTTCAGCTTCTCCACAAAACATGTTAGCTCAGAAGAGTCTGTGCTGAATGCTGTCRTTACTGTTCAACAACCCTAATACTGAGGTTTGGGTTTCTTGCTTTTACATGTCTTTTTCTTCATTCACTGAGTCCGTAAGAATCAAAGAGGAAAAAAGTGTTGCTCATGTTATAAATTTCCAATTTACAAATCTTATTTCTCTGTGTCAATAGAAACTGCCATCTTCATCTGTTCTTGGCCATTTCAGGACTGGCTTCCTATCAGCCACCTTCCTCCCACACCTCCTCCTGACTTTTCTGCT
Source organism: Amblyornis subalaris (assembly GCA_018881555.1). NCBI lineage: Eukaryota > Metazoa > Chordata > Aves > Passeriformes > Ptilonorhynchidae > Amblyornis > Amblyornis subalaris. Next base: position 954,659 of record JACAXG010000078.1, read on the forward strand.
GGCTTGGGATCCAAGTCTGCACTTGTGTTTGTTAAGAAAATTCCTTCACACAGACAAGTGGCAAACAAAACACACTATATTCAGGACCAAGATGCTCACAATTGTGTCTACCTTTCAAGGAGTCTGACTCCACATTCCCTACCCGCTAATGTAAATGTTTTCTTTTTAGCGATCATCTCTGCAGCACTTAGCTTGTTTMAGTATAGCATGAAAACATTAGGCATATGTTCAATTTCCAGTCATCACCAGTGTCATTTCTTGTTTGGTTTATGCTCCATAAAGGTTCCTTTTTTTTAAATTATCATTTTGTTTTGACATTCTGGGTTCTGCATGTTTTGTGCTGTGCCGCTGCMAGTGCTCTGTGGGTGTTTGGACTCTGGTAATCCTCTGGACTAAATGCCTCATCATTTGCCTATTATATCTGTCATGTTGCTGAACACTGCATCACTTCAGGTCCAGTATTTMGATCTGCTGGCTTTCAGACTCATAAAGAGCCATTTTGTCTAATTGTAAGACTCTTTCAGGTAGCATGAAAGAGTTATGCTATTCATACTCTTCTTGTTCTGCTGTGCTGCCACATTCCTTTGTGCTTTTCTTAGTAAGGGCTAAACACTAGTTATTGATCAAGAACTTTTGCTTCAACATCTTTCAGTTATTTTTCCCCTGTCAATATKGTCCCAAGGTGTAGAAAGTACTTGTCTGAAGTGCTGTTGTCTTAAAGGTTTCTCCAAGAACCAGAATTTCTGGCTCTGAGCCACTCTATGAACCCATAAGGCATATACATATATTTATTATATATATATGAGACCAGCATTCATTGAAATAGCATATTTGACTCAGGCTTACTGTCATTAGAAYAAAGAGGCGAATCTTTTGCTAAAACTGCAGCAACATAATAAGATTTCTTTACAAAGTTTTTTCAGTTTTTTTTAAGGTCCCTGGTATTCCTCCAGTTCAAAGTGCACTTCGCATTGGCCAACATTTCCTTTACTTTTTGTCATACACAAAAGAAGTACACCAAAAGGGTGGACAAATGCTTGTTCACATCATGATCCTTGAATAAACAGAGTATCTGTTGCTTYACCAAAACCACCGGAGCAGCAGCATCCTTCTGAAGTGACAAACCTTGACATTYGTGCTAGTCAATCACTATAAGAAAAGGCAGAAATGAACGCTTTAAAGTTCCTGGGAGTTCCAAAAACAAGTTGCTTCTTCTAACAGGGTRAATTGGTTGACTTCCATGGCTTTAGTACGGCTTACTGTATCTGATACTATCTGATCTTGAGCAGGAGTACAAGTGCTGACCAGACAGCTGTGTCAAATCTGTTCCAGGGTCTGCATAGATCTCCTCAGTTCCTCCAGTTCAACCCGGTGATTAATTATACCCCTTCCAATCGTTTCTTGTTGGTTCAGTAGGTGGAGCTGTAACACGTTGAAATTTTCCCTTGGCCAAGATGTGCCATTGCTGGTGCGCTGACAAGCACAGCTTTCRGTTCCCAGCACTGCACATATTTATCCCTTTCAAACAAGTTGGCATTTTGCATCGTATTGAAATTGCACATGAAAAGGAAACTCAAGTTCTGTGCTCATTCTGCTAGTTGGGAAAAGCAATCAGTCTCTGTTTCTAATACGCAGTCATCAGCTCTTTGATGGCTGTTTTCTACTGTTCAAAAGAACACAAAACATGTTTAGGCTCAATTTTAATATTTTGGGCTTTGGGGAAAAATAATCTCTAACACAGTACATTTTGCTTATTTTGCTAGTTGCTGGTTTCTTTGGAACAATTGAGAATTCATGAAATCATCTCATTAATTTGTTTTTCAATTTTAGAATCATATCAACTCCACTGACAATTGTTAGTTTTCATGTTCTCAAGTAGTTTACTCTTTATATTGCCAATGAAAGCTTTTTAAATTACAGGACACTATTATATAAACGGACATTTCTGATAATTTTTGCAAAATTGCTCTTAAAAATTCAGTGCTAGTGAAAAAAAAGAGTCTGGTAATGAGACTAATTCACTCTTCAAATGTTACAGCATCATTTGAACATTGTCACATCATCTCAAATCATTCTTAATTCTAAAAACCCTTTTCCATTTCAATTTTCTCTGGAAAGCTTTCTGTAAAAGCAATGATAGTATCCAAATTAATTTTAAAGATCACAAAATTGCTMTTTCCTTTTAGAGGAAGAGCTGTCTTGTACTGATCTCCTGTATGCAAAATTATCTTAATGGTATCTTCTTTCATCTTAGTATTCTCCCTTGAGCAGTTTGAGTGCTTTCTAGTTCTCTTTGGTTGCAGCTCAATATTTCAAGCGGGCATCAGAAACATTACAAATTTTTGCTTTTTTCCTTTGAGTTCCAAGAGCTTCTCTGATGGGGCCTGTTCACATCTTTTCCCAATGCACCACRTAACCCAGCAGTTCCTAACATTTTCCGTACATTTTAATTTTTGCAGGAGTTTCTAATGCCCATGACTTTCTCCCTTTCCGCTGCTGTGTTGCCCTGCCCATGCACTCCCCCGTCCCTCCATGCACAATGAGGTTGCTGCAGTGAGTGTCTCCAGYCTTGGCCCTTCATCCTGGTCCTGTCTCTTGGGCACCCTGTGCTTCCCAGGGGCAGGAGAAATTTGATGGGTCAGGTCAGAGGGATGGAGAAAGGAGGATCCATTTGCAGCTTTAGCGCCTGTCTTGGCTAGCCTGTGTTGCCACCTCCACAGTTCACATGCCCAACAGGGCTCAGCAGCTTGTGCCCTGCTCAGCAGATTGTGCTCTACTTTGACATGTCTCTTGACTAAGGTGTGCATCCCCTAGAAACCCCCACTATAAACAAGGACTAGAAAAGAGCCAGTCTTTCATAAAATCCCTGCTTTTTCTTGTTAGCTCTCGTACAAGCATTTTCATRATCTCGAACAGCAATTGTACATTCACTTTCAGCTTGAAATACAGCTGTCCCATTTGGAAAACGTAATTATCGACACTGGTGTTATCCAAGACACTTTATTTGTCTAATCAGCTGAGTTGTCAGGTTGAGTTAGCAAATCCATCTGTATGAATCACAGAGCAGCTTGCGGCTGTGGTGCATTTGTTTATGATATTTATTAGGCACGCGTCCTGGATAGTTTGGATGCAGACATTACAATTCCTTTGCCACAGTCCTATGCAATTCATCATATGCTAATACTTTTGAAAATCCTTTTGAAAATAGTACTGCAGAGATGAGAAGAAACTTGTGGATTCTACATTGGCATTGGGTGGCAGAACATATTTTGAGGAACTTGTTGAACATTATAGCTGGCAGCTGCTGTGCATTGTAGAGCCGTGYGTTACTGCTTTGTCAGAAGGTAAATTAATCAAAACTGTAGTAATCCATTACACAGGCCTTAACGTATCAAGAAACATTGTACACGCTTCTAAGTGTCTTGAGGTGCCTGTAAAATCCACCCTTTGAAGAAAAGGTTATAAAGATTTGCTGTACTCTTCATAGCGTGTATCCCTTCATCTCAATCATCAGTAAAAAAGGCTACAATTAATGAAGTCAGAAGGCAAAAACATAGCTGGAGATTGATATGCAGTATCAGCCTGTTGGTACTCTTGCTGCACTGCATGCACTCCCATATTGCTGCTTAGTACGTGCCTGTGGTTTACRAAGGCAAGCTAAGCTTAACTGCTGTTAAAACTTCGTAGTATTTTATTGTGTACCTTCACATTTTGTTCATAGATCTTCTCTATCCTTGCAGACTGTTTAAAAACAGCATCAATGGTGATGAGTGATCACTATTTAGGGATACCTTATTTTAAAGAAGAATCTTGCTTAGCAAGCAAGACCATAGTGATTGCTCTTGAGATGGGTCATTGCAAGAGGAGGAGAGAGCGAGCGGTTTTGTGTAAAGTATAAACAGAAAAATGAAAATTTACWAAATATATTAGTTTCTTAATATAGAGAGTTCTGCATATTTTCAGTTAAAAAAATAAATGCATACTTTTCATTTCGATCAACTGATTTCTCCATGGCAATGGACCTGAATTTTAATAGCAGTGGTGAACAACTGCTTTTTCTGCTCTTTACGCATCACTTTTCTTGTCATTTAAAACAACAACAACAACAACAACAACAACAACAACAACAACAACAACAACAACAAAAAAAACACCAAAAAACCCCAACAAACCAAAAACAAAACAAAATCCCAAAGTACCTCTCTTTGAAATGCCTATAAATATATCATATGTCATATACATATCATATATATATATCACACATATATATATGTGTGTGCATAGATATATACATATATATGCGCATGTGTATGAATTGCAAATAACGARCATGTTATTACTTCATAATTATAGCAAAGAATTGAATTCCAAGTTTCCTAGAAGAAATAATTGGAGAGCAATTATTCTCAAAGGAACCAAATCACATCTCAGTTATTACCCCACCGCCTGGGAGCCATGACATCCTCTCTCTGGGAGGCAGGCATCTTTTCATCCGCACATATCCACGCCTGCCATCCCATTCCCCTGCACTTCCCCTCTTGCTTTTGTCCAAAATATTCAGCAGTCAGAGTGCTCCTAAGGAATACTATGGGTTTATTAAACAAGTGTTTTCTGATTGTTGCAGGTTGCATTATTTGCTACTCTTCCTGAATCTCTAGTCTGAAATCAAACTGCATTTTCTCACTCAAACTGGAGTTACTGTGAGACATCTTGTAACATGAGTGGGGGAATACTCAGAAACTTCTAGATAATGTTTGCCAGGGTTGTCAATATGGCTGAGGCTGGGAGGTGATGCCCCTCTGCCAGCCACAGTGGCTGTAGCCACGTTCAGCACCAGGCAGCTTACACAGAACAGGAGCCTCCAGGCAGCTTAGCCAGAGCTCCTGGTTGCTGTGCACGCCCGGAGGTGAAAAAGCACTCAGCATCTCACAGATGCGAAACTAATGACTTTTAAATCTAATATGGCCAAGTTTTCATGCCAATTATCAAATGAATGTTCCCATTTCCTGTAAAGATGTGCTTTATAATACTCTCAGCCACACTTTAACTGGCTATGTCGTGTAGGCTGTCTGGGCAAACAAGCTGTAAAAGAAGCTAAGTGCCAATTAAAGCTTTGGGAAGCAGCTCTTTTGCATGAACCCAGCGAGGCACTGTAGTACAATAATATTCCTTACACAAGTCCTGAATTGTTGCCTTTCATTTCTAATATGCTGCAGCAACACCTGGCTTATAGGACCCAAGACATTCCTGTGGAAAATCAACAATGGCATGCTTTTGGAAAAACACTCTGTTTATTTTTAATCTAATTGTTCCAAACCATATTAAGAACAAGCTGAAGGAAAGGTTCTTGATGTTTATCCCACTGGTAGCCTTAAATGATAGAGAAGATCAACAGAACAGTTTGCTGTTAATTACATATTTACTGTTATCAAGGTGGAAGTAGTTAGCAGCTTTGGGATCAAATTATTTCAATCCTCCCTTTCAGCAATTGGGTCCCTAAGTTTACCTGTACTTCATTTTTTATATTTCCCTATGTTTAAATCAGTTGTATTGTGGAAGACAACAAATAATTGTTTTTTCCCATGTAGTTCTTTCCACAGTCTCCTGTCTCTGTATGCACACAGATTCAAATTCTCTCTGCAGTTTCTCTAAGGGTGATAACAGCAAGGCTTTTTCCCTCTGCAAATATATACGACTTTGCTGAATTAATAGCAACATGGAAAAGGAGGACCAGCAGAGCATGCAGGTAGGTAAAAAATTGCTAACCATTGAAGTAAATTACTTTCTAAATTGGTTTTTGACAGTGTTCACACTTTTCAGTATTTGGAAGGAGTCTGCCATTTCTACCTATGTTTTACAGTTTATTTTATATTTACTTGTCAAAGCCATTGGTTTTATTTCTTCATTTTTTTTCTCATTTCCTCATCTCACAGGACTGGTGTTTTGCTTTTTCTTTTTTCTCCGTGGAGAGGAAATTCCTTCAAGATGCCAGCATCAGGGTATCCTGCTGTTGCTTTCAGTTTCCTCTCCTCTACTGAAAGGTGGGAGCAAAGGCTTGTGAGCCTTTTAAACTTATTTTGATTCAGTTGCCAGTATACAAACGTTAARAAGAAGCACCAAGTCAGCTTTCAGAATAAGTGGTAGCTTTGCAAGCAGCATGAGATCCAGGTCGTCTTCTCTTTTRCAGGAGGATGTAACCTGCTCTGCTTTAATTGATGTAAAATTAAGTTTATTTTCTTCTTTCTTCTTTGAAAAAATAGCCCGCTCAAGCTGTACTAGAAAATGCAGAAAGAACATGTCAGGAGCTTGAAAAGAAACAAAGACGGGATGCAAAATATGGAAAGATTGGTTCATTCATCTAAGAGACAGAAAAAAAATGCTCTGGGGTCATTGTAATGCATAAACGAGAACAATGTCTAAAATGCTGATTCCCTTTGTCAGAAATGTGGGAGAAAWTTTTCCTCTGTGCCTGGGAGATTAAATCAAAACTATGTCAAAGTAGGTTCTGGAGTCCCCAAGTGCAGCTGAGCCACTCAGGACAGCAAGTGTGCAACACACAAGCCTGCAGGTAGTCTGTAAAGGTGGGGGTTTTGAAAGGAACATTCTGCTGTTAGACTCCTGCTGTATTTTCCTGTAATGATTTCTGGGTGCAGCCTGTACTTGCTTCTCTGCAACTTGCTGTTAAAACAGTTTGGTTCATAATCCCTAATGTTAGGAATACTCTTATCCGTTTAGTGTATTYTTTTGGAAAGAGTGAAAGAAATAGAGAGTCTGAATTGTCTTYCTTGGCCAGATCATCTTCAGAGTAGATCTCAGATATCCTTGGGAATACCACATGAGGACACCAGCATTCTGCAGGTACGCTGAGCCCTGTTATCTCCTCCTCAGCAGAGCTGTGACTTTGTGTTCTCTGGAAGAACAATTTAAATCTAAAGCTATCTCAGCTATCTGTTAAAAACTCTGCTTATCTTCTGTTCCAGCCAAGTGCTTTGACTTTTCATCAAGATTGCAGTAGGAATTCTTTGGTGGTTCATATTCTCTTTATCAGTTACCAGYATTCAAAAGCCTTTTTTGTTATCAGAGAGGGTAGATTTGTAATGTTTTTTCTTGATTTTGCTATCATTTTCTCTCTCRCATTTACACCTATTCAATGTCAATGAATAAATTCTTTCCAAACACAGCTTGGTAATAGCCATCAAACTGAAAGTATGTAAAGTATTTTAAAAAATACAAAAGTAAGAGACTGTTCGTTTTTCACTATCTAGAAAATTAAGAAAGTCAGAGAAGTGCTATGAAGTGTTTGGAATAAATGCAGAGAACAGAATTTAGGGTGGATATTTAAATTATAACAACAGCTGTGTGATCAGAATGCATGAAAAATTACAACCCAAAAATAAACCACAATCTTAGCAAGGTTTTTATTTGGGTTTTTTTTAATAATAAGACCTTGCTTAAAAACTTACATGTGCTTTCCCAGGAAACAGCAATTTTTGGTTGGTGACAAGACATTTGCCAGCATTTGGGATATCTAAAATTTTATGCCAGGATAAAAATTTATTGTAGGACAGCTAAAAATGAACCAACTTGTTCTTGCTTTTTTCCAAGTCATTATGCCTACAAAGATTTTACTCCTGATTACGCTATTTCAAGTCGGTGTGTTTACCTGGGCAAGCTAAAAGAAGCAGCAACATCTTTGTTACTCTTCCAGACTCCAAAAGCTCTTGTTTTCTGTCATCAGCAACGTTTTCAGGTTCTTGCCTTATTCACTGCTCCAAGTGCTTTGGGTTCCAGGTGGTTTTCTTTGGGTTTGGAGCTGATGTAATAATTATGGTGAGTGTGCCTTTACATGTAATGTGAGCAACTCATGATAAGCCGATTTTTACTGGGAATTAAACCCCTTGGTGGTATCCTTGCAATGTAGTCAGGTCAAACACTGGGAGGGTGCAGCAATAAGCAGGTCTGGTCACTTGGCCCAGATGAGCAGGGTTTCTTAGGTTCTTGGTTTTCATGTTGGTTTTCTTTGTCTCTGAATGTCACTGTTAATCCATTTCAGATTCTTGGTTTTCATGGTTTTTTTGGATTTTTTTTCTCTCTGGATGTCATTGCTAATCCATTAAATATACTCGGTAAAGTAGAAGGGAAGTGCGGGGAGAGGGAATAGGACCAAAATGGTACCTGTGGCAACTTGTGGATAATTTTTGCATGCTGAGCATAAATGGCAACCAGATAAGTGATGTACTTTCTGTGCAGCTGCCACTTTGTCTGGGACTATATCTAGAAGCAAAGACCAGTAAATGCCCTGACACCTCTTAAGAGGCATATTTTGTGTAGAAGGATATTAGCAATTCAAAAGCTAAACTGGGATCTAAGGAAGGTCGTTGTCTGGTCAGACAGTTTATTTTTGACCTAAGCGGTGTTTAATTTAAGCAGCAGAAGCGCTGGGATAAGCAAGTACAAACCTAAATGGGCAGCTGGCAGCTGGGTGATGGGGAAGCTGAGTCATCCTAAAGGGCAGCCCATTTGTACCCTCAATCAAGAGAGGAGAAAGGTGAAGACAAGAATGAGAGAAAGGACACCCTCCCTGCCCCTATGATGCTTTAGCATCAGTGAACTTAAGCCAATTCTGTTCCAATAGCAAGGAAATAAAAAAAGGAAAGGCAAAATAGAGAAAGATGTAAACTTTAAATAAAATCTGCTTCTGTATGCATGCAAATTAGCTCAAACCCTTGGCGTGTCCAAGTAAAAGCAATGTTTTAAAACCTTCAATCTGATTTTTGTAGAATTTCTTAATTCCAGTGTGTATTACAAATTTACACAGTGTGAATAAAACCTGAGCCTTCTCGTAACAACTCAGGAGTGAAAGTAATGAACAAYCTTAGTATGGCTTTCTTATAAATAAAACATTCTACTATGTTTCGTTTAGGGTCTTAAGTCCTCAGCTATATGCTGGTGGCTGGAATAATTAGGTTCTGTTTTAAGGTTGCGATTTTTTTTTATATAAACATGAATTTGTCACTTTGAAAAAGGAACTTTCTTCTGTTTCAGAGAATATTTTTTCATAGTTTGAGCCTTTTGCGTCACCCAGCTCTGTTTCTTGCCAAGTCTAGTTTCCTCATTCTACACTCCCATCGAAAGTGTACTTTTGGGGAGGAGCTTTTGGCTGCCTCAGAAGAGTTGCTGTCTTTTCTGTTTCAGCTTAGATTTCCCTGATAGCCCTCTCTCTTCTACCTTGGGCACAGAGGTGCTGTTGCAGTACTTAAAAGCAGTATCTAATAGATCAGGTGTGACAGAACTCCCCGAAACCCCTGTAAAAAGCTTTTTGCCCAGCTCCCTCCTGAAATATCACTGAAGTGATGTTTGACAGATTTGYGTAGCTATAAAAGCTCTCAATTGCTATTATTACACAAGTCTCTGAAAAAATATTGATAGGCTTAAGTCTCCATATTTCTGATTCCACCCACTAAACACAGCCCCAGTCTATTTTCTGCTGACTGCTTTTCTCCTCTTGTCCAGTTTCATCCGTTAGTTTGACTCTGGAGGGGAAAAAAAAAAGAAAAAGACACTCATCATTGCTGGGGCCTCAACTCTGGCTGGGGGGAAAAGGGGGAAGGAATAAAATACTTCCAGTGCTCCAGTGCAGGAATCACAAAAGCTGAAGGGGGGTACCTGCTTAATTCACCACGGTGCATGAGAACCTGYCTCTGGTGACTTCCCCACAGCTCTGACCCCTGTCTGAGCCCAGAGCRGAGGAGAAGAAGGCGCTGCTCATCCTTTTAGGCTGCCGATACCCCTGGGTGCAGCACTGTGGCCTGTTTGCTCATTGCTTATGGGCTTTAGAAAACTAGCGGTAGTGACTGAGTCATAAGGATCACCTCAAAGGCAATTTGGCTCYGGGAAAACATAACATTAAGCAAAAGTCCCTGCTTCTAAAGATGTACTGAGGTCCATGGCTAACCTGGTCAGATGTGCAGCACCTGAGGATGTTTTAAGAGAAGAGGGGCTGGATTAGGGCAATGAAGTGCCAGTTCTGCTATCACGAGAGCAAGGGTGGTAACTGCAGGGGAAGCACACAAGGTGTGCTGTCATTAACCTTTCCTGCCAGTCTTTGCCCCGTTATGCTGCTCAGCAGTTGTGGACCTTTTGTGCCGAACACAAACTGAACAGAACTGCCTGGACATCCAGATAACTGGGCATTCAAGTCCATTCCCCTGGGACCAGGGCAGGTTTTTCAGCAGCTCTCAATGAGCTTCAGAGCTAGAGTAAGAAAACAAGTTATACCTGTGCGTGCCATCTACACTCAYCAATTCTTCCTCTACTATGTGCTGCACATGTTTCACCAAAACAGAATTGTCTCTTCATTCTTCTGAGACACATTTTGTTGGGCACAATCAGAGGATGAGAAATATTTTCTGGCAGTTCACTCGGCTCTGTATTTTTTTGACAGTAGGCTTCCCTTGTTTCCTGTGATCCTGAGATTCTCAACAATTTATTTTCCAAACCAAAATGCTGGTGGGTAGGTTTATAAGTTTTGTGGAGTTAAAATTCTATATTCTTATGTAGAATTTAAGCCCTAAAATTAAATATACAAAGCATTTACATARTTTAGGACTCCATTATTATTAATTGCTTTGATACAGACATGCCTATTAAATTGATGAGAACTTCCCAAAATTATTTTGAACGTTTCAGTACAGTTTTCTGGAAGTTAAATGGATCTATATTCAGAAACTTTGCCTGGTCTGCCACTGTTTTTCATCATAGGAGATTGGAATATATTTAGCTTCAGGAAAAATGATTTAGTTAAAATGTAGCTTGAAAGCTCCCGTGGCACTGGAGATTTTTTAGGGAACATATTTTACAAATTAATGCTAAAGTATCTTCTTTTGCTTACAGCTGTGTTTTGGGGTTTGGGCAGGTGGGAATGGCTTTAATTTTGAAAATAAATAACAACATATTTCTGCAGAGTGCTCTACTAACCATACATCTCCATTTCTATTCCACACTAGGCACTTCAAGCATGTCTTCAAATTATAGGTATGCAGGAGTTCACAACTTTCCTAGTGGAGTTTCATGATGAAGAGATGCTTCCTGTTCATTTAAGGATTTTCAGAGGACTTAGCAGAAATGAGATAATCAATCTCTCTGCAACCCTTACATCAGGTAGGGTTTCAGTTGACTGAAAAAGACAACCCTGATGCTTTTGTGGCCTCTGGAAGAAAGCCCTTGAAAGGCAGCACAATGTCACTCAGGCCTGTGTCCTGGCAGCCACCTGCTCCAGTTACCCTCCTGTCGACRTGTGCTTCTTGATACAGACAAAATCTGCTTCCTGTATGTACATTCTTCAACCACAATCTCTGAAAACTATTCAAACATGTTGCTCGGGCACAGGATAACCGGCTGGTTTTTGCTTTTTGGTTTCTTTTTTTTTTTTTAAGCCCAAAGTGGGTAGCTTCATTCTGCAACATATTTACTTTGTAAGTGACAAATGGTTTGTGAAAGCCTCAGAGGCAACTCAATATTAACGAGGCCAGGCAGCAGAAGTCCCCGTTGTTGTTCAGTGTGGTGAGCCAATGTAATTGGAACTATATAAAGTGAAACAGAGTTAGAATTTAGCAAGGTAATACCCCTAAAAAGTTGTAAAAATAAAACACCTTGTTTCTGCTCTTTCCAGCACCTTGAGAATGCACTGCYGCTCTCACATGCTTCTTTCCACATATGCTAGGTTTTATTTCTTAATGCTCTCTTTCTTCATTTTTCACCTTTACCTAAAGATTGTGTCAACCTTTTGTAAGGGCTGATTTGCTGATTTCATTTTTGTCAGTTTTCGTTTGGTCGCTTCCGAAGACACACAGGAGACTGCCAGCGGTTCAGAGCATTGTAGTATACCAGGACCCATTACTTCAAAGAAAGAAGAGTAGAGGCAAAATGTTTAAGTCTAACCATCTAAATCTAACATTAATCATCATTCTAAATTAATTTCCTGAACTCTTTTTATAAGCATTATCTTACAGAAGTGTGCTCCCATTAAACTCTTCGTTCCTTGCGTACCAGGGGCACGCAAGGCTGGACTCTTGATATCAGCAACACACTGTGAACAGAGGTCTTGCCAGTTTAGTTCAGGTTTAATTTTCAACAGTTTTTTTCCCACGGCTTCCAGCCATCTCATGGTAATGTTTATTTTATAGATGGTCAGCTTGATCTACTGACTTTCTAATAGGAAACTATTCCCATGTCTCAGTTGGTCATAATACAGTTAAACAAGTACAGCACAAGTCATTCTGCAGAACTGAGGAAACAGATGTTCCAAGTCAAAAGTTTAATAGGACGTGCTTTCAAGGAAAACCTCCTGTAACCAGGTGGGGATTCCTTCCCCTCAATGTCTCTGAAATAGGGTATTTTCTTGATTAAGTTGCCTGTTTTCATGAAGGAGACTACTGTAATGACAGTAAGAGTGAAGAACGTGACATTAAATTGCCTTTACAGTTAAAAAGGAAAAAGACACAGATGGTGTATGAAATTTTAAATGTCTCTATCTCAGATATGTTCCTCTGCTTCAGAGTAGAGTCAAAAATATCAAATTAATTTCTTCTTCCATTAAATATATATGTATTCATACACTGAAGATTCCAAATTGTTACAGCAGAACTGAATATTTGACTTGCACTTGCACTTAATGCTCAACTTGGATTAGTGCCAGACAGGTCTCCACTGTGACAGAGAAAAACTRTTGATAAACATTAAAAGAACAGGGCTCACCAAAATTTGCCTTAGATCATCAGAACCACATGCTGCTCAACCTCAAAGCAGCATACAAGGTACACATTTTCAGATTTGAAAAGACATGAGGACTTGAATAAATAAATAAAAAGTCCTAAAATTTAATATCTGTCTGACTTTCCTAGCGCACTTGAATTCAAATGTGACCGATCACCTTCTGGAGCAAAACCACTCTAACAGGAAGCTAGCCAAAGCTGAAGCTGTCTAGAGCTGCTTCTTCCACAACAGTGGCACAATCCTTTGTGCATTTCTGTGACTACTGTGACACTGAAAGTGCTGGAATTCAGTGGAGTGGAAATGAAAGCCAGCAATCTGAATTGCAATATGACATTTTGACAGCTGATTTACGGGTTAGTCATTTCTCAAGTATCTTTAAGATGTTGGACTGATAATTAGAAAAATATTGATTTTTGTCACATGGGAAGCAACTTTTAGAAAATATCCTGCTAGCTTTATTACTGCTTAAGTCATACAAACTCTACACAAGAACAAATTAGCTCAGTTTTGACCAAGTAGGAACCAAAAGAGTGTAAACATTCAAACTACTGCTAGATATCAATGAATTTACAGAAACTCTACCAGGAAAGACAAATCACATGCTTTGGTTTTGTTTTTAAATTTGGATGGGTGAAAGAAGGAAATTATTATTGGTTTGAATAACATATATTAATTACGTAAAATTCTGGCATGGAAAGGCCTCTGTAATCAAAATTGTATCTACACATCATTACCCTCACATTTTTTTTAAAGGGCAAAAGAAGAAACACATTATGTGTAATGCCAAGAATTTAAGTCCAACTGGAAACTTAGCAGTCTAATTAAAGAATGTTTATTATCCCATTGAAGTCATTCAACAGAAAAAAATAAGCACTTTAATGGAAAAAGTATAATAATATAGAGTGGTCATACATATACTTCCTAGTATCTGCTACTTCTGATATTATGCTCAGCCTTCCAATGCCCCTTGGGTATTGAAGGTTTCAGAAATAAGAGGGGCTCATTCAGCTTRTACCATACAAAGGCAAGCAAAAATAAAGCAAATTAGGCATGACSACCTGGTCATTAGAAAAATTGCTAATATAGCTAAGCTGGGAAATTGCAGGCAGCTCGAGAGAAGTTGAGACAAAGTAAATTTGAAAAGCTGCTGTCCTGAGGCCTTGCCAACTCAGTGCTGCTGCTAGCATGACAATACAGTATGTACTGGGCAGCAGGGCTACACTGCACCAGCTATGAAATGATATATRTTGTCTTCTGATTCCAGTTAGGGACATCACCCTTGGAAACATTCTGGAGCTACTTCAGCTAGTTTTTTATATGTCATGTCATCTCTATGGTACCATATTTTCTCTCTTTGAACGACTTATGGTCCCAGTTCCTGACTTTTTAATGAGAAGGCTGACAGCAGGTTTCAGTCATTCCTACTGTGGATGGGCCATCATCTCTCACATTGCAAGTCATGGCATTTCATCTACCCTGAATATTACCCATTCTGGGATGTGGCAGTAGGTCAGGGAATATGAAAAGCAGGCTCATGTGTGATTGGCTACTCTAGGTTTGCTTTTGTTTTTAACAACAGCTGTTTGCTTACATACATCTTGATATGTTAAATTAATACAAGTTCCAAGAAATGGGTGGTCATGAAGGATGCAGTTAAGCATAGTATTCAGAAGAAATGAAAAAATAAGGCACGGGGTTAGGCGTTAGGTCCCACATTTACCTCAATTTGGTAACTGCTTTGGTTTGCTCTCTCTGTTTGCCCCCAGATCTGTCTTACAGGGAGAGTTCATGCATATTCCTATAGTGTAGAAGGTAGAGGGTCTAAGGACTCGTGCAAAAATCCCAAGGGCTTGGGAGGAAACTTATCTTTCAATTCATCAGTTGAGTCCTTTTGATGTAGTTGTTCCTCCATTAACTACCTTCAGTGTTGCTACAGTAATAAATCACACCCAGTAAAAGTGCATGTAGAAAGTAAATGTTGAATGACTTTTTGTGTTTATGATTTGCTCTGTTATTGTGTAAATATATTGTTATGCATGTCTATACGTAGCTAGAGAGAATAAAAGGCATAGCACTGTTTTGCAAGGCACAGCCGACAGGAAGTTCCCTGAGATAAATTCACTCATGACCTAATAATAGGGCAGGGTTTTGTTCCATCTCTGCAAACATACACCAAACATTGATGGCTCCTATTGGACCCAGCCTAACAGTGAACTTAAACATTTGAGCCACCCCTCTCTTTATCCCAYGTTCATGGTTTCAGTTCCCAGGGCCTCATCTTTGTGGGGGCAAATGGATCCGTGACTGAGAGCCAGGCGGCTTAGTGGGATCTTATCATAAAAACGTTCTGTGTAGGAAGTGGTGGTGACAGAGATCCCAATTTCRCATCCATAGAGAGAGTTGGGGAGCCTTTTCTTTGGGCAGAGGATACAAAGTCATGTTGGAGATGCACATGCAAGGTGCAGTTCTAGTCCGAAAATTAAATTTGCAAACAAAATTTTGAATGAAACCCCACTACTGTTTTTTCTACTAATAGAAGCTAAGTGACAAGGAAAGTTGCTATCCCTGTGATGTTCAGCCAGGCTTTCACATCAGTGATCTATTCTGGCTGTACAATTTTTAGCACCATCTTTACGAAAAAGTGGCTTTTACCTGCCTTCRGTGCAATTAACAACTAGCTTTTTTGCAGATCTAGTAAGCAGTGCTGCTGCACGTGCAGTGCCTGTCTCTGAGAAGTGTATGCTTYCTAGAGCTGACAGCGAAAATTAAAAATGCCTGTTTTATCATTTGATGTTAACAGGAATGATGCGGAGTGCATTCAGAGAAGGATCTATTGTATAAAACAAAGCCTTTCTTCCAGTCACTCTGGAGAACAACACTGCATGAGAACAGTGCTGTGCTTTAAAACATTAAAGATAGCTTCTCGCCAGGTAATGCAAGATAACGATAGCACATAATATTCTTCTCTCGCTGCTTCTTTCTCAATGTATTGATTGGCTCTGTACTGTAGGTGTGATAGACCAGGGTGCTTACCCTCTATTCCTCTGAGCACTTGGAAGAAACTACTACATTTGTCAAATGACAAAAAGAATCATCTTAAGAGAGTCAATTGAAAGACATCAAAAGCAACTGGAAAATCTGCAGTCCCAGGTGAGCTGTTACTTGAAGATTATCCAGCTTTCGAGTCATCTGTGGTTTGCCTTTGAAAAGTTGTGCTGAACTCRGTCCGGATTTGAGAATTGAACACCGGATTTTTTTTGTTTGTTTTCTGGGCTCCCTTCCCTCCCTATCTGCTGGGAAGAACTACTGGGAAGATGAAAAAGTAACGTGGTTAAAGGGATTGTGGGTCACATGACACTTGTCCCATGGCAGCTATGGGGTTACCATTGCCTAGTTAAAGATTATTTGTTTGAACACGCTTCATAAAAAAAAWAATAAAAAACCTCTAAATCAGTCTATCTTCCACATAAAATACTTTGATTGTACAAGCATTAAAATRATGATACTACATTTAATGTATGAATGTTTTTTGAAGTTTGTCTTAACTCAGGGGTTTTCAAACAAGCATTAGGAATATGGAATCAGCTGCTGTAACCTCCTATCCAGATGCAATGCAGATGCTAATAACACCTGAAATAATTATACATTTTTGCCAAACACCAAGTTTGCTGGGAATGAAACAGAGGTCAACAAGTTTAAAAGATGTWAACCTTCTTCCTCCTAAACCTGAAATACAGAAATCAGTGTTTGCTTTAAAGTTGTAATAAATTCAAGAAATTTAGGTTGTTAGGAATAGAATATATTAGTTTACAGCCGTGTTGTTTGCTAAACGCTATTAAGGAATTGCCTTCCTGAGTCCACGGAAAGAGTGGTCAAAGGAGTTCAAATGCAAGTATGTCTTTCAGGATCTTGAGTCTAAGCCCAGCATTTGGTTTCCACACAGAAATCTTGCATTAAGAATTATTGCATTAGATCAAGGGGCAAGGGGTAAATAAACATCTGCTGTTCACAGAAATTTGCATCACAAAACTGTATAGTTTAGTGTTTCTTCAGATGACAAAGTTCTTGTTCTCAGAAACAAACTTCTAATAGTGTGAACAAGGACATCTGCTTGTTGCTGCCATATTTAGGGAACAGAAAATTACTGTTTGGTCAAATTATCATTTTGTGATGCATAATACCATTCTTTTAATCCTGATTTCTGAATTTCTCTTGTCTTGAGGGAAAAAGAAATCATAAGACTTTCCTTAAATATATTTAATGTCTAATTGCTGTCTTAACAGTTGAAATTTTCCTAATCGACTAGATATGCAGTGGTTGCATAGTTCTAAAAATTACTTGGCCTGTTCATTTTTAGACTACCTCATTCCATCTTTCTGTCACATTATGCTCTTTTTCAAACTATTCCACTATTTTCCAAGAAGAGGCTTGACAGAGTTGTTATTAATAATTAGAGACAAAGACATACCGCCTCACGTGATTTCTACCCTTTGCTGTGTAGCGATAAAAGGATAGGAAATTGTTTCATATTTTATTTGTCTGTATAGCCTCACAAGTGTATATTAAGCTGATTTTGTTAATTCATATGAAATCAGTTCTCCTATGTCCGTTGTGCCGTCTGCTCACAGGCTGTGCAGTGTCACACAAACCCTTCTGCCCCATGCAGCTGCTGGAGCCTCAGTGTTTGGGCTCGTGCCATGGGACCACCTGCTCTCCAGCTGTGCAGGGCTACACCTCCATGAGCATGGGACTCAGCATCCCAGCCTGCTCTGTGACAGAAAGCAGAAAGTGGGACTTCTCCACCCCAGAGTTTCCAGAGTTATTGATAAGTGCTCTCTTTCCAAGAACCCTATTCCGTTGCTGGGACTCTTTTGTGCTTTGTTCTTTGAAGATGTGTGATAGTTGAAGAACATGAATTCTGCACATGATTTCTTAAATGTTTGCTTTCTTTCCTGCTCATTGGTGATGTGGGGATTGAAGAGTGCACCATCCTGCCACCCCTCACCACTTGCAGGTGTTCTGCAGGGGATGGTTTGATGTCTTCTCACACTCATTTTCTTTCCCGACTCTACTCACTCCATTATGTATCAATTTAGAAGATCAGGYTTTCCTTCTACAATACGAAGCCTTCTCTCTGCCTTACTGTTACCTGCATCTTTGGCTGATCCTGATTTTTCAAATTGTCTTTTTTTGCCTGTCCTCAGTTTCATAGCCCACGTGGTTTTTACCTTCATACCGACATACATCTATCTGTTGCTTCATCAGATTTTCCATTCAAGTCAATTCATTTCAGGGAAGTCAGTTTTGTTTAGGGTTTCACCATTGCACTCTAGGCAATATCTGTTTGGTTAATTAAGGATTTCTGACCACAGTTTATATAAGAATCAGATGCTTGGACACATCTCAAGTCTTGCAAATGTTGCCAGCCAGAAACACGCTCACATAAGGATGGTCAGTAGTTGTGTGGATTATTTTTGAACCTGTTTGTAATAAAAAAACTGAAATCGCTTCAACTACAGGAAAGCACATCAACTCTACCTCTCGTGATGTTCTTTGCAAGGCTGGTAATACTCTTCTCTTTTATCCCTTCAGCTCATSTGATATTTGATCTCTTTTCTGTTCTTCTTAGGGGATTTACAAACAAATTCCTCAATATCAAACATCAAAGTTTCTATTTATATTTCTTTCTTTTCTAGAACAAATTACATCTCCCTACATAGTTGATAGATTGATCAGAAATTAACGATAAATTAAGTTAAAAGTCAAATTCTTTGTATTTCAGAATTTGTCCTTCACTTTGCCAAGTGCACATCTCTTCTGTTCTTAGTGTTATTTCCTCAAAATTTCTTTTGGGAATGTTGCTTCTCACCAAGTTAACAAATTGGATTACTCTTGTCTTAATCTAGTTTTCTTTTTTTTTCTGAAGCTTGTCTATTCCAACATTGACTATGCTCAGTTTTGTTATGCATATCTTCTATATCTTGGTATTTAATTGCCTGGTAGCATAATCTCTATGTTCTATTTAGCCAAATGTTTCCAGTTCTTACTTAAYACCACTTTACTTATGCCARGTTGTTAGCTATCCCAAAAGAATTATGAGACAAAGGTTTAGTAAAGTTAAGAGTTTAGAACAGAGAATATAGGAATGCAGTGATGGTCCATAAATGGAGCAAATAAAGGTTTCATGAGTCACCATGCACCAGCTATCACAGAAATGCTGAAACTTTACTTTAAAATTTAATTTGATACACTTGTGTTACTGCCATACTGACTATTTGTTTCTTAGAACACCTCACATTTACCTAAACTATCTAAACTATTGGCTTTTCAGTCTGAGGGCAGTCTCTAACTAGCTCCTAGAACTGCCTYTCCAGAAGGTAGAAAGAGTGCAGGCATTGGAGCCACCTCTGCTGAACTGAAAGCTTCCAGCTATGAAGCTTTTCTCTTTGTTCTTGAGACAGCTTTCTTATTCCATATTCTATTGCACATTCTTTGATTGAAATCCCTTGCCAATTGCTCTTGAAAAATCTAAATATAACTACATCCTCTCAATTTGCCTTTATATTGGTGGCAATACCTTCAGAAGATTCTTGCAGGTGAGATAAATGTTCTTTCCACGGTACAAATGAGTATGGAATAACACTTCAGTTGCGCATGGATCCAGAGGAATTTTGACAAATGTGTGCATTTTTGTCATGGTGGCTTTATAGTACTTCTTTATGCTGCAGTCTTTTCAAGTAAAGCGTCATTGCTTTCACTAGAGTCCATTGTTCTTACATTCTCACTTGAACTACAGAATCTTTTGACGATGTTCAGGCGAAGAGAGGTTAAGGTCTTTTTGCACGCTGCTTGAACTTAAGTCAGCTATCAAAGAATAATACATTAATTCCTAGAACATAGTGGTAGAACAATGCAGAAAAGTGACACATAATATATACTTTTCAAAATTCAATGGAAACCTTTTTTCTTTAAAAAAAGAAGAACAGACAATAGCCATTGTTACACATTGTTTAAGTGGTACTAACATTTTTCCCATAAAAGAAGTATAAATGTGTTCATATTTTTGAGCATTTGTGTTTGTTTTCATGCATAAACATACTTTAGCTATTTATAAATAATGAACAGAATTTTCATGCAAAACAAATTCAGCTGAAAGTAGCAGAAAGCTGATGCAGAAATAATGCATATGGATTGCCCTGTTCCTGTTTTCCCCTTGTCATTTTCTTATACCACTTCTGGGGACAGAATAGGTGGTGAGAAGGGCTCTTGGGCTGAACCAGATCACCAACTTACCTGTAGTATTTTGGTCTCACTCTTATGAAATTGATCTATCCACTAATTCCATCAAGAAAGTCCAAATATAATTTTATGCTAAGTGGCCACTGTTACAAAGACAGTATTCTTTGTGCAAAGAATATTATGCAAATAATTTCTCCACATAACATGTTTCCTATGTATTGAAAATACATGCAAAATTGCTCTTAAGGAATCCCAAGGAGAGCTATAATTTAGTGTTGAACTAGTGTGACCTATCAAAATTTATTATGCAAACTGCTCACACTAAAATATATTATTATTCCCATTTTTTATAAATAGTTTTATTTAATAAATTTGCATACTGCTCATCTTGCAGTCCGTCTCCTGGAGAGTCTAGTTAACACCCAACCTTAAGACCTTTGAGAAGCAAAAACCTGAAAGAAGGGACATTTCATTTCATATTCTCATTTCTTAAGTTTCCTAAAACCAGAAAATACGGAGTTCAGGTAATGGTAGTTCAGGTTTGGTAATGCCCAGGACATTGTATTCCTGCAGTCTGTATGGTTGCCCTGCATGGCAGTAGGGAGAGGTGGTATGTTGTCACCAGAACATGTCCAGGATGAATGATCCAAGAACAAGCAGGTGTCCACAGCTGAAGTGACCTTTTTTTTCCACGTGCTTGTAAGGGTAGTTAGACATTTTGAAAGGGGGGTTGCAGCTTATTTCTGTAGTTGTTTCTTTGTGCTGCTACATCAGGGGGCATGCTGAATCTGAGCATTAACTTCAAATGTCAGTCGCTAACCTTTTGAACAGTCATTCAGTGAGTCTTTACCATTTAATGACAGGCATATATAATTAAGTGCCTAAATTTCATGCACCTTTTTCCTAGAGGGCTTTTCATTAGGACCACAAAGAGCTAGCTCTTCGTTCTGGAGGCAGCAGAGCCCCAGGAACAAATGTGTTTCATTGTTTGGTTTCTTGCTTTCTGACAAACACCTACAAAACAGTGTTAGACTAAAAATGAAAATACTCCATGCACACAGTCAGCTTTTGGCTTTACATTGTGCAAAATAGAAACTCGTCCCCAGAAAAAGTCACGTTGTGTCTCACAGGGACAGTCTACCTGATTGGAAACCCATTCAGTGTTAGCAGGGAACTAGAAAAGGTCAAACTTTACACTTATTCATGAGGTGCTCTGTAAAATCAAACATGGATAATTCTTAAGTAGACTAACCAAGTAGAAGGGGTACAGGTTTCAGCACAGCTGGCCTCTTCCTTTCTCTAAGGAATATGTGAATGGTCACAAAAGCATGCACCAAAACTAATTTTACTTGAGGGATCAGTTCTGTCATTTCTGTGATCAGAGAACTGTAGAGGAAAAGGGTCACAAGCAAAAAGCTGGCTCTAAAAGGGGCTGTGCTTCAGAAAATCCAAAGAAAACTAGATCACCTGGATGACAAGCACATTGTCTTTTCTTTTTGAACCATGGGGATCACACCCACACTCCTGAGGTATTGCAGTCCATCATTCCCCACCTTTCGTTTAGCTCTGCATTGGCAAAATGTTTCTTTTTTAACCAAGCATTTTCAAATGTGCTTTCAGAAACGTTGAAAATTGAGCAAATACTGTCAAAAGTGACTCGCCAGAACTAATTTGAAGTAAAGTATTTATTCTTTCTTTGTGAGTCCCATCACCACTGCCTGGCAGCTGACTCGCTGTTTAGACTTGCCTGTTTTAGACTCATTGAAGAGGAAGTTTCTTGAAGGAGGAATTGTTCTCAGTATTTTTAAAAGGGTTCTTGCAGGGAAAAAAATGGCCTTAAAAAGTTGTTGGAGTGTTTATAGTAAATGCTTTTGTGCTTTCCTTTCAGACATGAGAAACCTCACTTTAGATTCTGAGGCAGTTTTTGAATAATTAAGGAACCACTGATTTTTCCCAGGGGATCTGCATTCGTGTGCACAGGCCAGAGTGTCACTGAAACACAAGTTTTCCCTTTGTCATTTGACAGACAGAGGCACGTGGAAGAGGACACACAGTAAAAAAAAAATCTCTTCTGTTAAATACCACATAGCGAAGACTCCAAAAATCAGATCAGAGAGCAGCCTGAGGTGCCATTCCAGAAACTTCTGTACTCTGTAAGTGGCATTTGACTTCATAGGAAGAATTAACACATTTAATGTTAAGCTGCTTTGGTTAGGTTTTAATGCATGAATTATGCCATTCCTTAGCACTGCAATGGGTACTAACTTCTCAGAAATAAGTGTGTACTCCTGCTTTTGTTACACACCTATGAAAATAGGTGTGTAACAAAAGCAAACTCTCAGTTGTTTAACTCACATTTACTGCACATCKAAATACAAATGTCTAGTTAGTTCTCGCTAATTTTATCATAGCGATCATGCAGGGAACCATTAATATTTTCCCTCAATCGTATAGAATTTGGTGTCTGYTAAAAAATTGCTCTCCTAAGACCTTTACCCTGCATGCAGAGCTTAAGATTGTAAATATGCTGATTAAATTTTACCATATCTCGTTTCTCAGTGGAAAGTTTTCTTGTAATTACAGATACTGGCTACAGGTTTTAACATCTTCATTTTGAAACCAGCTGGCAGTTCAGAGCAAGACATTGATTGTTTTTTACTGCCGTTGACCGAGGCTGTGTGAAATACCAAATTCAGGAGCATGYGTTTGGTGTATACAGCATAGTTAGCAAGTGCTTTGGAAAAGGACATTGATATGCTGAACCACAAATATTCCCACTCATCTTTTAGCACACAAACGATGATGAAGCTCATCTTCTGTGATGGTAATTTTATTAAGGTGATCGGATCAACTCAGGATTAAAGCTGCTTGGATTTGGCAATAACCTCTTACACTACTGCAGGTCATGCTCTTGACAAGAGGACTAATTGCATTGTTTCTCTGAGGATTTGATTATATTTATGTTTTTCCATTAGAATAGCTCCCAAACCATTTTTGAGACAGTTAACTCACAGTACTTTGCTACCTTTTTTTATTCAGARCAAAAAAGTAACTTTTCTTCAATTAGATTGTTCTCACATTCCCTTAAGTGTCAAAAAGATAGAATCGCTTTTATTTCAGATGGCTGAAAATTCCACCCGCACATACATCTTCCAAGAYTAAAGACAGGGGGAGGGTGTATGTGTGAACCAAGAAAATGGCTTTGCCTTGGACAGAGACCAGGCCTCTCTACACATTTCATTCCTAAAAGAAAGGGATCAGAATGTTAATGTACGTACAATTGGGAAAATAATGTGGTGTTATAGCTCCTATAATTCACCTCGCCCAACATTTCTGTGTTGTGCTAGAAGAAATAGAATGTCAGAGAGCAGTAAATAAAGCTGTATGTTAATACAAGTCTAAATTATAAAGCAGGGAATGAGTAATGCTTTTAGTTAAACCRGCTGGAATAAAAACTTATTGGTGCCGTCAGTCTTCATGCTTCAGGATGCACATTGATCACTCAGAAAGGTTGGGAAAAAATTTATCCCTTCACAGCCCATTCTTCCTCCTTTCGCTGCAAGAGTGTGAGCATGATTGTTTGCATTCCGGTTTATTTGCTYTTCCCTGTTATTGACTCCCGCTGAAGATTACATGAAATATTGGTTTAGCCTCATAAAATAATTCCTGCTCATATTAGCAGCAAGTAGTAGAGARGAATTATGTGGCCACATGTGAACCGCTTAGCGTTTTATTTGTTCTCTGATTTCCTGAAAAAGAGGTGTGTCAGATCTGTCTTAGGAAGATTAACCTGTCATTAACCTAAGTGCTATCAAGAAGATAAAGGCTTGCCAGCCAACAAGCTGTTAATTGAAAACTTTTTTTTCTATAGCAGTCAGTTAGGAAACATAAAAGCATTCAGTTTCACTCACATTTTTCTACAAAAACTGCAAGCAGGATGT
The DNA here is from genome assembly GCA_018881555.1 of Amblyornis subalaris. Lineage (NCBI taxonomy): Eukaryota > Metazoa > Chordata > Aves > Passeriformes > Ptilonorhynchidae > Amblyornis > Amblyornis subalaris. The sequence goes on from JACAXG010000078.1 coordinate 978,613, forward strand.
TGCACAAGAAAATGGTGCTTTAAAGAGATGCCTCTTTCCGGAAGGCTTGTCACTAAAATCAGGACTGTGAACTGGAATGTTTTAGCAYGGAGGTATGTTCATTCATTTCACAGAATCTCTTCCACGCACCCCAGGCATAGACGTGTAAGTCACATCTGGAATGTGCCCTAACAAACTCAAGACCTTTTCCTAAAAGAAACACATTCTGCAACATGACACAGAAGGAGGCATCCCACGGATTGATTTCAGATTGTGAAGGCATTCAACATACGTGTTTTTAAGGTAAAAATACCTCCAGCCTAGCTTGTTTCCTATGTAATTTTGTAGGTACCTCTTCACAATCTAAAGGAAATCACCTGTTTTGTGAACCGTGGCTGCTGTTAAAATTGATGYGAAAAACAGTGATCCAGAAATTATCTGTGTGAGGAATTTCTTTAAAGTGCCAGGGCTGTTGTATGGTAACAAATTGTATCAAAATTGAACACAGGGGTGATGTTAAACCTCCTGCTGCTTAAAAGAACATTATTTAAACTTGTGTCTTACAGTACTGTACTATCATTGTGGGTTGAAAGCAGTTTTGCATAAAKATGAATTTACCAAGTTTCTTGTAAACCATGATAAAAGACTGTGCTGTGGCAGGAAAAGTAACATGGACGGACTTTCAATGTCTTAAAGCCAGTAATACTCTTAATATGGTGACTGAGCACTCTAAATCTCTGGCTTGGGATATCATTTGCCTTAATTACTTGTGGATCATCTGTCTTAAAGTGCTGACTTGTTCTTRAAAACATGAGGTTGGYGATGCAGTGAAAGTCAATCTACAAATCTGATAGATAGCTTCAAGTAATATGTTCTTACAAGTAGATACACAAATATAAACAACTTAGAAAAATATCAAACCCTCTAAATAGCAGGTTTATCTTTTCCTGTCTCTGTCTCTCCCTTTTGGRAAAAAAAAAAGGAAAAGAGAAAAGCTACTGATACAGTATATCGGAGGTAAACTCATCTAATATGTATTAACTTTCAGAGATGGAAATTTGATTGCCAGAGGCTAATTTGCAAAATTAAAAAGAAATACTGAAAAACTAATTTATTGAAAATAGTATGAATTGAACACTCCAGGATCAATAGGGTGAAGCACAAGAAGAAGTTAACTCAGGCAAAGCTTAGAAGGTATTAGCAGGTTATGTTCATTAATTTGTTGTAGAGTTTCATTGCAGTATAGAATGCGATTTTTAGAGTATAAAGAGCATAAAAAAAATCTGTACCAATTTCTGACACATTTGGTGGAGAAAGAGAGGGACCTTCAAATCAAGGAGCAGCTTTTATAACAGCAGTATGGATGGATAGTAGGCTTGCATTAGGAATTAGCAGTCAATTTAAGAGCAGAACATTCCTGAGCTGATTGAAAGCAAAATAATTCCATTAAAATAAATGTCAGTAAAGTTTTGAGTGCTTAGACCACACAACTGTTTCTCACAAGGGATACAAAGTCTGGCACTGAGCAAGGCTCCAAGGGTGTGTGCCATTTATTACCAGACCTTGGAATTCATCCATTTTGGGATGATATCACAGGAAGCTGTTTAGGTTGCAGTCCATTTTGTCAAGATGAACCATAGTTCTGTTGCTTTCATTTATATTGTGTTCCCTGTTTTTCCTGCCACTGAATACCTGTCTATATGCAAACAAAGACATTTTTAAGAGGAGCATGCATGATAGAACTGCATTGTAAATTAGTATCATCTGGCCTGMTTTTGCAGATCCTACCAAATCACGCTACAAATTAAATTCCCCATAGCTGTATCCTTTCTATAATAGAGGGCCTGTGCTGCTGATCTGCAAACAAARGTTGAGTCTATACACAGTACTTAGTGCTGCTAAACCAACTACATCATGAGGACACTTTTTTGTGTTACACTAAATTTTTTATTTTATTGACCAAGCATCCACCATAATACAAGTTTTACCCCCCCATATAATTTGATCCCAATTTRTCTATAATTCCTACTTAGATACTATTCTGGTTATCCTATAAAGACTGACTAGCTATAAATGGTGAAGAGCTATAAACTCACTCCAAATGGTTATGCTTTAAACATTAGCTTTTCAAAATTACTGCATAATTCGCTCAGGTATGCCACTCCCACAATGCTTATMTTTTCTGATTCCATGTGAGTTTCTTTTAGCCCTTAAGCCACTGCCTTAGTTTGTTTAMAACATATTTAAACTCCTACACTATGATTTGTCTTTCCTTGCCTTGTTCTCTGCACAGTCTTTCTCTCATTTTTATGTTTTAAGCCATGCAAACTCTGGCGTTTTGGCAGAATAAAAGAAGGTAGTAATTTTTACTACTACTAGGCCCAGACTCTTTGTGAAAACTGGCCTGGGTCTTCTTAAATTCCTGGATATCTGGCAATTTTACATGCACTGAGATCAACCATTTAATCTGTCACATGGAATAATGTAAGATAGCTTTGATGGATAGTTTGCAGAACACATATTATCCCTGTTTCAGGACTAGCTGAAATGTCTGATAATCACTATACCATGCTTTACCTCATTTTTATGTGTTCAGATAGGTAGTTCATTACTTTTAACACTTCTCATCATGCCTGAGTGGTGACAGTAATAGCTTCAGTATTGGTTTCTATTTGTAGGAACGTGTTGTTAAGAACTGGAGTAAGTTACATCTGTCCTGATCCTTTCCTTCCTTGGAAAGCATGACATCGTTTCCTTTCCTCATCCCTTTAATCATCTGTTGGGCCTTGTTGGCAACAGCTACATCAACACACTTGGGGAAATGGCATAGCTAAGGCTTGTCAAAACTGGTGTGAGAACTCACTGCAGCCACAAGAGAGAAACAAGAGCACTTAATGCCCTTTCTCATGCTGGGCCTTTTTGATCCACTGACAGCACCCTGCTCTTTAGGAGATCTTTGTTTTCTCATATATTCTTCAATTCTGTGGGCTTTGAGGTTAGCTCTTTTGGCATTGGGTTTGGGTTTTTGTTGTTGGAGTTGGGGGGTGTAGGCGTTTGGTGTGTTTTGGGTTTTTTTTGCTTTAAGCTAGAAGCTTGCATGTTTCCTTTTGTGAACTAATAATTCTTGACTTTCCATGACTTCTATACCACACATCTAGCTCCATGATTAACTTTTGTGGCTGGTCCGATTTCATTGCAGCGGATAATTAACTTTCTCTTACCACAAAGGAAGTTACAGCACCAYACAAAGATGCTTCATAAAACCATCTTTCCAGGGCATCTGTACTGATAAGCAACAGTGCACATGGACAGAAGATAATCAATGCCAATTAAACTGTGAAAAAGCCTCTGCTATTCTCAGATGGTAGCTCCTATCACCTCTATAATAAAGGCCTGCTATTAGCTCTGTTACAAATCCCTCTTCTTCTGAAATACATCACAGTTGTCAAAGTATACTTTAAGATAAAGCTTTGTATTATAAACCTAATATCCAAGAGCAAGTGTGAAATTACCCACTCAGTTTTCAGTAGGCAATAAAACAGGGCAGTTGAAGCAGTTATGTGCTATACATAAAAGACAGGAAATTGTAGGCTAGTAGGAATCTGTTCCTCTGATCAAACGGGATTCAGTTTCCGTATCCCATAGACAGTCTGCACCCTGCTGAGTGCTTTCCCTGCAAAACCAGTCTTGTTTCTGCTTCTTCCTTTTGTGGACTTGRCATGTGCAAAGGGAGAACGAGCAAAGAAGCTGACCTGACGCTGCCTTGGGGGGTTTAAGCTGCTTCAGTCAGCCTTTCACAGCAGCTCTGAACAGGGTTCTTCCACTTGCATCCGTTCAATCGCTTCTCTTAGAGGTGCCTATATCTGCTCATGATGTTATTTAGTAACCATCAGCAGATAGACATATTTAAGATAATTAAGTCAGTCAAAGCACTTGTAAAAAGTTTAATCTTTGTCACCAGCTCTAGTAAAATGCTTTGTGTGTACTTATCTACATACATATCTTTGTTATATATTATGGCCAGCAGCTGAGTACCCACCAGCCACTCGCTCACACCCTCAGCACCTCCATCCCCCAGAAGCTGGAGGAGAGAAMAGGAAGAGCAAAAGTGGGAAAAAATTGTGGTTCAAGATAAAGACAGTGTCATGATCTGTTTCATAATAATGATGACCCGGTGTCTGAAAATGTATTGGATTGAAATGGGAAATAACTAGTAAGGAAATATTTATAGCTCAGCTCTGCCATTTTAAACCCATTAACATCAGTGGACCTGCTTCCAATGAAAATAGAAGCAAAGGTAAAGTAGGATGCAGTTGCACCTGATGAACCAGTAGTTTCTGACTCTTGTTAGCTATAGCCTCRTTTTTAATCAAAAGTAAGGTAGATTAACACATAGAAAACTTGAATTTACTGTACATGGTATTTTATAAACTCTGCTTCAAGATGAGACTGGAGACCTACTTTGGAATGAGGCTTTTCCTAGATTTGAGTATGAATTTAGTTGAGTCTTATGCACAGAACTTTGCCTTCCATACCCATTGAAATGATTATTTTGTTCTTTTAAAGATTTAAATCACAAGTGCAGTCAATTTTGAAAAACTAATGATAATTTTACATGCAACATTCTTCTGTAAATAGATGTTTCTTAAGGAAAATTGTATCTATAGAATTCTTGTTTATTCTTGTTCTTCTTCATTTCCTGGTAATTTATTTTATAAATATAGGGTTGAGACAATAAATCTGACATTGTTGATGGAAAAGAGCCTCARTTATTTTCAGAAAGAAGACTTTAAAAGCAGTGATTAAACACCTATTCCCTACACTGCCAAAACACAGAAAGGGTTTTTCTAAGACCCTGCTGTTCACCAGTGTATTAAAGTCTAGGGCTTGTCCAAGGTTTTAGATCCCTTAATCATGCTAGCTTAGCTTCAGTGGTCCATTTTTAGCATGTAGTTAGAACAATATAATTACTACTTTATGCAGCTGTGAGAAAATGTAGCTGCTTAACTCTAGTGTGCCAAAAACAACACGTGGTCTTGCAAGGCTTGGAGCAACATCTGYTCTCATAAATTTGCTGTAATAAGAGTCCCTAGGCTGAGGTGTTGGATGTCTGACCCTAATCTTGTCAGGGTGGTTAAATGCAATGTAGCATTCGGCCAACTGTCTTGTTCTTTGTTGGATGTATAAGTGTAAAGACACAAGGAGTGTGGCTGTGCAGAGGCAAGATAAATGGAAAAGGCAYTTCAGTAACACTAATGCAGGTACTAAAATAATATTAGATCAGAATGAGGTAGTATCTGGACAAATAATTTTTCTGCAGTACCTCAATCATTTATCTTTATGTGGTACCTTGAACTGCTGCAGTGTGCAGTATCAATTTCTGCACTTTACTGTATGTATCAAAAACTGGGAATTGTTGCTTTGAATTTTCTCATGTGCTTCTCTTAAAAGTCAGTGAAAAGAAGCCCGCTGAATAATGTTTTCATTTTAGCAGATTTCTCGAAGTAATGTAATATTTCTGAAGATGGCAACAGTCAGACTATTGGCTCACCAGTACTGAAATACAAGATATTTTAGTGTAAGATATACAACATTTTTAGTAGATCCCAAATACATAACATAAACTTTAGTCTGTTTCCCATTTTCCTTACTTGTGTGCAAAACGGCCTATTCACCTGTTACTTGCTTGATTTTGCATGTTTAAGTTAGTTAATTTCTAAGGTTTCACTCCACCGACCACTTCTTATTTGCTCTTTAATTAAATTTACAGCTCTAATTCATTTGTCTCCCTAGTACAAAAGTACCTGTCTCCTGTTGGATGAAGGAATATGCTGAAGGATGCCTTCTGTTCATCCCTGACTGATACTACTGAACTCCAAGTGGRCAAAACAGATGATTTAATCAACGTTTTCGTGGCTTACACTGTGTATATCACACCCTGCGCTACACAGCCAGGCTGTCAAGGAGACCATGCTTTTCTAAGAAACATATACTCTCTTGTTCCCAAAGCAAAAGCTGATGTTTAATACCTGAGCTGCTTTCACTCCACTTCTTCCAAACTCTTCCAACCCTTTTTCTTCCAGAGAAGTATTAGTACYACCATTATTTGGAAAGGCTCAAACCTACTTGAACTTACTAGCAAGTTTTCTGTCAGCTCTTTGCTTGCACTTTGCTCTTACGCCTGTTTTTCTGCTGCCTGGCTGAAGTGGCTGGGGTAGTCATCCCTTACTCCCTGCTTTCTAGACTAAGTGGGCTTTACAATTGTGCTGCAGGGTTAGGGACAACCAGAGTTCCCCACTCCAGAGCCGTGGGACCTGTGACCTCAGCCCAGTGGAGGTTTCACCTGGTTTCACAGCCCTGACTCAAACACAAGGACAGTGTGGTCTTCCTGATTTCAGGTTTTAGTTTGAGACTCACTGTGGCAGCTTTCGGATGTTAACTGCTAAGAAGCATAAGAACAGCTAAGGAAGAGTGCCTCCGACYTTCTTTAAGTCTTTAAGTTCTTCTTCTGCTCTCTGCTTATTTAGTGTACCRAAGAAGTCTGCACCATTACACGGAAGCTGGTGCAGTGACAGCACTCAYGGGATCTTGGGATCTTCCCTGTGCATGTGGAGGAGAACACTGGAAATGCCAGCCTGTCATTCAAGGTAAGCTTTTCTATGCGAATACTGCAGCAATCCTGCTGTGCCCACCTTGTGTACAGGTGGGTTTCAATCAATTTTTCAGTCTGTTTCAGAGCCTTATGCACAAATATAAACAAAGCTTGAGCACTGTGAAAAATACCCAGAACATAATAATAAACCTCCAGTCAGGTTTACACCAGTCTAGGGCATGTGCCCTGCAGTTTTACTCTAAGSAGAAATTCTCAGGAGCATAGCAATCACTGTGGAATGTGATTTTGTAACACTGTGCTTGGGTGAGAGTTGGTTTCGAGGACTTGGCCGTTGCTTGTTCCTATAGGGGAAGTGCCGTTCATCCATGTGAGCAGTGATTTTAATAAGGAAGGGAACTGAGAGATTCCTCCCTTTGCACGCTGAATTCCTATTTTACAGCATTACATAACTCTAATCCTGGTTTCAGCACTTCAGCAGGATGAAAGTGGCAGGTATTTGGCTCTTTTCCTGTCACATCACCATAGYGTAATGGTGGATTTAGCAGGGTGAAATGAGGATTTTCATCTCTTACTACCTCTTATGTCTRTCTCTGAAGCCAGTAATAGTCATGCTCCCTGCGGGTGTACAGGACCGGTTTTTAGGGGCTGAAAGAGTGTTCCTTTTTCTGGACAGTGAGTTGAATTAAAAGTGAAGCTGCAAGTAGTTTGTCCTTGGATAAGGGAGGAAATCTTTGGTTTAGTGCTGAACTCAGCGCTCAGGAGATTGTATAAGTTGAATACGTAAGTTTTTGGCAGGTATTGTGTTTCTACCAGATTTGGAGGAGGAATGAGGAATTGAGAGTATAACTTTGAAACATTGGGCTTAGATTTTAAAATGGATGCGTTGTGGCAGCAGTGCTATCTAAATTCTCTTTGCAACTCTCTTTCACTTTTTACTGCATTTTTAATYTGGCTTGTCATGCACTGCATGTTTTACATAGGGAGTAAAATTCCAAACTTACTCACTTGGCAGATTTGTCTCCTAAGACTGTCTGGTCTGTAGTAAAAAGCAAAGTGTTAAGTCAGGAAGACTTCTGAAGTCTTCCTGAAGTCTAGATATTTTCAGCCCATTTACCTACTGAAACAAAAAGGAGTKGTATACTAAGCAAATGACAGAATTAGGAACATCTTTCACACTCCTGTTAACATTGATCATTAGAACTAAGAAGCTCCTGCTCTACAGGAGTCTTTTACACTGAACCACTGSATAAAGCACAGTTTAGTAGATTCTTCTTAAAGTAAAAAAAGAAAAATATAGTCAGGAACTAAGACTAAAACATCAAAACTTAACCAGACTTCTTATTTAAAGATTATCAATTTGTGAAGTAAAAAAGCGGAGATATGAAAAAGTTTTAAAGGCATTTATTAGAAAAATGGTGACATTTCTGTTCCAGTGAATATAGCTGCTCTGGCCAGCTACCTCATTAAGATTGTTAATATAATTACTCTACGTTACTTTCAGAGAGGAGAAAGACAATTTCTAAATTAGAAAAAAATGTTGAAATCACTCAAAAACAGTTTAGTAGTTCAACAGAGGAAAAACTTTTTTGTTTTGTTTTGTTATTCTTTTATTCAGTAGATGCAGTTTGCTGAAGAGCAGGAGCACACTGCAGCTGCACTGTCAGGTTTTAGTTCATGCATTAAACAGTCTCTTCAAATGTGTGCTACAAGCGTGATACAGCAGCCTTATCATTATTGTGTGTCTGAAACTGAGCAGATGTCCAGTAAAATTGCCAGAAATACCAGTGGTTCCCTAAGGTGACTTTTCTGCCAMTAGGGAGAAATGCATTAAACCTTTCAACATGGTTCTGTGGGAAAAGATGACAGCCTCAAGGCCAGAAGTACAGGCATCTCAAGTGCTACCACTGTCAACCTTTCCAGTCAGACTTTTTGCAGGTAACATTTAAGCTTGCAAGAAGCTGGCTCCCCTTACTCTTGGAGTATTATGAGTATTAGGCAGTGGCATAATAGCTGAATGTGTAAGGCGAGGTCTCACACAAGCTTGCAGTAGAGTTTCTAGGTGTGTTAAGCCTCTGTCTRTGATTTTGGTTGCATTTCATTTATTGAAATGACATCCATGGTTGTTTTGCATCCATCTTAAGGCATTCAGTAATTCAGGCAGGGATATGAGGCAATGCAGACTAGGCAACATGAATATTCTGTCTGAAAGAAGTTTCTCCCTCATCCCTTTTCTCTGTTGCTACTCTTGCCCTCTTTGCCAAACTCACCACTGCAAGCAGTGCCTTGAGTAAATACACCATGAATTGTCCAGTGGGAGCTRCTGCACCCCTGCAGCAGAAGGCAGCTCTTTGTCACCCCTTCCAAGGATGGAGACGGACAAGTGGGAGGGGACTTCATCCCCAAGATGCCAAGTGATTAAGTCAGGTGACAGATCTGCACACACTCTGGCCCCAGCATGGTTTTCCTGCAGCTCTAAGACAAATCCCTGTGCTACAGCTTCTTATCTGAAATAAAGGAATTGTTTTTTAAAACATGGACTCTTTCCATCAATGAAATAAAATTAAAATAAAAAAGCTTTCAGTTCTACTGCTGGCACTGTGTGGAAGACACATTGATGGTATTGGATAGTACAGACACACAGTGAAGACACATTGGATAGCACAAAGAGTTGGCCTGCAGTCCAGTTCCTTAATTTTAATCACAGCAAATTACACACTATGGCTGCCAGATGGTTTGGTATCATTTTATACAGCTGGTTGAAAAAAAMCAGAATTAATTATCATAAAATTGAGAAGTTTTTAGCTACTTAAAAGTGAACTAAATTAGAAACTGCCCATTAAGGAACTTTTCCGCTTGTTCCTCTAGTGGAATGATGTGCACCGAAGTCTTGTAAGCTACACTTTGTATGTATGATTTTAATCTTCCTCCATATATACTCTGGCCAGGTTACAAGAAGTTAAAGCCTTGGGGCATTTCAAAGCATTGGTTTCATTTGTTGCACTCAGTTTGTTTCCCTCCACTGTACCAGGGGAGAGCTGCACTACAAGACATGGTTCTCAGCAAAGATGCCCTGACTGAGTGACCAGGACATGACTTTCGTGGCCTTGGTGCTTTAGAAGTCTTCATCATTGATGTGTATTTTCTTTTATTGTCACTGAACTTTCCAGAGATCTGCTGTAGTTTTTTTTCCAAACATAAGCTATTAAGAGAACATCTTGCCTGCACACCCATAGGGAATTCTTAATCTATGTTTACAGTCTGGGAACTCGTAGCTTCCTGATTGTATTAACTCAGAATTAAGAGCATCTTCAATTATAAAAGGTCCACACTGGTGTAATTTGAAAAAAAAAAAAAAAAAACACCTTTCTAAATAAGGGGAATATCTAGTTCTCTGACAGACCAATGCAGGCAGAGTTCCTGTTTCATGGGAAACCACGGTGTCAGGGCACAGGTAGTAACAATTTCTCCAGTGAGTTTTGTAAGGGAAGTGATTGGCTTCTCCTGTTTTTCCATGCAGACAGTCTCTCCCTTTATCTGCATCCTCAGCTGCACTGACTTCATTGTGGTTGAAGCAATGCACAGGGTGCTGGTGGGGGGCTGCAGGGCAGCCTCGGTGGGGAGCGGCCAGGCCTGCCCCGTGCTGAGCACAGCCAGTTCCAGCTCTCTCCACTGGACACACCACAAGGCACAGCAGAACCCTGCAGCCACAATSGCAGTGCCTCAGGAAAAGCCTGTGTGGGAAAGGGCAAAATGCCTCACAGTTCGTGAGGAGTGAGGAGGAGTGTGTGAAAAACAGCCCTGCAGACATCAAAGTCAGAGAAGGAGAAGATGTTCCAGGTGTCCGAGCAGAGATTCCCCTGCATCCTCTGGAGCAGGCATCCACACTACAGCCTGTGGAGAGGTGTACATGTCCTGATGGAGCTGCAGTCCATGGAGAGCCCACACTGGAGCAGGTGGATCCTGAAGTGCTGTAGCCCATGGGGAGGAGCCACCCTGCAGAAGAGGAAAAGAATGCGGAGGAAGCAGAGGCAGAGAGGAGATGTTATGGACTTACACAGCCCCCATTCCCTGCCCTGCTTGGAGGGAGGAAGTAGAGGAGTCAGGAATGAGAGAGTGAAGCTGAGTATGTCAAAAAGAGGGGCTGTGGGRAAGGTGGTGTTTTGTCTTTCTTTCTCAGCATGGTATTCTATTTTAATTGAGAATAAACTAAATTAATTTTCTCCAAGTCAAGTCTCTTTTGCTCATGACAGTAATCGGTAAGCAATTTCCCTCTCTTTAACTCAGCCCTTGAGCTTTTTCATCTTTTTTTCTCCCCTGTCCTGCTGAGGAGACAGAATAAGAGTGGCTGGGTGGGCATCTGGCAGCCGGCCCCAGACAACCCACCACAATCATTCACAGCAGAAATTGTTACACTTGAGGAGTCACTCTGGGTAAGTACAGCTACTCAGCTTGATTATTTTTACCACTTCACATTACATGTGCTTAGTTGCCATGTTTTGCTTCCGTGGACAAATTGCTACCCATTTGTTTCTTCAACTGTGCAGATCTACAGTGAACTCATAGAACAGGACTACATCACCATTCAGAGGAGCTGCAGCTCACTGCCCCCATTAATATGCTGCTTTTCTCCAGCTTCTGCATATTGCTAATTCAATTTAGAAGTAAAAGCTTTCAGCCACCTTTAAGGTGAAAGGCAAAGATAGAGATTTACAGTGAAGTTTGAATTGCTTCCCCATCAAGGACCCAAGAATTTGTTTTTAGGAATATTTTCATATTTTGTCCTATGCTGTCTTAAAGCATCAGGAAAGTTTACTACCTGTGCATGTTTACTGGGAGCTTGTGTTACTGGGAGATGCCAGCAGTTGGTTGTCCAAGAGGTTTTTCACAGAAACAAACTTCAGTTTTTTACACTTTTCCGGGAACTGATCTACATTATTAAACAGCCTGTTGCAAACTTCTTTTGAGTTTCCTTTTAGATCACAGGATATGAAACTTGTAATAGTACTAGAGGGCAGGTTTATGAGTTGTCCTGGCCTTTTTCTCTAGGACTGCAGACTTATTATTTTTAAATACTCCAGTGTCACCTTTAAGGCATAGGAGGACAAATTAGCTGTCGTTATTCACCAGCTGATGGTACAGTTAGTTTGCTCAGCTAAGGCTTCCATACCCTCCTGAGTTTAATTAGTGTTCTCTCCTTTCTCTATTTGCTTTTGTTCAGTTCTTCTTTGCAATCTTCTTTCAACTTTTATACACACACAGTACCTTGTGAATGTAAATACTAATTATTTTTCCTTCTAAATAAGAACAGAGATTCCTCCYGAACAATTAAGTCAAAATCATGCTACATCCAGGTAAAAAAATTTGTTTAAAGATGTGCTACTAGGCAGGTGTTACAATGCTTTGTGGATGCTCCTTCCAAGAAAAACAGCATTCTTTTATTTATATTCTTGAATTTATTAAAAAAAAGTTTAATACTTCAAAGAGGAGTCTTAAATTATGTGAAGCAGACAAACAGGTCAAGTCTAATTCAAAAAACCTGAGCACAGCTTTAGCTTTCAGTTACTGCTGCAAAATATTTTGGCAATCAAAACTAGCAAAAGATTAATGAAGAATTAATTTAGTTAACTGGGTTTTGTGATTTTTTTATTTTTTGGGGGGTGAATACATTAATTTCTTTGATAACAGACTGGAAAATTCAGTCTCAAACTCATTAACGCAAAAGCAGGGTGATTAATTTTGAGTAACTCTTCAGACTGAGAGGAATTGCTCTAGGAGGCGTATCTTGTGTTTTAGACAAATCATATCAACATGGTAATTTTTAAGAACTGTGATAGAAGTAAAATTAGTCTATTAAAGGTCAGTTCTCCAGGCTCATGCAAACAGCATTTGCTGTCAAGAATAAACCACATATTTCACTGTGAAGTGCTTGGCAAAGATGAGGCCTAGTTTAGTAAGTAAATGAACCTGGAGTACTTGGAATACTTTTTCCCTTTTGTATGTGCTATGGAAAAGAATTTGGTAAAACCTTCACGCTCACTGTTGCATGCTGAACACATGATTTTTAGAGCATAAGAATTTTTTCCTATCACCTCGTATCTTCCTTGGATTTTCTACCAGTTCAGGGGATATCGTATTCTCTCAGAAAATGGAAGTTTGGAACAGATTAAAATGCCAGCTCACAGATTTGAAAGCTGAGGTCTCTATTTCCACCTAAGTCTAATGGCTTAGACCAGAGAGGCCAGAGAGGAACCCACCTGGCTTCACAAACAGAATACACAACTCCCACTTCTTAAGCTAAAGAGCATATTTCCTTTCATGAAACTAAACCTTCAGGTAGCTTTGGAACCCAATCTGTTTTTTTTCCCCTTTGTTTATTTTCAAATTTTGATTGCAAGTCTGAATCAAATTTTTCAGAGCTTAGAGTTCAAGTGGTTTACTCTCAAGAGTGAATGCTAATATGATCCGTTACAGGATGATAAAAACACTTTAAAAATGCAAAAAAGAAGTCTGCAATACATCAGCAAAATTGTCTGGAAACAATGGTCTTTGCTTTCTAAACTCTAACAGATTTCCTTGTCTCTACTTTAATTGCATGTGCTGATTAAGCATGTACATTCCTCTTCTAAATACACTGGAGTTGTGCCTTCCTACTCATAGAGTGCAGCTTCTTGGTGTAAGTTCTCTAATGTGTATTTTCATCCATTTTTCAGACTAAAACACAGAGGAATACTCTTTGTCAATACTCAGTTAAAAAAACACTCAAATAAATGTTGTGCGTTCTGGTATTTTTTCATATCTTAAAGTTTGTCAAGAATTACAGCAGCCAGGAACTATCTTGAGATTTCTGTGGCGGCGCGAGACAGCTTTAGAGCCCAGTCAGAGCTGCATAGCACAGTGGTGATGAAATTCCTCTTGAGGAATATAAACCGTAAAAGGTTGAAAGACCTTCATGCATCTTTCTTTTAAATTAAATTCCATGCTGGTTTTATTTTTGTGCATTGCCTCTCAGGATGTAATACCAAATGCTGATAGTAAGATAAAAAGACATTGTTTTCCTTTCTGTTTTCTTTGTCCTATCCTATTATCAGACCTTGCTCTCTACTCTTTAGGGTCCTTCTGACAGAAAAACAAGAGTAACAAAAGTTACAGGTTTTTTCAAACTGAACTCACTAATGTTAAAAACTGGCATTGTGGCTGGCCAAAGTTTTTGGATATGCTACAAAGTAAGTTACTGTAATCACGAGTCCATTCTGCATCAGTTGCTGCTGACCAGACATGAACCACGGATGTACCTTACAGGCCACTGTTTGCATGTCCTCTGTTATGGGTTATTAACCACAGTGAGTTACTAGCTAGTAATTCTCTGCATGCTGATGAATATTTATAGGAGTTCTCAGTAGAAATATATTTTAAAGGGACTTCAGGGTTGCTTACATTCAGGATATAAAATGAAACAGTCTCTTTAGATTTTAAAGATTATTTCATGTTGTTTAAAAATGAAAGAAAAATTCTATCCATTGCCACATCCACAAAGCAGACCATGCCTGCAAACTGCAGCAAAGCTGTGAGTTGCAAATATGGCTCTTCAAGGAAAATTTAGTAGTCTGAGGGGAAAAATGGCAGAATTACTGAAATGCCTGCACAGGGTAAATCACATTTAATTTTTAAGTATTTCTTGTTATTGAACAAAAGAAGTAAAACATGGCCTGTTCTGGGCTTCCAGAGTTAGTAGCATGTCCATCTATGAGCACAGATGCACACAGATGGCCCAGATGTTCATCTATGGATTATTTGTAGGGAGATACCCCCTTGTGCACCGGAATTGAACCTGCTCATGTTTCCCACTGAGTCCCTCTGTGTCCATGAGGGAAGATGATGCTTTGTGTGCCAGGAATTCCTCTGCCTGATCACATTGCACTAGTCTTGCCACTTGGATAATCCCAGACTCTACCCCAGGGAGGGACTGACAGATTACATGCAATTACTGATATCAAATCAGATTATGACTTATTAAATGTCAGATTTCTTTTCAAGGCTAGTGGTGCTAAGCATGTTATGTATGTTCTTCAAATTGAGTTTGTATAATCACTTACTGAATATTAATTGTTAAATTGTTTCATTAATTCCTTTGGGTAACTTTTATGTTATTTATTATCCTTCTGAAGAAGAAATAAATTTTATTTATCCTATCTCTTTTTTTCACTTAGGTAGGGGAAAGGAGATGGTTGCCTTTTTATTTTTTTAAGATAGAATAGTGCGTGTTGTGTAAGAATCCCAGAAAGATTATGGTGTCACCTTAATACCTTATAAAGGGCTTTAGTGGCATTAGAATATTACTTAAGTAACCTTAACAACAATTCAGAACTCACTTACAAAACTAATTTTAAAATGCATCTAATAAAGTTTGAGAACCACAGTAAATTATTATTAATAATAACAATAGAGGAGGAAGAATTAAAGTTTAATTGCCATCTAGTCATCTCCTCAGTGTGGGCTATCACAACTCTTTGTTCTCTTGTTAGCTGACATGAGTGAAACCCTGTTTTGTCCCTGTATGGTTCACGACTTTAGTAGCAGACAGATTTCTGCACATGTATTGTTTTGTAATTTAAGAAAACAGATATAGGACCTAACACAATAACAAGGCACTAATTTACAGGTTTATTACTGTGTATTCAGAGTGGCATATTTTCACATGCAAGCACACTGAGAAGCTTACAAGCAAATTAAACCAAAAAATGTCCTAATAAAGAAGCATTAAACCTGTGTGAAAAAAATTATGGGAAGATGCAAATAGAAACTGTATATAAAATATAATTTACAGGAATGTTTTTATGATAAATATGCAACTTACAAATATACTGGGTTTGTCTGTGTTGTAYTCAGACATTCAACTAAAACAAGACCTTCAGAACACCATCATTTTTTGCAACATTATTGATCTTCTGTCAGTCAGTCTGACCACCGGCTGGATAAAGATAAGACAGCTAAACACTCCCTGGGTCATGTCTGGTATATAAAAATAGCCACACTTCACTAGACAGGTCAAAGATACTTCAGGTCCACTCTCCTGTACCCCTCAGTCACCCTCTCTGCTTCCAGCAGCCTATGGCCACTCAATCAAATAACAAGTTCAACAAATGGGCCTTTCCTCTATGAAATTATCTCTTTTTTTGAAAAAAACCTSATATTTACTCTTAGCCTCCATACCACCTTGTGCTAATCAGTCCCACATTATAATTGCACAAACATTCTTTCTTCTTTTTTAAAGAAATCTGGTTCTTTCTCAAATTATTTTGCAGAAATATGTCAAAGAATTCCAGAAATGCTGCCTTAAGGTGAAAGGAAAATAAGACTTTTTGGCTCAGTGACCTGTGCTTTTTATGGCTACAGATAAGATCATTGTCTGTCACTGTAGTAAGGGGATCAGATCAAAATTCTAAATGGTGCTGTCTCCCTACATCTTTAAGTCCAAATGTTTTATTCCTGTGGCTTGCAGAAACTGATGGTGGTAATATATAACACTGAGAGAGACTTAATGAGAATTTTGCTGTGGGAAAAGCTGGGGTCAGAATTTAGCCCCTTGAAGCTTCTCTCTAAAATAGATGTGGATTTCTCTGTCCTGATATTGCTGTCYTCATTGTCTGCAATTTTTATGTTTCAAATGCTTCATCGAACTTTCCCCTATATTTTATAGCATCATCCATAGAAAACTTGAAATTTCCTAGGTACAGTTCATCAGACCCTCAAGGGTTTTTATTTCACAACCTATGTGAGTAGCCTTGAGCCCCCACCATTGCATATGAAGTTCTAAGTGCAGGTGCCATCTGGTACAGTGCTGAGAGGTTCCAGGTGACCTGGGAGGTTTTTCCCAATCATATTCAGAGGCAAATAACCACATGGTGAATCTTTGATAGAGACACTACTCAGGCAATAGGTTTGTGTGTGCAACTGCTTATGCCAAATTTAAGTCACTGAAATTAATTTTTTTTCCCTACTCTGATGCACAAGTTCAGCTTCTTTTCAGGCCTCACATTTATGGCAGAATTCAATATATAATTTTTTCTTGAAATGCCTTGCATTCTCAAAGTCCTGTCAGTCCCTCTGATAGGTGTTGCTTTTCTTCTCCCACCTGCCTTTCCTCCCTTTTGTATTACACTGCCTGCAGACCCACAGTGCGAGTTCCCTACTTCTGCATTCTCTCCCATGCTACTTCTGGACTTTGTTGGAGGGTAACAGACATGAAGAAATGTAACACCCAGCTAACCTGGATGTGGAGATGCAATAAATCTGAGAAAACTGTGCTTTAAATGGAGAAGTAACTTTTCCTCAGAGTGAAAGTGAGGATATTAAATGGCTAAAAAGAGCAGTGTCGCCAGCATAGCCCTTCTAATCTGTGTGCACTTCATCACTATAATCCCTCAGTAAAGCTATTCTAACAGGAACGTGGCCAACAAGAACTCCTTTAAAAGCAGCTGCTTCTCCTACTTGCACCTAGTTCTAGCCTCCATGTTTCCAATTTACTCTGGGTTATTGCTGCTTCTTCAAGTCTTCTGGGTGTTTTCTCTTATTTCTTTTTTAATTATGACTTTTGCTGATAAGCATGTCATGCTTGTTCATGTGCTTATTTTGTCAGATGCTGCAGTGTAAAATTTGAGGGGTTTTTTTTTGATTCATGAAATAGTTTATAATAGCTTGATAATTATCTTGAAGAGTTATTTAAATAAAATGTAGACTTTTCTGACATTTCAACCTTGTCTTCCAGAAGGACAATCACAAAAGAGTTAGGAGAGTCTTCCATGCCATATGAAAGAAATATGCACATTTTTGAGGACTGAGATGGCTTAGAACTTGATATTCACATTTATGCTGCTGCTTTTTTCAGAAAAAGATTTGAAAATGAAAATGTACAAAAAATCRCTGCAGGCCCCTATCTTTACATTTAAAAAATCGTCTATGGCTTCTGAAACCTATTGTTCAAAACTTTGATTTTTTTTCCTTGGAATACTGCTGTTATTTCAGGGGGGTGGAAAAGGAAGTCTGGTAATATTTGGATTTCTTAAAATTTCCAGTTTTCATTGAACAAGAAATTTGGTAGATATACATTTGTAAAATTCAGCGTTGGCATTTCCAATTCCTAGCTATTGAAAATTTAGATTTGATGAGCAATAATAGAAGTCTGAAGATTACTACTTTAAGCTACCTTTCTTTTGCTTGCTGTTCTTGGTTATTACAAATATAGCATTCTTTGCCTGTTAGTGATACTTTGAAGTGAAGTATTTCCAAATACCACTTCACACATTTCAGATTCTGGTTTTATTCAGTATTTCACAGAGAAAATCCCTGCTGCTTCTCAGTATTGAAGGTCTTGATCTTATAACTGACAGGATGTTAGTGGGCAGCTATTGTTGCTCTGGGGAGACTGTTGAAAGCGGTGCAAGGAATGACTAGAGATTAGAAAAAATCACCTTTTAATGATAGCTACAGTATATGTCTCTATTGAGATGCCTCCAGGCATCCATGTGCGCTGTTTTCCCCCCTCCTCAGCAGCATTGCCCTGACTGGCTGCAGACTCTGGTTTATGCAATGTAGGTGCAAAAACGTGCTCAAAGTCTGTTCCAGCAACAGCCCGGCTTGTTGTCCTTTTGCAGTGAAGGCTTCTACCCATTTCTGAAAAATATCTTGCAATTCTGGTCTTACATGACTAGCATCTCACAGCTCTTTATTTGCCTAAAGAATTAGTTCAAAATACTGGAGGACCACATGAACCTGCATGCTGTGGCCCTAAACTTTATGTCTCAGGGGCAGCTTTCCTGGTTCTGCCACCCTCACTGTGCACACCCCATGGATGCACCACCCTGATGCTCATCACTCGTGGCACCTGAAAACCAGGGCTTGTGACACATCCGACAGTAGCATCAGTTCCTTTGCAGTCTTGAGACCAAATTTGTCTCTCCATTCCRCTTTTGCAACAGAACCAGCAAGAACCTTGGCCCAGAGGAAGATTCATCTCATGCAGCTGCACAGGACTCCAGGGCAATGGGACTGCGCCCTGCTCTGCAGAGAAAAGCTGCAAGGGTGGTGCTCACCTTCCCCCGGAGTGCCACTGGTGAGACACCACCTTTGCAGCAGGTTGAGTGTAAGAGCTGTATTTTTACATTCCACCAGTTTAGTCTTTAGCTACTGCATGCCACAGTACGTGCTGTAGGGTTTAAATGCTGAAAACCTGTGCACTGCTGTGTACCACAATACAGCACAGACATTATGACACTGCAAGTTTCCACAATTTGAAGCAGCAGAAGCAGCAGTCCTACACCCTCTCTACTGCTGGCCACCTTTTTCCACCCTCACTTTATCTATTCTCTTGTACAGCCCAACGTTTTGTGACACCAGGCAATGCAAAAATGTCAGCAATGTTGTCTAAAGCTAACTACATTCATTGGTATTCAATCTTATCGCAAGATTTTTCTTGGATCTGTTCTTACACTTGTTCCCAAGTGCAACCACAAACACTCCTGCTGGCCTAAGGGAAGGTAAAGGATGGGATTGAATGAGCAATGGCAGTGGGGAGCAATTTTTAGAACAACATTGGCTTACAGAAGACTCAAATGCTTGTAGAACTGCTGTCTAAAGACAATGGCAAGATTTTGTGCTTAGAGTACAGCTGCTTTCATTTTTTTTCAGGTTATCCAAGTCAAATTGCATTGCAGTTTTGACCTATAAGGTAAGATTTGGATCACAGTATATACAGAAGCAATAAAAATGAAGTCAGTTACTCCAAGGCAGCTGCACAAAACGTATCCAAGTATTAAAATCGGATTTAAGTTTTAGTTAAAACTTTATGAATTATTAAAATGAAAGTTTAGAAACTACTCTCAAAGTTCCTGCATGTTGCTTTTTCAATATTCATCCAGTTTAAATAGCTTTAGCACCACAGATGTGAATGCAAGACGAGAACCGGTATAATCAGTTCATCTGAGGCTCTGCAGACTGACTGTGCACAGAGACTATAATCAGCCGATAAAACCATGGGGCACTAAAACTGGGTGCCAGTAATCTTGCTAGGGTGCTATATTTACTTAGTCTATCTTGGTAGTGATCTGTAAGAGGTTTAAAGTAGCTCTCAAAGGCAGAGCTGGTGTTTGAGTGATCATTGTTAGGAAGCAAGAATCAACATTTGGATGAATAAATACTGAAAAAGGTTACCTGGTATGTTTGATGCAATGGGTGCTGCTGGATCCGCAGATGACATTAATGCTATGGAAATTCACCACTGGTACACAAAATTTATGAAGGAGTGCCCATCTGGACAACTTTGTCTGCATGAATTTAAACATGTCCTGGATCTACACGGACTTACTCCAGAAGCTAACAGCTATGTTGAACAAGTATTTCACACATTTGACATGAATAAGGTAAGAATTCTTTCTTGGCTTCCTGGCTTTCTTATAGCTGTAACATTTGATGCACTCAGAGATGTGTCTCAGAGCACTGGCACTGCTCCCTGCTCAGGGGTGATGGAAGTGATTCAGAGGTGACTCAATAGAAAACTCCGAGCAGATAAACACTGGCAGGCAAACAATTTTGAATGCTCTGTTCTCAGTACATTTTGCCAATTTGAAAGTTGCATACAGTTATTCTAATACATGCTGATAGTTTCTCATCTTTGCAAGCCAGATTTTCATTATTATTTTCAGTGTGCAGTAATAATAGAAATTTTTATTTATATAACTGCTTGAAAAATCTTTCTAAAGCAGTAAGTGTTTGGCTGGATCCACAGGTATTAATGCATTAAGATTATGCAACATAGACACAATATGATTCCTTCTGTTGCTGGATACATTCAGAGCACCTTCTGTGGCTTAATTCGGTATCAGCCAACCCCCCTTTTCCAAAGACACATCTGTTTGGTTTTGATCCATCATCCCAATTTTATTGCTTAACATCCTAGTTCATTGTGAAGATACATCCAGCAGCTCTTAGCTGCATTGCTGTCTTATGTTATTCCAACTCAGTGCTCATACAGGCTCCTTCTAGCCACGAGACTCATCCAGAAGACTGTGTCTTGTTATTTCTCCCTTAGGCCAAAGTAACACTTTCTATCAAATGCGACAAAAGAAGAGAAGAGTCATCTGTAATCCCTACAAAAGTATTTATCATTGACTGAAATACGGTTTAAGCTCAATTGTCAAAACTACAAACTCAGCTTTCAGATAATAGAACAGATGGGCCCATTATGGCATTAAAAAAAAAGTTTAAAAACCCAATAAAGCATTAGTGTTCTCTACTCACATCATTTATCTCAATGAGTTCAAAGATGTAATGAAAAATGTGTTATTACATTACACAAATTACTTTAGCAGCAGGTTAAAACTGGTCCAAATAGTAGCCATAACTACTCCAGACAGTTTCCTGTTCTAGAAATGGCCTYTCTGTTCTTCATTATGAAATTAATTATATTTGTTTCAGAAAATGCTGAGACTATAAGGTACCTCGTGTTTTTACACACATCATTAAATTTCTTGTATGGTACCCAGCAGATTAAGAATTTTCAGRGTCAGTACCTCTATCACACTATTTTCTTCTCGTACATATTTCCATGCATACCTCCACCCCCAATTCAGCTTGCTTTTTCGGAATTATGTAATTCTTTCTTCCAAAATCCTCAAGGACTGTTCCTATAAAATGTCATGGCTCATTGCATGCTCTTTTCTTCCTGCTGCCAATTATCAGATGGTTAAACATACTGAAATTTGATTAAGTAGCATCACCTAACTCAATAAATGTGCTAATTACAGATGATGAGCAAACTTCCAGTCCACAAACACGGAACCTGACTGACAGAAATTGTTAACCTGCTGTGTTCTTTTCGATTAATAATTTGATGCATTAAATTCCCCAGAAAAGCTTTATCAATGCTAACCTTCCTGGACAAACAGACGGACAGTGTCTGAGCTTACCTAAGAGCTTTTTYAGTTTAGCTTTAAAGTGTACTGCAAAAAGCCCTTGACACTTCAGTGCTCTTTAAAAGTATGGGGAGCTTTGGGGGCTTGGGGATTTTGGCTTCTTTTTGTCTGAGAGAATGTCTTTTGGTTTGTTGTTTTTTTAAAAGTTACTAATTGCAGGGCCTTTCTCCCACTACAAGTATCTCATCACCCGTGGAWTTTTTTGCTCAAGTTATCTGACAAATATTAATAGATGCATGCCTTAAACTTGTGAGGTTGTATACACATCAGAGTTTGACTCTTACTACCAATCAATCTCTCATCTCCTTCTCTGGTATCCCCACAACTTTTTAATCAATTGGCATATTTCAACCAAGTTTCAAAGAGTAGGCTTTTCAGTTAATTAGTTCCTAGYGTTTTCATAAAATTTGGCAGCTGGGTAGTAGGGACACACCCAGAATGAACGCCCCATTCATGCAGAATTAAGCTTTTATTCATCGTTTAAGGCAACAGTTGGCTGCAAAATGATCAGGCACTAGCTTCTTTTTGCCTAGAGAGAATGCAGGGTGGAGCTGGGGTACCAGGGTGTGGGGATTTAGGGGACAAAAGACATAGTTTGTCTGGGTCTAGGCTTGTGTTTTGCTGTTCCCAGAAGGGCTTGTTTAATTAATGTTCCATATTAGACAGAAAAAGATGCTTCAATTTTTTATCGGTTTGGAAGTCTTCCCCCCATTTTAATGAAATTTAACAATGATTTGGCCTTTAGGGCTTCATAAAATCCACTACAAAACTGCTTATGCTAGGCTTATAACCTCATTATTTAATAATGAGCTCCAACTAAATATCTGATATTCATTTCCAGTTCTGCAAAATGTTGTAACAATCCTCCACTAGCTACTACTAATCTGAGGCATAGATTTTACTGTGTATTTTCTTAATTTAGCTGTTGCTCAGCTGCAGCAATAGGACCAGACAAAGTTATTTAGAAGGCAGAACAGTAATGGCACATTTACAATTGTCAATTACATAAGACTGTATAGAATCTATATCGATTTGGAGATGGAAATAATATGAAGAATATGGCATCTATTCCCAGACAAAAGGCTGGTAAGTTTCAATCCTTGTTCAATCTATTAGTATAAGTTAGTGGTTGGAAAGGCTTAAACACTTAGAGAAACAAATCAAGTGAACCAGAATGTTTTACTTTTTCCTTTTGAATAATACAAAAAATATATTTTTTATTAAATAGCAACAGTACAATTTTTAATGAAATGGCAAGAGTAAAACTATATTATTCAGATACAACACATAGCATCTAGATAAGCTGTTGCTCAGTTTTATTCGTCTCTTGCCTTGAATAAAGGCTTGTGAAAGCCTCGCCGAAAAGCCTGTGGCAAACAAGAACCAGGACCTCTCAAACCACATGCCAGGATTTCGTAAGTTTCGTCTTTGGGATTCACACTGCGTCTGTTTAGTTTGATATGATGCGTACACTTATCTGTTGTAATTTATGTTTCCTGTGAAGTCATTCTGTGGGGCTTCAGGCTGCCTTAGGGGACTGATTTACGAAAGGAGAAGAATGAGCTGTGGCCCTACCAGCTTGCCAGGAATAAGGCATTTGGGATTTTTATGGCTTGGCATGGCTTTCTCAGTAACAGTATCCTCATAGTGTTCTTGGTCATCCTGRCTGCATCGACACTTCTAACAAGAGCACGGCTCAGGCGCAGTACAGCGGAAAAGCATTTGTCTTCTGGATTCTGGTCTTAATGCAGAAATCCAGCTCAAGACTCCTTTCCATGCTTAGCAGAGACAAAGGATCTTATTTCAAGATGACTCAGCTCTTTCCAAGTTAGATGAACCAAGTCTCTCTGCCCTGCCTTATACACCATTGGAATAACAACCTACCTGATTGAGTCAGTGGAAACTAACTCTTTCTTAAAAGAATAAGCAGATAGTTTTTTAACCACTTTGTGGAAAAAAAAAAAACTATACGCAAATCAAGGCTTTGAAGTGGCATAACATGTACAGGTGCAAAAAGTCATTAGCATTCAGACTGTCTTGCCCACTGCAATGCAATTACATTTTGAAGTTGAAAAATTGCGGGGTTAGTTTTCTTTTGTTTTCTTTCTCCTGTCCCTCGCATTCCCCCCCAAAATCTSTGTGTTATTTTTCTTCTGATAGAGGATCAGATTTTCTCTGCTGCCATGCTGGTAAAAATCACTCCTAGATCTATGACATTMCCAGATGAGGAAAAGATTGGGATCTAATTTCGTGCAGCGTGCGTGTGTTCAGAATTTAGGAAGTGAGATTCCAAGCAAACAACAAATTTTGGTGTCTGCAAGCTTCCCCTGAACCTGAAATGACTCTGTCAGCTTCCAGTTTCTATGATAACAAAAGTGTTATGCTTTAAATATTCAAATTTGTATCACTTTATTATCTGAAAGCCCATCACTGAGCCCGTGAACAGAACACGTGTGTTAAGTGGATTATGCAAATGAAGAAATATGATTACTTTTTAGTGTTTCCCCACGCTTTTACTGTTTCAGAATTATACACATAAGGACGTGTTCYTAGTTCTTTTTGACCTTAGGATTATATGAAAAGTACTTATCCCACGCTTGGATTAGATGGGATGTTAATTCAAAGTATATACTCTTAATTGGAGAGTCATGAAGAGTCTGTTCTCAGCAAAAAGTCCCCTTCCTGAATTTCACTAGCTCTGATTTATATCCTTTCCTCACATTCTGTTCTGTGAATTTCACCAGTGTTTGTATTTAAATAACCTGATATTTTCTGTGAGAGATTATCTGAACTTTTTTTTTCAATGCTAATGATGCTGTATGGTCTATTTTAAGTTTAGCAAGAGTACCATGGCTGCAAATCTGACACAAGCTCTTACACAACATRAGCACAAATGTCATGTTTTTTCTTCAAGAGAGTCCCTGCGGAAGCACCTGGGAACATGTCAAGGTCACTCCAGACAAAGAGAAGGACCCACATATTGACAAGCTCTTCAAAAATTTCCTGAGCAAGTTTGTTTCCTTGTAGGAGGGGCCGGATGAGGGTCCTAAAACTCTCATGTTTTCCCCTTTGACTACTGTAGGTTGTGTGAATATTTTTGTCTTCACTGCCCTTTTTAAAAATTACACTCTCCTTTCTAAAAATTATTTCCCACCATTCCCAAAGTAAATTCTGTTCAGATCTTTTCAGATAGTTACAATGAATATTTCCTGGGTTTCTTCTTTAATTTATASTTACCAATTTTATTCTTATTTGGAAAGTTTGTAAAAGAGTAATACAGCTGGTTTATTTCCTTACCCACCTCTTACAGAAAAACAACTTTTAAAGCTGAGCAGTGGAAGGGAGGTAGASTTCAATTATTACATAGATCAGAAAGATTTTGTTACTTCTAGAAGATAAAWGGAAAGAATTGAGAAATGGAATGCGAAACCAGGAATAGGCAGGAATAAGTAGATAACAGTTTTCAAGGAGAAGGAGGAAATAAGTGAAGTGTAAAACAAACAAAAAGTAAAAATTACAAAATTCAGGCGCAAGTATAAAGAGATGGAAACAAATGTACAAAGAGTGTAAGGAGGAAATAGTGTCTCATCCTTTCTTTGTRCATTAATTGAAACCCTTGTGGAACTGAAATGCCAGTTGTGGAGAAAACGTGTTGAAAAGATAGTTAAAATCTTAACAAGAGATTCATTCTCCAACAGCAACAGAGCTGATAACTGGAGAAAACCAACATATGGGAATAAATGTGGTTGTTTGCTCACTGCAGCGAGAGGGAGAGGGGGCTGGCGGTGGCAGCCACAAGACCCAGGCCCTCGGGATGTCTCTCGGCAGGGCCTTTCCAGTGTCCCGGAAAAGCACTGGGACAGGGATTAGTGGACAGAAATATCGCCGCGCTCTTCAGCGCCGGCAGCCAGCCCCTGCCCTGCGAGCCCGGGCCACTAGGAGATGCCAGTGCCTCAGCGTCTGCTCGCTCCGGGAAAGGCTTCAGGCACCAGGAAGGAAAACATCTCCCATCAAAACAACGGCACCTAATTAGGGTAGACAGCCTCGCCTTTTAATTAAATGTTTGCTGATGACTCTATTGCCTTGGGTTTCCCTTTTCTCAAGTGCTTAACTCAGTGGATTTTATTGCTAGTATCAAAAACAGGGGAAAAAAAAATCCAAATTTCTTCCAAATAGCTGTGCTGTGTAGGCAAATAAAAACAGGAAGCTGGTATTTAGAGTTGTTTAGAGATCGATATGTAACATTATTAACTGGAAAAATCCAATTTGTCTAAGCGGAAATCCTTCATGAAAACAGCCTGTGGCGTTGAAATGTCTTTGGGATGAGGACTAATTTGAAACTATTACCCTTAACATGAAGATTTTTGGGGATCCCCCTCCCCCAGTTTATCAGCATGCAAAAATTCAGGCATTTTTTTCTTATTATTTCTTCCAGTTGGAGCCAGGACATTTCATTGATCCATCACATTTTCCCTGATGTGAGGACCCTTTCCCTTTATTTCTAATAAGACCATTGAAAAGTAGCAGTTTAGCAGTGGATTGTTAGTCCCACTTGCAGTTCCCTGATGCCCACCACGCAAGAATCCAAGCTCTTGCCAACCCTGAGTTTACGAAAATCAGTGAATTCACACTAGCTACCAAAAGAAAATAATCCTGACTTATTCTCCTGACAAAGGAGGATGCATGTCTTTGGCAACTGGAAACCTTGATGAAAGTAAYAGCTTCAGCAGTGGGTCCTCCTTGTGTTAAGTCTTGAACTCCAAATGGAAAATGTAAAGCTGGTATCTTCAGACCACTTCCCATAATCATTAAAACTAAAACAACTGCACTACAAATGATTCGGTGGGAAGCATAAGACTTGTTATTTCATTATGCATGGTCTGCTGGTTATTTATAGATATGGGTGCACTTCAGCACGTGTGGATAAAAACACCCACCAAATCACGTCTGTGATTGGTTTAATGACAAAAAAACCTCCTAGACTAGGCTCTGCACAACTAAGATAAGCACTGCTGACTTTCTCATCACCAAGACGTGTATCATTGAGCTACACTCATAATCTTCACGTCAGGAATAATGAAGCAGTAGTACAGAAAGGAATCAGACATAATAGTCTCCTATAGATCTATTTTTTTAACGGTCACTGCCTTCTTTTTCAGTTTTAAAGCTATACAGAAACTCAAGGAGTTAATTGTTTGTAGAACTATAGTAGCAGGCACACAAGGAATGTGTGAACTAGCAAAGTTGGGCCAGTGTTTGATCAGTGTTTTTAATGAGAGAATAATTCAGCAATTGTGTGTCCCACAATGGTGCCAGGGTTTAAACTCCATGGAAAGCAATGATGACTTCTCTATTCCCCATCCCCACATTTGAGTTAGCAAGAATTTGGTGAGTCCTCTCACCTCAGACAGAGAGATTAGGGGTTGTGTCTTACTAGAAATTTGATTCATTGGGGCAAAATCTTTCTAGTTTATGAAGGAGAGGAATACAATCCTTAAAAGCAAGCTGCATTCTGACAAAGATAGAAAGAAAGAAAGAAAGGCCAGCTTGGCTCTCCTCCTTGTAGCATGCATAGGAGAAGAAATGCAGAATTGAGAAGCTAAACCCTCATTCAAATAGAACACTGTAGAATGGTCCATAAGGAGAAGATGGAGATGATTGAGACCTAATAGTTTGGGTCTTGAAAAAAAAAAGCAAACAACAAAAAAACAAACCCCCCAAACACTAAAAGACTTCATAGGTAAATTTTCTGACTAGGATAGGCTGCTCCAGCTCTTCCTGGAAGGTAACCTCCTCTTTCCACAATTTTGTGTCTTGTCCAGATGACTGTCTTATATTTAGGCTGTCTAGTTCCTCTTCAAACACCTCACCCAGGTCTGCTTGAGCTGGGRGGTAGTTCGCATCTACCTTAAGAGACATAAACGGACTCTGAAGCTGGCTACAGATGATGAGTAGCCAGGTGCCTGTGGGGAGCGGGCAAGGAAGTCAATAGAGGGAGATGGCAGGAGAGGGAGAAGGAAACTATGCTCTAAATTCAGGGACATGGGAATGCCTGCAATCGTGCTATCTCCGGTCCTGCCCCCACAGCTCCCCTCTGCAGCTGAAAAGAGCAGTGGCACATCTCCATATGCACCCAGTACTGGTAGCATCCAGCATCTGATAGCAATGGAGTGCTGTGAAGAAAGGGATGGGGAAGGAGAGAAATGGGGCGCAGTCCAGAAGCATAAGCTGAGTCACACAAGAGAGAGAAATGAGTTTTTTCAGAGCAAATGCCACATAGAAATTGCTGAGGAAGGAAACAGAAAGTGGGGCTGGATTGAGCCGGAGCAGATGCAAAGTTAATTGGCAAAGATGACACAAATTTAGACAAAAATCTGTAGATAAGCTTTTGATTCAAATACATTTAAAACTTGGCAGTTGCCACTTCAAGCGCTAGCAGTTCTCTTTTTTGTGTTACACTTCAAAGAGGTAGCGTTCGGCTGAATCTATCAGCATCGAAAGATGTGTGGCCTCCTTGTTTCACAACACAGGGAGGCAGTGTCACCTGCCTCCAGCCGAGTTACCACTGTTTTCACAATGTCCTAGAGAAAGAGAATGTCATCTTTATTATTTTATGTTTCTGCTTTTTTATATATATCGAGTTAGTTCCTGATCACCCTGCTGGGAAGTTTTGTTTTGTTGTGATGCGTATTTTTTAAAAAAAAGGCTCGATCTCTATTTCCAAACTCTGTCAAAAAAGTACCTTTTTTCAATTGTAAAGAAACCTTAATTGCATGCTCCCTTCCAAAACTAAGAGTTTTTATACGATTTTCAGAGCAGAACTATGGAATCTGGGTTTTTTTCTCATGGTTCCCTACAGAGACAGTTTTGCTTTACCTGCAATGTGCCTTTTCTCTGTGCCCATGTTCTTGCACAGTAGCAACAGCCTGTCCTTGACCCAACAATCTTTATTACAGGACTGTCATTTTCAGTGCAAGTGCATAGTCCCACTGTTGCCTGTTTGTATCTTTTTCTTAATTTCCAAAATATTTTAGAGACTCCAGAAAGCTTCTTGACATCTTAATAGGTACTGTAATTTTATCTTCATCTTTTAGAATCAGTTTAGTTTGGTACAGATAGCTCATTTGGAATTGTTTCCCTGGATTTCCTACACACAAACTAGTCTCTACACCCATTGTTTCAGCGTTCTTTGAAATGGCTTTGCTATATTAATTTATTCAGTTCAGCTCCACATTGTTATCAACTTGTCTATTTTTATTTATAAATAGAAATGCTCCGATGCCTTTGGCTTCTGGAACACGTGATTTCTATAGAATTTCTACTATCTCAGCACATGCTTTGTCTGCAGTTCATTAAGTGCTGTCAAACTATGAAGCAGGTTATAAATTTTAGTCTTTTTGTGCCCCATAAAACTCACCTTTCCTTTTATCTCAGGTGTTATATCAACTATTATACACTGTTCCAGTCCCCTACTATGGGTGAGGGATGCTGTGAGACTGAACTACAAATCAGATAATTTTTTACCCAGGCATTTTTGCTTTACAGGTATTTTAGTTATTCTTATTACGCTAAAGGGATTCTGAAAACAGGTATTACTTTAAAAGCATTACAACTTTAACTTAACACTCTCTTAAAAGTCTTCTAGCAGAATGCACAAAATCTGACAAAAATCTGACTTCTAAGGCTCTTCTTTAAGGCAGTGCAGCAGACTCTCATGTGCCTTACTCACCATGGGCACACTTCTCCAGGACTTGCTATTTGGAAGCAATTAGCAGAAATAGTGTGTGGTTTTTTTCAGCGGGAGAAAGAGGGAGGGGAGAGCAGCACTCAGTGAGTTACTGATGGGCAGTTCTTAACCTAGTCATATGTCAAGTTTGCAGCCTGCTTAAGCCTGGTACTCTGCTGTCTTGGTTTCAGCTGGGCTAGAGTTAATTTTCTCCCCAGTAGCTGGTACAATGCTGTGTTTTGGATTTAGTAGGAGAATAATATTGGTAGCACACCGGTGCTTTGGTTGTTGCTGGGCAGTGTTTGTCCTAAGTCAGGGACTTTTCCCTGTCCCATGCTCTGACACTGAGGAGGTGCACGAGAAGCTGGGAGGGAGCATGGCCAGGACAGCTGACCTCAACTGGCCAAAGGGATATTCCAAGCCATAGAATGTCATGCTCAGTATATAAACTAAGGGGAGCTGGCTGGGAGGGGCCAATGGCTACTTTGGGATGGGCTGGGCATTGCTCAGTGGGTGGTAAGCAACTCTATGGTACATCACTTGTCTTTCTTGGTTTCTTTCCTCTCTTGCATTATTGTTATTGTTATTTACTTGATTTATTTTATTCCAATTATTAAACTATTCTTATCTCAACCCATAAGTTTTACCTGTTTCTACCTCTTCTCCCCACCCCACCAGGGGCAGGAGTGAGGATGAGAGTGAGAGCACAGCTGCCTAGTAGTGAGCTGCTGCTTGGAGTTAAACCATAAACCCTGTCTTTCTTTGCTCTTTGGCACAATGACTGGTCATTCCTTTAAGAGCAGGGCATGATGGCTGAAGAAGAAAGTTCAGGATTGTTGTCAGACTGTGCATCCCCAGCAGGTTTGTCTCCTTATTTCCTTTCACCTCCCTTGTCCTCACATCTCATGTACCCTCACTGCTCCAGCCTGCACGAATCTGCAGATGAAATGCCTGCACGGGGTGTGTTTCCACTCTCCCTCAGCCACTGGGATCACACAGCAGCTCGAGGGCTGAGGTGATCTCTGGAGGAAAGGCAACACACCAACTACCCACTTTGGTCTATGTTCTTTGCCTACTGAACTCGTTTTTGCTGAATTGATGGCAGTCTATCTTTCTGCTTGATCTTCAGAAGTTCATGGGCACCTGAGAAATGTTCAAGCTTTCTTACTCATATGCTACATTAAGAAGCAGATGATGTTAAACTTACTGATGTCCTTGTGGAGAGAGCTGTAGCACAGACCGTGGGAGCCCTTCTCAAAAACCGACCTGGTCCTATAAGATATTGATTGCTCTCTGGCTGAAGTCAGGCTGGAGGATGGTTGCCGTTTTCCATGGGCACTCACCACCTCACAGGACCATAGTCTTTAACTCCACTGTGTGATTATAAATGAAAAGGATGAATGGCAGTGTCTTGTTTCTGCTTCACTAACATCCTATATGTTTACACTAGTATTTATAGCTCCACATCTCTTTGTCCTATAGTAACACTCCTGAGCCGCTCATCTCCTTGTATAAAAGCTAATCAGTACAGAAGTATTACCGATACCTAACCCCTTCCCCGAGCTTATGGAGGAAGAAGGAATTCCACTCCTGAAAGCTGTAAAATAAAAAGCGGGACTATGGCACTGACCAACAGCAAACCTGTCTTTAATTTACTTATCAGATTAAATTGATTCTTGTTAAAGAAGTTACTGTAAAAGATTCCTCTTCCACTCAACTTCTGACACAAGGCTGGTGACCAAAATTGTGTGTTATATCTGGGAACCCATGCTGAGAGGGAGGAAATAGGGTGATATTTGCACATAAATACAAGATCCCACACAGCATATTTATGATAAAAAGTACCTCAAGGAGGAGTCCAAAGGGCTTAATATTTAGAAAGGCTTAATCCACTTAGAGCAAAGAGGATGTAATAACATGCATTTCTGTTTGCACTCTCAAACTTTTCCATCCTTATTTACAGCAAAAATTATAACTGTTCCTTACCGCTACTCCAGGATTAGACTCATATGTTGCTAATGGTTTGGATATAATTCAAAATCAATCACTTTTAGAATCTCCTCTTTTTTTTTTAACAGGTATGTTTGTAGTCAATGGGAGAGTGATGAACTCTAATTTGACCATGCTGCTCTTTGCTTCTGCTTTAGCCACATTGTGAAATCCCGTCTATTTTAGACCTGGGCATTAAATGTAATCTCTCATGAGTAGAGATAGGCACTACATAAAAATAGAAACTTACGCTGTAAGATGTTTAACGTGGCCATTTAAAAGCCATATTAGCCTGAGCTGTGGTCATGAGCAAGACTCTGAACCTGAGAGCTAGAAATGTGAACAGAAAAAAGAGACACCGTGTAATAACATGGGTGCCCGAGAGTCGTTACCAGATGCCCCTGCACAGATGCACCATTATTACAGCAAATTCATGAGAGAATGTCCATCTGGGCTGCTTAGTCTGCACGAATTCAAGAAACTTTTGGATCTTCAAGGGCTGGATCCACAGGGAGATCTATACATTAAACGAGTGTTTGATATCTTTGATCTGAACCAGGTAAACCTTCTTTTCTCTATTTTTTTAAATCTCATATTATTGTTTTGTTTGTGAGTTGTGGCCTGCTCCATAAACTGCTCTTGTGGACAGGGTTGTCATTAAGGTGCACTAGAGGTGAAGAAGTGGGACTGTGCTTTGAGGGCTTGGAGTGGGACTTTTGTTAGTACTTTCTGGGAGCACTTAAAAAATGTCAAGAAACTATTCTGAAAAATAGATGTAAGTTCCAGTTCACTGGTTGTTCTTTTATCCATTGCTTATCCCATGCTTGTATATAAGCATATGAAAACATTGGTATGCTCAAAGTTAGTAAGTTCTTACAACAATGTTAAACAAAGGGGAAATATAGTCTGCACTTCACTGAAGTGCAGTGTAGATAAATGGATTTAAATGGATTTTCTCAAAGTACTATATTGAACCTGTGGCAGAGAGGAAAACGTAACCTAGATGAGATCACACACAGAGTACAAGTCACAGAACCAAACACTACTGAATGAAGAGGTCAAGCAGTTTCTCCAGGCTGTATTTCTAATTTACCCTCCTTTCCACTACAATAACTGCTTGTGTAATCAGCTCTCTGTAATGTAGCTGGCTCCCAGACAGACAATATATATTTTCCTTAGTTGCCCAGACGAGGCTGAAGACATGGTCACCTGGCACTCCTGCGCAGCACCTTTCTCTAGGGGTAGAAGAACGTAGACCATGTGGCTGTGGAAGGAAAGGGCAAAAGACATCAGAGAACCTGACTGACAGACAAGTGTGGGCTGTTTTCTAGGTCTGTCTTGAGCACTGCCTCATGCTTGTAAGGTCCTGGAGCTGGCCACCTTGAGCCCTCCACTCCTTGCAATGCTAGGTGGCCTGGGGCACTGCCTGTCAGCACACCGCCTGGCTGCAGCACTGTGAAACCTTCAGATTTGTGAGACCTTCACATTCTGGATTAAAGTAAAACTGAGGAGAGTGGAATCAAAGCAGGCTACAGAAAGAGCATTTGCTCACCTTTACCTCCTGTGGCAGTAGCCCCACTTAAAACAAAATAGGAACCATCTGCTAATTGTTGCTTCTCTATCTGGTGTTAAAGAGTTGTGCCACCCTGCTCTGCAGGCTGTCATCATTCCTATATGAAGCGGTTAAGTTGCCAGATATCAAAGCAATTTTTCTCATGAAAAGTAGAGGACAGATGCTTGGAGGGATTTAATACATGTTTTAAATGTAGAAGGAGAGTATGTATAGTCTCAAGAACTTCCTGAGGCATGAAGAGCTGCAACAGGATTGTCAGCTGGAGAACATGCTGCCCTTTCGGCACGGCTTTCAGGACTGCTGTCCTAAAAGGTTTCAGCTGCTCCATCTGTGTGATTGAACTCCCTCTTTCATCATGAACTTTCTTGCTGCATCTTTCTGAACTTTTTTCTTCATCCTCGTCTTCCTCAGATGAGCTAGGATCAATATAGGCTAGAGAATGGGAAACAGGGTAATGATCAGGAATTCAGTCTCGCAGAAAAACTGCTTCATCGCCTGTCATACGGCTGACCATCACACCTTTCAGGAACATGTCCTTGGAGGACAGCAGAGTATGGCTGTATGGTCAACGCAAGAGAAAGGGTTTCCCCCTACAATCTTCTCCCTCGGTTGTATTTCGTAATTCTTGGGGTCACAGATACCAGACCAGTGAGGGGTGGCCTGTTTGATTAAAGCAAACTGGGTGGGTTGGAATGCAGTCCCCCTGCCAGAGAAGCCATGTGTGTTCAGATGGTGTCCTAGCATAGCAGCTCTTCCAGTCCCTACAGATATCCTTTTTGTTCAGGTGTTTCATGCCTAGTTTTGCTGAAAATTTCAGCTCTCCAGGTAATGTGAAGTTGAACTGTGGTTACAGCAAGGACATCCCAGCCTGTAGATCAGTTTGCAAACTAAAAGAAAAATGAGGAAATAAAGTCCCAGAAAAATAAAGTAGAGCAATAGGTATTAAACAATAGAGCAGCTGGGAACCAAGCTAGAGTGCAGCATCAGAAATCTATGCTGATCACTAGCCTGTGAGCACTTGTAAAGGTATGTTAGACACAGAGTGGATCAACCTTGCTAGGGAAAGATGTCAGGCAAACAAAACTAAAACTGGTATATTTGAGACCAACAGACATTTTTTATTCGGGAAAAAAATAGAAAGGAACCCTTTAAGATATAAGATGCAAGATTTATATCCTGCGCCCATGGCAACTTTTTACAGAGCTTTACAGATTTGTTGTATTTTAATCTCTATTCAGTATAATGATTGTATTCTTTTTCTTTTCTTAGCATTGTCAAAAGCACTTTGTTTTCATAATTTTTTTTCATTTATTACTACAACTAATGGCCACTATGTTTAAGGAATACTTTTAGAAACAACAAGCATCAATCAAACGCTTCTCAAGTACAGGGCTGTGATGTTTTTTATGTGATTGAGCTGAGAATAAAGTGGCAACAGTCAGCTTCTCAGGGCAGGAAAAAACGAATGTTGTATCTTGTTGACGAGGTAATTTAAGAGTATCTCTTTATTCCATATTATCACTTTTTGTCCTATAACCTTTCTACAGCTTTTTCTCTGCCCCAGGATTTTTGGCAAAAATTTAGGCTTTGATCCTGAAAAGTGTTTTTAGTTAAGTACAGATCTGTGTAGAGTGGTCAATGGACTGGGGGTATCACACTGTGGGCTCTGAAATGGCAGCTATGATTGTAAAATAAGGGATCTGGGACGTTATGTAGAACATTTAGGCACTGTGCTGTATTAAACAGTGATGATAATCTTTCATCTCCAAGCCACAGAAGTTAATGGATGTAAGTGGTTGCATGCATAACGCACAAATTCAGAAATAATTTGGTCACTTGAGTTTTTGCTTACATTCAGTTCCTTCAGTACTTTAACAGCTTCTCAAGTATGAAGATCAAAATTTTGTTTCCTTTGCTACTGCATTCTTGTCTGGTTTTTGCTTTCTAATAAAGGGGTCACTATCCCAGTGAGTGGCAGAATATACAAATCTTCTTGATAGAAATTATTTCCTTTCTTTTAATAGTATCCTTCACATAGAAGTGCTGTTATAGGCAGATGGTTGGCAAAATTGAAACTTTTCCCATGCTACCCCCAGCTGACTTTTTGTAGATATACGACCTGATTTTTTCATGCTCTAACCATGGTTTAATACTGGAACTTTTAATTGTTATGACTTCTATTGCTGAAGCTTATTAAAAGCATATAGTTTAGGGACTAGTTTACAGTTGATCTGAATCTAAGGAAACTCATTATGGAAAACTTGAGTCATTTAATACGGTCTTCTCAGCATAAAATGTATTTTTCACATGTAGGCTTCCGTTTTCTCAAAATAGGAATCTGCTCAGAAAGATCTGCTAAAGGGTTAGTCCTGTGATTAATCTACAATTCCAATTATAGCAGCCTAATGCCTCTTGGGTTAATCTGAGGACATCCATGCTTGGAGGTATATAATATAGAATAAGATGATGAAACACTCTTGAAAGGTGCATAGACTTTCTCCTCTGTGTTTTATGTGTGCCCAGCTGAAAACCTCTAGCATGCAAGGTGTGGAATATTAACCTCATAGGATGCCAGTGGGACTGTGGAGATAGGAGGTAATGAAAGTTGTGAATTGCATTTCACCTCCTCATGAGCTTTGCTGCTTCCAGCTGAAGCCTGTTACAGACATCCTTCTACTTCTTAGGATTTCCAGTAAAAAAATCTCAAATTTCCAGTAAACAGAAAATAGATAAAAAGGAATTATGGCAGCATGGCAGGTTTTTTTGACAATTTGTGACAGATTGAAAGCCCAGTCAAAACTTGTTTCACTCAAGTCATCGATACGCATACCAACAGGAATTCAGCTGCTAGCCAAAACTTATCATTCCCTGCATTTCTTCAGGTTGCAGATAATAGAATAGTTCAGCTCCCCACTCATGGAAATTACTATGGCCAGTGGATGTATGACAGGGAAGGGGACATCTTCACAGAGCAATTTAATGCCATGTGGAGATTGAGGTCACCTCTGGTCTTGGCAGCAGGCAGGGCATCTAAGTTCAGAGCATTCCATGCCAAAGAGGCAATGCTGCTGAGGCTGTTTGGCTTCTTGGGCTCAGTTTTCCCACATGCTTGTGTGTGTACAGGTACACCTACAAGGTACGGGTGCACCTCTCAGTACTGTACAGCTATCCACAACTCTGGCTCGACAGTTCAGCGTACAAAGGCTGTTTCCAGTCAGGGCCTGTTTCTGTGGGAGGTCAGTGACAAAGGCTGTGTCCTAAAACCTTTCTTCTCAGGAACATACTAAATACACACTAACCCTTTCTGGTGTGTCTCTTGTGCGGACCACCAGTGGTTTCATGATTAAATGACCCTATACACCAAGCACGCAGATTGTCTTTTTAATATTTTTAAGTTTCTTAAAAATAGGGGCTATAATGTGAAAATTTTTCAGCCCTTCCTTGACCTCTGTGAGATGCTTCGCTAAAAATTAAACATACAAACAAACAAATAAATAAATATGTTAGTGAAGTTTGAAAGTTGTTCTTCATCATTGTTAGCAGCATTGAAAAATAAAGATGCTGAATGTTCAGAACTGTAATTGCAAAGTTTACTTTCCTTGAGATTATCACAAGGAGTGCAGAAGGTAGCATTTCAGCAAACGTTTTATTGATGACTCACACGTTAATACTTGTAAGCATTATTTATGTAATGACATTGGCAGGATAATGAATGGTAGGTTTATCTTTTGCCACAGCTTTCCAACGAAAACCTTCAAAAATAATGTGTTTATTAAAACACAAGTGCAACTGGATTAATTTTTTAAAGGATTCCTTTTATTAAATTGGAAGAGTCTCCTTTTAGCAAAAAATTATCTCAGTCTTTTCACCCTTAAGCTATTTGTAATACAAAAATGATAAATCTGCAAGCACAGACAAATACATTTAATTCTTCCTACTTTTTTTATTCCCTCTGCATCTCAGTCCACGTATATAACTGGCATGCAGTCCTAGTTCCTGCAGCCTACTGATGAATTTAGAGAGGAAACAGTTATGTTTGCCTAAAATATCTCAGCAGTTGCTAAGTATACTGATGTATATTTGGGTTTCAGTGAGAATATGTATCATATTTCAGCGCTATTATATCCATCAAAACGAGTTTCACTGATGTTAAAGGAGAAGGCATATCTAGAAAAATAATGTCTGGTGTATCCATAATGCATTGGAAATGTTATTTGCTCTCAAGCAGAACTGAGGAAAAATTCTACAGTTCGGCACTGCTACTATTTAACACTTATTCTAGAAGATCTTCTTTCTTTAAATCAGAAACCCAGATCATTGTCATTCATTTCCCGCTGGCCTGCAGATAGGTTTTGCCACCACTAAAAATAAAAAGTGAGCACTGTGATTGATTGATTGATTGATTGATTGAGTTCTTATGACCTGTGAAGGACAAAATGTGCATAGCCATTTAACTCACGAAGCAATGTACTGAAAATGGGATGCTGCTATTGTAGTTCTCTTACTGCTTCTTTTGGCATTAATTGAAATGAGCTACAGGAATAAGTGTCTGTTGCTTTGTAAGAAAATCGGATTTTAAAAGGTAGGATTACTGTGAAGAGTAAAGAAGATTAATAGGTATGTGGCACTGAAGGAAAATTATGCAAGTTCAAGGATTTTCTGTTAAAATTTATAAAGCATTGGACAGACCACATCAGAGAACAGTATTTTCTGCTACACTTCTTATGCAGAGATAAAGTTGGTAGATGCACAAAAATGGACACTCCACAGCAAACAGTTTTAGAAATCTCTAGATAAGGAGCCACCAGCTGATGTCAATCTTTAATCATTTTTCTACTTTGTGGTTTCTTGTTTAAAATGTAAAGTAGTTCTCTGATAGAGTTCATCTGACATAATTATGCAGATTAGAATGATAAAAAAAGATTTTAAAAGGAATCCATTTTCAAATATAAAGAAGAAAGTTTAAAAAGGATGTTTGATGTAGAACAGATAATAAGAAATGCAAAAATATGTTACTTCAATAGAACTTTTTTGTGTGTAGAAATGACTACATAGCAATGTAAACTAAATCTCAGGTTACATCTTTTTTCCCTTTTTTTCTTTTTCCCCTGAAGAATAATTGTTTCCCTTCACTCCTTGAACTTCACACAAAGCTAGTAAGTGTTGGGAGGTAGCCCACCTTTTCTCTTTTTCTCATCCTAGCTCCTTCCCCACCATCCTGCTGTGCCTTTATAGTTCAAATTTTCATATGGACTTTTCATCATCTGATTTTCTGTTCTGGATATAAATAGATGTTATCTTTTTTTTGATTATAGGGACATGAATTTGATTAGCCAAGTACATCATCTTTGGTATTGTAGTAGAAGGAAATGAGAGTCAATTGGCAATGAAATTCTCTAGGAAAGGCATGGTTGCACTTCATATTCAATGAAAAGTGTGCAAATGTTCACAGAAAGATGTCATATTTTTCAGAGGTCTTTTGTCAATTATTGTAACTTACTCCTCATTTGACTTTCAATTGGTTTTTTCCTTCCACATTTTCTCCCTTCTTAAGAAGCATGAGAGGCAGAGGAATATCATTTTCGTCTATATGAGGCAATTAGTCTAGATATTCTAGTGAAAGCATTACTTTGTTAAAGATTGACATAGCCCAACTGAGCAATGGTTACCTAGTGTTAGTTGCCTTCTACATGCTCACAGAAGGTGTGAAGAGCTCTTAAAGGATGAAAAAAAATGAGTTCCAGAGAGCAATGCTTTGAAAACTCCCTGGAATCTAAATCTTAAGCATTTCCACTTCTTGTGGGATTAACAATAATGACTCAGGACACCTTTGCTAACTCTCCTTTCCTGGAAAATACCATCTTCAACTGGGCTTCCTTTCTGAAATTGACTTGCTCTGCTGTGTCCTCAGAACCAGGAACAGCTGAGATGTGAATTTTCAGGCTGCCTAAGGAGCTGCTTAGCCCGTTGGCTCCATCCTTACATGTGTTTGCAGGCATTACCGAAGCTGACACAATAAAATTGGGTGCAAGAGTTAATAGAGAGTAAGGATGATAATCAGAGAAATACTTTCTCAAACTTCCCTGAACAACTTTCCTCTTTTGTATGCTAAGTCTTCAAATAGACACACATGACTTTAGGGATGTCTTCAGCCTGAAATGACTGCTTGGACACTTTTCTTAGCTTACTCTAACCAAGGCAATAAGGTTGCAGCGGCAACATGTGCATTACACTATGGAGCCAAGAGCCATATAAGCTCATATTGTATCAAGGCAGGCTATTTTACATTATTCCTTTTCCATGATTCTTGTGTCAGCCCAGCACATTAGATAGCACTTCCACTTTGCCCAGAGAAATCTAATTCTTGCTTTTTCTGATTTTGAAGCTTTTGCCACTCTCATAATTTTCTCCATAACAAGAGATCCTTATTCTCTTTTTGTGACAGTCATAGTTACCACATTGTAGTCAGCAATAAAAGCCTGTATGTCAAAAAATTAATCAGCTTCTAAACCAAGGGCTAGAAGAAAATAAGACTCTAGATATATCTTAGACAGAAAGAATTCTTCTGTCAAAAGTAATTAAAATCTACAGCTCTTACTTCCTGAAATATTTGGACTTTTTGAAGGCGACACGTAAAAATCCTGTTCCCTGGATTAGTTTCAGACACAATCCAACAAAAGTAACAAAAACAACAAAGCCAAATCATTTTCTTCTCCTTAATTTGGAGTAATGTTGCATAAAATTATCTCAAATGTAAAGTAACTAGCCTGATTACTGTAAATGAGGAGGTTAAATTACGCTTTGCTGTGTTCAAGGCAGTGTAGTTACCTAATTTTTCTCAGCATGCTTAAGTGCCTTTGAAAGGTGCAGTACCCTGATAAAAAATTCCATGTTCTCTGAATATTTCACCTGGTTGTAAATACTACTCTATTTATTTATAGACTATACTAAGGAATGTCTTTTTTCGCCTTCTTAACTACCTCCCAAATTTTTTACATTCAATTTTATATATTGATTCCAAAGAAAGGATTCTGTTATATTTAAAGGACTTCCCACAGTTATTGGGGTAATTTCATAATCTTAATTTTGTTTTCTAGAGGTTTGGCACAGGAGGCATTGCTGTGAAGGACATTATGTTATTATAATGTGTCATTACCAGCTAAAAGCCTACATTATCATTAAAATCATCACTTGCTTATTGTAAGTACAGTCAAATTCTTGACTGTAGGA
Organism: Amblyornis subalaris; assembly: GCA_018881555.1. NCBI lineage: Eukaryota > Metazoa > Chordata > Aves > Passeriformes > Ptilonorhynchidae > Amblyornis > Amblyornis subalaris. The sequence continues at coordinate 1,018,689 of JACAXG010000078.1, forward strand.
TTTGATGTTATGAGTTTTGAGTTTTAGACCAGATGTAATTCCCCAGCAGTGACACAGCACCATCAAGCATGGTAGGCCAATTCTTTACACGGGACATGAAAGCAATGTCTGTCTCAGGTTACTATTACAGCATTGCTGAATTCAATGGTCTTCTTTGGTTTTGGGGAGTTTTTTGCATTTCAAAAAGGGAAATTTGAATTTCCAATAAACTTTTCTCTTTAAAATCAAAATTTTAAAATATTCAAGTAGACAAATGTTAGAAATTAATACTCCAGCTGAATTTTCCTTACATCACACGGCCTTGATGGGTAGCTGGACTGGATCAGGTTAGGGTTTCTTGGACAATTTCATTTAAGTATAAAGAAACTAGTATGTACTCTGCAGCTTTCACTGAGCTTAAAAAGCATTTGGAGCATACCATTAACCAGGTAGCACTGTAATTTTGTCGCATTATGTGAATAGGAAATGGAGATTACCTTTCTACAATTAATCATAATTACTTTTAAATATTACTTGTTCAATTATGATGTAGATAAAGGGGAAAGTAATTTTAATATGAAACCATTCAGGAATCTGCTTATTTTATTTAAAGAAATTTTAAATATTTTTAAAAAGCAAAACTGTCTTTTTTTTTCTTATTTATTTCCATATAAATTAAGAATAAAGCGGTAAAAGCCTAATATAATAATACCAAGTCGTTTAGGCAATGATAGTATATGCATATATCCTAACTTTTAGGAGTTGCCTTTCATACATCACTTGGGATTCTAAAAGCATTGTATAGAAGCACCCAAGATAATCTGCCAAAGAGAGCATCTTTGCCACTAGAAGATATGTATGTCTTCAACATACTTTTCCTGGAGGTTTGTCCTGTTACAGTTTTGGATTTGTCAAACAAGAAAAATTTGCTAGAATTACCAGCAAGGAATTTGCTGGGAAACGTGTCAAGTTGTCATGGCTGTGTTTTTTAGTTTTTTTCTCTCTTGCCTACTGCTTTAAGTTGGGAAAGGTGTTCCTAAAAGCTCAAAATTAGGAGTGCAGAAAGCAAAACCCCACAATCCCGGAGGGATGGAGGAGACCTAGGTCTTTTCAGTACAGCCTTCCTGGGCAGAGGGCCCAGCCTGATGCCTTGGTGACTTCCCTGTCTCCCTGCTTCTCCAGCAATCTTGAAAGAAAATTGTGAATGATGGCAGGGAGTTGGGAGGCAGTTGTTAATTTTAAAGAAATACAATTGTTTATCATCTTAACATCTTGGATTTCACCAGGTTTTACCAGGGTAGCCTACAAGTCTGAGAGCCAGGACACGCAGCTGGCTCTGCATTTCCAACTCCTCCAACACAAAGGTCCTGGTGATCTCTAAGTCCCCAAACCTCGCAGGTCCTCTTCATCTGGGCAAGGCAGAACCTTATATAACAGCCTGGTCAATACAGCCTCATCTCTTTATGTAACAGCGAGTATGCAACGATTACAAAATCGCTTAACGATCTGCAGCTCCTAATTCCCTGCTTTGTTCTTCATCCTTATCTAATAGTCTTTGCTTGCTGAGGTCTCCCCTGCCCTATGGCAAATGCCAGCTCTGTTTACTTAYGAAACTGGTCAGTCTGGCCATAGCCTGTAGGGTATCTGGAGCTCTCTCCAAGCCCCAAACTCCAAGATCAGACCTTAGGGATGTGTCAAAGTAACGGTTACAAGTCGGTCTGTATCTCTTCCATAACATTTATGCAACCTTTGAGGAACAGCTGAAAATATCCAGAATAAAAAACAAACCAAGGATGGCTGGACTCGATGATCTCAGAGGCCTTTTCCAACCTAAATGATTCTATCATTCTACGATTCTGTAAAATGGGGGAAGATGAAATGGAGCAAAACGAATCCTCCTTAGGTTTCTGAGAGCAGAGAAAGCAGTGTTATACTTGAAACTGGGTCCAGAGAGAATAAAGAAGCACACAGGATTAGCTATAAATTCCACAGTTATTCTGAGCTGTTTGACCCATGCCTCCTCCCTCTGCCTTAAGAGGTTTAAGGAGTATTCTGAAAGACAGGGGTTGGGGAAGGAAGGTGGCTTAATGACCTAAGCCCTAGGTTTGAAATACCTGGACCATCTATGTTTGCACACTCATTAAACCTAATAAACCATTTGAGCTATTCTCCTGCTGTCAGATTGAGTTAGAGACTTTTCAGGAGCAAATTTTGGAAACAAGACAATGCTTATTGTGTACAGACTCTTGGTAGTCTCAAGTAAGGTCCAAGTAAGATGGTGAGTTCACTCATCATAGGATTTTGTGGGGACAGAGACTGTCCCTTTCCACACATGTAGCCACGGTGTGTGGTGGGAGGTGGCTGACTCTCTCCATAGCATCATCACTACCAGAAAATCACTCTCAGGGAAGAGCTAGGCAGCCAAAATGCCAAGTTCAGATCACTCTGGCACAACCTTGGATAACTATGCCGTTTGAGATCGGCTGTGTATTCATAGCTGACAAGTCAATTATTTTTAATCTCTGTAGTTTGAAATGGTAAGAGTTTTTTAAGGATCTGTGAAGATTAGCAATGCTATTCTGGGAACCGAAGGGTAATGCCCTCCTACAGCCCCGGGGCTGGGGTATTAATGGCTGTTGTGTAATGTGGCAGTGCCTCACTGCCCAGTTTTGCCCCAGGGGACACACATCTCCACCCTCACCAAATTATGGTCAGCAGCCTCCAGCAAAGGCACATAGACTGATATTCCAAAGCAAAAACCTCTCATAAAAAGACAAAATTAAATTCCTTTTTCCTCAGGAGACCTAGTTACTAATGAAAAACTGAAATGGGCTCTGGGCCCTCGGCAGTCAGGGCTGGTGGTGCCCTGAGGACCAATTTCATACCATCAGCAAGCTCTTCCATTTTTGGAGCCTCTTTTTGTCGTCGTTGTGTGAACCAATCTGTTGCAAGCAGCTTAAAAAATCACTCATCAGCCAAAGCAAAACAAGTTACAAAAGCACAGTACCAAAGGGCACAAACACAGGCATGACCCTAATGCATCCTTAAATTTCTAGTTCATCTAGTCAAGCTGTTCAAAGAATAAAAAAAGGTCTACATTTTTATTAAGCCTACTATGTATAGAAGAAAGTCCAGAACACTTTGAGGCATGCAAAAGAAGTTTTGAACACATTTTTTTGGTATGTCTCCAGCCCACTCCTCAGAACTACCATAGAGATTTCTGTCCCACTATTTCACACCACACCCAGAGAGGTACCCTGTGAACTGACCCCACCTGCCTCTGTCTGTTTGGGCAGGGGATGGTGCAGGACTTCACCATCCCTACAGATGCCCATGGGATCCCAGTGCAATGTGCTGCAGACAAAGAAGGCAGGGCCAGCACCATAGAGACATGGAAAAGAAGCCTTCACACAGAATGAATGCATCCATTACACAAATTTGTCCTGCATCCTAAACTGCTAAGTAAGCAGGTTTCACCAGCATTAATTTCATTTAATAGAAATATTACAAATTTGCCTTTTGACAATAACAGAGTAAAGCATCAAAAGTAAATTATTTGTATCTTCTACCACTGGTAATCAGCTCTGCGTATTATGTTGTTGGGTTTGTTTTAAAATTTTTATTTCGTTACTATTTATTTTATTATTCTTGTGGTAGCCCTTTTCCTGTGAATTAATGACTTCCTAACGAGCAACAGATACTTTACTGCGCATGCTGCAGAGCGATGTTTTACAGAGCCCAGAGACACATAAGGACCTACCTAGATACTTGTATTGTGAATGATTATAGAGCAGCAGATGGGTAAATCAGCACAGCAGTATTTTTTTAATAACATCATAACACATTTATTGCATTATTTGTTATACTCACAGAACCACAGAATGATCTTCATACATTATTGTTATGATTTTTTTCATTGTTTAATGTAGTGTTTTGAGATGCTACTGTAAAAAGTGCAGTATTTCTGTTTATCTCAGAAAGTTCTCTATATGTACAACAAGATCATCAGAGCCTTCTGCATCCATAAATGTTTTACTTTATACCTACAATATATGTTTTCTGGTGTAGAAAGGAAAACCAGCACATTTCTAATCAATTTTTTAATGCAGTGCTTCTGGTTCCACACCAAGTAGACAAGCATGTCTGCCTTCTCAGTATTTCTATTCCTGGTGCACTGGCTGCTGGATCTCGTGTCACCAGTAGTCTTTGCACGACTGCAGAATGTGGCTAGGGCTTTCCTGACAACTACAATCTCTTCCAGGTGTTTTTCAGAGGTGGGAATTTTTTAACCTCGGCCTTCGGTCCCTTCCTGTTCAACACAGGCCATATGATCCACCAGATCAGAGTTACATTCCCAAACACATCAGGCTGGTTATTACATTGTCCAAACTTCTGATGTTTTGTCAGAGCAACAACAGTGACACCAAGATGTAGAAGGAAAGCAAACAAAATAATATTTTCCAAAATCCCAAGTGAAATGTAATGGAGAAAGAAGAAAATTAATCCAGTCATGGACATCCAGCAATCCTAAAATTTATCTGTAGTTTCAATAAGCAGTATGAAATGGAATAAAAAAGCAGCAATGTGAAATGCATTTAACCACATTCTTAATAGATATATCAAATCAGATGATGGAAATGTAATCAGCAAAATACATTTTGCCSTCCAGTAAAATACTTTATGAGATCCTTCTTGAAATAATACTTGCAAAATGGAAATTTAAGCCAGTGTGCCAAAAAGAAGATTAAGTTTGTGGTGCACAATATGTCATTTTTGGTTAAGCATCTGCTTTTAATACTGGGCCTAATTTTGTTTGAAAATTACATGTAGTTACTGTCAAATTTCATTTAATCCTAACCAGTGGTTGAATGGTGTCTTTGCCTTTGCTGTGTTTGCTTGTGACTGCAATCAGAGTAAAAGCAGCAACCACCACAGGACCTGCAGAGAGTCTGTGAAGCAATGGTCAGTCTGCACGAGTTATGCATGCACCATTTCCGCACATACACTGAATCCAGTGTGTTTGAACGCATTGGATTTATCTCTTAGGTGCCACTCTTCTGATCAGGCTTGCACAGAAATCAAAACAAGCACTACAAGGGGCTTCTAGGAGCTCTGACCCAGATCAGCATTGTGAGGGCACAACGGAGGAATCTAAAAATAGAAGGAAAAAGAGAAAAACAGAGGATGGGACCCTGTTAAAAAAAATATATATTCAGCCTTCGAGAACTCACATTCACTTCTACAATCTATTGTGATTGACTCTAGGCAGGTAGAAGTGTGGGGATGGGTTCAGGCATTTTGGTTTGTTTCCGACAGAAGGTARGCAGCAGAGCTCTCCATCTCAGTATCTTCTAGCCCTGGTAAATTCCTGTTTGTCGTCATTCCTTGCATGCTTGGGTGTTTGGATCCTTGTCACCAAAATATACTGATAGTGCTTGGAGGTCTTCAAAAGACATGTAAGATGTGGCACTAGGGACACAGTTTAGTGATGAACTTGGCAGTGCTGGGTTAATTGCTGGACCGATGATAATCTTAGGGTCTTTTCCAACCTAAATGATTCCATGAGCCTGATTATGGCAATGAGTTTCACTGCACTCGTACAAGACTTCTTTTTCTTAATACAGTACCAAGGACTGATTAATGCCTGCTGATTGCAAAACCTCAACTGGCAAGATGTGTGTTGACATATGACAATAAAAATAAGTAACATGCTAAACATACTGGATACTCATCCAACCTTCTCTTTTCAGTCAAAGGCCATCTGAAACTGATGACAGTCTTTCCAAGGTTTTCCAAGCAATTGGATTCTGACCAACGTAAAGATCACAAGACTAAATTTGCCAGCTGTTCATTCTTTTTGTACACACATGAGAAACAGTTGGAGCAAGTATGCTCCAAATTCAGCAACTGTTTCTTCCATCCTAACCACATTTTTACAGAAACAGAAGAACCTGACTACGGAGGCCTGTCCTTGACAGGCTTCTATCAGTAGCTTCAGAGAAGGAGTCAGAAAATAATGCATTAAATCAATCCGAAATGCTCTTTCCCTATGAATATCCCCAATCTTCAATATTTAGAGACTAGTTTATAACTTGAAGGCTTTATATTCCATGCAAAATGTTCACCAGAGAGACTTGATGTTTCTATGGATAAACCACAGTACTTGGGGTTCATGCCAGGGTATTGGTTACCACTTAAAAACACTTATTAGATGATATATCTGATGAGTAACACCTGGAACAGCTCTATTGCACTGGAAATCATATGTAGTTCTGAAGTATGGATATAAACAACTCCGCTGTAGATATCTCATTACTACCAAACCAGATATCCCAGACTCCTCTTTTTCACATGTAGCAGTCTGCCACAAAACTTTTTCTTTTCTCCTCAAAAACTGTCAATAACAATTGCTCAGAGCAGATATATCCCTCACCTCCACTACCCCCAGATTTCAGGGGAGAACAAAACTGTCTTTCCTAACACCTCTTCCTATAGTTCTTCCAGTTGAGCACATCCTTTTATCCTTTTTTAATACCACAGGAGATTTCTATATTAAGGCACTTCATAAATCAATGTGTATTGTAGTGAATTTGATGAGCTGTTTCTGTGCAACTGCCAGAAAGAACAGAAAACCAACGTTGTTAAATAGGTGGTTTTTTGTCTCTCTCTCTCCTAGGACGGATTTATAGACTTCTTGGAGTTCATAGCTGCAATAAATTTGGTTATACGAGGGAAAATTGACCAGAAATTGAAATGGTATTTCAAGCTATACGATGCTGACGGAAACGGATGTATTGACAAAAAAGAACTATTAAGCATATTCACGGTAAGCAACTTATGACCAATAGCAAGAGCATCTGATGTAGTGCATTGCCCCTGAAGCAGTGGTTCATCATGTGCTGTAAAATGGATTGTCTGTACTCTACCTAATATCTTACAGTTGTAAAACCAGAATTAGCAGTGTCTAGTGACACTCCTGACATTAGTGTCTTCCTTAATGAACATATCTAAGTCATATTTTACTTTAAACCGTAGTTCTACAGATAAAATACTAAAAGTGAAATACTGTAGAAACAGTAGAGACATTACTGTGATAAACTGTACTATAAGTCAGGGTGGAACTGTAGCAGCATAATGAATAAAACAGATGGTTACAAGTATATGTGCCAGCCTATTGTGGAAAACTGACTTATCAAACCGAGCTTGCTGCTAGAAAAATATAGATGTTATCAAAATATTACAATATTTCAATCTTTTAAAAGGCTTTTAGATTTCTTTACTACAAATACCATTACCCCTGTTTTAAAACTAAATCAAGCAAATATAATTTTACTATTAAATCACGCAGTGATCTTTGGATAAAAAGATTTTTAAAATTTTGCAGAAAATGGGTCGACTTCAAATCCATAAAACCAAAGAAGTGCAATTATTTCTTTAAAATTATTTCTGTATTTTTCAACTTGTTCTAGTGAAATAATATTGTGCGCTCCATTAGCTGCTTTCATCCAAAAGTATGTCAGGGCTCCTTACAAATATGTATGACTTAATACTCCTCCCTAAATGTACAGGACTCACTACAGATCAAAGTTTTGCTGCAGGGAGCATCAAATCTAAGTAGAATTTGAATGTCATAATAAACAAGGAACGTACTTTTCCTGGATTCTGCATTACTGCTGGGGCCAAACTAGTCACTGCTAGAGGCTTTTAAGAGCTGCTGCCCAAATTAAAAGGAACTGGAGCCTGATGGAGCTACAGGGTCAAACAAATAAACCTGACCACCTTCTAAAGAGCAGCTTTCTAATGGTAGAAGGAGAGGCTGAATCTTTGCAATTTCTCCTTGGTTAAGACTAATGACATCTTTCTTTTGCAGATATTCTCCATCATTTTTCACCCAGGGGCAATATGTCAACAGTGTTTTGTCTGGGGCTTTATCCAAAAAGAGAATTAAAATTAAAAAAATCCTTTCAATGTAAAGAAGATTTCGTTTTCAGTTTACCTGGTTTTAAAACCAGTTTAAACCTCTGTGTGTTTTCTTCTCATTTGGAGTGTAAGAGCTTAAACCTGCCTAAGTCATTTGACATAGGCTAGATTAAAAATGGTGGCCTCTAAAACAATAAAAAAAATACAGGCTCACAGCCATTAAGGGGTGTCCAGCTTATAATAAGCGTCAGTAAACAAGGGCTTGTCCAAAAAGACATGTCATGTTTGAGACATTAATTTAGAAATACCAAAGTCCTATTAAAACTTCATCTGTCTCTACAGCTATGCAAACTATGGACCAGCATATCATTACCAACCATCAGAACTCCTTCCAGATAACCATGCACCCTTTCAATGCCCACTTATTTTATTTTACTGTTTAAGGGCATTCTCTGGTAGTCTGTGACTCAAATACTTCAGGAACCACTGCTTTACTCTTAGCACTACAATAAACTTAACTGTGGCAGAAGTACAACTTTCTTCTGAAGACTGCAGCAGGTCAGACATATAAAACACCAAAAGTATCTAAAGTATGAATTAGTCATACAAACAAGTTTATGTATCTGTTTTTGTAAAATTCTTGCTGCTTTTTGAAACAGAGAGGAATCTTGGGCATTTTGGTGGGGGGCATTTTTATGGTCTTACTTGGTGTATTAAGGCTACTTTTTTAAAAACCTGTAAAGCAAAATAAGGACAGTGATTCTCAAGAATTCCACATCAGTGCTGAATACATTCAACTTACGTTTTATTTAAATACAATGAGTTCTAATATAGTATTAGGAATACCAAAAGAAACAACTGGCATATACAGTGAATTATCTTACATAATTCACCTCAGGATAATTCAAGTGTAAAAGACCAAATTCTATAGTGTGCCCATTATATAACATGTAGGCATGTTTATAGATGCACATATTTTCCCAATCAACAGGATAAAATTTTGCAAAAACAATCATTTCTACCTTTACTCCAAATATTGAGTCCTTTTGCCACAGAAAAAAAAAAAAGTAGAGGGGATACTTCTGCTTTTCTTAACTTCTTTGGAGGACAAGTAAATTCTGCCAACTTCTAGGACTGCTGGTCTGACTTTATTTGTGATTACTAAGTTAAACATGTCCCAGTAGAAAAACGACTTAGGCTTTCTCTGCATGTGCTTTCAGCTGTGAAAAACAATACTACATTTAAATCACACAGACCATAGGGCACTCTCTGAAGACACAAAACTCTCTAGGGCCAGATAAAAATGCTGGTGTGGAATCTAAAGTGTAGTACAGAGCAGAGGTGGCACATAGTTCTTCAGACCCTCAGAGATATGCAAATTAGTCTGTAATCTCCAGGCTGTGTTATGTTAATTAAATTTCCAATCCTCATTACTGAAGATTTACTTGCAATAGCTATTTATTTCGTGATTTTTGAAAGGGTTGGTGAACTAAAGTGTTGCATTTCAAGTACTGCTGCTGCCAGCGTATTGTTTGCACAACTTGATGGAAAAAGCTCTGAAAGAACCTCCTGTGTTTCTGCCCTCAGGCTATCCAGGCTATTAACGGCTACACCAACATGACTGCTGAGGAGTTCACGAACATGATCTTCCAGAAGATAGATGTGAACAATGACGGTAAGAATCTAGGTTTTGCTGGCATTGGCAGGGACTTTCCCTTCCAAGGGGCGAGTTGAACACGCTACTGAAGAAATGACTGGTTTAGATTAACTGAAAGCCTGAATCTGTTCTTCTTTACCCATGCCACTTCAGCTTTACAGTGAAGTGTAAATCGACTGACACAGGAATTACAGGCAGCAGGAGCTAAAACACAGAGGTCCTGCACTGTTCATTCAAAATGCCAATTCTCTGGTTGCATAGCAAAATGAAAATGAAAGTGTGATCGACGTTGGTTTTTTTTAATATATTTGTATTTTCTTAATCTATCTAAAATTGTTTAAAAAACCAAATAAGATGCATGGTTGCACATGCTCTAGCATGTTCTAAAGATTGGACAGCATACTGGATGCTCCTCGAAGGCTGACTGTTAACACATGCAAAGACAGGGCTCCTGTTTTTTCCTCAAGATAGCTAGATCAAGGCAGTTGGACTTGAATTTGGAAACTAAAACTTCAGTTCACTGCTTCAGAGTTGTTTCTAATAGAAAAGTTGTCACATGTGAATGTCTTCCCTCATACTTGTAATCATGAAGATCCTCCTTGCACTGCAACTACATTTTACATCAATTGCTGTGATCATTGATAAATTAGGAATATTAAGAAAGCAATACAGAGCAAAGTCAGGTCACGGACAGGACACTGGGGCACTGTGGCAGGGGGAGGGACATTTTTATGGTCTTATTTGGTGTATTGAAGTTACTATTTTACAAAGTTGTTTGCAATATATAATCAGATGATAAACAGTGATCTTGTGATGCATGTGGAGGATTTTTTTCCCCCACCTCCTTCGCCCACTCTTTGGGTGAAGAAAAAATTATGAAAGGAGTCCAAATAACAGAGTCATAATGTGGCATCTAACCCAAATTTTACGATTATTCCCTGCTTTGACCGTATGTCTAGTGCAAGTAATAATTGTATCTAAGCTAGACCATCAGCTGAAAAAATAACTTTTGTGTCATACATGTTAGCAAGGAAAAGCCAGAACATGAATTATTCAGGATTATCTTCACAGTAGTTAACTTTCAAACTGTTTCCCATAGTTTCTTAGTTTTTAACTTGCTGCAGAGCAACAGTACTAGCTCTGCCTGAGGAATGGGCTGAGTTTTACCAAGTTTAGCTTCAACTGTGCTACATCCCTGTAGCTTCTTATTGAAGAAAAGTGCAAACAGACAAATAAATTGCAAAGCCCTGCTTTACATTCAAATACAATAAATAACCCCGTGGTTGTAAAGAACAATTCTTAAAACAAATCTCCTGTTGGTCTAGCAATTTATTTTCATTATCTCACAGAAATGTGAGGCCCCTCACAGCAGCAGCGAGCCTGGGCCTGCCAGCGTAACCAAATCTGGCAACTGCAGTGTGGTCTGTGTGCTTGCACATGGCTATTGGTGCTCCAAATTGTACTGAGGAGGCAATTCAAGGCCGGTTGACCTGAATAAGCAGGAAAATGGTTCAACATGTCCACCTGATGAGTCCAGGAACCCCATCCACCCAAAGACTTCAGTCAATGGCAATACAGAGGGAAGGAGAGGGGAACTAAGAGGCATACTGGGGGTAGGAGGAGAGTTCAGAGGAAGGGAGTGGACGAGAGGCAAAGCAGGACAATGCATCAAGTGTACAGAGATGGCTTGTTCTGTGACTGCTTGTGGAATGATTATATAAGGGCACTGCTATAGAAAAAAGAAGCACAAACATTCTCAGGGCACTGCATGCCAGCTCCTGCAGAGGGTCTTAGTACTTTCACTGAAGCCTGAAAGCCATGACTTCTGTCAAATGATGACTTTCCTCCTTACATGAGCCTGTCACCAGCATAGCAAGGACATGTGTGATTAAACGGAAAGCAACCTTTAGTGACCATGGGCAGAAAGTGGTTTTCACATTTTTCAAATGCTGATCATTTTCCTTTTTCACATCAGATGAAGTTTCCAAGACTGCCATGGACAAAAACCAAGACATAAAAAAAAATCCTATAGGGAGTCCTTAAACCTGAAAACAGTCAAAAGTCAGCCAGCTAAGCATTCACCAGACCTGCAGACGACTTGAATTGCTGCTCCCCCGCAGCCTGGGGCCCTAACCCATCCAGCCATTTTCCTCTTTGAATGGCCTCTTGTCATTTCTTATTTTACTGAGAAATCATTCATTGTTGTGAATTTAACAAGAAACTTTAAACCATTCTCAGAGGAAAGAATCAGGTCTTCTTACTAAACCAAGCTTTACTTGCCCTCTCAAAGTAAAACAGTATCACTGGAATAATCCCTAACCAGAGAACTGTGTACATTTCAGTGTATTGGCCTTTGCTGACAGGGAAAAGAGCAGGAAAAGAGTAAGAAAACTAAACAGTATTCCTGCACAGCAGTAAAAGAGATTTTATAGCTGTTTTGCAACTTCCAAATTATTAGCTAATTTTGACATGAGCCCAAAAAATCACACTCTAAATGGCCATTTCAGTTCCTTGGAAGAATTTACTTATCAAACCACTTAGCTGATTTTTTTTTTTTTTTTTTTTGCTACATCTGATCATGGCTCTAAGTAATCCTTGTAGTCAACACAGGGACTATGCCTAGTAATCCTTAGCAGATCACACCCTAATCTCTGTTAAAACCAGCTCTAAGATAAATTCCAGCTAGCTCTGTGAGAATTGGCCCATATATCTAAATTCAGCCCTGATACAGGCTTTATTAGCTCCCTTTTACACATATTTATTAGCACTTATCTCAGACTTCAGTGAGAAGCTGTGTTTGACCTGTTTAACAGAAAAAAAAAGTGAGTCTGAGTTCTAGGATCTGATTGATGCAAAGTGGGAAAACATTAGCAAATACTCTACCTGCGTTTGTCTATCAGCAGAGAACAGAAACCTTCCTAAGGGATTCAATCTGGCATGAATGGCCTTGTGCTGGATGGAGAGTGATTGGTGGGTTTCTCAGTTTCTAAGGAGTATCTGACTTTCTTCTAGGGGAACTGACTTTAGAAGAGTTTATCAATGGTGTGGAAAAAGACGAGGACCTAATGGAATTGATTACAAAAAGTTTTGACCTTTCCAACGTGCTCAAAGTCATACAGAACGGCAGGAGAAACAGCGTCTGAAGGATTCAGTGATGGATGTGGTCTCTGTGTCATCATTTCAAGGAAGATAATATTTGATATATTCAGAGAGCTTGATGTTGTCAAAGCCTGCCTGGGCAATACCGAGCAGCCTGCTCCAGGAGTAACAATTTTCACTCTTCATATATCTCCTTTTCTTTTCTTTATTCTTTCCCTTGCTAATGACTGTGGCAGCCACAGAAGAAAAACCTTTGCCTGCATATAATAGAAAACATATTTGATGCAGTAAAAGTAACTCATTTGGTCTCTATGAACATGATGTGGTCAAACCCTGACCAGCTGCTCGCTCACTCCACTCCAGCGGGATGGGGAAGAGAATTGGAAGAGTGAAAGTGAGAAAATGTGTGGGCTCAGATAAAGACAGTTTAACATGGAAAGGAAAGGCGTGCATGCAAGCAAAGCAAAACAAGGAATTCATTCAACACTTCCCACAGGCAGGCAGGTGTGCAGCCAACTCCAGGAAAGCATGGATCCATCAAGCATTATGGTGACTTGGGAAGACAAATGCCATCACTTTGAACATCCCCCTTCCTTCTTCTACCCCAGCTTTATATGCTGAGCATGACTCCATATAGTGTGGGATATCCCTGTTGTCACTTGGGGTCAGCTGTCCTGGCTCTGTCCCCTCATAGCTCCTTGTGCCACTCACTGGTGGGGTGGGGTAAGAGGCAGAAAAGGTCTTGACACCGTGCAAGTGCTTCTCAGCAGTAATGAAACATCTTTTTGTTACCAGTGCTGTTTTGGTCACAAATCCAGAACACAGCCGCATACCAGCTACTACGAACTACCGCAATCCAAGCTGAAACCAGCACGTTCCCTTCTGTTCAGACTAATCAATAAAATAATGAAAATAACACAAACTGCAACTTTTCTAGAGGATGCAGAGTTAATAATTTTTTTCTTTTAATAATGTGTTCTTTAACCTACTATCTAAAGTGTGGGCACAAACTTTTAGGTAGGACTGCGTTCTATCCAGATCAATTAAGAACAAAGCCTGGTTTGTATTAACCTAACATTTGCTGTAATCAATACTCAAAATTAGATTAAGTTCTCTGGGAAACACCTCAGTTAGCTTAATATTCCCAGGATGTGTATGCTCCTTAACAAGCTCTCTACTACCCTTGATTTCATTACATTTGTAAATTAAAATAATGTGATATTTTGATGTTTTTTTCCAGGGCTCAGCGACTGTTCTTTCAAATTAACCTTTTATAAAAGTGGTGGAATTAAATTTTGCTATCTTTGTAGAGCAAAATTAGAAGTTCAAAGAACAGCAAAAACCAAATCATTTTGTAAGCACTCTCAGAGATTTGTGCCCTTCGATTTGTATGTCCTCCTTTGCAAAACAATGTTTTTAGTGGGCTCCTTGCCACGGCTGCATGAGACAAAAGGTAAGAGGTACAGTAACTGGGACTTCTGCAAACCAGCTAGCCTTTCCCTGACTAATTTAGGTATCTTTGCCCTGCCCAGATACCTGGGTGAAAGCTTTTAGCAACTGAGTCTCTCTGAGACTTCTACCTCCTCTCAAACCGGGTTGCAATTGTCTCTGAAGGTGGTAGCCAGGAGCACAGGGAAGGCATTTGCAGATGGCATGATCACATATTCCTCTTTTTTTTAGGAATCCAGGCTCAAAACAACACAACCTTACTTTATAAATAACGAGATTAATTCTATGAGCTGAAATGGAATGGCATGAAATGTCTGCAAAGGGAAAATTATAGTTCTTTCTGGTTCTATCAGGATTGATTCTCTCTCAAGTCTGTAACAAGTTTCATCAAATTACTATATTGTATAATAAGACTAAGTTCTCCATGGCTGACAGTGCCCTGCAGGCATCACACTAATTGTTGTTAGAAGCATCAGATTTACGCAAAATAATTTGTGCAAGGATTGGTGCAAGTTGAACAAAACAATTATTAAGGCTTTAAAATGAAAATGTTTTTCTTCCAAATTCACTTCAAATCCATGTCCATTTGCACAGGAAATGTACTCCATCATCTACAATTATTATCCCAGGTTCTGGTTGATCAATGGAATACAGTAAGAGTATGCAACATGCATCACTTGACATTATAAACAGTCCTGACATTATAGTTCTGACATTTGAATCTTTTATATCGTTAAAAAAAAAAATTATGTATGAGATTGCTGGTGGTCTGAATTTTAAGTTCTTGTATTTATTCATCATTGACACATTAATATGTCACTGTCAGTATCAGTTTTCTCACACCAGACTTCAGAAAGTCACTCTTCTTAATCTAAAGCTTTTATATTTAAAGCCTATGAGGTGGTGTCCTTCAGAACTGGCTTTATAATACTTGAAATAAAATGGTCCCATCTAAGCAGCTTGGGCATATGGAAACAGTTGTGTTTGGGATTTTTGGTTTTAAAATAATGAAGTGATGGACTTGGAAAAATAACTACTATCTATGTACACTGACTATTTTTTTATAAGGGGCTTTTTAAAAGAGTATTTCCATTTAAATTTGCCTATTTTTTTTTGCGTAACTGTAATTATATGAAGTTAATTACCAGTTCAGGGAGAGTGTTGTGTTGCATTAAAAAACAATGTATGTAAGGAAATTCTTGGCCATATTCAGTTAGACTAAATTTGAAAGGTGTAGCTGAAAGGCTCATTTCCTACACTAATCTAAAATCATTTAGCAGAAAGCTGAGTAACTAAGAAGCAAGTATCTGTGTGGTTTAATGTAACTGTGGCATGTCATTTCAAAAATTACTTACCTACAGTAACACCACATGCTTGCAACTATGCATAAGATTCTATCTAATTTTTTTTATAAGATGATTAACGTACATTGACTACTTAAACACAGTTTGATAAAGAGCTGCTTGAGATAAATGCATTATGGCCACAACTTCTACTGGGGTCTTATTTTTCTAAACTTGTCAGCTGCTCATCAAGTGTATCAGTGAAATCAGGTGGCACATGGAAAACCTGTCAAATGTGACCCCTCCTCCCAAAATCCTGTTCGAATCAACATGAAGCTGCAACACATCGTTCTGAAGGTGCTTTGTAGCCATGAAGGTATATTGTAAGTTGACCTGACTATCGGAATGCCTATTGCTAGTTTAATAGACAGAAGAAAAGGAAAAAGAAAGCCTAGTGTTAGTTCATGCAATGTACACACCTTAGCAAATACTTCAGTGGTTTGGGGCAGTGCTGAGCTGCTGACCCTGAGGGCTGCTGGAACCCACAGGATGCTTTTGCTTAGAAGCCCTGCACAGGAGAGAAAAGACATTATAGCACATGCTCTTGAGAAGTGTCTCTGTCAACAAGATTGATGCAGATGCCAGCTGTGAGTGTCTGGAGAAGCCGGACTGCCAGCATCATCATCACAGGGGGGTAGGCTGTAATGAAGACGGATGTGCACTGAGAATAGCTAATCGTTTTGTCACCATATTCACCTTGCAAAGAATCACAGGTTTCAAATTCTCTCTGTGTAGCTGGGTGAGCTTTGCCAATCTGCAGGATAATTGACAGTTTCTCTTCTAATATGAGCTCTTTTAATGCTAAGAAATCCTTATGACTTTATGTTTTATTGCAGCTAAACAGCTACAGCTAATTAGCCTGACAGTCCCCTTTTTCAAACATTTCCTAATTGTCAAAAAACCATCTCCTTTTCTAGTAGGTCAATATGCTAAGAAAATAAATAGGTACTTCTTTTTCCTGAGAGTATGGAATATGGGGATTCAAAGCCACAAGCAAACTGCCTTTTCGTATAGATATGAAATTACCAATAAAAGGCAGGATTAAACCTTATGCTATATTTATGCATCCATGACAAAGTGGACAAGTGACAAAGCTTTCYGTGATGTGGAAGAGATCTCATAGTCGCACTTCATTTTTGCTCTCATGTAAGATTAGCTGTACCATACAGACTATAACATCTAAAAACTCAGCTAAATACTCAAAGCTGGAGTTCCCTGCATGCAACAGCATACATCCATTTACTTGATAAAATTTTTCTCACGGAGAGATTTCTAGAAGTTTTATATGGTTTCAGAACCTGATGAAGATATCAGGGAGTCTTGAAAATATCCGTTTTGAAAACTTCTTCTAAATACAGTAGAACATTCAGAGAGCTGGGCAATCACCAACAGTACAAAGTTTAACAAGGGCAAGTGCCAGCTTCTTCACCTGGGATGGGGCAACCCTGGATGTACAGGCAGACTGGGAAATGAGATGCTGGAGAGCAGAGCTGTGGAAATGGATCTGGAGGTTCTGGTCAATGGAAAGTTGAATCAGAGTCAGAAGTGCCCTGGCAGCCAGGAGGGCCAAGCGTGTCCTGGGGAGCATCAGGCACATCAACACCAGCCGGGCACGGGAGGGGATTGTCCCTCTCTGCTGCGCACTGGGGCGGCCTCACCTCGAGTCCTGGGGCAGTTTTGGTCACTACAGTATAAGAAATATTAAACTATTCGAGAGCATCCAAAGGAAGGCAATAAAGACAGTGAAGGGCCTTGAGGGGAAGCTGTATGAGGAGTGGGTGAGGTCACTTGGTCTGTTTAGCCTGGAGAAGAGGAGACTGAGGGGAGACCTCATTGCAGTCTAGAACTCCCTCGTGAGGGGAAGAGGAGAGGCAGGAACCAATCTCTTTTCTGTGGTAAACAGGATATGACCCAAGGGAATGGGCTGAAGTTGTGTCAGGGGAAGTTTAGGCTGGATACTGGGAAAAGGTTCTTTCACCCAGAGGGTGGTTGGGCACTGGAACAGGCTCCCCAGGGAAGTGGTCACAGCACCAGAGTTCAAGCAGCATTTGGACAATGCTATCAGGCACAGGGTGAGACTCTTGGGGTTGTCCTGTGCAGGGCAAGGAGTTGTACTTCAACTATATGGATTATCATTGGACCAAATGGATCGACTGGAAAAGCGACATCTTCTGCTTAGGCCTGCACTGATTTTTGCCTTACAGCAGCCATGTGAGAGAAGAGTCAGCCATCAAAGGTAACTTAGTTATTCTAAAAGTGTTGCTGTATCACTACTTAATTTTTATTTCCACCTCCTCTGCAGTAGAATCATAGAAGGGTTTGGGTTGAAAGGGACATTAAAGATCATTTATTTCCAAACCCCCTGCCATGGGCAGGGAACCTTCCTCTAGACCAGTTTACTCAGAGCCTCATCCAGCCTGGTCTTGAACACCTCCAGGGATGGGGAGTCTGTAACCTGTAAGAAAATTTAAGACAGCTTGCTAGGAAGTTTTTACTGTGCTTAAAAATAACACTGTAATGAAACACTAACTTTTTAGTTGCTAAACCATCTGGCTCCAGTTTGAAAGTAAGGCCTGAATTTTTTGTCTCATTTTAAGCTGCACTGTTTAGAAAAACCATAGATTAACTCATGTCCTGTACAGAATACTGGAGAGGCTGGGAGGAAGGACCGGACGGAGTCACAGAACGCCCAAAAAGACCACAGGGAAAAAGAAGCAGGGGAAGAAACCTTAAAAGGGAGAGGAGGTAGTGAAGCTCAGGCCCCATGAAAGGAATATCATGATGCCACAACTTCTGTCCCAAAGGGACATGCTCTAAAGGAAGGCCTAAATGTCAAAGTATGGAAAGGAGGAAAAGGAGACTGAGGCTATGGACGGCACGTTCATGTTGTGACTGTTCTGTACCTCAGACAATACTTGACAACAAGTGCACAACAAAACCAGAAAGTATATAGTATTTAATCTGAGGGTCTGTCTGAGGTTTGGCTTTCCTTGCTGCCCTAATGGAACTGAAAAACTTTTCCAACAATGCACTGTTGAAGGAAGAGCCAAAAAGAGGTCAGACACGCAGCCTGTATACACTTACCATCTCCTGCACAATCATACAAACTGAAAGTGTCTTCTGAAATGGTCCTGCATTCAGAAAAAAATCAGATTAGCAACGTTACAAATAAAGAATCTGAAATAGTGATAATCTGTCCAGCAGTTTCTTCTGCCTGAGGAGAGGCACTACTGGTATTGCACCTGATTTCTCAAATACCAAGGGAACTAACCACTCAAGAGGTTTTCTGTTTATTCACTGAGAATGTTTAACAGCTCAGCAAAACAAAGGTACTTTTCACTGTTCCTCTCTAGATTATTTTCATTAGCTGTGCATGTTAGCAATGTAGCAACAGTTGTGTTGGCATGCAGAATTTTCCATGCTGTGGAAAACTCTTTATTTACGAAACACAGTAAATTCTTCCTCACAAGTCACTAAATGCCCTCTGAATGGCAATTTGCAGCTGAGTCTGAGCAACTGAGGTAAAGAGAAAATGGTTAGTGTTTTATTCTCCTATCCCATGAGCCATCTAGTCTTCTGGCTTTTTGCATATACATAGCAATTACAGATCTTTTAAATTTCACCTTTCCTGGAAAACTCAAAGTACACTTAGAATGATAAATGAATATGAACTTATAGTCCATGTATGGTCCCATATAAGTCAATAATCCCATTGATTGCAAACCAGAACAGAATTTCTTCACTAACATCTAAAGAATATATCAATTTTCTTTTATTTATTCAGACCCTTATTAACCTTTTATGTAGCAATCTTATTAAGTTTTTATGTATTTCCGTGGGCTACTGCTGAAGGATGTAGGGAAGGAATAAAATAAGTATTTTGAAAACACTTTTTAAAAACAGGTGATGTATAAGAATCATGATCATTTTCCTTTTAAAAACCAATGAAATATTCATGGGAAAGGCTGACACAGTTTTGAATGTATCAAAAGAGACTCTACTCTCATCAGGCTTCAGGCATAGCTTTTCATTCTTACCATCCGTTCACATGCTTCTTCCATCCTTGTCCCCAAAGCAATAAAAATTATGTGGGTTTTTTTCTTTTTTTTTTTTCACTTGCAGCATACCTCCAGTACATAGCTTTAATGGTTCTGGACAATACTGAAGAGTTTGCACTTTTCCTTCTCTTTTTACTTAAATTACAAATATTTGACAAACTGCTTCTATCCTGGAGGATTTCAAATCCCATCAGATTTAAAACACAGCTCACTTTTAAAAAGATGCTAACAGAGGAAAAAGTTGAACATTTGCAATTAAACATGTTTTTATTGTTCTTTCATTGTTCCTGTATTATACTAAGAGTGCTTATATCAAAAGAGAGTCTTTATTCCCTTGTCCTCATTTATTTTTTAATTAGGTCAGTCTTCCCTTTCATATCCTGTTCACCAGCTCAGCCTCTCATAGCAGTGTCAGTTAGCAATCAACTTCTAGGAAAGAATATAATAATTTATTCCTCTTCTAAGTCATGAAAAAAATACACAAAAATATATAAAAAATCTAAGCTTTTTGATGATCAGTCAATTTTTTTAATTATCTAAGATGGTGAGATTCCCAAGTTAGGAGCTGCTTTTCCTTAGATCATCACCAGAAAGAGGAAGTTCTTGTAGTGGCAGGTCAGCACACGAGACTGACCATCTTGAGAAGCTGATATAAAAAAATCAAGCAAAATAAATGTGTAGTGTTGCTCCCCAAAAAGGGAAGCTCCCAGAAAGATGTGTTCTGTCTACCAGGGTTAGTAAAAGCCTCTGGTGAATACAATTATAAATCTTAATTTGCTATTTTCTGGTGGTTTTGGTGGTTGTAGAAAGCACATTTGTGCCCACTCAGATACAGGATGTGTTTTGCTGTCAACTCCACGGCCTCCTCTTAAGGAAAGTGCCAAATGCTGCCACATCATTGAAGAGAAGCCAAATGTGCACAGTAGGCAAGAAGTTATTGCCAGGACTAAAGGGAAGTGCTGATCAATGATCTTAAGACAGACAAAAGTGAGGACGGACGTGTAAGAAATGACTGTCCTGCAAGTTCAAAAGGTAGGGAGAAACAGTTCAACAAATCATAGAATCATAGAGTCATGGCATGGCTTGGATYGGATTGGAAGGGACCTTAAAGATCATCTAGTTACAACCCGCCTGCCCTGGGCAGGGACACCTTTCACTAGACCAGTTTACTCAGAGGCTCATCTAGCCTGGCCTTGAACACTTCCAGGGATGGGGCATCCACAGCTTCTTCAACAGGTCCATGTTGTTCCTGTGCTGGGGACCCCAGCGCTGGATGCAGCACTCCAGATGGGGACTCACCAGAGCAGAGCAGAGGGGCAGAATCCCCTCCCTCGCCCCGCTGCCCACGCTGCTTTGGATGCACCCCCGGAACACGTCTGGCCTTCTGAGCTGCAAGTGCACATTGCTGGGTCATGTCCAGCCTCTCAACCACCAGCACCCCCAAGACCTTCTTGGCAGGGCTGTTCTTGATCTGTTCATCCCCCAGCCTGTGCTGATGCCCCAACCCAAGTACTGGACCTTGAACTTGGTCTTGTTAAACGCATGAGATTCCCACTTCTCCAGCTTGTCCAGGTCCTTCTGGATGGCTTCCTGTCCTTCAGGTCTGTCAACCATACCACTCAGCTTGGTGTCATCTGCAAATTTGCTGAGGGTGCACTCTATCCATTTGTCTATGTCATAGATGAAGGTATTAGATGCATTTGTCCCAATACAGACCCCTGAGGGACACCGCTCGTCACATATGTCCATCGGGACTCTCAAGTGCTGACCACTACTCCTGGGAAGCAACCATCCAAACAATTTCTTATCCATCTAACAGTCCGTCCACTGAATCCATCTCTCTCCAATTTAGAGAGAAGGATGTTGTGGGGGACCATGTCAAAGGCTTTATGAAAGTCTAGATAAATAACATCTGTAGCCCTTCCCTTGTCCATTGATGATGTTGTTTCAGACAGAAGAGAAATCCTCAAATCAAAGTCCCTCTGGCCTCTCCTCCTTGGTTTCTCCTGAAAGCCGTTAGGGCAAAGCAGGTCTGTGGCAAGCCAGTCTGCTGTGCCGGGAAAGAATATTTATGTGACGAGCAAGAAAATCACATATGAATGGGTTACGATGGTTTGATTGTTCGTGTCTTTTCTCCTGTTCCCACTGTTTTGGTCTGCTTCTGACTGAGGTGGCTTTTTTCCCCGTCCAAATATTTTGTGCTTTCTTCTACTTGTCCAAAGTACTAGTGCAAGATCACGCCAGAGGGAATCAGACCCTGAGAATAAGCAGGAGGGGACAGACAAAAACAGCTTTTCAGCATCTGGGGAGTAGCTCTGTGACAGGGAAAACTTTTTACTTACGTATGTGCTACTCATGCTGCTTGTTTTAGTTTCTTTCATTTCTGCTTTGCATTGACATTCAAGGCACACTGAGAAGAAAAATCTTCCATTTTACTGAAGATATATACTAAAGCATCTTTTCTTATATATCTAAAACAGAGACATCTGGAAGTGAGAGCCATGGTGTGAGGAAGCCTTGTGACACTATTCCCATGACAAGGCTCTACCAATCAGACTGAGAGCAGCATTTCACATGTTGTGGTAATTTGCAGTAAAAACTGCCACAGATGGTATTAGTTAACTTTTGCAGAGTTTGTGAGATTAGTATTTGGCTACAAATTGATCTCCACATGTTTCTGTGATACCAAAAAGAGTGCAAAGACAGAGCAGCCCAAATAATCACAATTTCTTCTTAAAGGATATTTTGTTGAGACTCGATCTCCCTACAACCTCTGTAGTAATATGGGGGCCAGATACAGTGAGCTATATAAATCCAGCTCTAATTTCCCCTCTAAAATTAATCTCATTCTGTATCTATAAATGATTCCTGATCAGCTATTGGTTCTCCACATGCTGCTAATCCATGTAATCCTTTAAAACAAAGAAGCAAAAGGTACAACCCCTTCACTGGCAGCTCCTTTGCTCCCTCCCAGCACCCATCTCCTTGCTGAGACAATCTTACCCCCCACCTCACACTATAGGTCTGTGTCAACCTTACCAGACCTCCTCTAATCACAGAGGAATGTCTAAGTAAATAAATGTTAACCTCATGCATCATGAGAGTAAGGCAGAAAAAAGTACAAAGCAATACTTACATTTTCTTTCTAAATTATTTAATTGAATTGTGCCAAAAGGCAAACCGAATCTTTAACTGAGCATGGTGATGTGTGATGCTCAAAATATTGGGTTAAGTAATGGGGAGCACATTTAGCTTGTCAAAGCAGCACAATGAACATGCACACAGTTCAGAGTTGCACAGCAGGCACTAGGGTGCTGGACGATGTGAAGGACCATGGTACAACAGTGTAGACTGGGAACATGTCCTCAAATGGGACATTTCAAGGCATAGGTTCCATTAGGAAGCACTGTACTGCCTTGCGTAGCAGGTGTACAGCTGGAGCTAGGGATATTCTACTATGAATCCATGAGTGGTTCATGCAAGATCGGGTAAGTGAACGTAGGCAAGGTGCCTCAGGACACAACAGCTCTGCAGAGCCCTGTGCTCTGGACTTGCTACTTTGACTGTTTCCGTCCCAGATAAATCATAAGAATTAGTTTGTATCTTCTTGTTGGTTTTGTGTTGCTTGTCGTTTTTTTTCAAGCAGGGAGATGTAATTGCTTCCTCCTGCCTTGAGAAAAGGGCCTCCAAGCATCCACTCTGTGTGGATGGTTCAAGGAGGTTTTCAAGGCTTTCCCAGTTCGTCTTGGCCTTGCTCTTAATTGTATATATCTGCACCCAAGCTACGCCTACTGATGCATCACAGGTTTTTGTCTTCTTCCCTAGCACCTGCGGCCAGGTCTTTATCTACCCCGATTGACTTTACTTTTTGCACCCCAATTCTTCAGCCACCTTTACACAGACCCTAACTTAATTTTAAAGTATTCTTCATGTATGAAATTTCTTCCTGCTTCCTTGAAGAGACCCTACAGAAGGCAACTGAAGGGTGGGGGCAAGAAAGAGGAAGGACAGAAATTCAGAACTCCAAGCACCAATGCAACTGTCCTTTGCACCTCAAAGTGACAGGCCAGACACAGAAAATTGAAGTCCAGACAGGTTTAACTCCTCATTTTGCAGTTCACAGTCATGAGGAGTCAGAGCTCTGAGACAATGAGGACACGTCTGTAAGGCTATGCTGCCCCCCGACCTTGTAGCCATGAATTCTTACTAGCTTTGCTACAGGGGAAGGATGCACAGTACACCCTATTTTGGTAGGATATCAATCAATTTTACAACACATGGGCATACATGCCACATAACTCCGACTTAGCCAGGTACCTGCTATACAAAAATCCTTGAGAATACAGCAGCATGTTTGAGGACTCCCAGGTGTGTGGAGGGGGTGTCCATGCCCTGTGTTACCCTCCCATCCTTGCTAATGCTGCAGTCTCAGTTATCCAGAAGCCTTCTGAAATCCTGCTGCCACGGCTATGTTCACATCTTCTTTGCAGGACAGACCCACCAACATTTGACTTCCATAAAGATTGCCACAGACCTAAGAGAAGCAGACGATGGAAAGAGGAAGTGATAGATAAGCTCAGACATAGCACTACTTTGTTTTTCTAGCCCACAGCAGCGAGCTTGGCTTAGAAAGGTGTGAGTCTTCACAACCACAGCGCAGAAAAACTATTTCCTGTTTTCTCCTGGCAAACAGTAATTTCTGCTCTTTAACCCTATACAGCTCCTATAACCAGACACTGCTGCAGCACTTGTGCCAAAGTATGCCATTCTGAACAGGACCTTTCACTCGGCACACAGTATTTCCCTCAGGCAACTGTAAATGTTTATGAGCAGCTTTCTAATAAAGACATAGACACATCCTTTTAATGAAACTAATTTTTCTAGCTGAGGAATCATTATAATTTCATCTAATTTGAGGGACCAGGCAAACACTGTTGAATCATTAAGACCAAATATTTATTCTGACCACTTCAAAAATACCTTGTGAGCTAACTCTGGCTTACCCCGCTCTTTGTTAAACAATTGCAAACGAGAAACATTCAAGAAACCACAGCTTGTTTGTGCCAAATTTGTACACTTGGTGCAGAAAGCGCCATGCATCTCAGGTAAATCACTTGCTACAAATAATTTCACCATTCAGGACAGATGCTAAGCATTGGAAGTTTACAGAACATTATGGAAATGTGTCTTCCGTCCTCAGGAGATGGGGGAATTTTAATTCCTGGCACTGAAGGCAGGCTTGAATGAGAATATGATTAAACTTTTATAAATGCTTGATGTTTTCTTGGCTCAATCAATATTCTTTTCAATAAGCCCTTGGCCTGTTTCGGAAACACTGCCAATATTTGTTGTTCAGTAAATGTGGCTTTATTCTTCATTCCCACTGATCTGATCAACAGAATGACATTGATCACAATGAGTGCTGTGTTCAAACATTTTAAAACAATTTAATCTGCTCATGCAGGACAGAGGTTAGGTAGCAGTGATGATTACGGCACATCTTTTAGTGGCCTCTGTTACAAATGAACAGGTTTCGATATCACCTCCAATGATTGCAATGACTGCAATCATCCATTTGCACAAGCTGGCAGGAAGGGATGGGGTCACGCGCAGTGGTTGCTTGCTTCACTTCAAAGGCACACCGAAAGGGACACTCAGGAGGAATAGCAGCATCCTGGGGAGAGATTCTGAGCCTCCCATACTGACGCGTGTGGGAGTACCCAGGGGAACTGGCTATGATTAGTTAGGTGTTAATACTGCCAAACACGGAGATGCTAGACTAGAATTTAGGGTGAGCTTGTGGCCTATTCACCGATGTGCCAACAGCACGTGCACAACCTTGGGCAAATCACTTAGTTCTGTGCCTTGGGTTTTCTACCTATCAAGACAAGGTCAGTAATTCTTGCCATGGGTCACGTTCCACTGGAAGGGAAATCGCGGAAGGTTCTTTTTAGAGGATTTCTCGGACGGAATCAAGCACAAACGAGGCAAATATTACATCCGAGAACTGTTTATTGATAACGAAAAGAGGTATGCGTCCCTACCGTGGAAGGACAGGAAAGAGAGACAAAGAACGACCGGGACGGAACGTAACCAACCAGAACCGCGGGGCGCCCCGTCCGCGTCTGCTCGGCAGGTGGAGCGTGTGGGCTGCGAGCCTGCGCGGCGCTGGGGACCGGCTGGGCGCGACTTCCGAGCGGCGGCGAGCGGCGTGTCCCCCGCGGGGGCGGCGACGGCGCACCGGGCGGGCGGCGGCTGCGGGCCGCCAGCAGGCTCGGGGCGCTGCGGGCTGCCGAGGGCAACGGCGGGGGAGGCGGCAGGCTGCTGAGGGCAGGAGCCGGGCGGGCTGTGGCGGGAAGCGCCGAAAGGCAGGATCGAGGCGGGCTGTGGCGGGAAGCGGCGGAGCAGGGCAGACAGAACAGGTGCGGACGGGGAAAACAGGCAGGGACGAAGCAGGGTGGCAGGGAGAAGGCGAGCAGGGGTCGAAGGAGCCGAATCCACCACCCCCCCCCCCCCCCCCCCCCCGCCCCAAGAAACCGAGACGGCCGGAACCAGGGCGGGAACCAGCTGTGGCACAGTGACCTGCTTTTCAGGGAAAGTTTTCCCGGGCAGCAGAGGTTTCCCTGCCTGTAAGGGGAGTCGTTTGCAGCCCAGTGGTGGAAGTTTCCTCTCCCCTGGTTGGCTGTGAGGCGAATCCTCACCGAGGCAGAGCTCTCCTCTATTTTCTGATGGGGATGCCACCTCAGACACTCTAATGTCGGCGGTCCCCGCCCTGTCACGCGGCCGAGCTGCGTCCTGCACGTGGCACCTGCCAAAGCTCGCAGCACACGCACAGCCCCTGTGGTAACCGACGTCAGAAAAGGGATTTACAGCATAAAATCCGGACAATGTTGAGGCATAAATAAAAAGTAAATTGGTTTCCTCACACAACCAATTCAATCTCGATCTGTCTCAACATTGGTCGTTAGAGGTATGTGGGGGAGGGGCAGTACATGTGCTTCATGCAGGAGGCAACCACGAGAAGATGGAGGCAGGCCCCGTCTCTGGGGAGACTGCGCCTGGCAGCCATTTCATGACTCCCATGGGCTAGGCAGTCAGTAGGAGACCACCAAGGACATGGTGCCCTCCAGAAGGGACCTACAATCGGGTGGTAAAAGGTCTCCACCGATGGATGGCAATCGAACATTGGACTGGGCCGATAGCCGCCTGCCAGCAAGGAGCCCCTGGGAGAAGCCAGGGGGTATAAAAGTAACCGTGGCACAAGCTCAGGGGCTTTTGCTTTTGCAGCCTGCCTCCAGCTTTTGCTCTTTTGCATTAACTGTGACTCCAGCTTTCTGCTTTTGTGCCTTGACTCTGGCTTTCTGCCTTTTTGCCTTGACTCTCGCTTGCAGTCTGTTGCCCTCGCTGGAAGCTTCTTTTTGCCTTTCGGCTCTTCTGCCCTCCTACTGGACGCTGCTGGACACTTGCTGATCCCCGAGCCTCGTGTTTAGCCTGCATCTTGCCCTGCCACCTCCCTCGCCTGCTCCAGCCTTTGCCTGTCCTGCCTCTCTGCGTTCCTGCCTGACGCCCTGCCCGCTTCGCCCCCTGCCTCGTCCCTGTCTGAGTCACCTGCTTCCAACTCTGCTTCGCCGGTCCAAGCTCCTGCCGCGATCCCGCCGCGACCCTGTCCAGGCTGCTGCCCTTCCCCCCCGAGCGTCCACTCCCGTGGTGTCCGGCCACCCGTCGCCGTGGGAGCTGCGCCTTGACAGCCGCACCTCTCCGGAGCTGCGCAGGCTCCCCCGGCGGGAAACACATACCCAGCACTGCCGGCTGGACCGCAACAGCACACCCCGAAGGCTCTGGTGGTAACACCCACTCTTCCTCCCTGTCTCACCTCTCTCTCTCTCTCTCTCTTTCTTCCCCATTCTTTTCACTTTTCCGTCCTCGTTTTCTGTATTTTCTATTCTTCTTTAGTACACGCTTTTCATTTCCAATAAACGGTTCTCAGAATATTTGTCTCGTTTGACTTAGTTTTGTCCTGGATCATCCATCTTAAAAGAACTCCCCGCGGTTCCCCATAGTGCAACGCGACACCGTGTTTTGCGAAACAGTTTGATATCTGTGCAAGAGAGACATGATGTGACTCTTGAGTCGTGCCATTTGTTCAGCACATTGGTGACACCCAGTTCTGTGCCAACCCGAGCAGGAGCTACAGAGCTACTTCTACAAAATGACAGAGAGAGAGAAGGGTTTGGAGCAAAAGTCAATCCAGACAGCTTCAACAGATGCTGAGAACTGAGGAAAGTGGTGAGTAGTGAAAGGGACAAGAATTGCTCATTCCTTTCCAAGGGAATTTTCATCCTTTGCTTCAATGGTAGTACAGTCCTATTTGGTCAGATTCCTGAGCTTTGTGCCCCGAGTCCTCAGTGATTAAAAATTACTTTTGTTCTCACTTCTCCATTCCCACATGTGATGGAAAAAAGGATTGACCATTTCAAGGTAATTGCTGTCCCAGTAATTGCTTGTTCCTCTATTCACAGACGTGGTGGTTTAACTTGGGACCTGCCTTATAAATGAGTTTGTAGTCAGGCATTTTTCAATGATCAGAAGGCTTCAGAAAAAAACAGGTGCTCTAGGCTAAGTTTGGCCAGCAGCCAAGCACCTACTTGCACATGGGAGAGAATAGGAAGAGCAAATATAAGGAAACTCAGGCATCAAGGTAAAGACAGCTGAGAAGGTGAAGGAAAGGGGGAAAACAACCCTATGAAAACGAAATGATGCAAAGGCAATGACTCACTACTTCCCACAGAAGTCTCCAAGCAATGGCCAACAAGAAAGAAAGAAGTTCTCATTTTTTTCATCTTCTACCCCAGTTTTTATTGCTGGGCATAATGTTATATGGCATGGAAGATCCTTTTGGTCAGTTCAGGTCAGCTGTCCTGTTGAGTCCCCTCCCAATTTCTTGCATAGGTCCAGCCAACTCATACTCACTGGAATGGGGGAGGAGCAGCACAGTAGGGGAAAGAGAGAAAGCCTTGTGTTTGCAAGCACTGTTCAGCAATAGCCAAATAATTACTTTATTACCAACACCACTTTAGCCACAAGCCCAAAACTCAGCACCAAAGGGCTTCTATGAAGAGTTAGCTTCATAGCAGCCAGATCCAGTACAGCAGGACAAAAAAATGAAAAAGCAAAGTCCCATTCTGGCAGAGGAATGATTAGACTGGAACTAATAAAATTACTCCCCAGCAAAATTACACATGCTCTTGACAACTGGGAGCAGTACAAAGCCTTCAGAAAACAAGCAATCCAGCAAGTGCAGCCTTAGAGCCTGCTCCAAATGTGCTTCCAGCAGGCCTGCACACAATTTTCAGAAATAGGGAGCTAAATAATGTTACTCAGCCCAGGACTGTGTTTGGGAGCTCAGCAAAGTTTTTGGCTTGACAGGCAAGATTTTTGATGGCTTCCTGATGGCCAACTGTGGTTGGTATTTTTTGTTTTGTTTTCTTTTATGCTTTATATAAGCAGAGTTATGGAGTGGTTAAGTGTGTTTAATTATTATAAGGTTTGGAAACATTTGTCTGTTTAACAGGCAATCATGCAGGGACTGCCTTATGTCAAGAAACTAATTTATTAATTTGAACAGAGTTGCAAGTAAGGAGGAGAAAAATACCGCTTTCCTTCCTACCTCTTGGAGAGCAGGGAAGGCAAGGCAGAGGGAATGGTGCACAGCGCCTGCTGCAGCACCTGGCCTGTGCTGACTGTGGTGTTTTCCTGGGATGCTCACGCTTCCCTTTTCCGCAGGCAGCCAGCTCTCCTGCATGCCTACAGCTGCTCCCCCCTCCACGCTCTTCAGTGGTTTTTTACAGTCTCTGACCCTCTAATTATATTCACTGGCTTGACACAAGCTGAGCTGTGCAAGGCTTCCTGGAAAAGAGGAGTTATTTTATGCTTTCATACTCCCTTGTACAAAGAGTGAGAGCAGCATGCAATCCAGAAGAAATATACTGAAGAGAGAAGAGTTTGTCATTTCAATAGTCACTGCGATGTTTTGGCTGTATCTGAAGATAAACATCTACAAAAAATAGATGTGCAAATTGCTTTTTATATGGTTCTCCAGAGGTTGTTTTCAGAAAATCATTTATTATTCCAGATGCCTACATAGTCAAGGATATTGACTGACTGGAGAGAGTTCAGAGCAGAATAGTAAACATGATCACTTAGTGCAGATGTTCTGATTTATAAAAAAAAAATAAAGTGATAAAAATATTAAAGGTATAAAATACAGCTTGAGGTTGGACTAAGTGATGAGCTGGGGAGGGCACAGCCCTCTCCAAATATGAATAAACACCATGAATGAAACAATTATATATGGCAGTAAATCACAGGGTAAAAAATGGCATACACAATTCAGAGCCACAAATTATGCTTCTACAAGTCAAACTAATCAAAATATAGTTTAAGTTAAATCTTGTGTCAAACATTTCTGCACAGACCTACTCAATAGAACTGCAGAAGATACAGAGCTTGGTCAGAATAGAGAACAAGCTTCTGGTGCTACACAGGCACCAAAGAAGTTTTCTTCTTGAAATGTCTGTTTCTGCATCATATTAATGTACTCTTTTATAGCAAAAAATGGCACAATATTCATTATTTGCTTAATCATAAGATTAAAAAGATGCTGTCTGTCTTCATAGCATAGGAAATTTCCTGCTGACAGTGTGTGCCCTTTCCCAGCGGCACAGCAAGAGTGAGAACCTCAGAGCAAAGACCAGAGGTCTGGCCGTGTACTGCCTGTGGGACCACGACATCTCCCCACAGGTGCTGCCCAAGGCTCCTGCTTCCTTGTGGCACACAGCACAGCTACAGCTTTACAGCCCAAGCACCCCCAGCCAAATGAGGACTGCCGACCACTGCTCCCAGCACTCAGCTTATTCATGACTTCAGAACTGGTTTAATCATTTATTAAGTACCTTTATTGGAGCAGAACCGGAGACAAGGGTTTTGTTGAGCTAGGTGCTGCATAAACAGAAGACAAATGGGAACTCTCTGTTAATTTACGACCTCAACAATTAAACAAGGGGTGACAAGCAGCAGACACAAAAAGGACTACAGAGGAGTGCGAGAAAAGATGTGCTTGGTCATGCAAAAGACAAATTAACAGCTGCTACTTTCTATAGGTCCCCTATATGAAGGCCTACTATAGCTCGTCCTTGTTTTCTTTCTTTAGTTAATCTACAGTTTGGTACACAACCTTGCTTTGCAGTCTACATAAATGCACCCAAGCGTTAGCTAATCTTTGTTGACTTTGTGGTTCTTAAGCTCCTGCAGTTTGAAATTGTTTAGTTTCACCTTATGGAATGTACCAGTTACTGCTGGTTTAGGATAGTTTTCATGGACAACTATTGAATGTCACTCTCATTTTCTCACATGGTAGCAAATTCTTTGCTACTGAGTGCTTCTGTCACTCTACTGAGGTGTAGCATGAATTCGAAACAGCCAGAAGTAACTACTGGATAAAACTGAAATAATAGGAAGATACCCTTGTTTTCCTAGGTTGGTGATTAACTCAAATATAAAAAAAAGTCAGGGGGTACTTCTATTATTTCTAGAAAATTACATATTAAGGAATTAAAAGACATTAAGGTGGTAAAGTGAGTGAGTCCTAAGCTAGGAAATGTCAGAGGAATGTAATTAATTTCATCCTGCATGTGCACTGTATATCAGTCTTTAGTTAACAAAGCACTGCAAGGGGACCACAGAACACCACAGTGAAGGCCATGATGACTCTAAACCCTCTGGTGAAAAAACAGAGATATTCTGATGGTTTTTTTCCCCCCTACAAGCGACTTAGTGATGCATTTTCTCCATATGATTAGCACTTTGTTGAAAGCATTGAATAGTTAGTTACCTGGTACTTTCTTTTATCCTTCTTTAAGTGTGGAGCTCAAGGTCTTATTTTCTACACATCATGTAAAGCTTGCCCTGAATATATATAGACTTACTTGTCTATTAATAAAATTTCTACTACTATTCTAAACTATCCCAATATTTGACCATGTTCAAAATACCACAGAAATTATATTTCACGTATTCAGGGGAGTAAAATCAGTAGTATATTTTACCTGTGGGAAAGCAAAGATTGTGAGGACTTGGTTCAAACTACTGAGTGCCCACCAACTTTGTCCATCAATCTGTGAGACAGAGATTCTAATTTATTCAGTTAGTTACGCTTATTTTTTAATTTTTACATCTTAGGAAATTTATAGCAGCTTTGACATATTCAAAGTACAGCTTCCATGAAAGTGAATATAAAGTGCTTAGGGCTTCTGCAAATCTACTGCCAGGTGAGTATCAATAAAATAAAGAATATGAAGTTAGGTGATCATCAGTGAGATTCTGGGGTTTTTTAGATGATTTGTCCTGCATTCATCCTGGTGGGAGAAGAGTGACAAATGTAGGAGTGGGATCTAGTTTGTCACCTTAGAATTACCACACTGGTCTTTTCTTTTCCTGCAAGCTGAAACCAACACTTCATTACTCTTCTAGCTGGCTTGCTCCCCACACACATATGATTTAACCACTGAGCACAGGGTTTCATGCAGTGGTGGCAGAAAAATCATACCTTGAAAAAGAGTAAGGCCCTAACACAGAGCCGGGAAAAGGATAAGACCTGTCAGAAAAAGGGTAAGGCCTTAGTGCAGAACTTGTCAGCTGTGAAAACTTCACAATCACATACTAGAAAGAATGCTTAAAAATGAAATTGTGTATTTTTCTGAAGTCCTGCCATTTAAAAAATAAAATTTATTACAACTGAATAAGCAGTAAGTCAATACAAATCAGCTTTAAACAAGAAGGCGTGAAAAATGCATGTCGTTACATTCCCGAAATGGTGAATGTTGTTATAGTGGGAGATTACAAGGATCTTGATGTCCTGGTGGCATTTTGCTGTTGTAAGGATCTTCATTTATTGAAAATGAATGGTTACTTGAAGAATATTGGGGAGGAATGGAATGATATCCAAAATACCAGTGCCAGTGCCAGTGCCAGCGCCCCACCCCAGTGGCCTCCAGCCTGCGGCCTTACGGGACCAGCCGGAGAGTGACGGGGAGGGCGTGACTCAGGGCAGCCGCTGAACACCACGTTCCCCAGCCCCGACTCCTCTGACCGCCTCTGCCGAAGCCGGCAGAACGACAGCGCTCTGTGTAGCTCTGCCTGGCGCTGCCCAGGCCGCAGGGAGCCGCCGGGCACCTCGGCCTGTCTCTGACTCGCGGGCGCTGTGTTTCAACGCGGGGCGGGCGAAGCTTCGCGGCTCCCGCCATCCCCGCAGCCAATGGGAGCCCGCCATCCCCGCAGCCAATGGGAGCCCGCCAGCCGCCCCCGCCGGCCCCGCAGCCAATGGGAGCCCGCGGCCGGCCGCTGTTGCCAGGTAGAACAGCGGCCTCGCGGCTCGCCCGGCCCGGCGCCCAAACCCAGCACTGGGAGGTGGGTTGGGCGGGCACTCAGCAGCGCCAACAGCCAATCAAAATATAAGGACCGCCCGTGCGCGCATGGATTGGCTGCGGTGCCCGAACGGATGCGGGCAAGAGCGAATGGGAGGCGGCGAGCGGGGCGGTGGCGCGCGGTTTGAATCGGCGCGGGGCTGAAGCGCTCGGCGGCAGGCCCCTGCGGCGGCGCCCGGCGGGCTGAGTGCGGGGCGGCCGCCGGCGGCGGCGGGAGCGGCCCCGCGCCATGGACAAGCATGCGGAGCTGCGGGTGGGGCTGCGGCGGAGCAACGCCCGCTTCGTGGCCAGCATGAGCCGCATCCTGGAGCAGGTGAGCCGCTGGGCCGGGGCGGCCGCGGGCTCCGGGCGCCGTGCTGAGGCGGGCGGGGAAGCGGGGGCCGACAGCGGCCGTGGCGGCTGTGCCGAGCCGCGCACTCCTGTGCCTTGTCAGGAGCGAGCTAGCAAAGAGCCCGCTCTCGGAATACACCCAGGAAGCTGAAACCTGGCATTGCCAGTGTTGAATAAGTGACTTATTGACAAGTGCGAGGTGACTCGATATTGTCCTTAGCCCCGATTAGCTTGCGTTAGATGGGGGATTTTCAGTGAAACCACAGAAAGCGGGAGACTTCTTCCGTGAATCCTCACTTTAGCGCCATTTTGTGTTAAAGGTGTGGAAATGGTGCTCCTCCATCCAGAGATGCATGTGTTTATTCAGGGATGCGGGCTTTCCTGTTACGGAGATGTTTTGTGCTGGCATATGGCTAAGTCTGGCTCTGGAAGGTTTATCTCATCTCGTGCGGAGGAAGTTTGCGTGGAGCTGTAACAGAGCACCTTAACTTCTTTTGAAAACTGTCTGAAGCCCTGTTTTGTCGCTGGCTTATGCCTTAAAATTGAGTGCCTTGCATACACCTTTAAAATAGACATGTTTCCTTTAAGAATTAGTATTTCCAGATTGCTGACTTCCAGCTTTAGCCAATAAAACAACATACTGATAATTTCATGTTTCAGACAACAAAATTGTCCTAAACACAATACGTAAAACATATGTTAAAAAATTGCTTTAATGGTTTATTCTACTATGTAACCGTTCTTTTAATTTAGTATAATCATCCTTTCGAAGATGACTTTGTTGTTTCCCTGGACACTCTCACTTACAATACACCTGACGGTAAGAACATCTTAAACCTACAATGTTTACATGCTGTATATTTAGACTTGGTAAAGCATGCAAGTGTTGGCAGCTACAGAACACTTAAGTGCAACAGATACTGCGTTTTATTCACTTAGGTATGACATTTCATATGTAGCCTTTGGTATAATACCAAGAGTTTACTCCTATGTGCAGTTTTAGTCTATTGCATGCTCCATTTTAGACAAGAAGAGAGTTGTTAGCAAAATTCAGGATAAAAATGGCTAATGTTTGGATGACTTGTAAGAAGAGGAATCAAAATAGCGAAGCAAAAGAATGGAGATATTAAGAGGAGTTGATATGCATGAGTAGATTGTGAATTTTCATCTCCACTTAGTATTCTGAATACTGCTCTGATAAATTTCTCTTAATGCCAAACATCAGAGTGGGCTAGGTGGATAGTCTTAACTCTTCATTGAATGCTCCCGCGTGGTTAGCATAAATCTATACCGTGTGGGCCCACATCAGTATTTATCCAGTCTTTCATTGTAGTGGTTGATCCACTATAGAGCAATAACGGAAAGTTATTGTGGAAATATGGAAAGCTTATTGTGAAAAAAAGCTATTGTTCTAAAATATATTATTCAGGGTTTTGAGGGAACTTGTGGCTTAATATCTTGGTGGCTTGACTGGGAAAGGAAATGTTCTGCCAGGTTTTGTTATCACTAAAGTGAGGATTATGATACATAAATTGCTGTATCAATTCTTGTAACTAATTGCATATACACAGGAAGTACCAACTGTGCACCAAAGCTTTTACAGACTGGGAAGCTTACACTTTATATACATTGGCTATTGGGAGAGGGAGGCAACATTCATACAGTACTATAACGGATAGTTTTGGATTTGTAACAGCTTGGTTATGCTTTTGATTTAGTAATCTCTATTCAATATGGAATGAATATGGACCTTAGTCCTGTAGAGCCTTAATTATGGCTTTAACTACCCTCAGATACCATGTAGTCTGCATTCATTAACTAAAATCGAAAAAGTAAAAGTATTTGCCTTTTTTTCACCTCTTGGTAGTATATGGGACTGTAATGCTCTTTGGATTTTAGCTCAGTCTTGTTAGACTCAGAGTGTGATTATTTTTTTTGTCTGGCCTGACTTCTCAATTAACTTGAATTACCATATTTTCTTGGTTTGTTTTCCTCTAAATTTTTATTTCAGCAATTGTGTTGGAGGCTGTTCAGATTTGATAATGCTTTGTTATTCTGTAATATGTTTATGTTTGTTAGAGTGATATTCAGTAGAGACAGTGTTATAAGAAAAGCTGTGTTAATATTGTTGGGTTTTGTTATTTCTAGGAACAAAACGATGGGGAGAAGTGTCAACCAAGAAAGTTAAAAAATGGAAGAAGAAAATATTTGAGGTATCTAATAATATAGTCCTACTATGGAGTCAAAATGTAGCAATTTTTTATCTATATGTAGGATTACATTCTAATCTTGCTGTGCCATATAATATTTTAACAGGTATTAATGAGGCCAACATCTGGTTTAGAAAAAGGCTTTAGGATAGTTTGTTTAAGATTTTCAGATAAGATAGACTAAAATAGATGACAATTTATCAGTGATTAGTACCACTGGTAAACCCTGAAAATGTTTTTTTTTTCAAGTTGCTGTCTATTGGGAATGCATATTTTTGGATCTCATCAGAATATTGTCAGTGAAGTTAATGCATTGAATCAATTTCTCTTGGTTCAGGTAATCAGCTCTTCAATTCCACAGGGCTTCCTGGTTTCATCTTTAGTTTCTTTTTGTTTTCCCCTGTAAAATAATGCTAAAGTAATTAAAGAAACCTTGTAGTCTCACCACTCAGTGTGTCAGATATAGCCATTACCTGTATGTTGTTCCTTGGTAGTTAACACAGGAGCTGTTCTGGATCACGCAGAGTGAGGGGATGAGAAATGAAATTCAGTCTTAAGGAATGAGAATGCATTAAATAGAGACAAAAAATGGGCTGTATTTATGATTCCCTTTCCACTCCTGGTAATATCTTGTGCATGATCTACTAAGCATTGCTGTACAAGATCTATTAAAGACTGTTAGAGAAATTCTCTGTCTTAGCCTCTTATGTGGGCCAAGGTAATTATAGCTCATGTTCTTGTAGGAATTTTAGCAGCAACAGTATCGGAAAAAGTGAGTGATCAGGTAACTTTTACTATGTATTTTTGGCTTTTCTGGTCAGGCCATGGGAAACCTGAGGAAATTGAATGGTTGTCTAGTTGTGGGATATACCAAAATAAATAAAGGAAAAAGTTAAAATAATTTTGCTATTCTAAGATTTTTTTTTTTTTTATTGCAGTATAATAGAGCAAGTCAAAGGAATACAGGTAAAGTGTTGAAAAAAAAATTCTATAAACTATCTTACCTAGAGAGTCTTGACTTAATAGAAGATATTCAGGGTTTATGCTAAACTCCTTAGGGTACTCACAGTTTTTTGTGGAGGAACCATCTAATAAATCAACAATACTTGTGTTCATAAGAATTCAGAAATGTAATTTAAAATGTTTAAGATACGTAAATACAGTTTAATTGGTGGTGCTATCATAATAAGTTGATTAAAGTAAGCTTCCCTTGTCAATTAATCAAAGAGCTTTTTGTTATTATATTTGTTAGTTTTGTCAGGTGTTCATTGAATCTAAAAATTTCAGCCCTGACTTATGTGAATGTACAAGTGGAAAAATGTGAATGTTTTTAGCTTTTTGAAAATTACTAGGTAAGTAGGCATATTAAAGAAATATGTATTAAAAGAGTCTAATGAAGTTGCATAGTGAGCTCTCAAAAATGTAGCAGATTATTTGGTGTACTGAATGAATCAGGCTGCCTCCAGAAAAAAAGTAGTATGTAGTTACTTCATTAGAGATTGAGTTTCAGGATGGAAATCAAAACAAGTCTGCACACCAAAGTGTAATTATGATACTACTTAGGGGGTGTGTGACATCTGAACACTTCCTCTGTTCTGCAAAGGAGCTGTATGTTCCAATAAAATATATATTTCTACTGGGATAAATGATGAGGGGTAAATTTTCATGTGTAGTACAGTGAGGGTATGTTAGGCTTTGTTTTCTTAAGGTTTTGAAGTGGGGGTTTTTTGGTGTCGTTTTATGACATTCATCTGAGAAACTTTTATACTGAAGACAAAACACTGCCCAGTGCCTCTCTTCCTTTACAACCCTACCAGAAAAATTGTCTGTGCAGTGTTCAGGTGCAGACTTTGAATCAGCCTAAGAAATTGAAATGTAGAGCTGGGAAATAAGGGTCTGGTACAAAAAGTTTCAGATGGTTCAGACTTTTACCTCTAATTGCCGCATTTGACTGATGGGGCCAAGTAGTACAAAAGCTTTGGTTATAATCTGTAGTAAAACTTGAAAGCAAGGCAGTTTTTTCAAAAATATGGTATTTGAAGTCTTTTAGAAGAAATATTTTGCTAATCTTTGTGTTTTGACCCAGGGTCTGAATGCCTTAGAAGTTCTTAAAAAACAAATTTACTTGGAGTTCTTTAATGCTATGAAGTCTTGATCTAATTAATTTTAAATTTAGTGTACTGCATTACAGATGAGGTGGAGAAGCAGGAAAATGGATAATATGTATTTTTCCAACTTTTAATATAACTCAAGTGAAGCCTTTTGTTATTTAATTTTATTTTAAATTATCCTAGGGAAGAAATATTTAAATACTGAAGTTGGGTGAATAGCTGTAGTGTTAACAGCTCTATTTATAAGAAAGAAAACCAGCCTGCCTCTAATTGTATTTATACATGTATATTTAAATATCCCATAAAAGATAGAATCCCATAAATTTTATTCAGTTTAAGAAAACCATATCTTGCACTGACTTTTTTTATTGGAAACACTAAAGTACATGAGTAAACATATGAACTGTCTGGTTGTGATTGCTACTAGTCTTAAAAAAAGCCAAAAAACACCATATACCAAAAACCCTCAACCAAAGGAAAAAAATACTTCTGACTATGGATTATAAAGCTAATGTACAAATTTCATGTCATGTACTCCTAGGTAGGCCTAATAAGTGTTTTCAATTAAGATACACAAAGTTATGTGCTATTAAGTGTAAATATTAAACAATCTTTATAATACCCAAATACTGATCAATTAACCCCTCTCTTTGGAATATACCTTGTGTTATTTTTTCCAACTCACACTTCTGAATTTTGCTAGACTTGAATTTTACTATTTGGATAGAATATCCAGCACCCCCATCAAGTTTTACTGATCAAAATGAGAATCTTTTGAGTGGTGGGCTTTTTTATCTCATACGTGGTAGCTCTCAATAAGGGAGGACTAGGTATGTTAAATTTCAAGCTTCAAGAGCAGTGATATTTCTATCATATATTAGCCACTTGAAATGCATTCTTTCCATGAGAAATTTTTTTGAAACAAAACATCCTCTGTGATGTTTCATAGACCTTGCTCAGTAAGGGATTTCAACTGGACACTACTGTGTTGTTTTAATTTCCTGTGTTCCTGATCCAGATATGTTTGGAAAATGCACTATTCCACTTCTGAAAAAAAGTATTCTAAAGGAAATATTACTGTAGTATTTTGCAAAATAATGAAGATAAATTTCTAAAGAAGGTTACAACCTGAAGCCAGAGCCTTCTAATTATATAATATGTTTGATGAATTTTATATGAGAGAGTGGTGTTATAGCCCAGTTTCCTACTGGTTGAAAAACTGCTTAGAATAACTATCAGTGGTCTGTGTTCAAACTGGAGGGAAACATGAGGGATTTTTTTACAGTTATTAGTTTATACTTTTTATAATAATTTATATATAATAACTTATTACAAAGTTATTATATATGGTTACATAATAACTTTATAATAACTTTATAATAACTTTATAATAACTTTATAATAACTTTATAATAACTTTATAATAACTTTATAATAACTTTATAATAANATAATAACTTTATAATAACTTTATAATAACTTTATAATAACTTTATAATAACTTTATAATAACTTTATAATAACTTTATAATAACTTTATAATAAATAACTTTATTTAAGTTACTAGTTTATATGTTTTTTAACCAAACAGTAGAAGAGGGGATACCCTTAATTAACTCTTAGGTGATACCAAGTAGGGTTGAGCCCTGAGAAAGATGTCTGACAAATTTGGGCTAAAACTTAAACTTTGTGTAATTTCGTGTAAAGAAGTTCAGAGTACTAGACTTATTTGGGAATAATCAAATGCAGGAAGAGACAATTTGGAGAGCTGGTTGAGCCAACCAAGGATATCACACTCTGCTGTAAAAATAGCACACGCTGTGCTAGAAGATAGGCACAGGTGCCTCATATGTAAAACACACTAAATATGTTTTCTGTGCTGTTCAACGGTGATAAAACCTGTGGTGGAGTACTTTGGTTTCTGTTTCACAGTACTGTGACTGGCTGGAGTGAGTCAGAAAAGGAAACCAATTACTAGAGCCACTGGTGATAGGACATAAATAGAGGGGAAAAATAAAAGAAATTTAAAAAAAAAAGAAACAACAAGAGAGGCTAAATATTATAAAAGTAATACAATTTTTTTTTTTCCTCCCATTCATGCTAAGAAATATCAAAGAAACAGACCAGCGATTGTGAAGATGGACAGTCAACAGTACGTCAGGTATGGGCACCACATTGCATCTGCTTTTATGGAGTGTTCCAGGCCAGGTTGGATGAGGCTTTGAGCAATCTGGTCTGTTGGAAGGTGTCCCTGCCCATCACAGAGGGGTTGGTACTAGACCGTCATTATGGTCCCTTCCAACCCAAACCATTCTAGGATTCTAAGACAGCTTCTTTGGGAAAATGTATTAATGTAGTCAAAAGCTAAGAAATTAGTTATGAGCAGATGGTCCTGTACCATGATATCAGTCATGGATTTCAGCAGAATTTTTAAGTTTATTTAAAGGTGGAGAGAAAGCAGTTGGATATAGGCTTTTAACCATCAAGTGCCTTTTTAGTTAGGCAATATGTGGGTCTAACTTTTTATATTATTATTTGTAAAATCTGTGTACTTTAGAATAGCTTCTTTTGACTCAAAGTAAATTTATGTACAGATTCGTTGTCAAAAATGGTGTGATTTGGGTAGAATTTGTGGAATATGCCTGCATTTGTTTCACCACCACCACTCCCCCCAAAAAAATTGAGCAAGTAGTGAAAGAACAAAATTCTACAGACTAATATAGCTTAAGCTACCAGGTATTAAAATTCTTTTCATTTACTTTCAAGGAGTCTTCTGAGAACTCTGGTGCGGATACCTCTGATACAGGTGGGTTTTTAATTTACTACTTAGCTACCCTTTTTTTAACTTTTTGAGAAAATTGCAAGTAACTTTGTCACTTTCTCATATAGTTAAAATAGTTTTAATACATGTTCTGCACCTTTTCAGAAAGCAGGGAATAGGAATAGAAAGAGTCTGAGGTACTGGTAGTTCTATGAAATCCGTATTCATATTCCTCTTTGACTTTCCAACGTATCATGGATTCAGAACTGGAATTTTAATGTGGGATCTGTTCAACTGCCTTTTCTTAATAAAGGAACAGTGAAATAAAAACCTTGGCCTAAGTGGCAATAGGAGTTTTATTAATAGTTAAAATAGATACATTAAATATTAGTGGAGTGATAAACACAGGTTTGCGTTCAGTTGCAACAATTCTTCAGTAGTGTTTGTAATGGTTTCAACATCAGTCTTGTGGCCCATCTTAAAAGTTCTTTGGGGAGATTTTGACCTTGTATTTCCAAATAATGATTTGACTGTATTAATTAATGTCAACAGTGTTTGACTGTTTTTTGAATATTCAAAACTTGTATTTCTCAACATTTTTTTATTCTTGAGCATATAAAAACTTACTATTTTTCATAAATTAAACTATAGCTGGGTGGTAACCAGCTATTAGTGACTGAGAGAGCAGTTGCAGTAAAATATGGTTAGCTTGGGTTTAAATACTCTGGTATTAAATTAGGTTGTTAATCTACCAAGCTGCCTTGAAGGCAAATGATTACTTCTCTCCTGAAGGTAAATAGGAAACAGCAATCTGAAATGTTTCCTCCTATCATTTGAGTGGATAATTTCAAATACCTATTTGAATGATAAAATAATTTCTGCAAATCTAGAAAATGTGACTTTTTTCTCAACCTGCTTAATTAAACATAGGAAAGAAATTTCAGAGGCCTCTGTAGCTTGGCTTCTGCGAGTGTCCTTTGTCTTTTGCACTCATGGGATAAATGAGCGATGTGGTTCAGACTCTGGTGTCTTCATAGCAGCGTACAATAATACCATTATCCACTCCTCCTTCTCTTGTGAATGCCCTAGAAAGAGACTGGAGAGGATTCACATGACTTCCATGAGTCCCAGCTATCTCCAAATACAGTAAGACATAGAAATTAGATTCTTACAGGTGTGGGATTGGGTTCCTCACATGAAAATGGAATTCACCCCAGTGTTTGAGTTTGGGGTTTTCTTGGCTTTTGGTTGTTCTGGTGGTTTTTTCAAGGCTTTTTTTTGTTGTTGTTGATTGGGGTTTTCTTTACTATATAAAAGGTTAGTAATAGGGCATACTAACTGTTAAGAAAAAATTATATCTTTAGCTGTTTTAGCTAAAATTTTTGTTTTGGCAGTTTTTTTCCATTTTTAGTATTCATACAGAATACTTTATGCTTCTCAGTGAAGGCATCATTTCTTCCAGGTATTATACACTATTTTTGTTTTGAAAGTATGCAAAGCCTATCAACAGGAGGTAGAAGTAAAGTGAAACAGCTCTCATCTGGACCTGCAAGTATTAGTCTGTCCTTAATAGGGAAGGTTATTAGGGTTACCTTCTTTGCCCACAGGAAGTAGCATGGCAGTGTACAGTGATACCTGAATAATTACTTGAATCTAGCAGGATATTACCACAGAAAAATGAATTTATTTGGAGAAAGGCATAAAGTTATAACTTAGGTAATGATAGAGTTTGGGTACATCTGCGGTGAAATAGCTTTCTGTATTAAAGGTCAAATTTTTGAGAGAGAAAGGTGGGAGTTTTTTTTTCTCTCTGTTCTGCCTTTGAGGTGCAAAGGTGTTACTGAATTTCCCTTTTGGCCTTTAAAAACACTTTCAGATTTGCTGGAGAAGATACTTCAGTTTTTTCCATTCTGTGCCGTGGCCCTCTGCTAATAATTGATGTTCAAGTGATTTGAAGTATGATTGACAGTACATTGAAGATATAATATCAGGTTTTGGAGGATTCACACCTAGGAGAATATTCATCATGTATACAAATCAATTCATTCTGTGATACAAGCTGTTCTCTAGTAATTAGTAATTGATGTGATGGACTTGACCATTCCTGGATGCAGGAGTTGTTCCCTTAATCTCAAAAATATCCCACTTTTGTAGCAGTCTCATCTGTTCACCTCTGTGAACATTTAGGAAGCCATCTGACAGGTTTGTGCCTGATTCTACTGGAGGCAGAAGACTGTACAGCAGAAAGAGTAATAGCTGTTACAACACAAATTGGAGGCTGAAACTTCTCCACATTAAAGCATTAACATTCTTACTGCTTCTTCCACTATTGGCACTTAATAACTTATTTCTTGTAGATAAAGTGACCACAATTTTGTCTTCCGTTAGTCATTTGGGAAGAAACTTCTGATAATCTGACAGGTTTAGGTTTTGTTTCTAGAAATTCTGCTGAGGTCAGGTAGATTGTCAAAGCCAGTTGCTCAGCATTTTCACCAGAAGATGTGAAATTGTGTTGTCTCCCCAAAGATAACATTTCTTTCATATACATCTTTATTGTACGTCTATGGTATAGAGATGATTTTCAGTGACAGGGAACTAAGAGGGAAGATGGGATTAGCTGGAAAAGGTTTTCATTCTGGTTTTAGCAACTTAAGAAGAGTATGATAAGGCAGTGATGTGGTAGGTATCATAGCCAAGATCTTTTTCTCTCATTGTTTTCCTCTTCAGGGTTATTCTCCTCTCCTTCTTCCTCCCCTATGCTGAGTCCAGAAAAATTCAGAAGTCAGGCCCTACAATGCAGTCACATATTTTATGATCATGAAAGACTCTAACTTTAGTTAATGATGAATTGGAAGGTCTGGCTACATCTACCAAAAAAAATGTTTTGTTGCGTTTCATTCATAAAAATACCCATAGAATACATAAAAACTGAATTGAAATATTTGGACTTGCTTTTTCATTTTCTCTAATGTGTCTTATTTCTCATTTTGTCAGTTCTAAGATGGTCTTGACAATAGGAAAGTAATAAGAGGTAGTGTGATAAAGTCCTTGCTCTCTTTGTTGAGATATTTAGGAATGTAGTAGGAATTATGCGTTAGTGAGTAGTGAATCTTACAGAGCATGAAAAGACCTCTGAAAATACTTTACTTTCTGAAATGGTTAACATATAAATCTTGAAGAACTGATTGCGAACAAGTTATCTTCACCCTTCTTTGTTCCCCTCAAGTCATTTATGAACCTACAAACCATGCTTTTCAACTGGAAATTAATCCAGTGTAGTCAAAAACTTACACAGTGTGTGTTGTGTGTGTTTTTAAAAACGTTTCTGGTTTGATTTTGAATTTAACTGTATTTTATTAAACATTTATCTTCAAATTGTAGGTGAAGCAAGTGATATCGATATAGTTTCAGTAAGAAGAAAATTTGAAGGCATTCACCTCCAGGTAAAAATTTCTGGTGTCTAATGTAAAGGAATGGTTTTGTGTTCAATAGAAATTATTAACTCTTTGAATAGTTTATTCATGCCTGATGAGTTGATACAGTCAGCAGAAGACTTGGTATAGTCTGCATCTTAATGCACATTTTTAGCACGTATGGCAAGTGAGGGGTTCAATAAATAATGTCACAAAGACCAATATCGAGTGATATTATTGTCTTGTTAATACCAGTAGGCCAGAGAAAGCCATACCATGTACTACATCAACAGGCAACCCTGAGTAAGGCTTTTATAGGTAAGGAAAAGAGTAACCAAATGAACCATAAAGTGAAAACACTTGTAGAAAATATGATCATTTACCTGAGAGTCTAACATAAATAGGTAACATGATTTAAAACAGGAAGTAAATATGCCATAATGGCTGCTATAACAAAAGCAGACTAGGATCTTCTGCTGTTGCTTCCCAAACTGGACTATGGTTATCAGAACTACCCAGAGTATTTACATTGTTGAAAAAAAATTATAACACACACTTTGTATGTGCAGCCATTGTAATCTTCTGTTCTGCTTGCCCAA
This sequence comes from Amblyornis subalaris, assembly GCA_018881555.1. NCBI lineage: Eukaryota > Metazoa > Chordata > Aves > Passeriformes > Ptilonorhynchidae > Amblyornis > Amblyornis subalaris. Next base: position 1,063,099 of record JACAXG010000078.1, read on the forward strand.
TTACCATTACCAAAAATGTAATTTACTTTCCTTATTTGTTGAGCATAATGTTAGCGTCCTCTCTCTGACAACAGCTAATACAATCTGCTTCAGAAAGTGTCAGTTTAACTAGTGATTTGCCATTTCTTACAAAATTCTCTTGGATTTTATACAGAGCGGCACTGCAGAGTAGACCTTAATTTGTCTACGAGTTCTCATGAAATGTTACGAATACATGTAGAGATTTGCAGCTGTAATTACCAGGGCTTTGTAACCATTTTCCTTTTTTTCTCTTTATTTGGGTGTTTTGTTTGGTTTTATCAGTGGATCTTCAAGGCAGTGTGTGCTTTTCTCTTAATCAATAACCTGTTAATTATTCCTTTTTATGTATTTTCACATACAGTTCCTTCTTGGGATTTGTTCTTTTTTTTCTTGCATGAAATGTATGTGCTAAAAATAAGTTTATACTGGTTGCATATCCTCATCTGAATAATACTAGTTTGCAGTAAATCCGAATAATACGTTTGGGTTTGTCTGTGCCAATAATTTCTGTGTGTTTAAATAATTTTTTTATTTTCCTCTAAGAATCTGAATGTAGATGATGGAAACAAACTAGAGAAAGTAAGAGTTCAAGTGGATGTGATAGTACAAGATAACCCTAGCAACATTCCCCAATGGAAAACGGTAACATATTTCTCTTATTCTAAGTTATTAGCTGTTTAGAATAAAATAAGAAGACTCTAACTGGGTAGCACAATGAATTCTAACACAACTTCTCTGTGGTTCTACCATTGTTCTTTTCCTACTTGATGTCTGTGTAAATATTATAGAATCTTGAGATTTTGACAGCAATGATTTGTAAGAAACAGAGAAAATGATTTACAGATTTATTTTTACTTTGTTTTACTTTTATACTGTGTTCTTTGAACCCTGATGTGCAATTTGATCTTCGATCAACAAGTTTTCAGAAAAGTCTAAATTTGAGCTTTGAAGAGAAAAAAAGAACTGTTTTTGTTTGGGTGGTGAGGAAGACGGGAGGTGAAGTGTGATGATACATGGTGGTACAGCTTCTATTTTCTGTTGGAGCTGCCAGAGATGTATAGATTATCCAGGTGTGTGTGTGTATATATATACATATATAAAAATAAATTCTTATAGTTGAAAAAGGGATTGATATATGATACATAATGTATATGTTGAAAAAAAAATGATAAATAGCTTTCCAAGATTAAACTAGTAACTCCTAAAACTTCTTACTGAAGTCTTAGACTAGATGTTTTCCACTTTATCTGAACTCGGCTGAACCCCTAAAGATCATAACTGTACATGACCTAGTATAGCAAGAGAAGGGGGAGTCACAAGTAAGGTTTTGATGTTATCTTTAACATGAAAAAACTCAGAATATTAGATTTTTTTTTTTTAATTTGTTTTTCAGATTATACGTCCGGTTTCATCGAAAGGTCTTCATTTAACTTTGCCAGTGCAAGAACCGATTGGTACAATTAATTAAATCTTTTGTCTGTTGGTCAAATATATTAATTACAAAATGTGGTTTTATTAAAATTTATTAGAGAAAAATATTTAATTTCTTGTAAACACAGAGGAATTATTTATCCAACTGAAAAGTTCAATAGGACTTGAATAGGATTTGAAAGGGAAGTTAGACATGATTTTGCTTATGGCAAAATGTATTTAAGAAACAGAAAATAAATAACTCATGGACATAAACCCAGCTTTTCTTAAGTAGCCCCAGGAAAAAATAGGCATAGTTACTAAATTCAGAAGCATTTAGCTCACTGAAAGCAATTTTTTTTTAGTTCTATTTATTTTAAATTCAAGGAATGTAATAGAGTGGCTTTGGGTCTGCTGGTAACTAGTACTCGAAGTGGTACTTTGCTAGTAAACCTTCTTCAGAAGCTTTCCAGACTTGATGCAAACCTAAGAGTTTTGGTGTGAATATTTTAACCTTAGCAACTACAAAAAGCATTCTTTTCATCATGGCTTATGATAGCAAAAGCTGCACTTGTATTCGCCAAGTACAAAGCTTTCAAGGGACATGGAAGAAAAGTAACAAAACCTGTTGATAAGACTGTTACTTCTGGTCAGAAGTCACAAAGGGCAAAGAAGTCTTCCTTTACAATGAATATCTGTATATTATGCTACTTCTATAGTGGGATTTCTTCCAACACATTTAATTTCTGTCCTCTCTAGTCTGTGAATTCCATATGGTTAGGAAGTGTATTAATTTTTTCCCTAATAAATTGCATATTCATCATCCATTTAGCCTGGCAATAAAGCTTAATGAAATATGCTATTACAGTAGGACTATCTATACCATATGCAGTTGCTTTTAAGTCATACAGTATATTACTGGAAGTGCCTTAATGTGTTTGGAATCTTTTCCTTCTTCTCTTCTTGTTTTTTGACTCAATTTTTGTGGGTGTGGTTTTCTTTTTTGTTTTTGAATAGGCAATCAGGCTGCTGTTTGCAGGAAGAAACTAGAGTTGTCACATGAATGTTCTTCATACAGATCTCTACAGTCACAATATTCTGGTGTTCCCATTTCATCACATGCAATAACCATACCCAGGCATCGACCCTCTCCAGAACTGAGTAAAACTTTGTGTGATAGTATGCACAGAACATACCAGTCTGCAGATGAGGAATGCTCCTGGAGCAATGAAACTCTTGCAGACGTATATCCAGCAATGGTAGAGATACTTAGAAGGCTCATGAAAAAGAAGTCTCAGAGAAAAGTGTTAAAACACATGTTTCAACACTTAATGTCCAAAAGGTGGAATTCTAGAAGATCAAAGCTCAATGTCACTGTAGACAAAATAGGAGGGTTCAGACCTTCCAAACTAAAGGAACAAGATGTCATATGTATTGGAAGTGAAGATGACCAGGATCCAACTTTTGGAAATGAGAGCAGAAAATTTAGTTATGACAATTGCCTGATTAGTAATTCATCTGCTCTGGTACCTTATGCTTATACTGACAGGAATGAAATCAAAATGGACTACTCTGACTCAAGTTCGGAACAACACTTGGTATCTGGAAAGGGCAAAACAGTCTCCAAACAGACTGGTTTTTCTAATGTTATGGTTAGAATGGGAGAGGCATTTCTAGTCAAAGATGATTTACAGACTACTGCCTCACTGAAGAACTCAAAACACACAGAATGTGAAAAACTGGCTTACAAGTGTCCCTCAGAATACTGTTTTGGAACATCTCCTGCTGGTCCATCTGCTGGTCCAGATTCAACAGCACTTAAAAAAAAAGTAAAGAGTAACACTCAGAAAACTGACTTTTATGGTATTGGTACCTCAGAGTTGTGTTCATCTCCTTGCAGTTCCTATGGCAATAGTAACATTTCTACACCTGTCACAAACTATTCTCCCACAAGATGGTCAAATACTCTGCTCATAAATCCTGAAAAAATAATTTCTGAAGGACAAATTTCTTTCCCACACGAACGCTCACTTTCCTCACAGTTTATGAAGCAGAGTCCTTTAAAGAAGGCCCAGAAATACGAAGATGCATTTGAGAAACTCTACTATGAAGTGTGTTCCAAAGAAGTCCAAAAGCCTTTGACATTGACAAGACCTCCTTTAAATTCACAGAACCTTGAAGAGAAAGGAAGATTAGTGAAGAGTAATTTAAGTGGTTTTGTGAAGTCCAGAAGAGACTATGATAGAGAATTTGACAGGATCTACGAGCAATTGTGCGGTGAGGCTTCTCCAAAATCTCCTGGGTTTCAGACAGCTTCAAATTTAAGGAAATATGAAGGAATACAGATGTCTGAAACTGTAAATGCTCTTGTTAACTCACCTGGTCGAAATATTTTTGCAATTCCCAGAGTTAAAAGAGTAGGAAATTTTCAAAATGATCTTCTTTGTTCACCAGTGAAGCGACTGAAACATATACCAGAATGTTATTTTTCTTCAAGGAAATGTCAAGAGATTTCCCACAGCAAAAACGTTAATCTTTGGACAGCTGGCATGGATTTTTTGAGCACATACAACTGCAGCAACTCCAGCTTTCTTGAAGATCATAACTGTCAGAGTCAGGTACTTAAGGACCTTGTGGAAAAAAAACCAAACTGTGCACTCTTAGATACTTGGAGAAGGGTTTAAAAAATGGATTAGAGCTGCAAGCTGTTTGAACTAGTGCTGTTTAGTCAGTAGGGATGTTTTACAGCTCTGGGGGTTTGGAGATACTTTATTTGATAAAATACAAGTTGTATCAGATCTGGATCATGTGAGGAAGCTCTCTATATTTAATAACCTTGAAACGGTTATAAATGAAAGATTTGATTACATTTTAATAGACAATGTCACTGGTTAAAATGATCTCAAGTAGTGACTTTTAGTTATTGTCTTGTCCTGAAATGATGACATTTTATTAATTTTATAGGTGGGCAAGGTGAGGCAAACAAATTAAGCTTTACTGGGTTTCACTGGAATCATTAGACTTGTTGATTTAAATGTTGAATCAGACACTTATTTCCAGGTTCACAGTAATTTCTTCTGAGGCAAGCTGTGAAATAGTATGTGTTTTTATCAATGTTATTTGTTGATGCTTTATTTTCAGGACTTGGGAATTCATGGTTCTTCAGATAAAACTTTCCATGGTATTCCTGGTACTTCCCTGCAAGGTTAGCTTCAGACACTTTATTAATTTGCATGAGAATATTTTCTTAAGGAAACTTGCCCTGTGAAGTATGCCAATGAAGTATTTCCAATGTCTAAATAGGCTAATGTTTTAACAACATTCTGTAATGTTTGTGCTACTCAGCATTGTTCTTGTCCTTTTCATACAACTGTTTCTCATCACCAGAACCTGGGACTGCAGGTGTCCACTATGGTTGGCCTAAGGCAATGAAGAATTGCAGCTCTCCCAGAAAAGTGAGGAAGCATCACCAAAGGTAATAGCCTCTTCAAAAAAGAAATTCCAAAATGAATTCTTGCTCCTCAACATCTGTATTAAAGGTATGGAGGTTACATGCATACTTCTAGAATGAGAATGAGTATGGGAGAGCCCAGGCTAATCAAACCTGTGGACTTGAACACTAAGACACAAGTGTTGTGGTCAAAACTAGCCTGACTCCAGCAAGGAGAGCTGCTGCACACAAGTTAGTAAGATGACCTAACTGAATAGCTGCTGTAGTCCTTACTTTGTGTTCATTATAGAGGCATTATACATATATAACTGAGAGGACTTCTCAGTTTAAAGAGTGTGGAGAGTGCAGTATACTGCCATTTAAAAGGACTTTCAAAAACTGGCTCCTGTGCAGTTGGGCATCATTACCTGCATTTTGGCTCTATATAAACAAGCAGTGGGCTCTGCTTGGAAGGTATCAGAGATCCTCTCCTCCTGCTGTTATCACTACTGCCGGTGTATTTAGATCTCTGGAAGCAGGACACTCCTTCCAGTTCCCCAAATACTGGCCTACTATGTCTGTCTTAGAAAATATGTAACTTTTAAAGGATTGTCAAGCTTCAGATCTCTTGGATTTTTAATGACAAACGTTTAATAGTCAACAGGATTTAAAAAGCATTAAAAGCTCTCTAAATAATTTCTCATTTTATTTACCAAAATATTTGATTGGGTTTTTTTGCCATAAAGTCTAATTTGTCACCACAATTTATGCTGGCTTCCCAAACTCAGTCAAGAAATATTTTCACTGTGCTTGAGATGATCATACAGCTCATAGCAAAATTTTCTGACAATGTTCGAATTAGAACTTTAATGGAAAGCTGAAAGCATTTTTAAACTACTTGTATGGAGAACTTAACCAGAAGAGAAGCTTCATGATGTAAAGAGAAAAGGTTCAGTTTTAGCATAGATGGAATTAAAATTTAGAGGCTTGTATTACAAATACATACAATATTGATAAAGATTATATTTGGATTATTTTTGATAATGGATGGAAGATTGGAGACAAGCTGATGAGTATGCAAGGATGTTTCCGTGATGTTGAGTATGCCCACTTAGCTGAATGAAGTTCTGCTCAGTTCTTGGATTTCCTTTTGGTTTTCCTCACTACATTTTCCTGGCTGCCCATACAAAATAGCCAACCCTATAGGACTAGTGACTGTTCTAAAGGAAAAGGTTTTTCTTTCTTTGATGCATGTAAGTAGAGAGATCAGATTTTATTCCAGATGGCTTGGAAAGAAAACATTCTGAAATCCTGATTTCTTTGTTCCTTAATTACACAAAGACATGCTTGCTGATTTGTAGCCAAAATGGACTGTCAGCTGGAAAGCTTCCTTAGGCCTGTGGTGTGATATTTTTAGCTTTCTATGGTTCCCAGCAGTGAAGCTCTTCTTTAATGGCTTCAGATCCCTCAGAAGTTTTATGCCTAAGCCACATGGCAAAATGCTGTATGTTATAATGAATGGCTGTGAAAAGAAAAGGAATATTGTCTTTCTGTCTGGAACTAGATTGCCTTTATCTAGAAGATGATTATGAAAGATATTTCTGAAAAGGAAATGTTTATAACTAATGAACTTCAGCTCTGTGTGAATGCTGTCCTACAGCTGTACTGCTATACTTAATTGTCAGATGTAAACCAAATTAGTTTAAAATATATGACAGAAAAAACTTATGCAATTTCTTAAGTGATATGCAAGGAAATAATTGTGTTCTCACTTGTGTCTTTTAACTATTTGCTAATACATTCAAATATTGCATCTCAAAGTTTAATAGATACGTGTAACTTAGGATGGTGTAGTAGCACTACTGAGACATTAAAATGACAATAGTGTGAAAAGCTTCCTCTCCATCTGAAAGCACATAGAAAAGCAGACAGGGAGTCCTGCTGCTGTTCTCAGTCAAGGTGTTCAGATTTGTTTCAGTTTCATTCTGTTCATTGGAGTTTCAGCAAACAAAGTATTTTTGTGTCATTTACTTCATCATCTAAACGGGTTTTTTTCTCCTTAGGGTATGCAGAAAACTAAGCTACACTGATGGGAAAGAGCAATCCCTTGGATGACTTCCCAGTTAAAGCTCACCAAGGAGCAGTCATAGACTGCTACAAAGAAAACATAGTTTTATACGAGTTGGGTTTTATTTCGTTTTCTTCTTCCAGGAATCATGGATGCCTATTCAAGCTTTCTGGATGTATCTGTACAGACCCAAATTCACTGTTATATACTACGAATGACGTCTACTATGCAATGTTAATGTTAAAATTTTCTAAGTAGCTCACCAAAGTTGATTGTTCAATAAAATTTTATAATTTTTAGTGAATTTGATAGTTATATTCTGTGTTCTGACCAAGTTGATTGTTCAACCAAAGTTGATTGTTCAATAAAATTTTATAATTTTTAGTGAATTTGATAGTTATATTCTGTGTTCTGACCAAGTTCTACCTGACACAATATATATGGTAAATAAAAAACTGTTCTGAACCAATGCCTGGTTTCAACATTTTTACTTCAGCTCTGCGAATTCTCAGGTGGAGTTTGTTTATCTACATAAGCAAATACATGAGAATGAGGTGTGAATGTCCCGCAGCTTTTCACTGCTGTGGCCTTCCTTAGCACGGACATTGTGTAAGTGCTAAGCATCAGGTCAAGTACTCGCTGTTTTGTTAGCATTGCCCCTTGTCAGCTTTCTGAGCTTCACATAAGGAAAAAAAATGTTTGGCTTTATTTCTGGACACACAGGAGAAAAATCAAGATCCACTCTTAAAATCAAGATCTTGTTACCTCAAGGATTTTTCTTGAATGAGACAAGAAGCCAGCTTCAGTGAGGTTTTCTCTGCAATAAGAACTTCTCCACATGCATTCTATCCTTCATAATTTGGATATTACATTTCCTTCAATGACAGCAACAAGAGATTGTCTTTTAGAAATGCTTTTGTGCCTCATTTTTCTTCCTGTTCCAGACATGGATGCACTGTAGGGAATATGTTTTATGAACTATCTTCCTCTTGGATTTGTTGAGGTAATTCTTTCCTGGTATTTGTTGATACACCACTACTGAGAGATTGCATAATTCATTAATGTTTTCTGTTCTAAAGTAACTTAGAAGTCAACTGGAATTGGGTTTTGGACATGTTCTGACTCTAGATACAACATCTACGCAGCAACTTGAATGCAGGCTTACCAGGCACGAAGGTCAGTTTGTTTCTACAACATAACAAAATTGTCTCCATGAATATTACTTCAAAATAATTTAAAGAGGTAGTTCTTGGAAAACCTTGACGTGTTAGAAGATAAGATCATCCCAATGCTATGTTTTGGGTACCAGCGGTAGCAAAAAAAGGGGAGAAAGTTACACAATTATTTGTAGAGTTGATCTTCCAACAACCATTTGAGTCAGCAGACTCTCAAAAGTATGATATAAACAAAAGTCTGTTGTTTTTCCTAACAATCCTGTTAGAACAGGTACATCTGCAATGATTGTCAAATGCTATAATTACTACTGGGGTATATCTGTCTTGGCTTAAAGATTTCACAGTGCTGCCTGATCTCTTGTGTTTTGAGCTCCATTCTGATTCCCATCCAAACAGCTTTGCTTTTCCCATCGTATTTCCCCTTGTTTACTCATTCTTCACTGTTCCATTGAACTGATGCTTGAATGCAAAGCTTACTGTTAATGAAAACAGCTTCACACTGCTTCTCTTTGCTTCAAATTTTTTTTTAAGGAACACTGGAAAAACAGGTTATTGAGAGTATAAAGCTAGACCTAGCACCTCCTCTTATTTTGTTATAAATAGTTGAAACTTGCTTTATACTTAAAGAATTTAATATATGATAGTTTACATAGGTCTGTAATGGCTTGAAGATGGAACAATAGTGAAAATGCTTTCATGTAAGGATTCAGTAGTCATTTGAAAACTACCCCATAATTCATGAAAAAAACATTAGGTTGTTCAGTTGCTTATTTAAGCAGATGGAGGGGAGCCGGAAGAATAAAGCTAAATTTGAATGTGGCAGCATTAGAAATGCCTTGAAAATAGCTGATAGGCCATTAAAGATCATCCTGTCTGAGAGCAACAGTCAATTTGATGGAGGCAGTGATTAACTGTGGAAAGGAAGTGTATATATTGAAGTGTATATATTTACAAAGATGCCCTGCTCTTCTAACAAGCTATGTTGCAAGGGAAAGCAGCTGATGAAAATGGGTGTAAACACATAGCTGTACTAAACAATGAAGACTGAGAATACAGAGGAAACTAGGATGCACCTAAGTCCCATGAAGTGGACTTACTGTTACATGTACGTTCAATGAGAGAAGTGGGTACTTCATTTCTATTAAATTAATTATCAGATTGAAATGATGGGTTGAATTTAGGCAACTCCTGTAAGTTCTTTGACTTTTAAATTTTTTCAAGAAAGGCATAATCGAGAGTGCAAATTCTGTGAGAAAATTAGGAAATAGTAACTTTTGTACAAAGTGTGTACAAGTTATATTAAAAATACAGTATTCATTGGTTCGTGTATGTGTTGGAAAATAGTAACAAATAGACTCTTGGGCCTATGCTTAGCTGGTTGACAGATTAAGAAGCTTTCTCTTTACCTCGGAGGTCTGAATATTGCATTGATTGGTACCAGCTAAATTAAAATATTTTATGTGAATATTTTGCATATTCTATTCAAGCAGCTTTGATATGTGAGTCAATGCAAGAGTATGTTGATATGTATTTTACTTAGTTCCTGCTACAGAACAAAGTACAATTTCTTCCAGTCTAATTAAATTAAGTTAATGTTTCCTGCACTGATATCTTAATGTTTAGTTTTGGATATCTGGCTTTAGATTTGTCTTCCTCCTTTCCCTTAGGGCCTTAATCAGGGTCATCGTTTAATATGGTTCTTCATTAAAGAGATTTTTATAGGTTCTTCAGCAGTGTTTATTCTTGCCCATCCAGTGGCAGCTGGGCTGAGACCATAACACAATGATTTTCTTTACACATCTGCCTTGTTTCTGGGATGTAACAGCCAAGCACACTGACTTGAGTTCTGCACACAAAAGCAAACGTTAGCACAGGATAGGCAGTGTCACTGATGGCTTTGGCTGCAGGGCTTGGCCCCTTTTGGTCTAGCATGGAAGTTACAGCATGTTATATAAGATCATCAGCTGTGAACCTAACTAAATGCTAACTAGGCTATTTAACAACTATTTGTTTTATATTGATTTTTTCTTCATAAATTTGGCTCATCTCTGGCTGTGTCCATCCACTTCTGCAGTTTCTGGTGTTGGCTCTCTGTGCTATGGGCCTGTTGTTCAGGTCTGTCTGTTTCAGGACCTGTAACACTTGTAGGGCTCTATGTGCTTGAGAGTGTCAAGCTCCTTGACCCTGCTTTGTGTGCATTTTAGAGGCATCAATATCCTTTTTCTTGAGAAGGCACCTAGAGGTAGGTGTATTACATGAACATGCCTTACTGTTTCCTGCTGCAACTACTTAATGACTCGAAGAATATAAAAATAGATATCCACTCTGTAAAACTTACCATTTAATGAGTTTAAAGTCTTCAGACGAATGTACACACAGTAAGTTAATTGTTTGGGGAAATAAAAAGCTCTTTTTGTTTTTGGAAAACAGCAAGGATGGCAATGTAAAACCTAATAGGAATGTAAACATAACATAGAGTATTAGAAGGAAGAAATCCTCCCTAGGAGGTTTATTGTTACAGATGATTTGGTAATATCTTTGTGGACTCTTGAATACAGCTGCATACAATATTACACTAGTACAGGAGTTGAGATTTGAGATGTATTCTGGTATTGCTAAAAGAAACTAAAAATATATAAAGATACTGCTAAGTCTTGTGAGATGTAAAATTACTACTTTTTAAATCAGCTGTTAAATTATTCCCCAGTTATTGCCATAGACCAGTCACAGTGGGAAAGTTCACGGTGTGGACCAGCAGATCAGTTTTTAATTGGTAAAGCAACTGAATCACCAAATGTGCAAGTATGAAACAATCTCATTTCAAAAGTATTGTTGAAATTAATATAGAATAGTTGTACTTTGCTAGAGCTCTACAGACAATGAAGGGGTCTTTTAGGACTGCATGAAAGCTGATGGTTGTTTATAACAGGATCAATTTTTACTGGAATCAATACCATGTGAATGCTGAGATACCAGCTTCTACAACTCTTTCAGATTGTCTTCAGAAGGGCAGATCCATCAAAGAGGCAGTCTGGACCTATACTTATTTCTTGCTTTGTCCGTAAGTATGCTTGGAAGACGCTTTAAAACACTTGACTTACCCATTTCACACCATTGTTTAGTATGTCAGTTTTTCAGGATATTATCTCTGATCACTTGTTTTTCCAGAATGAAAAAGCAGATCTCACTTTATGATTACATATTTGGTTCATTACATATTTGGTTCTCTCCTTTTGAATTATGAATCAAGCCCATTAATCTGATGGGATCATCATGAATGGCTTCTACTTTAGCTGTGTTTTCGGCAGCCAGCTGCTCACTATTGAGGTAAATGCTAGCTTTGGAAGCCACCATGGGGTTGGATGATCTTTCTTCTTCATCTTCACCTTTCTTTCTCCTTGGTTTTCTGCGTTTTCCATTGACACTGTGATCAAGTGAGGCATAACACATCTGATTGGCAGATTCCACCTAAAAGGAAATTCACTTTAGCATTCAGTAGTTATCTTTGCTTTAAAATTATATCTAAGACCTTGAATATGTCTACACTGTAATCATGATAGTGGCTGAAGTTTGCCCAAACTAGCTGCAAAACAACTCATTAAAAGTACAAATGATTGAGCTGTGGGAGCATAGAAAACAGATCAACATAACCTAGAGGTAAATGAGTCAGAGTGGCAATAAGGAAAAACTCATTTTAAGGTATCATTGGAAAGATTCTTTGTGGGAAGGAGGGAAGCTTATGTAATCAGTCTAGGTTCTTTGGGATGCAAGACATTACTTGATCTGGTTCTCTTCTCACTTTTTTTTTGTTAGATTCCAGTTATTAGCAACGTTAGTAACAGGCTTTCTCTGTGCTGAAAACCAAAGGTGGATGATTGTCGTCTGTATATATGATCTCATTTCCAGTGCAAAATGTATGCTTTTTGTGTGTTTCTCTGCTTCTCCATGTTTTTCGAGCCAAACTGTAAATGACTATTGACATTGGAATGTCTAGATTAAAAAAGATTTTTTTTACCTGTGGGGAAATATCCTGAGAGAGAGGCTGGAAATCAGTCCTTATGAAATACATGGAAATCAACTCAGGAAATTGATGCTAGGAATGCTTCAATCACAGGCAAATTACATTTGAAGCTTGCATGCTTTTCGGCATACAGGTATCTCAACAAAATACAAATCAATACAAAACAGTCTTCCGCTTGTTAAGGCATATAGATTTTGCACTGAACAGGACAGAGCCAGTCAGACTCATAAATATCATGTGATGAACCTTGTGTTTTCACTTGATATAAAAAACAAATAAAATTAATTCTTTGCTTAAGCCATAGCCATGGATGCAGATTTAATTCTGCCTGATCTGCACGTCTGCGACTGAGCTTTATCATGCCATCTGCATGGAACTGAGCTGTCTATAATTCTGCTCTCTTATTAATGACTCAGATTGAATGGAGGGTCAAGTTTGTGCTGAAATACCCTGATGAACTGAGACACCAGTGCATGGTAATTTTTGTGAGAGTGTGAAGATTTTTGTTATGGGATAAACAAAGGAACCCTGAGACAGACCATATTATCCTAATTCAAAAATCCATAACTAAAATTAAAGATACCTGTAGCTGGTTAATTGGTCTTTGAGGCTGGGACTTCATCTGCTCGTAACAACATTCTTCTGTAATTTATCAAAGTAGAAAAGTTATTAAGACCGGCTACTGAGTCTTAAAAGATCAGACCAACAGATCCTCAGAGAACATACTCCCCCAGTTTTCTTTGGTAGAAGTTTATTTTGTTTTGAAATCACACACAGATCTCTCCCTCCAATTATAGAGAGGCAAATAGCTAAGAAATTCAGACACATATACTGTGAAAATGAAAATCATTTTCTGTTCATATGCACGGGAAGTTTGTTATTCACTAAGTGGGCATCATTTTAGAGTGCTCGGAGGACTTCTTGCAATTAAGAGGTAACCACTTACTGATGTATTTTTCAGCACAGGCAGCCTTTTCTTTGGCTGAGGAAGAGGCTGTGAGTTGCAGCAGCTAGTGATTAAATTCTGTTCCCGAATCTACTTCCAGTGTTCTGTAAATTTGGTGCTGGTTATTTTGTCATTTTATACGTCATTTTAGCCATCAGTAGAACGGATTACTTCCTTATAGTTTTCAGACCTTTACAGTGTCAATGCATTTGAGTGTTGGCTTGGTTAAATTTATGCAAATCATGTATGAAAATGTTGGGTTTGTTTGGGGTTTTTTTTCCCTCTGAAGTTCAAGTGCTTTAGTTTCTCTTAACCCCAATTAAGGCTTGCAGAAAAAGTTGTGTTCACGTTACTTAAATACTGCTTTAACACCATAAGGGCTTCTAGAGACAAACCCTGGGCATATCTAGCTCTAGTTGCAGTTATATGATGCTACTGCCTCTAATGTGGTATCTCTCTGCCAAGGATTGTTAACTTCAGCACAGTAAAGCAAAGCAAAGCTGTCTGGGCTTCAGCATATTTGTCAATGTCGCTGATGATCTGTGGATAGCCACAGCAGAGAACTGGCATGTGTTTGTTTCTTCCTTCTTCTGTGGGAGCACTGACTTTGGACCATGAGTAATACGTGGTTTAGGTTGCTTTAGTAGGCATGGATCAAGCTGTTCTTTCACTTAGTGCAGCTTTACATTTAGACAAGCTCTTTGTTTTGAAATACTTGGCTGAACAGGACCATATGGACTGTAAAAAATCAAATTCAGTCTGAGGTCTGTTCTTAGAAATGGTAGAGCAGCATGAAGGTTTGCATTTTTATCCCAAGTATCTTTTAATACTTTTAATTATAGTAATAGTTCAAAAGATGTAGATTCTCAAGTTTGCCATTTGAGAAGTACAAAATGTGTCAGTCAGTCAGTTTTTAATCATACATTTATTATAGCCACTGAATAGACAGATGTTCCTAAAATGAAGCTTACCTAAAATATCTTGATTGAGATTGCCATAAACTGGGTAATCTTCTGTGGGGTAGTCACCATAGCTACAAGGGGAATGGAAAAATACTTTTAATTCACAAAATATGCTTTATTTAGAACCCCACTATTCTACTTTAATAAATGTTTTATGCAAAGGTAGCAATATGCAGATTATATGTATATCAGATTGTATGTGATGTGATAGCAAGATCAAAAATATTGGAGGGGGCAGAAATGGCAACATGGGTATTCTAAAGAGAGATTTGTTATCCAGTAAAGGATTGAACCCTTCTTTTTTCTTGCTTAGTTAGGTATAAATCTAATCTCAAGACTACTAAGGTGCTAAGTTTGATATAGGTCTAGAAATGTTAATGGTCACTGAAAGGAGCCCAGTTCATGTCCTCTGAGACCCCTCTGCAGTAAAAACTAAAACGCTCTGTGTCTTTTGGGGTGATGTTGTTAAAAGGTTCCCCCATGATTCAACTAAAATGCTTATGTCAACACAAACAGAGAAGACTGAAGCAAAGTTCAGCTTTGGATTTTTAATGGGATGCTGTGTTTCATTACCTGGTGTTGCTTGAAAATGTTTCTCAGTATGTTTGTAAAATGGGAATTGTCAGTGGGAAGCACTGTGTAACCTTCCTTGTATTGCATCCCTAGCCTGTCTCTCGCCAACACGGTGAAGTCATGTGATCTAACACCACATTTTCAGTGGTATTTTTCATCTGAACGGGCAGTAATAGACAGACTTCCCAAATTCAAGTAAATTTGAGAATTGGTTTTGGGGAACAGGTAAAGGCGTTTGTATTTTTGTTTCAAGGGTCTTTTATATTTGGATTGAGATGAGTCTCCACCTCTGTTTTCTGAAGTTTGGATTTGGTTTTTATTCCTGTATGGTATAAGAGAGAGAGACTTGAAACAGATTTGTGTAACAGATCATGAGGTATCCTGCAGCTGTAAACAGGCTGTTTTATTGCTGTTGGACATCATGTGTAAAAGATGGTTATGAGATGTAAATACATGTAAATTATTGCTCCACAAGTATTCACTATCAGACTATAATTTATGACTGTTTTCTGCGAGCTGAAAGTTCTTTTAAATTATTATGGAATTATTGAGTTCAAGTGATAGTAAGTGGTAGTTTAGCTCAATATCTTGCACTTCCAGATAAAATTATAGTATTAGCCTGCAATTATTTCATTGTTGATAAAGTCACTGGAGGATGTACCTCCCACATGAATTTTTTTTTCTTGTTTTTTTTTGAAACTTTTTTTCTACAACCATCCTCTCCAACATTTCCAGGCAGACGGTGTGAGATATTGAATTTTCCTCTATGCCATCCCTCAAAAGCCATCTGTCATTATTTATTGCTTATTTTACCCTTGCCAGAAAGAAACTTTTTTATACAACTTACCTTGGATTGTTCTCTTCATAGTCTTTATGCTTTTTAGCTGGAAAATTTGTTTAAACAAAAAAAAAGTTAAGAGAAAATGAAATGTGCTATTTTAGAACACTTCGGATAATTGTCTCAACAGATGTGCTTTTGATTTCATTTTAGAGAATACAATTGAAAGTTCTGGCATTCAGGACCTTCAGTTGTCACTCTACTTTTCTCAAATACTTTTGTCTAATACAAGAAATGTTTGTGTTATGACCCCGTGCTGTGGCTGCAAAGTCTATGTTAGTTTACAATACCCCAAAAATGTATTGCAACACATGTGATTCATTCCTTATTTCCTCCACCTTCTGCTTCTACCTAATCTTTTTCTCTCATCAGATTGTCTGGGGAGGTGCATTGTGTGTTTACATTACAAAGTGAAGGGTTTCTTTATTTTACTAGTTCTGTGCTTGTATGTCTGAAAAAGAGACATCCTGTAATTCACATAGATGAAGAAACCGAAGCAGAGAGGCAGTACCTACAAAGAGATTTATTGCTAGAGCTTGATTTATAAGTCAGGAATGCCTGACTTTCTAACCTCTGCTACAGGACTCCAGAATTTAGCACAGTAAGCTCCAATTCCATGAGTGATGCAGCATCAGCCAATCTGACCTAAACCTTGGTCAAGGTTAGGTTTGTAAATGACTTGATTATATTTATGTGTGTATTTAGCATGGTTGAAGTTGCCAGTGTTGGCCTGTCCACCCCCATAGCACAGGTGCAGTTCTCCCTGGGGAAATGGGAAACGGTGAGGATTGTACGACTTGCTGACCATAGAATTTGCATGCATAAGAGAGGTTGCACTGGCATAATCAATGCTGTCAAAAAAGTAATAGTTAATTTCAACCAAAACCAGAGTATGACTGTAGTCATGTGAGTGACACATTGGTCGAAGAGGTACAGTAGAATCCCGTGATGAAAAACAATTAAAATGTTTTTCCAAAATACACTGATTAAACAAAAAATGTGTGTGAAAACCGAAGTTCAAACGGGCATTCAGGAATTTGGGGAGAACAAAATTTTCTAAAATGTTATCAGTGCATCTACTTAAAATAATTTTTAAACGGAAGTATAATAACTGGTTATAGGAAAAGCACACTTAAAGAAAAGGAAATTGCAGGTGTTAAAGATATGTTTTAAAAATAAAAATTTAGTCAGGACTGAATTCTTCTTGTTCTGTTGGTTTGTCTTGAGAGACTGGATTTTTGTAGCTTTTTTTAGCATCAGATTGGGCAGTTAGCAATCATTCCGTAATCATACCTGACTCTCCTAAAAATTTTTAAAAGCTACATCCTCTCTAGTGAAATCATTCTTACCAAAAGATAACTTTAAGAATCAGAAGAATCAATTTGTTGGCTTGATATCTCTGAGCAGTGATGGATTTTAAACCGTTTCTTACAAAGAGACAACATTACTTACCTTGCTTCTTTTTCATACAGTGTAAAATGTTCAGTATCAACGAAACAACCAGAGCCAAACTCAGGAAGGCCAAACCTCCCCAGACAGAAAAATGGCATTCCATTTCTGTAACCAGAAGAAAATAATTTTATAGTTTGTGTTGTCTAACAGTTGGTTGATTTTTGCTTTCTGTAACTGAAGCTGCTATTTTGTTGTTTACTCTGTGACAGCTATTGCTATACAAGCTAAATTATTAATATCAAAACCAGATGTTAAATAATAAGAAAGCAAGTTCAATAAACTGTTGGCATAAATACTGTTTCATAGGAATTCAGTCAAAGATTAGGTTATTGGTTTGCCTGTAAGATGCAGTAAAAATCAGAAATTAATGAAGAAAAAAGTCATTTTACTGAAAAGCTTTGAAATTATTTCTGTAATTGTCTTTAACTTAATATTTGCAGTAAATTCTTGGCTAAATTCTAGAGTTCATTAAAGTAGTTCTGAATTCAGTCAAAACAAAATCACTGGAAATGTCTCTGAATAATAGCTAAGACCACAAAGTTTTAACATCCCTGCAAAAAATATCAAAAGCTGTTTATGTTTTCTTGCATTGTTTTCTTGCTGTTAAAGCCACTTACTTGTACTCATTTTCTTGCCTGAGAAAGCAGAGGAAGTAGTAATAAAGGATAAGCATCAGCTGGGAACCAGTGAAGCCCCCAGAAATACTTCAGAGAAAAGTGGAAACAGCTCCTGGAAAACCACTTGGTAAAAGGTGGGTCAACCTAATTTTGCCAAAATCATCAGCATTGCTGCAAATGGCCTTTGTTGACAGAGGAAACCCTGAGCGAAATACATGAGTGACAGGAGCTTGCAGCTGGATTTTTCACTTTCCCCAGAGGCATGATTCATGTTCTCCTAGATGTGGAGTGTTGGAGATAAAGCCTGGTGCCCAAAACTGACGAGCTCCTCTAATACTGAGTAAAGAAAGTGTAGCTGGAGCAGAGCAGGCAAGGGGATGGATTAGACGATACTGATCCTTAATGCACTTTGTTGTTTTTAACATGTCTGGGTTCCCTCAGGAGGCTGACATTTTGTTTGCTTCTTAAGTAAAGCTGAGGTAAACAAGTACAGGAATCCACATTTCCATGTTGCTGGCCAAGGGTGGGTGGCAATGCATTTTCTCCTGCTGAGAAGACGGAACTTTGTTCCTTGACTGACCRGCTCCAGCTCATCTTAGGAACTTCTTACAAATTCCCTCCTTTTGCTGGCGTTGCCAAAGCTCTTTTGTTTTACTCCAAGCCCCAGATGTTTTTATGATGAATGAAACAAGGTAAGATAAACCTTGGTAATAAAAAATCACAAATCACCTGGGCTTCTGGGATGAAGGTTTCCTTCCTGATCAGAACTCCCTTTTAAAAGGAACAAAACAAAGCAAATAAGCTGTAATTTTCTGACAGACTTTTAACTTTTTTTTTTGCCCGTGATACTTCTAATTTATCCTTCATTTTAAATTAAACATCCCGTTTCCATTCCTTTCTCCCTCTTGAGTTCTCCCAAAGGCATTTGAGGGGTCTCTATCACTGCAGTACTACTTTCCATGTAGAGAGGCACGTTTTGCAATGAGATACAGACATTCATGAGGAGAGACAACACCCCCATGGAGCAGGTATACATCAGTCCAGTTCCCCAGGGAAGGAATTAAAAAAAAGGGAGATCCCACATTGAGAAGATGTTATCAGGCCACATCAAGAATCACCAGTCTTTGGAACCTGGTTACCCTGCAATTAGTCACTCAGCATTGCACCCTATGCAACCTGTCCAAAACTACAGGTCTGTCAAAGGCAAGAAATTTCAAGTCTCAATGTTGTGTCTAAATAATCAGAATCATCTTTCCTTCTTATCCTGTCTCTTCATCTTTTCTGATGTGATTGTTTTCCATTCTTCTCATGTACCCTTTGCATTTCTTTTCCTACAAACTCTTTTTCCAGGCAGCAAAAGCAGTATTGTGGCCTACAAGAAGGGAAGCACATGGAACTGTGATAGAATCACAGATTCAATTAGGTTGGAAAAGACCTCTGAGATCACCAAGTCCTACCTATGACCAAATTCCACAATCTCAAATGGACTATGGCACTGAGTGCCACGTCCAGTCTTTCCTTAAACACCTCCGGGTATGGTGACT
This sequence comes from Amblyornis subalaris, assembly GCA_018881555.1. Lineage (NCBI taxonomy): Eukaryota > Metazoa > Chordata > Aves > Passeriformes > Ptilonorhynchidae > Amblyornis > Amblyornis subalaris. Next base: position 1,082,156 of record JACAXG010000078.1, read on the forward strand.
CCCCCACCTCCCTGGGCAACCCATTCCACAAGCCACAAGTCTGTGATTCATTAGAATAAAGAGAGTGAGCAGGTACGTAAAGTACACTTATGACCTAAGATTGTTCCTTTTTCTTGATACAGAATGTTGTAATTTATCTCTCTGAGTCAGGAATCCAATTTTTCCCTGGTGTTTCCAGAGTAGAGGGAAAACTCTTAGTTTCAATTTGAACGTTTTCAGCCCTTAACTGACCCATTTTTTGATGACAAGTATTATTTTCCTGTTTCAGCTTCTGATTTAAATTGGAGTTATTATCTGGAAAATAGTATATGTTGGATAAAATTTTCTCTTTTCAGTTTTCAAGTTTAATTTCTATGGTATTTGAGTAATCCCACTTCTCTAGAACTTTAAAAAGGAAAAAAAAGACACGAAACTTGGATTTGTAATAAAATGTACCAGTGTTTCAAATCTCACAATCTATAGTGCTTTTTTAAACATGATTTAGAAAATTTCATGGGCGTGGAGGGATTAGGAAAAGAACATTTAAATTTCTTCCTAGATGAACATTACTTAGTTTATTTTTAAATTTATTTTCCACAACTCTGACTTAAACATCTGCTTGTGTTTCAGTAGAACGTATACAAACATATGTGTGACTTCAGTATCTTTTTTTTTTTGTCTTTGCAATACAAGATACTTGTTTGTCAGTCAACACTACTTATATTGTGGAAACAACAGCAGTTTTCACTTACCCCATAAAACCATAGTAAACGCCTGGATCAGACACATAAGGGCACCGTTCTGAGAGTTCTTGGCCATTTTAATATCAGTTTCAAGTTAATCTTATCACCCAGGTAGGAAATACGAGAAATTTGTATTTTATACCCTAGTTTTACAGATATGCAACTCCCAGATCTTTCCTGGGTCTTGCCAATATGCTATTTACATCGATAACTGCATGATTTCAATATTAACTACTTTGACAACAGCAGCATTAGAAAGAAAGCTGTGAAGAACAATTTTTCTCCACAGATAACTACACTGCTGTCCCTATAGCAGTTGCAACCTCTCACAGTTCACTGGTTGTGCTAAAGACCAAAATAAGATGAGGAGACGGTGGATGGTGAGTGAGAAATAAAGAGAGAGAGAAGTCTATTAGATTAATTCTATTCCATTTTGAAATAGTGTCTTTTATTCTAGTATCTAATTTTAATTCTCATTGAAGTCATCTATTCCCAAATGCAGCAAAATCAGATTATTCTTTTTTACATTAGTTGATCCAAAGAGCCCATGACACTGTGCTCAGGGGCATTCTCATTCAAGCCATCAAATTGAATATTTTACAAACATTTTGTTATATCTTTGGAAAAAAAGTCATATGGAAAAATTAGACCCCTTGGGAATAGTACACTATGGTTCTAGCAGGATAAGCTCAAATTCCATCAGGGCTTTCTGCAATAGTCTGTCTGTGATGGGAAAACCTAAGAGCAGTAGTAGTTAGTTACAAGAAATACTATTGAAGTATTCTTAAAGTAATGTGCTCCTCTGTGAAAGGAAAAAGTTCATTTTATACCCAAAGGTTTCATGAGAGGGGCAACAATCCTTGCTTTATTGTTAGAAAAATTTGGGATGTGTGAGTGGGGAAGTAGTATTTTTAATCGTTATAAAGATGACAGTATTTTGAAAAACTAATATCAGAATCTCTCTAGTGTTAATGATATATTCCTATGCTGCTGTTCTTCCATTTCTCTTTGAAAACCAGGTTAAACTTGGATTAGCATCCAAGTAGAACATCTGTCTTAGGTAGTTTACTTCATTTGGATGATGTTTTTACTTTTCTGACTTTAGGGATGAGATTACTCACCAGCTCTTAGTATGTTTTAGACTGCTATAAACTGAAGGTACCATATTCATACCACAAAATACAGGCAAACAAAAGACTTTCTACATGCGCAGTTAATCGTGCTTTTTTTCTTGTTTAAAATCTGTTGACAACTTTCTCCACCAACAGAGAGAAGATATGGGAATAGATAGAGTTTTGGTTATTTGTTCTTAGGTCTTTCTCTTTGCAGGGTTCATTATACTGTCGTTGGAGGGCTGTGAGGGGGAAGAAGCAAACAAGAAAACCCACCAAACAAACAAAAGCCTCCAAAACATTCTAACCTTTCCTGGATGAACTTCTGCAAATCGATATATTGCAACTCAAAGGAGTGGACATAATCATGGACTTACCTTTGAGGCCAGATTTAACCATTCGTGTTAGATAGTTATCCTCTTAACAACATAAGAATAGGCAGCAGAAGAGCTACGTTTCATTCCTCCTTGCTCTAACGTATTTTGTTTAGAGAATCCATCAAAAAGGAGAAGATAGGAATCCATCAAAAAGGAAGATAGCACACTTTAACCAGGTTTTTGTACTGAAAAGGAACGTGAGGTGAGGAATGTGGATACCATCTAGCCAGACATGCCATCTGTGGTATCGTCAACAGTAGAAGCAGATTAATCGCTACCAGATTTAAGGTGATGATCTGGAGCACAAAATGGTTTCTTTCCTGTTGTTTTTGTCTGCAGATTTTTCAAAGATGAGATAAAAGCGTCTTTCCTCCCCACTTCTAATTAAATTTTTATATAAATAATATTTTGTACTAATGACCCTTAGAAAAATGAATCCATTAAGAGACTGATGAATGTTAAATTAGCATTAAAGATGCTTCCACCTGTGTGAGCTTTTAATACTAGGTTAATTCTCTGAAAAACATTCCTTAAACTGCAATTAATTAGTGCACAACTAATTGCTTTGTAAAATAGCAACTTCAGAAGGGAAATGGCGCATTGTGAAATAAGTAGGCCCACAGCACAGTATTTTCAGCACAAAACTAATGCCAATGCTTGGTCTTCGTTACCAAACTTTAATTAATGAAGGTTTAAGCTGTTAATAATAATTTACTTTAGCACCCTGCCAACCTTCTTGGAAGACTGCTAATCTACCATGGTGTGGTTCTACCTCTCCTATGTTTAAGAGTTTAAAAGATAAGGCTTACCCGGTTTTGTTGTTTCTAGGAATACTCCGCTCCCCTTTATCCAACAGGAAATCAAGTTATGTTGGCAGATGTTGGATGCTCTTTTGTTTTGGATCTGGCAGCATGAATCTGTCTTTAGAGTTGCCGTCAATCTGAAATCCCTCCAGTCTTTTTTTTTCACCTTCTTTCTTACAAACAGGAAATGTGGTTCGGGCTTTTACAAGAAAACTCACAGTCTCCTTCAGTGTTTGCCTCCAAGAGAGAATTACAGTATTTATGTGTGCACTTGTATTTATTACCCACCTGTCTTGCCACAGAAGGACGGGTACAGGACTATTAGTTTCATTTATGTGAAACAAACTTTTTTTTGTTATATTCATGAGACCCATACTCTAAGTCTTCCTGGGTTTAATATTATGTTGAATTGAACAAAACTATTTAGATACCTCTTAAGCTAAATTACAGAACTGTTTTACTTAGGAATCCTATGTGACTTTTCCTTTTTTGAGGTTTCTAAACCAAATCTGAAAATTCATTCCTGAGAGCCTACAGTTTATCTACAACGGGATTCAGAGGCATGATGAAGAAATTATAATACTGCGAGCTCTTGAAGGTCAGGTTAGAATAACATAGTGCGATTCCTTCATCCTTTAGAGTCTATGAACCTGGGGCCAAATCCAGTACTGTTGTGGAAAGAAAGGGTAAATCAGCACATGGCTTCCTGTTTGAATTTATCTTAAAGATTTAATGAAAAGGTCTGCGTTTAGGTAGAGAAGCCATTTTATTCTCAGAATCGGAGTAGCTTCTTCCAGAGGAAGCTTGCACTATGAGCACTGTCAAAGAAACTTTCTGTTAACTTCTGATGTTTTAGGTATAGTTTGGGTTTTGGGGTTTTGCTTCAGAGCAAACGGTTTTATTTCCTATAATGCGTAATGTAGAAGTAGGAAGAGTTTTGTAAGAAAAAAAAAGTGAATCACATGACCATGTTTGCCTTTTTGGAACATGTAAACTGAAATAACCCTCAGTGTAGTCTAAGGAGCAATGTAAAACTCTGGTCTTCAAGAAAGACAGTAACGTGAGGAAATGTCCTCTGCAGTATATATTTACTTGGGATGGTATTACTTTGGAATATTATTTTTATATTAACTGCCTTAGATCAATGCTTAAGAAGTAATTTACTGGATTAACATCTTATTTGAACATGAAAGAACAGATTAGTCTTGATTAATATAATATACCCTTCCATTTGAGTCCAAGGTGATATAGACTCTTAACTACTCAGAGCTTTATCATAATGAAGTGTATTGAGGAGGAGGAATTAATGTGAAAATACTCAAAATGGTGGGAATTCTTACAGAAGGATACTGAACTGAGAGAGAAACTGGAGAGAATGGGAGATGTGCATTGTGAAAATAGAGACAGTTGCTTAGTTTCTCAGCCAAGAGCACGAGGAGTAAATCTGAGATCTGTAGAGGATTCAGAATAAAATGCTTATCAGCCTGAACAAGAAGCTTACAAGAAATAAAGTCCTTTGGAGATAATTAGGGGCATAATGGAAAGGTGAACACTGAGAATGCAGTGGGGGATTTCAGGGTTTGTAGTCCTGCTGGTGCATTAACAAATCTGCTCCCCAAGAGCAAATCATTGCTGTACCGTATCAGCTTTGAGTGGCTGCAAAAGCAAAGTCTATTGGATTGAGCTTGGTGTGCTATTTTGGGCAACCTGCAAGAGCCTGAAAGCTCTGTTAGACAGCAAGAAAATATTCACTGCAGGCAGTAAAATCCATCATGAATAAAAGGCTTTTTTTTTCCTTTCCTTTGTATCACTTTTATGTTAAAAAACTTTGTGAGCCAGTAGTCTGCTTAAAGTGTTGTTATTCAGGATAATAGAGACAAGGACAAACCATGACTATATTTAGAAAGACAGGACATAAGGTAATGCTACTTCATCCCCATCTATTGCTTACAAAGACATTTCCTCCTCTTTTGCAAGTCCCCAAGCTATGAATTCCTCGGTGCATATTCTGGGAAAGTATCTCTGACTGCTTAACTCCTTATGTGATCTTTGGTAAACAGATGCTGCTGGTACCTCCAAGATGAGAGTCTGTCTCGAGTGGACATCTGACTTGGCTGGGAATAGCTCTTGCTGTTTAAGTTCTTGGAGAAGGTAAATGGAGCACTATTAAATATTGATGTGCACAGATGTATATGAAGGAGTAAGTCTGTGCTGAAACTGAGTCAAACAAACAGTAGTACGTTAGTACATTTTTGTATGTGTGCATGTTGCCAGCAAATTGGGCTTTTCTAAGACCGCAGAACACGTTTATTCTAGCTTCCTGAAGGTTAAATAATTTGCACAGCTGACAACACAATCAGGCCTCAAATGCCTACTTTCTCTATTACTCAAAATTTCTCAATTTCTGTAATTTTTCAAATTACAACCTTTCTTTTGAAAAATCGTATCATTTTCTATGCTAAGTGTTGTAGTGGAAATCCCCTTGCAGGGAAGATAAGAGTTTGTAGCACAAGCCTTGAAAAGAATAGGTATTCCTGCAAGATGTAAATTATATTTGTTTGAAGTGGGAATATGTTTTTAATCATGAAATGTCAGGATTTGCTGGGCAACATAACTACAGCAGCATTGTTTTGAGTACAGCTTATGCTGGAGTCTGCTCTGGTTCTAGTCTCACAAACATATTGGAGAAGTAGAACTGTACTTTTAAGCTTAGCATGTGGCTCTTTACTTACGATTTGCAGGTGCAGACCTGGTGCTCCTTGTGCAGTGATCACAAACGAGCAACAATGCTACAGGAGAGAAGTTGGTTTAAAATAGTTGCCAGAAAGAGTGAGACCTTTCAAGTGAGCTTCAAATGATGCAGAGAGCTCTTCTATCTCTTACAGAGAATTTTGTACTTAATGATAAAATTAAAAAACTAATCAGGGTCATTTGTGCATTGTAGACAAAGTCCTGCCTTTATTCACTGCTTTACTTAAACCAGTGTTAAGCACAATGCTATCTCATTAACTGCCTCTGAAATTATGGCTCCTATTAAAAGCAGTATCATGGGTTTCCTGTGGGGAAACCACAGGGTGTTTTTTTTCTGAATGTTACAAAACCTTATTATCAAGGACTATAAACAGAATATTTCTTATCTTGGTAATTCTGCACTGAACATTTTCCATTGAAAGCTAACACTGCACACTTGTGCAGCTTTGGGTGGGGTTTTTTGTGTTGCATGCTGTGAGATAACAGAGCAGTCCCTGTGTGCTCAGCAGAGAGAAAACAGAACACATGCCACTTCATCCAAAACCTGCAGAAATAAAGTGTGTCTTTTCCATTTACTTCAGTAGGTTTTATTTTCTGTTCAGATAGACGCTGTATCCTGACAGAGATGTAATCTCTAGTGATTTTTCTTTCAATAGCCACAAGAAGAATGAATTTCCTATAAAAGGGCTATAATCCACTTACCTGGTTTTAGGATTTTTGTAATTCCCTCTTTGACATACTTATACAAAGAGTGTGGGCAACTACTTTTCCCTGGGCAGCCAAAGACCTGACCCTGCAACTATTCCTCATGTGAGACACCCTAGTGAAGACAGTAGGCTCCACTCCACACTGCAAGCTTACAAGTCTTATCAACTTTGACCGAAGTGCAAGAAGAATTTGTGAGCAAGATAGTGTTCCTAAAATACTGAGCTTGTTCTTTAAAAGCTTCTTGGGACTACCATGAGCATGTCCATGGGGCTCTGTTGGAGCTAGTGTAGAAAACCCAAACCCATGTGTATATGGCCTGAAGCCTTGTGGAGAATCACCCTGAACAGTCTAAGTCCTTTACTATGTCCCTAAGGCTGAGCAAACAAACCTGACTGCTCATCTGTCCTCATGACTGAAGTGATTAAGCTGACTCCTGCTTCGCAGTGTGTCCTTAACCAGCTTAGCCTTCATACTGGACTTTCTCATCCATAGCTCCTGGCTTAAGTGTAGGCTAAGACAATGTCAGAAGCTTGTCCTCTGGTTGCAATGAGTTAAACTTGTTCTACCTTGAGTGTTTCCAGCTAAAATTCTGAATGAAAATAGCCCTTGCTTTGAGCAAAGCAATGCCTGCGCTCCACTGAGTGACTGGTATTTCAGCTAATGAACTGTCATAACTCAGGATTCTGTCTCTGCATGTGAACTCTCAGCCTTTTCTACCACTTCTTGAAGCCTGTATTATCACAGCATGGTTCGTGTTGGGTGTTAACCAGACAACAGAAGTTCTGAGCCCTTTAAAACCCGATGGAGGCCTAGACCAGGCTGTCCTGTGGGGGGTTCTTGTTAGAAGTCAGACTCTGGTGTACATGTGAATGTTCTCACCTCCCTTTGCCATGGCATTGTAGGTAAAAAGCATTTGAACTATATGGTTTTCTCCTCTAAAATCCTTCCTGCGTTTTATGCCAGAGGAGCCCTGTTTCCCTGACAAGACACAGCTGCTAGAGGTCAGTAGGAGAACCACTGAACTGGGAGTCAAGTGCAGGTCATGCACATGTCTGCCAAGTTAGAAACAGTGACAAGGAAATAAAAAAATGTATGAGCCTGCCTCAGCTTAATCTGTGATTGCATATATTTACCAGCAAGCCAAGGTATCTCTACAGTGCAGCTTTTAGATCTAATTAGTGCGTGTGTAGGTTAAGAGGAAGATTTGAAATAATGACTGTGAAGGATAGCCTTGAAAAGTGGTCAGTGATGCATTGGAGTAGTGAATTTGAACTGAATCACCCAACTACTGAACCTTTCAGTTTAACAGTGTTGTGGTTGCATCTCTATTTAAAGAAGTATCTGGTAAGCAGATAAAAGTACTCATCTTGCCACATTCACGGCTGTTAAAATATTTTTTTCTTACTACTTCCTGTTGAACAGCGCATTTGGGCACAGCAAAGCGTGTGCTGCTTCTCTTGTAGTTTAAACTGCCACAGACTTGTTAGCATTTACAGAAAGCAAGAGCACAGGTGCATGGAAAATGGCTGTCTTGTCCCATAAAATGTTGAAAGCCTATGAAGTGACTGTTCTACATTGACAGGTACCTTTTGACATTTCTCAGGGGCCAAAGTAGGTACAATACATGTTTAAAGTGTTTCTTTGGCCATGAGAGTCTTGGATTAAAGTGTCTGTGTGAAGGAGACAGGACATGGACTGAACTTCTATCTCCATATGATAGCTGAAATATGCAGTCATGGACCACTTTAGGTGTCGTGGGCAGCCTTACGCTGCCGTGCACAAATGCTGCAGCAAAGGGAGGAAACTCGTTTGGAACCAGATGATCTTTAAGGTTCCTTCCAACCCAAACCATTCCATGATTCTATGATAAATTTTTCTGAGAGGGTTTTCCCAAGAGGATGTCATGACACATTTCACTAAGATTCCTGGTTAACAAGAGCATATTCCTTCAGAAGTCTGGCATTGCTGAGAAACTGATAGTCTCTAAGCAAGCTCTGTTGGGGCTACCTTGAACGAGCAGAATAATCCCATTACTTCAATTTTTGCTTTGTTTTCATTCTAGGCTACTGAAGTTTTTTCTATTCATGTTCTGTCCCTAATAACTCTGGCTAGTTAAGAAAGATGTTTTTCTCTTTTATCAAATATGCTCCCTAGGAGTATTTTCTGTCTTCTTTATTGTGTGTGTGCAGCTCCCACTTCCACAGGTGAGGATTAGGAAAGAGTTACTCTTTGTGCTATTATTGGCCACAATAAATTCTTGCTGTGTTGCTTAGTCAGTGCTTTATCTGTAACGCTGTCCAGGGATGAAGAAAAATTTGCATGAGTGGCTTTTCTCCTTTTATAATCTAAAGAACAAAATTACAGAATATTTGAGGGTGATAGCCAATTGTGTGATTTGGTTGCTATTTAGAGATTTCTGTTCAGATATTGATGTAACTGATGCATTAAAAAAAAAGCACATCCTTCTACGTCACCATAGATGCACACGTGAGTGTATGTTCAGTTTTCTATGTCAGATATGACCAGGAGGAGCAAGCACATTGTTTCTGAGGTGGGAGTTGAATGACTCCAAAGCAGCCAGCAGTGCTACCCCTCTATGTGAGCACTGCAGAAATAGCTGACATTTTCATCTTTAAAACTGGTTGTCATTTTAGCAGAAAGTGTGCTATAACTATGTAGTTCATCAAACACTCCTTAGGCCACACTCTGCAGCTGCTGAAAAGAAAGATTCTTCTCAATGGAGCTCAGGAATTTGATAACATTCCTTTCAAGCAGAGGAGGCAGGTAGGGTGCGGGGGAGGCAGGTGAATCAAGCCATTTTCCAACCTTTCCTACACCTCCCTAACAAAGAGAGGTAGTATATTATTAAGCAGTATAGGAGGGTAGAGTGGTATAGAGAGGTGGATTATATGCTGTACCCGCAACTCAGTGAGGGAACAAAAAAAGTACCAGCATGCCTGAAGCTTGAAAGTGAAGTGAAACAAGCAAGAGAATGGTGTTAGTGTTACTATTTGATCTTTGTGCACAGAGCTTTTTCTTCTCAGTAACGTATGCTTAAAACTGTTCGTCTTTGCTGTGAGTCAAATATCCTGGATAAAGTATGGGTTTCCTACACTGCTCTACCCTTTACTTGAAGGAAACATTTTTAATGAGCTAGAGCCCCATGCTAAAATTGAGAGAAGAGTGTAAATTATTTTTTGTCATTTTTGAAAAAAATTATCCATTTTATCTGAACAGTCACAACCTGGATATTGCAGCTACCTGGGGAGAAAAAAAATGTGGTAAAGGCTGACCATTCTGGTTTGTGGCTTTCTCCTACTGAATGCTTTTCTTCTGTGTTTGAAACTGATGACTTTACATCATGGGACGGTTCACAGAGGGTCACAGAATCACACAGAGATGACAGGCTCTGATATGCTTTGCACCAGTTTTCCTGGAGTTGTGCTCAGATCAGTAGCCATAGCAAAAGTGTGGCGTGCAAAGAAAAGCTGGAGTTTTCTCCATATGTACATGGCTGCTTTTCTTTTAACCACTACTGACTTCCAGTATACATCAAAGGTTTGCACTGATAACGCTGTTGAACAAGCATGCAATGTTGACATCAAAACTCAGAGTGTCTTTCTCCATAGCTGGAGGCTAAGGAGGTTCTTTTAAAGATACTCTTGATAGCTTTTTTTTTTTTTTTCCAATTGGGAGGAAAAAGCTCTGAGGCCATTTGTAGCTCACTAAGTTTTCTATGTCACCGGTTAAACGTATAATTGGATGCATGATTCATGCGCTAATTCTGTGACTTGAAGCTGATTTTTTTCCCTGCTATCATATAGTGGAGTTGTGTATTTTAATGTGCCCGCTTAGCTTAGGCAGTGAAATGCATAGACAAGCTACACAGAAAAGAATCTGTACTGAAGGGCTTTTTAAAGCCTGGTATTATTACAGGACTGTCTGTCTTTGAAATGTATCAAAATTCTTTATAAAGTGAAATTAATGAATACCATGCATGATACAGAGCATGATCGTACCCCCAGCGTTGAATTAGAACACACACCTTACCCAGCAGCAGCTCTGTGAGGTTGTTTAAATCGTGACGTGATGGAAGGGTGCTATCAAATGAGGAATGCAGGCTGGCTTCTGCTGAGTGCAGGTAGTAACACAGTTTCCTTCACACACTGGAGTAAGTTTTTTCTCTTTGTGCAAACAGATCTATGGTATATATGCAGAGCCTTGGCTCTGAATTTCCCTAGAGCATTACTGTATTTGCAAGTTCAGGTCTCCAATGACTTGCTGAGAGCATTAATTCATGTCTAATTTAGCACTGGAGAAATCTGAAGATTTAATGCATTTAAAGATAGATGTGTCCAGGTTTCCAGGAAGGGCATTGTACTAGTATTTCTACAATTCCTGGAGTGAGGCAGTTTCTACCCTACCTAACAGGCTTGTGTTTTATAACATGACTTATGTATCAACTCAGTAATATTTCCCTGTGGCTGTAGAGAGCCTGACAAAGTAACTATGAAATACTACCTGTACTTCTCCCGTTGATGCCAGTGTTTTTAAAGATGTCATATAGATGATTTAGATGGTTACATTTTAGGTTTGGAGAAGCAAAGGAGGGGAGCAGAGCACTGTTATCAGGCATTTCGCTGATGTGTGGCTGGCAGTACTTACAGCACCATCCTTTCATGTCTCTGCTTTTCCAATGTGACACCTGCTGCTTGGAGTATCCTGGTCCTGAGGTGGATGAGGGACTCACCCTGTGCTGAACAATTAGTAGTTTGCTATGGGCAGGCATTTTGAGCACTGTCTTCCCTGACATGACCTGCCTCCCTAGCTGCAGAGCAGAGCTGGAGGGTCTCCCCTGCACTGATTCATGAGGGGAAGCTCTAATGACAGCGAAGCATGTGACAGGAGACAATTAGGCAAGGTAGTCTTACTTCAGATGAGAGACCTGTCAGCCTTAATGGGGAAAAGAACAGAGGCTTGGCTGTGTGCATGAGCCTTTAGCAGCATGTCACTGATGTCTCCTAATAGAAGGTGGAGGGGAATGCCTGCAAATCTTTTAAACTTAGAAAATGCTGACTGAGTAGTGAGGTGTCCCCTATGAAATTAGCACTTCTTAGAGCCAACTAGTTTCTTTAGTGGTCAGAGAGATCCTATCTTACTTCAGGGTTATCCTTCCCTTCCCTCACCAGCACGCTGAGGCTGCTGATTAATTGGCAGCTGCCTTGCTGTGGCTCAGAGATGAAGATGTTTGTTATCCTGGAGTGGAATCAATAACTGTGTTGCTTTATATCCAATGCCTGTGATTTCTGGCAAGCATAAGGATTTTTCTGCTATCTTAACCCTAACTACAATTTAATTAGAGGATTTTAAAGTGGGAAATACATCCATCTGTCCTGTGCAAAGGCTTTCTTATGATGATAAGCTAAGCAGCCAGAACATCAGATCTTTCCACCAGACACCTGTGTTAATTTGGAGTGCTTTTCAAGCTCCTTCCTTTCAGGTCATCTCTGTTCTGTTCTTATCTTTCTACCTTTAAGAATCTGTCCCATGCCCTCAGCAGGAGCTAGAGTCTTCCCAGTGCCAGTAAATTCTCATAATCTTTTGTTACTGTTTCCTCTTCCTTTCTCTGCACAAAGCATGTCTTATCTTGAGAGAGCAGAGCGTGGAGTGAAAACAAACCAATATATATGTTCAGTAAACATCAGGTCAAGATGCATAATTCAGTTCACCACAGCAGGGTGGCATTTCTGAGAGAGGTGTTTAAGGTACAGAAAGGGATTTTCTGGGCTATCAGATGGGAGCTGGCCTTCTGTTGGGAGAAAAATACTGGGGTTTGTGTTGCTTCATTAGAATACCAAATGAAAAAGCAGAGTGCACTGAGTGCCAAAACTGTATTTATCTTCATGCCATATTCAGCGCTTTCTCAAGGCAAATGTTCTAGCTCAGAAAGAAATTGTGAAAATGCAGGCTGATACAGCGAGTTCCAAAGTCTCTGTGCATGCTTTCAAGCAGCACATTTTGAAGTTGAATTCCTTTTCTCTCAGGAAATTCCTCAGGTTATGGATACTTGAGTTTAACGACGAACATCAAAGGTTGAATGGGATCACGCGTCTTGCTGGAAAGGACAACTGGGCAGTACCGCAGGGAAAAGAGAGGCAAGATTTAAGATGAGAAAGAGGTACCAAATAAAGACATGTGGACGAAAGACACAGAGCAGAACTCCAGTCATTTCACTAAAGGGTAGATAACAAATGCCCCCTTGATGTGAGCCATGCTTTATTAAAGTAGCAAGAGGCACTGAGCCTCGGATGATGGTGCTAAGCTTTATGGAGGAGCACTTAGATGGCATCCTTCTTGAAATCTTTGGGAGCTCTGCTGCAAGAGCAAAACTGAGCCCTCACATAAGCACTGTGCCAGGACAGGGGCAACAGATAACAGATGTATAAATGGGCATATAAACTTTATTCACTTCTGTGAAAAAAATCTGTGGAAGTGTTGAATCTTGCCACTTTAGAAAGAGACTCATGTTTCCACTACATGCTTCTCCCACTCACCTACTCTGGGGAAATACTCCACCTCCTGACAAGGACACACAGCAGGCTCTGTACAGAAAGGCAAAAGAGTAACAACCAACAAAAAGAAAAACCAGAGGGCCTTTTCTAGGTTTGAAGAGGGAGCAGCTGTGGAGGAGCTAATTCTTGAGGAAGTCTTAATTCTCTCCATGTGGTTTGCTGTGGGTTGCCTCCAGTGCCAGAGATTCAAAGACTCAATCTCAGGCCTCTGAGGAATAACACCGCCAACCAGGTGTCATATGGAATTAAGGCAGCAATAAATGTTGCATATACCTCCATGGGGGTTGGGGGAATTTTTTGAGTGGGGGTGAAATTTTTGGCTCATTTTGTTTGTTTGTTTGTTTTCCCTCTGGTGGGAAAGCTGGTGGGCAAGCACTGCAGTGTATTGCTACCTCAACGGTGTCAGTGCCACTTTTTGTGGTTTGTGGTCTTACCACTGTTGTTGTGGGCTGGCTGCATTTTGTGGTATTATTAATAAATTCAGGTCATTTCATACAACACATTGTCTTTACAGCAACTTCTAGAACCAGACTCAGAAGGAAGCCATGAAAAAAAGAATGCCAGTTATAGAAAGCTATAGACCTAAAAAGGCAACTCAGAAAGGACAGAGCTCTGCTCAGTACTGCATCATTTATAGCACTTTTTTTGTAAGCATGCCAACTTCCTTGATTTATGTGTGTGTATATTTGGACTTATTTTCTTCCTGTTATCCCAGAAATTGATTCTGTTTCGTCATGCCTCCAAGCCTATTTAAAGACCGTGAGATATTCCATCACCTGCCTGAGTTACAGTGAAACAAATGCCCAGATACTCCATTTCCAGAGGACAAGGGCATTTGTGCCTGCCTATGGAGATGAGGACAGCTGGTTTTGCTACTGGATAAATCATGGATGTCTCTGTTTTGGGTATCAGAAAATGGGCTGGTATTTGTGTGGCCTTCCCAGGATGTGTCCTCCCTCATTCTGCACTTAGAAATTTTATCTGAATGTGACTGTTTGGGGTGTCTAGGATTCTGAATAGCCTAATAGGAGTAAGCAGTGTTGCAGAAGTGTGCAGGGTGGTTTTGATGCACCTCCAATATGTCAAATTTATATTCTGGCTCTAAGCACTGTGCCCCACAAGCGCTGTGTTTGGGCTTGTCAGAGGTGGTGTCACTCTCCTGCTCAGCACATTCCTGCCAGGACAACCATGGACAGAAGCATGGCGAGACGCCTTCAGAAGCACTTACAAAAGAAGGATCACATTAGCATTTACTGAGTGGTAGCCTTCTAGAAAGGCATAGAAATCCTACATGTTCTCTGCCTCCTTTGGTTATTTACCATGACAGATTAATCTAAAGTTCCTGACTGAACCCATTGAGCACTAATATGATTATTATCCAGGCACTTTAGAGGGAAGAAGGTCTGGCAGTTTAAGGAGATGAAGAGGGGTGTGTGGAAAAATTAGAGATTTCACCCCCGGGCATGAAAGCACTGTGCTTAGAAGTGACCCATGATAGAATATGAAGAGCACCATCTACTGATGCAGAAGAAAATGAACCATTTGTATACAAAGCCTTTTTTTTTGTCTTTGCCTTCACCTTAGTCAAGTTGTTGGTGGCTTTCTGAATGCAGGCTTTAACCTGGATTTTGATTGTCAATAGCAAGATATTTTAACTATTGACTCCCCTTGCTCATGGTGCTGATAGAGAAGAGGGTGCGTTTATACACGGTCTGTTCTGACCCTCAGCAATCCCAGCAAAGAAGGGGCCTCGTTAGCACCCTTGATATGCATAGATATGCCTGCCAAATATATCAGCTGCCTGCCTAATCCTTATTGTCATGGCAGTTGCTTTCAGTATCAGTTTAGAAAACCATGTTGAGCTTCCACAGACCGTCATGGTCTCTTTCCAGTGCCAGCTTCCCTCAGCTTCCTAGCTGAAAGCTGAATGGTTTGTGACAACCTTACCCGACAGCTTGATGTGCTCCATGCTTGGAACACTCCACAAACTTCAGGGACTTGATACTGTCCTAGTTTGTTGGGCATGGGTGTGGGTCATGAAGGTCCTTTTGCTGTCAGCTCCTAGGCAGAACGTTCTGTGTTCACCTTAGAAATTTGGAATCATCTTAAAATGAAAGTGCACTTTTTGCCCCTCTGGATCTCGGTCAGCCCAATCTGCACCCCTCTGCTGTGGAGGACTAACTCTATATTCAATCTTGTGTCCTCATCACTGACTAGTGCTCCATCATCAGGGCCACTTCTTCAGTGTTAGATTGGGCGTGAAGTTGCATCATTCACAATGTCTAAATTAGACAGTTTAAGTTTGCCCTAAGTGAGCTCTGACAGGAACAATTAGACCCGCACAGATATCTGTGTCTCAGATGTTGCAGTCTTGCTATCCTGTTACTGCCTGATGATGTATAAAGAGAGAGCACAGCCTTGCTTCCTATTTTACAGAAGCACAAGGCTGCCTCTTTTGTTGTACACCAGCACCACTTAGTGCTGAGATGTTCCAGAGGTCACCAATACAAAAATATGTTTATCTATGAAGTTATTTAATTTCAAAGAGAAGCTGAACTTCGTGGGGTTTGTTTTAGCACTTAAGTACTTTTTGTTCTCTTTGCTCTTCCTTCCCTGCCCACCTCCACTCTTATGGGACTTGCAGCCTCTTTTCCTGCTGTAGCAGTACATTTGTCAAGTAACCCAGCTACAACTCCTCTCTTGGGCCAGCCCTTGCCAGCCATCAGCCAGTCAATTCTAAAACTGTACATCCAGCAACTGCTGCAGTTACAAATTTAAAAATTCTGGGTGTTCTGTGTCTCTAAGTTTCTGGAAACTCTAATAGAAATGAACAGATTGAAAAAAGTCAGAATATTAACAAGGGAAAGAGAATCTTAGAACTGGTTATTCTATTTGGTGAGGAAAAGAAACAAAAGTGATCTTCATGATAGTGAAGTGCTACCAGCTCAGGGTTGGTTTTAGTTTGGGGTTTTTTCCCCCTCCATTAATCAGCTGATTTAGTAGAGAGATTTTCTTCTTACAAACCTTGTTTTACAGAAACAGAACTATCTGTTTAGTTTAGTTTAGTACAGATGATTACAGAGAGGGACAAGGATCTTTTTTCCTGTTTACTCCATTATTCTGAACTGGAGGAAAAAAACAGATCTTGAACCATGGCAGCATCTCATTTTCTAGGAGGGAAAAGGACAAGTAAACCATTCAACCATTCAACTCTTCTGAACATGTTCTTCCTGATGTCAGGGAAATGTAAAACTTGAACGAAACTACTGCTGCCTTACCTTGCTCTGAGACATAAACATGAGCAAAAAGAAATATGTAAGACTTTTATGCATCATAAGCTTGTACCAAATGATATGTCTGGCACCTTACATATTTAAATGTGACTCTTGGAATACAGGCTCGAGATGTTTCATAGCTAATTATTTCTTTCTTTGTCACAGATGGTGATTTCGTGGTCCCTTTCTGAACAAGCAAAGACCAGCTAGTGCTTGTTTGCCAGCAGTAGTGCCTAAAGCAAGACAGAGGAGCGAGCACAGGCCACCCGAGTAGAGCTCCCCTACATAATACTGGGCAGCAGAAACTGTTGTTTGTGACACACCAGATTCTAAATGTTTGGACAATATCCAGATGTTTTGATCGAAGTTCTGTGAGCGCAAATAGTCTGCATTGTCCTCTCCAAACCCCTCCTTGGCCTGGTACCCACGTGTAGTAGAAAACAGCAAAGTACAGAGGTGACAGCTGAAGAAAGATCTTTGGGATGAGGGCGCAGGGGAAACGGAGACTCCTCTCATTTAACGTGCCCAGCAGTCCTGCATCAGTGAGGGACTAGGGCCTAAATACCCTCAGCTAGTAGGAAAATGCATCAAGCTGATGAAAGCACTGGCTCTTTTTATTTCACTGTGAAGGTAAGAATATTCAAAAATACTTAATAACTTACTGTGGAACAGCCCTTATGCTTATGTAAGTATCTATTTACACCTGGGTTTGACTATCATCATACTCTTTGTTTTTCACACAAGAGTGGGGAAGTGTGAAGATACAACAGTGTAAAGTTTCTAAGTTTGTCACACTTATCTGTCAAAACCTGCCAGACAAAGGGATCATTTACTTGCTCTATACTTTATTTAGGCCACTTTCTTATATCATTGTAAGACTTCACTGCAGCTTCCTGTTCACTCAGCAAGTGAACTGAAAGAAGACTTCATTGATTCTTTTTTCTCTGCTAAGTAATTTGGTTGTAGTAAGTGATTTGTACAGTAAAGAAAATAAAATTGGCAATTGGTGAGAGATTCCATAGCTAGAAGAATTTAATATTTCACAACAAAATATATTTAGAACTAGAAACTGATCTCCAAATTGGATAGAAGAGTTTGAGATCCGTATTGTTTTTTACAATGAGTAGTGCAGCTGTTGTATCTTTGCAAACTGACTGGAAGGAATTAATGATATAGTTTAATTTTTAGAACTGTTTCATTATCCTAAAAAAAAAAATGTGTGTAGGTAAAAAAAAAAAGCACATTTGTTTGGGGGCTTTTGAACTTTGTATCTCTTCAGGTTTGAAGCTCAAGCAGATCTTGCAGCAAAGATTATGCTTCAGGCACAGCAGTGTCAAATAATGCACTTCATGACACTTCTCTTCTGTAGAATTTGAGGGGTTTGTCTTAAGCTGAAAGGAAAGATTTTATCTGTAACCTATAACACTAACAAAGTAAAGCTAAACAGAAATACAAAAGTGTTCTAGCTGCGTATTCGTCATTTGCTCCATGCCAATGAGCCGCAAGTCTTAAAATCTTGTCTTCAAACTTGAGTTTTTTCTAGGAATTACTTTTCTTGTACTACAGTCTACTCTTGGGAAGTTTTGGGAACAAGTTGAGTGAGACCTTATGTGTTGTCTTGGTTTCAATGTTGCTTGTTTGTTTAGTAGTAATTCTAATGCTTTTATGGATATTTTCCTTTCTTTTGGCCTTTTTCTAAGGCCAAAAAACCATCTAGATAAAAAAAGCCCTGTCTCAAAGAATTCCTGGTTGTTGCCACACATGAAGTTTGTGGAAGACTGATGATTTAGTTGGATCCCTGCCCTGCCTATCCAGGCACAAAGGTAGGAGGGGGAGCAGTGGCAGGTGACACAGAGACAAAATCTCTGCATCTGAAGTTAATAACTTATCTAATAACTGATCACTAACAGCGTGGCGGGAGGGGAGGGGGGTGGGCAGGCTCCCATTGCCTGCCCGTGGTTTGCATCAACACTGGTACCTTATTTAGCCTTATAATCCACTGAGCATTCAACTACTGCCAGCCCTCTCTGTGTCCCTGTGGGGACACAGCCTTGACCCCTGCCTTGTGTGTCCCCTGTGGGGACAGTCTGACTCTCCCGCAGGAGCCTGAACTCCCACAGCCCCAGGGAGAGCCCAGTCCAGGGCGGGCTGGAAGCACAGGTGCTGCAGGGGACACAGCAGGGCTCTGCCAGACGTGAGTCACTGGTGCCATTTGCATCTCATGTTGAGCACTAATGACCTTTATAGATGTGTGTACCCATGATAATGCCATTCTTTTGTGGTGTCAAACTTGATATTAGCCAATTGTATATTTACCCAATGATTATATGAAAGGCAATATGCACCTTTTTCTGTTTGAGTAGCTGGCCTAGAAATCTCACAATTGGAGTTGGTAGCATTCACTGTAGGTATTTTCTACCAAAAGGTCACCTTAAATGAGATCTAAAATTTTCATTAAAAAATTGTTTTGATGTTTCATTTCGCAAAAAGCTTGAGCAAGTATTTCTTGAATACGTTCTTGAATCCCCTGTTTCAGAACCATGTCACCATATATTTCTTCCCTTAAAAATTGTGGATAAATACTACTTTCTTTTCAAAAACTCATTTTAAATGGTTGACTTTTTGTCCACTTTGGGGTCAAAGCTTTTTGAAACCTTGGACTCCTTCAAAGGACAAAGTGCATTGTAACTATGACTAGTCAGACTAATGACTAATGTGCCTCTACAGTGTAACATGTTCTTCTAAGTTTATTATCAAAACAACTTTTATTACTTCGACTGGGTCTACGAGGGGAAATGAGAACACTAAATGGAACAAGGACTGAAGAGACAGGAAGCTATGAAACAAAAATAATACATAGATGTAAGGGAAGTAGAAAAATACATGGCAAGGAGAAGTAATTAGTGCAACAAAAGACATATGTAGCCAAACAATGAATAGAACCGAAGATACCTGAATGAAAGGGGGCACATCTATAAAAAGGAAGACCACAAAGCAAAGAGCAAGAAGGGTTTGTATCAAGCCAAATCTCCAGGGACTGGAACATTTCCATCCCTCACCTGCAGCAAGCAGTGAGCTTGTAGGGTAGCTGGTTAGCACCCATGACATGTTAGGTGACTTGCTGAGGGCTTCAGTAAGCTGCTGTCTGCTGCCTCTCCACTGTTCAAAATGCTGCCCACCTCTGCGTGGTAACAACAAGCCCAAGAGCACCCTAATGGAAAAGCTTTTACTGGGGCATAGAGTAATGTAGCAGTCAGCTCCCAGAAAACAGCTCTGGGACTCTCAGTGGGCAAGAGCAGTGTCTGGGAAATCACGAAGGGATTGTTGAATGCAACTAAGCAAATTAGAGGAATCAGACAATGGTTTAGAAGATGGATGCCAAAGGCATGAGAAAAGGTCATTGACCTTTCATGATATGCAGCCCTTGTTAGCAGCACTGCTGCACAGTGAATAATCATTTCTTCAGGTTGGTTGCCTACCTGGCTGATAAACCCATTTGAACCTTTGTAATTCCATCCAGTACAATTCACCATACCCTCTTCAAATCTTAATTCAGTCCCCTACTCCCATGCCCTATTTCAGCTCTGTGAGAAACAAGTGAGGCTAAAGCCTATCTTTCATATTCCTGCACAAATTGAAGGCTAGCTAACCATGCTGTGCAGACTCCTGGTAGTAGTAGCTGAGCTGTCCTTTTGATAGTGAAAGCAGTGTGTGGCTGCAGATGTGGTGTCCAAGAAAATTAATTTCCTCCTGAGGGTCTTGGCAGCAGGGTTCCAGGCTCCGTACTAATATGTCTCAGCAACTATCCTAGACCTCAGTCTTTCTCCTTTTAATTCCTCAGTATTTTATGTCAAGGAAGACAGTGAGAAATCAGTTCCCTTCTGAGGGTCAGGAAGAGAACAACTGCAAGAGTTCCAAGTAAAACTGGATCAAACTCATTGAGCAGGAGCTGCACAAAAGATTTAGGGAGTTGCTTGGTGGGTTCATAAACTAACTGCTGGAGCAAATACCAGCAACAACATGCAGAGAAGGGTTATAATGGCAATTCTAGGCTAAAAAAGGGATCTAATTCAAAAGTCCTTCACTACTGGGGTTCGGAGAACATGTGAATCCTGCTTCCTTCTTCACCCACACTTTCATTTTGGGTGACAATTTGTAATGAAGGAGTAAACTGGATTGTGGTGGAGAGAGCAGGCTGCAGGAGGTCTGCTGACAGGATACCCTTTGCCTGGATGGCTAGAGCAGGGTGTAGCAGAGCAAACCAATGTCCCCTTCTGTGAGCTATTTTGAATCCAGGAAAGGTGGGATGTGACCCTCTGAAATACGATATATTGAGTTCAGGCAGGTGGTATAATTTAATTTGGACTCAGCCATAATGATATCTCATCATTTGGTCAGTGCTGGCAACCCAGGACCTAACTATTCTTAAATAGTTCTGTATATTCTTGCAGCTGCAGTTCCAGCTCTGCTCTTCTTGGCTCTAGCACTTGCTTCATCACTGTGCTACTGTAAGAGGGAGCACGAAGAGCAAACTTGCTTCCATTGCCAAGTGAACCTAAAACACAGTTGCGTTTGGAGAACACTTGGGTTTGCCTCCAGAGTTTTTCTGAAGCCTACAGAAACATGCAAAAGGGGTGGGGGATGCATACAAATCTCATGAATACTACAAAACTGGTAAATTCTGGGGTGTGCACAAATCCTTTACCCAAGCAGTGACAAAGTTTGGAAATTCTCTGACTGAGGGAAATGGCTGGTTTACCTACTCTGCTCCCTTTCTGCTTTGCAAGAAATAGCTGCCTTTTAACTGGAAATTTAAGTAGGTAACACAACCCATTCCCTCCTATATCTTGTTTAATTCCTCCTCATGCAAGGCTGACCAAAGAAGAGTTGAAAACCTGGATGACTTCTCAGTATGTACATACCCGTATTTTTTTGAATATCTAGTTTTTGGAAGCTACTCCAACACACAGCTATCTTACAAAACTACCTTAAAAACAAAAATTAGCTTACAAGCCAGACAGGTAGTGTGTGGGTTTGGGTTTGGGGTTTCTTTTTTTCTCACTTCTGGGAAAACTGCTGCAGATTGGAGAATGCCACTATACTGAAAATTACTGTGAGAAAGACTTGGTTTTGATGATGATCATCTGTCTTCAAAATGAAAAAAAAACCCATTTCAATACTCTTGCCTACATTTTAAACTTTGGTGTAAAATAACTTCATTTCAAAGATTACATGTACCATGGACTAATTAATGTTTTGGGGAAGGTCCTTGGACTGAAAAGCAACACAAACATTTTCTTCTCATCTGCTTAAATTTTTGAGGCACTTGAGTTTTCTGAAAGTCTTCCTGTCCTAAATCACAGAATCATAGAGTAGTTTGGGTGGGAAGGAACCTTTAAAGGTCACCTAGTCCAACCCCCCTGCAATAAGCAGGGACATCTTCAATGAGATGAGGTTGCTCAGAGCCTCGTCCCACCAGACCATGGACACTTACAGGGATGGGGCATCTACCACACAGCACTCTGTTGGCTCTGAGACTGGCCTGCAAGTTGCTACACAAAATTAAATTTTAAGACTCTCAAGAAAAAAGAAGAAAAGCAAGGCTTATGCTACTTGCATGCAGTGCTAAATCAGTGGGTTTTTCAATGTGCAAAAATGCACTATGTCTGTAACTTTTCTGGCAAGCTATAGGAAGAATAGAAGGAGAACATCATTATTTTTTTAGTTCAGGGTCATTCATGTTTCACTCTTGGTACTCAGTCTTCTAATATGCATAGCCATATATAACAAGGAATCTCTTGGTGGCTGTAGATGTGATCCAGCAGATGATTTTCTTTGAAGCTGGAAAGAACATGAAGAAAACCATAAGTTATTTAATGCATTATTTTGTAGTTGCATTGGTAAAGGTACATATTAAAATACTGGAGTTAGATTTCCTTGTAATTAGGTTATTATGTACATATTTTAGGCAAGGACATTAAAGTTCCTGGGGTGCCAGAAATACGAATGCTGTTTCAAAAAGTAGACGTATAAATAAGTAACTATCAGTATTACATTGCTTGACAAGACATTACTGCAAAAACACGAAAATAGGAATAAAGGACAAATTTTTTATGTGTTCTAAATATTGCACAATCTACCCATGTGACTATTTTGTACTTAGTGTTCTGGACTAATATACATTTGCATACATACTTACATGTGTATGTACACATTGCTTCATGTTCCAGTTCTCACTGTCAGGCCCCCAGAATAACTCAGCAGTTTACATGCATAATTACTATAATATTTATGTAAAATCTTACCACTGTTACAATTTATTGCTTTTTCTGCCCAGTAGGCTCCTTTCTTGGAGGGCAGAAAGTATCCTGGAGGAGGCACTATATTTATCTGTGGTTGCAAAGTGTCAAACACATAATAGGTGGAACTAAAAGTGAACTGAATAACAGGTAAGTCCTTTGTCTTCTGTCCTGACACTAAATAGAGGTTTGGGCCTCATGCAGATCATAGACAATATCTATTAAGCTATTTTCAAGTGATCTTCTTTTGGGAAAGCATTAAGCTGAAGTATTTTTTACTTAGCTTTGTCTTCTTCAGCAGCACAGCTACCTAGCCTATAAATGGTACCTTTTATTCCCCTCATGTTTAAACATTTCTTAAAGTTTCAATATACTAATTTCCAAATCTGTTCATCTAAGTCAATGTTCCCTCTCCAGCACTTAGAATGCAAATGCTGTGAAATAGTGTTGCATTAGAAAGTGCTAATTAGCTCAACACGAAACACTAAAATGAAGAGAGTGTAGGTAGGTTATCTCCATCAACCTACTAGATTTTTTCCTAATAACTTTCTCATTAATTTAAAAATACATCTTCTAGTCTCTCATGGCTATTGAATGAGTCCTACAATAGTTAAATAATATGAAAAGACTGAATGCTTTGCAGATCTCTAAATGGCCACTTGAAGTTATTTAAATCTTACAGCTGCTTTTCTTAAATAATATCTTTTGATAATGAAACTAAGCCTTTTGAAAGCTCATCTTTCTTCCTTTTGAATATAAAAGGAGATCAAAACAGAATGTTTCATGGGAAGACAGTAAAATCTTAAATTATGGAAAGTTCCTGCCCCCCATTAATAAACCAGAGATTGCAACAGGCTCAGAGGGGAAGCGAGCTGAGTTTTGGAGTTGCCAGTAAGACCCTCACTGCTTCAGTGGTAGGAAGGAAAGGGTGATTCAGAACCATTCTGCTTAGTCTTACACCAAATGGGAATTTTTTCCCTTACTTTCAGCATCAGCAGTCAATAGAAAACATTCCCATTTGGATATTTTAGGATTTGAGATGAACTCAGAACTTTTCAACCATTTTCCTAAAGCTGCCTTAAAATACTGTTTCACATCTGAGTAGAACATTAGAATAACAGGATTAACAGGAGAAAGTTGAGTCGTAGAGAAACTTGAGGCAATGTATTGTTCAACACCTTAGAGTTGTGTGGTTTCTAATGATAAACCCACCGAATTTTTTTCCAGTTTCCCTGTTTTCCAGATTAGAATAACACTTGCAGAACAGCTTTGTCACACTGAAGTTTCAGGACCCAACTTTAATCTTTAGCATATTTCCTTTGTGTTTGGGTAACAAGGACAGCAAGTGAGAACAAAATAACACAACACCGCTGGGGTGTCTCTTTGTTCAGATTATCGGATTTTGGCAAAGCAACAGGACAGGAAATGTGACAAATGCAGAAGAAAAGAGGGGACCTGTAACAAGAACTGGAGGAATAGAGAGTTTGAGCTAATTCATCAAATCTGGCATTGGTGGCAACTGATCAGCTCTGTGCATCAAATCAAATTTTCCTTAATTTACACCTGGGAGATACATGTAAGAGATATTTTAAAACATATTTTAGGAGGGGGAAAAAAAATGGAAAGCAGCTGCTACTTAGTAATATTTGCCTTATTTTCTTGAGCTTAACAGAGGGTCTACCAGCTCAACTCAGGTTTACCACAAGGATTCAGAAATACTTTGTTGAAGACTCTTTGCTTTATCTCAACCTTTATTTTCCAGATTATTGCTGGACCAAAGTAGGAAACACGCATTTTTTCATAACTGAGAACAGCTGTTGCAGGTGCTGTGCCTCAGAATCTGTGGGATCTTACACTGATTATGGCATGAGAAAGGAATTGCTCAGGAAATCAAGCTACATATGTCCATATGCAAAAAAACATTGCTCAAATTTAATTGGGTAGGATTACAAGTGAAAAATGGCCTTTATTAGCATAATGTTATTTTCAGGATACTCTTAGGGATTAGGAGTTTCTCCAGAGACCATGCAGACCACATTCATCAACAGAAACCAACAGCAACCTCACTTCAAGAAAAACTTCTGATTTACATAACTAGCCTTGAGTCATGATGCAGGTTTTATAAATGACTTTGTCGATCTAAAAGATGCTTGCTATTCAAATTATGAAGCCCCTGTGAGTACAGGCCCATTTCTCTGAATAGAGAGACCATGAAAACATCAGTAACTCTGACATAAAACTGATGTATTGTGTAATAATGTTTCACATAGAACCCAGTGCTTCATTCATCAGCAATGTCTGTAGCTGGGTTTTGTTCAGGTTACAAATGAAACCCTGAATGCTTCAATCACATCACAGATGTTAATAAAATGGCATAATAGAGAGGCTGAGCGAGATGAATTTCAGATGTAATGACTCTTTCGAGCCAAATGCTAACAAAGATTAGTGGAGGAGGATGGATGGGAATCTCTGCTTTAGAATTATGCTGAGCATCTTCCTATTGATAGCAAATTGATCGATCTGCTGTGGAAGAAGGAAATAGATAAAAGGCAGGTTTCTTACCTACCTGTCAGCTTGCATAATTCAGCGCATTCTAGCAGCTTTGATATATCACTAGATGCTGGTTTTGAACATTAACTTTCCCTACACATAGATCAAAATTATTACAGGGAAAGCTAGGAGTTAAAATCCAACAGAATGACAATTTGGTAGGAAAGGTGAAATGGGGTAGAGACCAGGGTAGGAAAGAAAGGATGAAAGACACAGGATTCAGAAATGTCTAAGGATAAATTTAAAGCTAAAATGCAAAGCAACTCATATAACTGAAAGCTGCTTTTTTTTTTCCTCTTACAGTAATCCATGTGTGTATTAACAGAGACAGTGACAGAGAGTAAAGAGTTAAGCCTTCTTGACCACAGCCTGGCTCTGGAACTCCTCTGAGCAAGCCCCAGAGATTTAGTTTCATTTCCTTAAGAGCTCCTGGCATGTGTTTGCAGCACGGGAATAACACTGCTTCCTGATAGCACCGACTTGCATCACGTGTGAGTAGGTAAGTGTGACCACGAGAGACTCATGCACGGGAGGTCAAGCCTATTCAAGTTGCTAGCCAGAGTGAAAGCCAAGTGCAGCCTGCCCACTTCCCTCAGTAAATGCCCACTGCTTTGTATCTGAAAGCAGCTGAGACAAAATTAAAGTAAGCAATGCCTCCTGTGAAGCATACCTGCCCTTGCCTTTATGTATCCCTAAGTATTCCACTCCCTGATCCTTTCTCTCCAAATGCTCTGCTCATGGAAGGGACGAAGGTTTTCAGAGGTGCCTATTACAGCAGTATGTCCTTACCAAGAACAATCTCTTCTATCTGTCATCGTTGGGGTTGCATTCAGACACAGGAACATCAACAAGGCTGTAACAGGATTGTTAGGGAATGTATCTTGATTTCCATAGGAGGTTGTGTAGATGGATCTGTGGGCTCCTGTGCTGGTATACTTCTAATTAACTGCAGGGCAGTGGGGCTACTCAATATCTCACCGTTTCACTTGTTAGAAATTATTTATTATTTGGGGGAAAAAAGGGAAATAGCTATATAAACTGCAGAATTCTTGCAAATGTGTCAGGTTCCCTTTGAATTGCTTCTGAGATGCCATGATAAATCTTACCTGATGTTTTTTGCCACTATCCTTTTCAGGAGAAAGCTACTTTTACTTTTAACAAGGATGTAGAAAAGCATGCCGTTTCATTATTTCTCACATTGAAATCTCAGATTATAGTTAATCCTGTGCTTTTCAGATTTACACTTTTGATTCCCACAGGACTACAGATCTGCTCCTGAAAGCTTTTCTCTCCCGCCTCTCATCTTGATCCCACATGCTGTTTTTCAAGGTGACACGCTGCTCTTCAAACACAGGAGGAGGTGGGGAGGAAGGGGAGAGCAGAAATCATTCCATTATAAATTGGTGCAAAATGAAATAAGACTTTAAAACCTTACAAAGAAAACATTTAATCTCCCAAAGTATTACAGGGCCAGTGCATCCCCACCTTCTGCATCCCCCAAATCCTATGAGATAACACCAGGAATAAGCAGCTGGCACAATAAAAAATGCCAAATAAATTATTTTGAACTGCTTGAAAGTATGAGCAAAAAAACTGGAGATGGATAAAAAGCACTGGGAGCATGACAAGAATCTGGGAGTATTAGGCCCCTAGACTTCTGCATAATGGCTGTCACTCAAATGTGTCTAGTTTAGACTTGGGGAGGTATTAAATCCACTGGAGACTTTTTGATCTGGGTATCATCTTGCATGAAATTTTTCATGAATTGCTGCTTTCTTTCAGTATTTTGATGATGTTTCTTTCTTGGCTAAATGAAGAGAAGTATTTATGTGAGCTCTGCAATTTGAAGATGTTTTCAAGGAATATCATCTGAATGCCTATCTCTGTTTTTCAATGTGTCCTGTAAATCACTAGGCAAGAATGAGGAGGTGGTGAGGTGCTGCTGTCACCTGGTGCCCCTGTTCCTTCACACACTCTTTGCAGCAGAATGCTCTGGTGAGTGTCCTGGTAATTGCTGGGGTTTTGTTGTTTTTTAACCTGATGCCTCTCCATTCCTGAAGTTTGAAGTATTTGCATAGCTGTCGTCACTGCCTCTCACTCCAGAGAGGAAACTGAGGCAGAGAAGAGAAGAATGAATTGCACTCAAGGAGACAATGTTAATACATAAATACAGTTCAGGTTTTAGTCCTTGTCTGGTGAATTGTTCCCAGGGTTACTCACTCCCTAGCAAAGCAGAGTTGAGGCCATACAATGTTCCTTTCAGATGCAAACTGTAAAAAGCTTCCGAGGTATCTAATCCCAAGGCAGTGAACCCATACTTGTAAATCACATCTGTACTGACACAGATTTTCCAAAACGTAGTTAATTTGTAATGTAACTGACCTTTTGAAAAGTCAGATGTAACTGAAGATCTCCTACATCCTTATTCCGCTCTGGCAATAGGGATGAAAACAGCGGCTTCAAAAATTTCTCAGTAGGGTCCCTTTTTTTAAAGTGAATTAAGAAATGGATGAGATGGTTTGGGGTTTTTCTACCTCACTTAGGACATACATTACTTTAAAGCAAAACAATTACCCATGGCCATGACTGTGACAGTTGCACAAGTTGCCACAACGGTGGCAGATGCAGCTGACAGGGTTAGCATCTGATGTCTCAGAAGAGGCTTGTGATACCTTTTACTCCTAAACCGAAAGTAGCACAACTTTAAAACTGAGTCCCAGTCCTGATAACTTTTTGCACACTTTCTTAAAATGAGATCAAAATATGCCTCCCAGCTATGAGCAGAGCCTAAATTCATGAACTAGGGAGGAAAGGGAAGGATGGGTGAAAAGATTTCATTGTTACAAATCAGATCCACAGATTGGAAAGCAGGCAAAAACACACATCTGTGATAGGAATGTTTTAAAAAAAAACTTCTCTAAATAGCAAATGTACACATCTTTTCTTTAGAAGTCCTTTTTGCTTCAGAGCACCTTGTTAAAGTAGAATATTAGTAAACAGGGAAGACATTGGCAGAGATCAGGACCCCTCTGCAAGATAAAAGCCAAAATCCATATGTATGCCATCATTGTTTGCTTATTGCAGGCATAAGTGTGGCAAGGAATATTGGATTTCATTTCCAAGACATAAACGTTTGCTATGTGGATAAATGAGAAGTCACTAGCAGTGAACTGATATGTGAAATATATGATTTCTCCACCACTTTGCTACTACTTACCTCCTCCAAACCCATGATTAGAGCACACCTTTATGCTGAAACAGGAGTGATATATAGAACTGTAAGGAATCCTGGGAATTATTCATGGTTATACTGGGTCTCAGCCTGTGGATAAGCACAGGATTTCAGTATCCATGACTACTGTTGTAGATTTGAGGCTCTAAGATTATTGTGAATTTAACTTTCATTCATTGAATGCCAGATAGTCTTGGGGTTTATTCTCTTGTGTAAGCATCCCATGTTTAGGCTATATATTGAGAAGGAAGGTTTGAAAAGAGAGGTTATCAAAGTCCTAGTGTGTTCCATTGCTGCTTGCTTCCAGGTGTGGTGGTGGTATTCAGCATGCTGCCTGGTGTGTGGAGGGTCCCCTAACTCTTGGCTGGAGAGTCTTCACTCACCAAGGCTGCCACTCAGAAGACTGCCTTCAAATTTGTTTTTCCCATCATCTTCAGAGATGGTGTCTTCAGTCTCAGCCTGTGTGTGCTCAGAATACAAGGTTAGTTTCTTCTGGGTGTTGTTTAGGAGCTGCCTGTTCTGGTAGAATTCAAAGGCAGCATCAGACAGAGACTTGAAATTGAATATAAAAGCAAGTAGTTCTGATGTGCCACGTTTAACCTAGGCTGTGCAGAGAAATTAACCTTAAAAGATTTGTGTGTTGTTCTGCTCCTTTTCTAGCTCTTCAGTTAATAAGCATTAATTAGTCCTAGGTTTTCACAGTAGTTTAAAGAATCATTCACATCTTGCTGTAATCGCTTATTAGCGTTACCGTACTTAAAAATAACCTCTATTATAAGGATTGTGTTAGGATTCTGGAACCAGCACTAATAATATTGTATAGCACTTGTCAACTATACAGCCTTGAAGTGGGGACATGCCCAGCTGTTGTCCTACAACAACTAGTTTAACATCTCTGGTTTGTATGGAGGTCAGTGGGAGAATCCTGTTCATTTTGTAATTCACACAAATTATTCTGCAAAAAGGGTTTTTGAGGGGAACCCACATAAACTAAGCCTCTCACATCTAAGAATGGTCTAGCTTTGATTAAGCACCAGAGCTGGATACCTAAAGTCCTTTTCTATACACCATCCACTGAAGAAGGTTTGTGTAATCTGCCTTTTCTACAGAGCCAAGTGCAGTAGGACTCATTGTCACTTACAGCATTTCCACCAGCACTGACCACTGGGGGCAAAGCAGCAGGTGCCTGCTTTGTGTCCTCGCCTCAGAGGGATTTATGCACGTGCACGTCACACTGGGATAATGAAACTATGAATCCCTGCTTAATTTTGGTAAGTGTCAAAGCACTGGAGAAACCTAACTGCAGGCGAGAGCATCTTTGTGGGGCAGTCCTTTAAGTGGCTCTTGGTTTCTCCAGAGGGTGAAAGAGGTATTGCATTTTTCCAAGCTATTCAAGGGCTTAGAGATTTCAAAGTGCAATATTTCAAACTCAGTTAACGGTGTTCTTAGTTTAACACGGAGCTGCAAAGGACACTTCTAAGTACTACACAGAGCTTGTGCCGCATGAACTTTGAAGTACTTTACAGCAGAAAAATACCCACAGAAGTCAGCACACCTTTGTGCTCCTAAGGCTCTGGAGCATTTTTGAAAATGTTAAATTCAGATTCAGCTCCTCAAATGTTATAGCCAGAAATAGTCCTATCCACATTAGTTTCTTGATTCAAGGAAACTGTACCTTTTTCTGCGTGGATTTTAGTGAAAAAAAAATAGCTAAATATTTCTTCACCAAAAGCTGGGAGCTTACAGAACTTGAGAGATGAATAATTCATGGATTTGGGGAGGACACACAACTAAGGAAAGGGATGAAAATAATTCTTTTTGCAAGTTTATCTGTAATAATCGCTGCAATGAGCGAAAAATGATTTTTAGGTTAGGATAATGGAAAGCAGCAGGCTGCACGTGGAACAGACCAAAGAACATGTTAATACATCTGCAGAACAGATAGAATTCAATTTACCCTTTTAATCATCATAGAAGATTCACCAGAAGAATCACCACATTCTCATGCAAGAGGTCTGGAAGAAGAAGCAGGTGGAGAAAAGATGGAGCATTTCAGCTAACTCATGAGAACTCAAGTTTTAGAGTAAACTCTTGCTTTTGTAGTCAAGACAGGTATCTTTTCTATGAGGAAAACATTATTTATTTCCTCTTCCCTTTTTAATCAGTACACTTCTCCCAAATTGGGCAGAGTAATTAGTCTGAAAGCTTTATGGAATAACAAATATAAATGTTTATTCTATTATATTTAATTAAAAATGTCATACTTCCATTTTCTAATTACCTTTCACTTATAAGGTTGTGCATATCACTTTAATGACTTTTCAATTATTTTTCAATTAATTGGTTTTAATTTCCATGCTCTTTTATTAGGGATGTCTGCAAATTACTCTGTGGATGAGTGAGGAGGAGTGTTGCAGAAGGTTCTGCTTCCATTTCTTTTTGTGAAAAACAAGCTGGTGAAATGGAGTCAAGCATTCAGCATGAATTAAAAGCTCACACATGTGAAATTTGGAAAGTAGTTTGCAACTATAATTTTAGCTGTGATCACAGAACTGAATTGATGCCCTAGAAACAATGCACTTGGTGAGTACTTGAAGCTCACAGAAATTGCCTTGCTTCCAGGGAATGGCCTGAAGTATAAGAGCTCCAGGTCTGGGCCAAGAATCCCACCCAGTTCCTGGACTCATGGTTAAATCAGAATGTGTTTTGTTCTCAGTATTAGGAACAAAAACACCACCACCAACAACAAAACAGAGTGTAAATAGGATTTTTAAAATATTTGAGACAAAAAATTCAGATAGAGGTAAACTGCTTTCATTTGCTCCAGCTCTAAAATGGCTTCCCAGAAAAAGTATGGCCTGTCATAGCAGCAGGGACACAGTATGCAGATATACACTACAAGCTGCTTGTGATGCTACATTGCCTTTTGAACTGATAAATTAAGTTTTTAATTACTGAAGTGCTCTGTCTGAAGACAGCCAATATTTGATGTTCCAAGGGCTGATTAACATTTCCTGTGACCCATAAAACTGGGCATTTTCTCTTACATTGCAAAAATCCTGGGGGAAAAAAAAGCCACTATTTATTTTCCTAGATGGTAAGAAAGAATCTGCATCCCACTGGTAATCAGTAAACCATTTACTTCGATTATTTCTGGTGTTTGGCTTCTTCCATCGCACTGCATCAGTCCTAAATGGAATAACAATGCTGTCCCAAATTAGAGAAGAGTAAATAGCAGATGGAAAGGGATAGCAGTTCAACAGTCTATAAAATATGTATGAAAATGATCAAAATTCTTAAAAGTTATTAAGGTTTTTTGAAATAGCTGGAGGTTCACTAAGCAGAACCACAAGCTATGACCTGAAAGAGACACTCTTACGCTCAACTATAGAGACAGACAAACCAAATGCCAAGTTGATTAAGTGGATTCCAAAGGCAACAAGAAATCCTGTTTTGGCATATGAAACTACGGAAGGGTTGCAAATTAGAGATTCCTATTACAAAACTGAATGTCTGGGTTAAGAACCTGAGCTTTTTGCATAAAATTGGGACAAATAGAGGTGCTCAGGAATTCTGGAAGTTCAAATGTGCCTCATCCTGAGAATGTAATATGTATCAATATTGCAGCTGTTTTTACAAAGAAATACCAGTCTTTCCTATTGCAAAAAAAAAAATAAATCAGGGTTTCAGACTAAGATTTGGGTCATAAAAGGTGTTGAAAATGAAGGATTTTAAGAAGGCAAGGCTAATGCAGAGATTATTTCATATTCAGATGAAATCAATTTGCTGTAATTTCACATGCATATTAAGTAGAAAGACAGTTTGAGGAGGAGGAGGAGGAAGAGAAGTGAAACATATTCAGTTGGAAACTAATACATCCCACGTTTCACTAAGTCAAGGAGATGAAGGAGCAAGCTGGTGTGTACTTAGAGCACTGCCTGCCTCCAGCAGACAGCCAAGCTGCTCAGGAGAAGCCTCGGGTGTTGGTGTTCCGCATAGGGTACTTTAATATAAACTGCTATGGAAATAGGACTTAAAGGCTAGAAATGAAGCCTGTCCCTGAAATCTGAAAGTGATGGAGATGATCCAGAGACATGCTGAGAGCTGCTACTTTGATTAAAAAGGAGAGATTGCAGTCCATGCAGGAAGCAGGTTACCTCCCAAGTCCTACAGTTTGGCACATGCCAAGGTCCATGTTTGGTCTGTTTTCACTGCAGTACCCAGGTGTTAAAGTGCACATATAGATATGATGCTCGTATAATACAGAGAAGGGCCAGCATCTCTGTTTCAGAGATAGAAAGTGAAATGCAGAACAGTTCTCTGCTCGCTCCAGTGCTATCAAATTCTTGAGTTCAACCCTGCTGCACTTCATACCTCAAACAGCAGAATGTCTGAGTATGTGAGATCGGGGGATAATTTTAGACAATTTTAGATCATTTTTTTGGGAAATATGGCAGAAATTTCAGATCTTAACAGGGTCAGTGAAATATGAGGGTATGTTTTCTGGATTACAATCTTGCATTAAGAGTATTAACTGAATGTAATTCCTGTGTCTAAAGCTGTACATGACACACGTGTGTGTTCCCCTCCTGCAGGCACCTGAGGATTTGATGTAATGGGTGTACCTTGGCAGCTGTTGTTCCCATGGACCTCGGTAACTCTTATGAAATTTAGCAAAAGCCTGGCTAATTTAAAATGACAGAGGTGCTTGTAAACATCATCTGTGTGACAGCATAGCAGCTAATTCACAGAAGTGGGAGATGTGCAGCTGGAGGATTGAAGCGGCTTTGCACTTTTGCAGGTCATTGAGCTACAGCCTCAGTGGTGCGGGTGATGCACAGTTCACCTTGCCTGCTGCATCTCAGCTGCCACGTCGTGCTGGCCTGCTGCTGCTGAGCCACAGAAATGTAGAGTGGCCACCTGAACCACCCGTGAAGGCACTTCAATGGGAAGGCCAAACTGATGTAAATCCTGCAATGCCCTGCTGTGCTGGGAAGAGAGCACTTCTCCTGCCACCTGTAGTACTGTCCTCTGTAAGGCATCTTCGGGAGCCACAGCCCTCAAAATGGACTTTAAGGTAGAGCTGTAGTGTGGACTGCAGAGACTTGGGGCAGATGTCTCTGTCTTCCTAAAGAACAAAGATTTCTTTCAATTGGAGAGCTCTCAGGTTTGGTAAATCATACCCTGCATGTCTTGGCTCTTTAGCTTATCTCCCTTTCTCTTTAAAGACTTGTTAGAGTTATGGATAAGGAAGAGAGGTGCTGGCAGTGTGTGGTTTAGATCCCATCAGCAAGCTATTTACTTAGTGTCATCTGATCAGTCACTTCTAACCTGACACATACCCTACCCACCAAAGCCAAGCAAATGGCCCGTAGCTCTTTTACCAGTACTACTGCCAGCTCCTGGGACTGAACAAGTGATTGCTCTGGTTAGCTGACTTGCTTCAACTAATGTTAGCATAGGACACCAGCAGGAAACATTACTGACTCCATTGGAGCAACTCCTAAACAATCATGGTCACGCCAGTCTTGGTAAGTACATCACACACGAATTTCTGTGGTCAGCACTGAAGGACTTTTATGTGCTACAGCCTGAGCTGGGCCATTCCATCAGTATGGAGTACTGAAGGGAAATAAATACCTTCCTATTTACTTCTCTCCATCCTCAGAGAGGAAAACTCTCTCTCTAAAGCAGGTGGTATGAAATCATCTTCTCCAGACTGAATTTTTTTTAGTTAGTGAGGACGTTAACTAGCATGAGTGCTGCAAGGTATCATCCTGTTGATTAACTCCTAGAAACAGCAGGATTTTTAAAAGTTCATTTCCTAGTTTATGCACTTCTTGGCTAAAAGAAAGTGTGCCTGGAACCAAGTAGTGTGCATCCTGTTGCATTTCACTGCTTCATTACATCTTAATTTCTGTCTCCCCGCTGGCCCCAAGATACTGCAGACTGGTTCACCAAACAGCTTTAGCTTTTTTTTCCCCACTAGCAAACCATTCTCATGCCCAGGAAAATATGGAAGAGAAAATTGGCAGCTGAGGTGACAAGTCATTGCAAAATTAAGATAAATTAATTCACTGAAACTCTAATCATGTTTCAGCAAATGAGCAGAAGAAAGGTTGGTGTGCTCTCATGGTAAATTAAGCTCTTTTATCAGTTTTTTTCTCTCTTGCCAAAATCCCTAGATCACCCTAAACTGAGAGAAGGGCAAAGGGAAGAATAGGAGATTTAAGGTTTTAGTGAGTGGAAATGTTAAGTGTTCCTTTTGCTGAGGCATCTTTTCCCAGCTTGTCTCGCTGAGGGACTGGACAACCTTTGGAGCCTTTTCTCCAACATGTGCTTTTTCACTTAGTACTCATAATTACCATCTCATTTGTCACATTGTGCTAGCCTAATCTGTGTGGATCCAGACATCCTTGTTAATAACGCAATTTGGTTAAGCTACCTCTGCCTGGGAGGAAGTTCTAAAATACAGGTAAACTGGGCTATGCGAGGGTTTTGGAGTATCTCTGTAAAAGCTGCAGCAATGAAGAGTCTGATTTATCCCACCTCTAACTCTACCTCCACTCTTTCCTGCCTAAAATCTTGCTCAGTCTCTTCCCACCTCCCCCAAGAGATGAATTTGCACTTCACTTCTGCAAAAGCCCAGAAGAGAAGAGGAAAGGTAGTGTGTAAGCAGTAAAGGCCCTCAGAGCATGTAAGGGATGACAAAGGTATTGGAAAATTGAGAGAGAGCCTGAACCATACAAATCTCTCCTACTTATCAGACTAACTGCAGAATCTCTGAAGACTGTTGTTATTTATCCTACTGAATACAAAAGTATATCCTGGCTCCCACTGGGACACAGAAGAGTACAGGCAGTGCTTGTGCCAATAGAAATGGCTCTGCAAATAGTTGCACGTGGGAGAACACTTCACGCCAGTGAAGTAATTGTAATAATGCTTTTTGTCTTCCAAGCTGAGCCATAAAAAGTACTTCGGATTAAGGCCCATCCTAGAGTGTAGCCATGGGGATTGGTTTGCCATTTATTGAATCTCATGGATCCAGAGATAGGCTGTTTGTGGGTAACGTGCTTGCCCCTCCTGTAGAAAATGGAATGCATGAGCCTGGCCATGTCAAGGTCTTGCTTTTAGCCCTATGTATTTTTCACATGACAAAAGCCTAAAAGCCTTTTCAGTTTGAGTCACTGGCCATTTTTGTCACTACTCTACCAGGTTCCTATCCACTATGGTATTCTTCATGGTTTTAAAGTTGTGAGTACCAGAAGAAGAGTATATACTTTTGAATCAATAGTGAAATTACTTCTGTCATAGTTCTTTAAGCATGTCAGACCTGTAATAGATGCTCTTATCAAACAAATAGCTATAATTTGTTTTGTCAAGTAAAAGAAGATTTCTGACTATGCTAGTTCTGTAAAGATCACCAAAAGAAGAACAAAACAAAGGTTCAAGTTGGAAAGAACAGTATCCATCTGCATTTAAAAGTAATTTTCTGTCTGGGATTCTTGTGCTAAACTGTAAAACTCCACTTTCTCTAGGTAGTGTCAAACATGCAATATACATGCTGAAATTTTAAATTGCTTACTTTCTTAGACCGAGTGTTATGCTTTGCAGCCTGTATTGGCCTTAAGAGTGATATACCCATAAATATCAGTGTTAGTATTACGGACAATGGAATAAGCCCTGTGTGATGCAATCCTGCAGGTTTTGTGCATTCTGGTCATGATTCACCAAAGCACTGACTAGCATATATTTTGTCTTACATGCACATATTGATCTCAGCAGGGATAGTTGCATAGTTAAAGGTGAGGATGCATTTGAGCACTCTCCTGGATTAGATTCAGAGCAATTCTCAGCTGTCAAGATCCTGTTTACTGTGAATAAGGGAGTAGAACTTGCAAGAGAGAAACACTGATGTGTCACTATAAAGCAGTGCTTTACTCTTCAGAAACCACCAAAGCAACTACCTACATATAACCACAGTTAGTTATGAGCCTTCCTCCCAGGCTACAAATATGTTTTGAACAGACAGGGGAGTGTTTATGTACAGAACAGTGCAAGGCAACTTATTACTTAAATTCTCCGTCTTGAATGTTGCTAAGATAAAGATTAATTTCAAAGGAAAAACTTCTACCAACGGAAATCCACCAAGTGTTGGGAACAAAGATAATTAGTCTAAATAAATGCATATGTATGATCAGATTTGGACCAGTTTCTTCAGAGCTGGATCACTGTCACCCAAATGAAGACGTCTGTACCACCACCTTAGCCCACCTACATCTTGCTGGATTTTCTTCTGTTGTTACTAATCACTGCGCTTTTCTTAATGAGCTCATTTTGTTTGTGATTCAGCAATATTTATTTCTAGATCTTTTATTCTTGACTTGCTTGCAATTCGTAGCAAAATCTTTCCTTCATTCTAAAACCATTCTCTTCCTCAAAAAAGTGAGGGGGGAAACAGTTTTCAGCCAAAACATTAAGCAAGTCTTTAATCAACTACTGTATCAGGTTTTGGTTTTTTAAATGTTGTTTAGCTTTGATATTATTTTTACATGATAGATCCCGTGAAAAATCAAATATTTTCAGCCAGTCTATTGCTCTCAGTTTAAATATTCCACACTAAACAGGGATATTCAACTAGCCTAATGACTCCTACTAATAAATAAACAAATTTGTGGTATAAGAATCCTGAAAATCTGCCCTTTCACTAA